>JADLZK010008570.1:0-635310 GCA_015847255.1 Hyparrhenia diplandra
CAGAGACAGACCCCACCCCTTTGCACGCTTTCAGAACCGCAGCAAAACGCTCGAACTCGATCCGGGGCTCCGGACCATTCGATCCCAATCGGACGGCCGAGACGGCTCCACCTTGGCCCGCCTATAGCTCCTCTCCGAGTCATCGTCTCCGTCCGTCGCCGCTGGCTGCTGCGCCACTCCACCCAAACCCAAAACCCCCACACACCACGAGATCTGCGCAGCCATGGCGACGACGCGGCTCCTCCTCCTCGCCGCCGCGGCCTTTCGCTACCCTCCTCGCGCTCGCGTCCGCGGCCGCCGCGGAGGGCGCCGAGGAGGGCCCCCGCGGGCGTCGGCTGCTGGTCCTGCTGGACGACCTGGCCGTGCGGTCGTCGCACTCGGCCTTCTTCGGCTCGCTCCAGGCGCGCGGGTTCGATCTCGACTTCCGCCTCGCCGACGACCCCAAGCTCTCGCTCCACCGCTACGGACAGTACCTCTACGACGGACTCGTGCTCTTCGCCCCTTCCACCCCACGTAATTAGTTGCTCCCTTTTCCCTGCCTCCTCGCTCTCGGAGATCCGATCTGTGTTGCACGAGTGTTCGGGTGATAGATTCGAAGGGAATAGAGATGATTTTGGTGCCGAGTCTGACTGCTTTTGTGATCTGATCCGTGCTCGTGGAGTGGTGGAGTTCTGTGATCTGTTGCGGGTAATGGCAAACTCGGGATCTCGGGTAGAGTTTAGGACCGGAGGATTCATGCAATAAGCTTCACCTGAAAATTGGCCCTAGTCAGTTAGTTCTAGTTGAAAGCAGCGGATCTTAGGGGTATCAATCAATTGTTGCCTGTTGCAGTTGACTATATTATTATTATTACAGCTCTTGTTTGATTAAACTACTGGATGGTGGTGCTTGATCTCTGCTGATGATGATGACTTGATCCAACTCTATTTGTTTCTAAAGCCAGTCTTTATTACGTGACAGGTTTTGGTGGATCAGTGGACCAGAACGCGGTCCTCGAATTTATCGATGCTGGGCATGACATGATCCTGGCGGCAGATTCCTCCGCCTCTGATCTTATTCGTGGCATTGCAACAGAGTGTGGGGTTGATTTTGATGAGGCAAGCAATTCCTGTGGCCTGCCACCTTTTGTACCTTGAACATTTTCATTGACCTCAGTGAGCCAACCGTTTGTGTCTTGAGGATTTCAGGATCCAGAGGCAATGGTTATTGACCACATTAACTATGCCGTCACGGATGTTGAAGGTGATCACACCTTGATTGCTGGTGATGATCTGATCCAGTCAGATGTCATACTGGGGTCTAAAAAGATTGAGGTGATGCTAAGAATCTTTGTAACCCTTCCAACCTTTTACACATGTTTATGTTCATTGGATCAGACCGAGTTGACGTTGAATCTTTCTTTTCTCGTATTCTAAATTTATCAGTAGAGTAATAGACAGATCTGTTTTGTGCTTGTGGCTTCATGGTATCCATAATTTCATATTTCATATACTAAGCATTCATGGCTAGCAGGCCTTTTGTTCATCTTTTCTATCACAACACTACAAAACAACGATAATCTTGACCTAATCTTGTTGGGTGTTGGTCATACTGCCTAGATTTTCAGTAAAAGTGTGCCAATAGATTATGTCTTCAATTTGCTGTTCCATAATCCTGTGCCATGTCTATATTAAGTCTTGGTTGCTGTACTGAGTTTTTCCATGCTTAACCAATTGGTAATGCTAAGATACTTATATCCTAAAATCTGTCTGTTCCTATTAAGAATTAGCTACTTATATCCTGCAGTTCATTACTGACTAGAGTAGGTTTAGCTATAATACAATTTCTTAACATTGGTGTTCATGAGGATATGGTGTAAACTTGCCAATTGCTTTTGGTTAGCACTTCCTTTTCATTTGTGGTAGTTCTTATAGAGTTAATTTGTCTTCTAAATATTTTTCTCCTTATTTCTAGGCTCCTGTATTGTTTCGAGGAATTGGACACACAGCTAATCCATCAAACAGTTTGGTACGCACTTTGAATTAACAGTGGTATTTGCATGTCCAACTATTAGTTGCACAACTATGTTTTATTGCTGTAAAACATACCTTTTATGGTTTTTGTTTGTTTGTTTGTTTGTGTATAATCCCTCATTCACCTGTCTTTGGTCATTGCTAGGTTCTGAAAGTCTTATCTGCCTCTCCATCAGCATATTCAGCTAACCCAAAGACTAAGTTGTCATCTCCTCCATCACTCACTGGGTCAGCTATATCATTGGTTTCGGTTATGCAGGTAATTAAATTTATTTTTTACTTTCTTCTTATTATTAGTGGGCTAATAATCATTCCATTGTTCATTGTTGTGTATTCATTAAATGCATGATTGCCCTGCCAGAATCCACGTATTATCATTTGTATGTTGCCATTCAATCTCTCTGATAAGTTTTATGTCTTCTTGCAGGCAAGAAATAACGCTCGGGTGCTGATATCTGGATCACTCGATCTGTTTAGCAACCGGTATGTGGATCATAGATACATGAAGTAGTTTCCCCTGGTTTTCCATAATAAAGTGCTTATGTTCCATTATTCAGGTTCCTGAAGTCTGGTGTTCAAAAGGCTGGTAGCAAAACGAGGTTAGCTTATTTTTGAAGCTTTTACTGAGATTTAATATATTTCAGCTAGAAAATATCAAGATCTTTTGACTGCTATTTCTTTAATGCCTTCAATACTTACGTAGGCAAGCGTCATCTGATTGTTAGGGAAAAAATTCGACCTTTCTAAATTCTATAGGACCTATCCTAATGCCAAATTTGAAGCTTTTATCTTGTAATTAACTCTTGACAAGGCAACAGAGCACACTACTTGATAAAGGAGGAAACTATAACATGAGATATTGAATGATGGCATGTTATACTTCTGTGCGCTGTAGCATTGATTGCAAATAAGTTTCATATTGCTAATTGTTGGATATTTGCAAATTATAGTATGGCATATCCTGGAACAGAACATAACCTCTGTTATAGACTCCTTTGTTGGACGACCATATAGGCGTCGACCACGCCAGCCAGCAGGCCTGAGTCGTAGCTAGGCTGGACTTTTTAGTACATTAGATTAGGGAGAGATTAGTTGGTTAAGATATTAGTTGGTTAAGATACTAGATTGGAGTTTGTTTAGGAAAGTGCACCTGTACTATAAAGGGCACAGTAGGAGATTGTAATCATTATCGAAGGAATAAGAACTCTCCCAGGCAGGGCGGGTTACCTTCGACGGCACCACGTGCGATTCAGCCGTGGCTGCCGACAGAACCCTCTGCCATTGTCCCTCGCTACACACTTCGTTCCAATCCCCAATCCAGTCTCCTTCATTCACCCCTACGCTCACCTCACCGCCGGCGCCATAACACCTCTCATACATGTCTTGAAATCATTTGTTACATGCTATTGTACAGATATGAGAGGGCTGGAAATGAGCAATTTGTGACCGAGACAAGCAAATGGGTTTTCCATGAGAGGGGGCATCTAAAGGTCATATTGCCTTATTTTCCTTTGTAATTTTGTTTAGGGGATTGATGTTTTTCAAATAAACGGGATGGCATAATCTTTATCATGTTCAAATTCACAGGCTGTTAATGTTAAGCATCACAAGGTTGGGGAGACCAATGAACCAGGCATGTACCGCATTAATGATGACCTGGTAATTCTTTTGCCTTGATGTGTACTTGCTTTTAAGCTGTGACAACTTGAATGTGCTAATATAAATTTCCCCATCAAGGAATACTCTGTTGAAATCTATGAATGGTCTGGAACGAGCTGGAAGCCATATGTTGCTGATGATGTGCAACTTCAGTTTTTTATGATGAGTCCTTATGTTCTGAAAACTATGTCGACTGACAGCAAGGTGGCACATTATTACAAACCTGTGTTGTATTTAAATATATTGTGAGATTGACAGATGCTGTGGCTAAACTATCATGTTCTCCCAATGTAGGGTTTATATTCAATATCCTTCAAAGTTCCTGATGTTTATGGAGTTTTCCAGTTCAAAGTTGAGTACCAAAGATTGGGATATACTGGTCTGTCTTTTACAAAGCAGGTTAGTCTCATGACATGATTCTTTGGAGTTTGTACAATAGCAATGATTAATTTAGTCAAACTGCATCCACTTGTATGGTCATTTTTTTTTTGACTTTTCACATTGTTTTTGTCTGCTGCAGATTCCAGTGCGGCCTTACAGGCATAATGAGTATGAGAGATTCATAACATCAGCTTACCCATACTACACTGCCTCATTTTCAACAGTAAGATCTGCTTACATTTGCTATTCAGTAGACGCAGTGAAATTTATTTTTGCACCTTTTACAGCTTCATCTCTATATGACCTTTATCATTAAATTAAATTGTGTAGACTGTATTATAGGTTGCATCTTGCATCCCGTATTAACTACGTAGCCTTGTTTTCCTTACTGCCTAGTTTGAATAGAGGATAATACCCTCCAATCCATATGCATTGGGAGCTATTGAGAGGGAAATAAGTTCATTTTCCACTTCAATCTACATGTACTCTGCATGTAAGTTCTAGATTAGCTCTATGCATCACCTCTTCATTTCTTCTTCGTTGCAGATGGGTGCTTTCTTCATATTCTCGCTTGTGTACCTGTACCACAAATAAAGGACTGCTGGTTGTGCACAAGTTTCTGGAGGCAGATGCAACCTAGATCCGGGGCACTGAATTTGTGCTATAAGGAGAGTGTTACCCTGTGCAATGTTATGGAACCATATTTTTGTAGTGCCAGCTTTAGATAACAAATTTGACGACCGTGACAGCACTCATGAGAAATGTACTTGTGCTAGGATGTTCGATCTGCCCCATTTTTTTTTTCTTGGATCCTTTCTGATCAGCACTTGTGAAAACGTTTACAGTCTATAGCATTGAAATGATGACGAAGCATTTAGTGATTTTGAAAGTACTAGATCCCTAATCATTTGGCACTCCTGCACAGTTCTGGCCCGAAATGTGGACTAACAAGTTTTACTTATTTTATTTCTGCACCTGTTTGCGCTTGTTGAAAAATGAATGCTCGAAGACAGCAGAGCTACATGTTTAAAATTCAAAATTTCATTCTGCATAAGTATGTGGTGTAATGGTGCAGAGCCCTTGTTTTCTGTCAGTTCCTAACGCTATGGTTTTAGACACATTTTTTTCTAAAACAAATTTGAGTCTTTCTAAAACTACTTGGAATTTGTCATTTGAATAAAAAACTCTTTATTTCTTTTCATTCTTCAACAATTTTTTTTTATCTTGTGCATTATTCATCTTTGCTAATGAGGAATCTAGAATAGAAGACTGCAATATCTGGAGATCTAGTTAGAAAAATGTTGAGAGGTATTTCTAAACCAACATTTCTATTCCTATGAATAGAGAAACTCTTCAAGTTGCTTTCAGCATCTGCTAGCTGCCAGCTTGATTTTAGCAAAATGGCTGTTCCTATAATGATTTAGAGTCGCTGCCACTTTCTCTGATTTAAGAGCAGAATGTCAATAAGGATAATACAAAACTCTTAAGTTTTTTATAATGTTTGGGCTGAGGCCTCGTTTGGAACAAAGGAAAAATGTAGGAAAAGTGAAGGAATGAGTTCCGAGGAAAGGAATTGGCTTAGAGTCTGCCATTTCTTTGAGGAAAGGAAAAATGAAGAGCAGAATGTCTCATTTCTATCAACAAAGATAATGCTGGGCCGCCGCCGCCGCTCGGCCGCGTCAAAAGACGAGAGAGATCGTTACTCTAACCTGCCCGAGCAAGGAAAAAGAGAGAGAACGAGTGGATGTTTGTCTGTTTGGTCATAAACAAAGAGGATAGGTCCATGGATCAGTTTCTATATTCTGATTCATCAAACCCGAAATTCCTGCAATCCAAACATCAAATTATTTAGCATTTTGGAATCCTATGTTTTCACTTTTAACATTATCTCAGCTTTCTGACCATTCCGAAATTAAGCTGTTCAGTAACATTATCTGGTAATCTTTCATTAAGCAGAGACTATGGCAAAACTATGACCAAAAATGCTGTGATTTGGAATCATCCATCCATGCTAAGATGAAAAATGGTAATGTGGCATGTACAGTACGTGTAGAGAAGAGATTCATATTGAAGGAACACCATCCTTTATTCTGACAGTATTTGTTATAGTACAACATTTAGAGCACACAAAGTATACAATATAGCAAAGCAAACCCTGTCGATACTAATCATGCAACAAGACAATCGCGCCCATTTCCCTCCCCATTTCTCGTCCTGCCCGTGCACATCGCAAATGGCAATGGACCAATGGTCGTCGTAGAATGGCTCGGCCGCCGAATGGCTCCGCCGCCGGTGCATGCGTTCGCGTCACAGACAGCTTGGCCTAGACCACCATCTCCAGCGTCCACCGGTACATCTCCTTCTCCGGCACCGGCAGGTCGACGGACACGAGCCCGGTGTCGGCGTCGTAGCCGAATTCCACCTCCACCGAGTCCACCAGACACCTCGCCGGCTCCCGCGAGCAGTAGGCACCGAACCGCCCGCACCCGCGCACCCTCATTCATGACCACCACGGCGTTGTCCACGACGGCGCACTCCTCGACGGCGCCGCCGGCGTTGAACATGTCGAGCAGGCCGACGGGCGCGAACGCCACCCCCGGCGCGCCAGCGGCGGCGCGGAGCGGGCAGACGTGGAACACCTCGTACTCCAGCGGCCCCAGCGTGACGGGCAGCGCGGCGCCACGGGGCAGCCGGACCAGCTCCCGCGCGCGGTGCGCGTACACGACGGCCTCGCCGTCCCACTCCCCTGTCGCCGTCGCCGGCGACGCGCGCTATGGCGTCGACGTCGTCGGCGCGCACGGTGGCGGTCAGCGTGCCCGGCGCCGCGTCGTGGACGCGCGTCCGCTTGGTGACGCGGCACCACCCGGCGCCCTGGCAGTTGAACACCCCCACCACGCCGCCGCACCTGTTGAGGTTCCAGATCTTGAGCAGGGTCTTGCCGTCGCGCGCCGGGTCGGAGAAGAGGCAGTCGCGCGTGGGTCGCCCCGGGGAGCTGCGCGCGGAGCACGGAGCCGTCGGGGAGGACGAGCCGCCTGAGCAGGTCGAAGTCGTGGTTCCCCGGCTTGTCGCTGACGTACACCGGGCAGCCGCCGATGGCTCTGGCGGCGCCGTGGTACTCCGCCGCCGGGTGAAGGCTGTGGAACATGTCCCAGTCGGGCTGCATGAACTCGCCGAGGAAGACGGTGTTGTAGGCGACGGAGGCGACGTGGACGGTGTGCGACGCCGGGTCGCGCGGGTAGAAGTCGTCGGAGGCGCGAACCACGGCGGTCTGCCGGGCGCTGTAGAGCATGTCGGTGTTGTGGCACATGCACGAGATGCACCCGTTGTCGGGGAAGCTTCGAGACACGGAGGTCTCGAGCGCGCGGTGGTAGGCGCGGGTGAGCGCGACGCGGCCGCCATGGCCGGCGCCGAGGGTCTCGATGATGTTCTGCACGTCCACCTTGACGCCGTCGACGCCGCAGGAGGCGAGGTACGCGTGGAGCTCGCCGTAGAAGTCGCGCGCGCGGCGAGGGTGGACAAGGCCGAGGCCCAGCACGGAGAGCGAGTCCATGACGATGTCCGGCTGGTTCGCCGTCACGCCGGGGGATTGGACTGGGTACGCCAGCGACGGCTCGTACCGCTCCAACGACGGCGTCACGCCGCCCCAGTACCCCGCCATCGCGTGCCACACGTACACCTGCTTCACGCCGTGGATGTCCTTGGTCTCCGACACCAGCCGCTTCAGCCCGCCGTTTTCGGTGGTGTCGCCGTCGTCGGAGTTGGTCTGGAACTTTGTGTTCTCCTTGATCCCTGTCAGCCGACTGGCGAATCTGGAAGCAACAAAGGAATCAGTTTTCTTTTCTATGGGGAATTAAACTGCGGCGGCCATGATTGATGGGAGAAATGAATGCACGTACTGCGCGCCCTCCTGCACGGCGACGTTGGCGTCGTCGGGCTTGTCGTCGGCGGCGATCTGCTGCCACCCGTCGTCGATGATGAGGAACCTTGGCGGCGCGCCGCCCTTGGACAGGCTGCAATCAGAGGTGTCAGCACGTCGGCGGTGAGAACAGATCGATCAATCAGAGGTGTCAGCACGTCGGCGGTGAGAACAGAGCATGAGAGCAGAGTAACTAGGCAGCCACGTACCTCCGGAGTCCATGCTTGACGCCATCGGCGGTGACATCGGTGTAGAAGGCGTCCCAGGTGCACCACCCAAACCAATCAAGGAACGCCGGCATCTTCTTCCTCTCCCGGTGATGGAACGTCTGCATATGCCTCTCCACCGCCTTGACAGCATCAGTTACAACCTCAAAGGGGCTGTCGCCGGCGTGGAGGTACACCAAGCGCGCGCCCTGGTCCGTCGTCACAGCCTTATCGCCACTCTCCACGCAGATCTGCAGCTCGTCGCTGTCATCGCCGGCGGCGGCGCCGCTCCCCTGCAGCGACGCACGGAACTGGCCCTCCAGCAGCGGCAGCATCACCACGTACGCCGGCTTGGTGTCGTCGTCGCCGCCGTCGCCGTCGTCGGATGGAGGGACCTCGATGAGCATGAACTGGGTCTCGTGAGGCACGTCGCGTCCGTTGACGCCCATCCGCTGGCGTCATCCACCAGAGCTTGAACCTGAACAGGCACAGGAACCGGCAGTCCCGGAGCGTGCCGAAGGTGAAGACGTGGTGGCTCTTTTGATCGGCGGCGTGGGCGCCGACGAACGCGCCGTCGACGAGCCCGGCGCCGGACGCGTGCGCCGCCACCACGTTGTCTGGCACGCCCGGTGAGCACCGTGCGGCCACGCACGGAGAGACGACCGTCGGACACCGTGATCCGTGGCGTCACCGTCATCTTGAATCGATCAAGAAAGGAGACGATCGACGACGTGCGTGCGTGCGTACCTTGATTGATTGGTATGGATGGAGGTGAAGATCGAGATGGAGGGGGTGGTAATGGAGGGTAATTGGGTTAGTGGTAATGGTAGTGATGATATGATATAACTAGGACTAAACTAGTTGGTAATTCCCTCGAGTCCTCGAGACTCGCAGGGAGGGAGATACAAGAGATACTGGGATGGCGGGAGAAGGAAGGCGGCGGGCGAGGGGTTTATATACTCGCTGGGGCGGGGAGGAGCGGGTGACGTGGCGGGACACGTGGCTGGTGAATTTTTACTCCATGACGGTGAAACACGTTTCTAATTCTCACGGTGGTGGTGACGATCGAAGAATCGAGAGATTTTACTTGTCTTGGATTTGATGGTGCATGGTATGGGCCAGCCAGCTGCTATGCATGAATGATGCTCATCTGTGGCATGCAGTCCAAGTTCAGTGCATTTCCTTCCCGTTTTGATATTTTGGTACAGTAAGTACTGAATATACCAGGCAGGTTCTATGATGTGTTTTCCTTCTATTATATTATCCTGAAATGAATTGGGTTGTTGACTGCACGCTGCCAAGCACCTCATTTCCGTTTTCTTCGCCGGTAAGGATATTCCATAACCGAGAAATTGTTTGCTTGTGCGCAGTTGCCGGCTACATTCCCGCCGTGCATGGCTACTCGTCAATTCAAGAAAGAATTCATCGAAATTTGCAGACAAGGGAAGATGGGACTACATACTAGTACACGTCGTCACTGTTCTGTTGCATTCCCTTATTTTAAGGGTCGGTCCAGGTTGATGATAGTACTATAGTAGGTAGGACAGAACGAATTCCCTACCTAGTTTGACGGCTGCCTTACACCTATTCCCTTCTCTCCTTTTTTTTTCGATCAATTTTCTTTCAAGCTTTTGGATCATGCAAATCGCTTGTATTTAGAGTCTCGGTGGTTAATAAGTGCTACTAATGATATTTGTGATTAATGAAATATGTCAAGCTTTCGTTTTATTTATGCTTCTTATTAATTACTGATTTTGGCTAGTGCCCTGTGACAGAGAATAATCTGAAACAAGTCGGCTGAATAGGGTAAAGGAGGCGGTTGTTTGCATCGCTGGTCTCAATTAATTTTTTTAAAAAATAAGCAGCAGCTTACAAAGGATGACTTAATTCTAATTTATTTTAGAGATATCAGCTGCACACAAAGAGTAACAACAGATCAATACATGTCTTTGGTTTTGCCTTTTGGCCAAAAAATTATAAATCTAACGCGTCAAGTAGGATGTAATATATAGGGATGGCGTTGCATATTGTTGACTACATTAATTATATGCATGTTTCTGGACTAATGGAGAGATTGAGTATGAAACTAATCATTATTGCACCTTTGCAAATCAAATACGACCACACCTCACAAACACACAGAGTAGTCAGTCTCGATCAGTCTCAGCCCAGCATAAATATCATGAGTAACTGTCCGATAATTACGCACGCACGGTAGCTGCACTCAATCATGCATTTCGTCCTCCTATCATGCACATATATGTATACTACAGTATGCATCAAGTTGAGTTCATCTCTCCAGCAGCTGTACACACACTAATACTAGGCGTCTACGAAATCTACAGAATTTTGGATCTGAAGCTCTGTTTTCACATACGTACAGAGCCCTAAAGAAGATGCCATTAGAATGTGAGATGTTGTTGGTGCATTTGTCCTCGTCTGACTAATCTAATCATATAATAATCAGCAGCAAAGAAATATCCATCCATGAGATTACCTGCAGGGACAAGTGACCGATGGATGGACGGCCAGGACGGACGCCACGTCCCTAATTGCTTGCAAATTACGGGCAATCAAGACAAGCAAACCGGGCACACGTATACCCCCTTGTTGCCGTGCCAAATTGGAGTGGACCTTGTCCCCAAATAAAGCCCCTACACATAACATCAGTGCATGCATGATTGATCGATGCAGCTTGCAAGTTACATACAGCTGCTGCGTACGTGTACGTGTTCATCGTTTTTGCTTGCTTGGATCGGTCGCTTGCAATGTTTGCATTATTGGGATTGTGTTGTGTGTATACTTATCAGATTATTAGAGGTTGGAATCCTTTGGCTGGAAAACGAAAATGTTCCAACTGCCAGGACGGGTGATTGTGGGCAATTTTTTTTTCTCAAATAAGCAAAAAAAAAAGAAACCGTTTTTGCATTTTGCCCCGTCGCTTGAAAATATAATGTATCATCATGCGTATTAGGTTACAAGAAACCGAATTTACACAAACATATAACCAATAGTCAGTTACTATTTGGACTCAAACGAGTACAAGGTTGGCTATGGCTTTTACCAGCGACTGGGTCCGTTTACGTGTTCATCGTTTTTGATCGTCATTTGCTGGGATTGTGTTTTTATACTTATCGGACTATTAGAGGTTGGAATCCTCGGCTGAAAAACGAAAATGCTTCCAACTGCGGTGATTGTTTTTTTTCTCAAATACGCAAAAAAAAAAAAAAAAAAAAATGTATGATCATGTGTTTAGCATCAATGCAGCGTGTGATCGTCATTTGCTCATTTTTTATTTTGGTCGAATACCCCGCGTTTAGCATCATGCAGCTGGGAGGAATCGCGTGCCGGTGCCGAAGTTGATCCTTGTCTTGTCGGCCCTGGGCGTGGCCAACAAAAACCGCGACGCTGCCGGTCGGCTGGCTGGAGCTCATGCTCATCAGAGAAATTTGAAGGACCTTTGGGACCCGTGAGTGGACCGTGCGGCGCCGCCGGAATGGATCGGATATGCATGGATGGTGGTGAGCCGGATCCGCGTCGATGCCAACACGGATGCATGGTTGTCGGTGATGTCATACGGCTGACGACAGGTCCGTCCGGCCAGCCGCCGGCCGCCGGTTAAGCTGCTTCTATCGCGCATGGCGGCAGCCAGCATGGGCATGACTGTTGGGTGATGGCCGCTGCCACTGGTGGCACTGGCAGGCAGTATCCTGAGAGCAATCAGGCAGATCACGTGATTGATTCATCGTCTTGCTCATCAACTTGCCGGCCACATCATCGTCCTGCATGTAGCAGCCTAGCAGGACCTGAGTGAGGTCGATGCAGCCAACAACGGATAGGATGGTCCATGCATGGTGACGATCAGCCGGCGGCCGCCGGTTCCTTACTTCCCTCGCGCTCGCGCATGTGGCTCTGCTTGCCTTCTACTAGGAGATAGTAGCTTTTTGTGACTCTAATGACAACAAATATCCTTTCTTGATTGAAATGCACGCATTCCCGGCCATTTATTTCCTCATCCTCTGCTTTACAGTAGGAGTAGGAGTATACTGCATCTACAGTACATTTTTACTGGGTTCACATGCTTTTTTTTTTTCTCTCTTTCTGCATTTGTTCCATTCCTCCTCCTCTCTCTCGTTCACGTTAGATGATTAATTTGATGACCCGCGCATAGTTTTCATGACGATGTGCGCTATTGAATACTCTACCCGTCACAAAAAGATACGTACATGTCAACCTGTTCCGCTCATGGTTTCAGCGGTTAATAAGTTGTCTGATGTTGTTGCTGTGAGAACAAAAACATTACAGCATGGCTAATAAGTTCAAGTGAACACGGCGGCAACAATTATAGAACAATAATAACTTTGTGAAAATATTTCAAGTTTAACAAAATTTGTATGAAAAATACTTATATATTTGGTGCTATAAGTATTAGGGAATCATTGATGTCAAACCTTAAGCACTTTAACCTAGAGTGCATCTAGAACTATTTTTTTTTCCTGTGGGGTGTAGGGTGGGGTCCATGTTCATTGATGTAAAGGTAAATATTATGGAAACATCTATAAAACTTATGTTTGCAACCCCCATTAGCTAATTCTCTTGACATTCAAACACGTCACCTCACCATCCCACTAACACCCCACTAGCATGCCACCTCACCAGCCCACTAACCCTTTCTTGCGCCACGTCATCAACATGGCCCACATGTCTATGGGCATAAAAAAGGTTATAACTCATGAACCAAAAACATAAATCAAATTCTGATTACACCATTAAATTCATTTTAATAAATTCTTTAAAACAAGATCTCACATGTATATATTTTGATAAAATAATAAGTGGGATCCGTTGGTATAGAGAAAAAAGGAAAAAAAAAAAAAAAAAAAAAAAGAAGAAAAAGAAGAAAGAAAAAGAAAAGAATAGGAGGGTGATAGTAATATTGTAACTCATAGAATTCTCCTTCATACTCGCGACAACGCACGAGAAATCCACTAGTATTATAAAAGAGTAAATTACACCAGGCACTTTAACCTTGCTAGAGTGCATTCAATAAATGCAAGCCGACCCGTGCCGAA
Organism: Hyparrhenia diplandra; assembly: GCA_015847255.1. Lineage (NCBI taxonomy): Eukaryota > Viridiplantae > Streptophyta > Magnoliopsida > Poales > Poaceae > Hyparrhenia > Hyparrhenia diplandra. The sequence goes on from JADLZK010008570.1 coordinate 13,247, forward strand.
ATGCGCGCAAGCCAAGCTCAATGGATTCAGGGCCGTACATCAGCAGGTGCAAAGTGTGCACCTGTTCTAGTCCTCCAAATTTTAGAGCCTCCAAATTTAGTACATATTACACTAAGTACAAATTAAACAATTTTAGTTTCCTATTTACTTCAGATAAGCTGCGCTCCTTGGATGATAGTGTCAATCTAAAAGCTAAACTCAAAAGTGGAGAACATTCAGATATTGATGGAAGAGAATTATATGTGAAGCTAAAGTTCATTTCAAAATCATAGTGACAGATTTATGAGTCCTCTTGATATTCTGAAATATTTGAAACAACATGGTTCTTTATCTTGCATACAAAGATTCAATATGTTTTAAGTACTGTAAGAACAACGTATAATTGAAACTTTACAACGAAGTTAAATTATTCTTTTGTTATATTATTTTCTTTATAAATTTTAGGGCCACATCACGCGTTTCGTTCTGGGTCTCCCAAATCGTAGGTACGGCCCCTGATGGATTTTGCAAGCTGAGCCGAGATCGAATTAGCTGAATACGTGAGCCTATGAGTACTGTCGCCCTTGATAGCTCGACGTCAGTATGTTTCAATATATTCCTTCAATATATTACTCGCACAAGTTCGTGAGTCCCTTCACTAAATTAAGCATTTTACATGTTGTTGGGGTTATTTATTTGCACCCACTAGCTAGCCTATTTGTTGTACTCTACACTATTTAGAGCAAATCAAACAGAAGCCCAAAATTAGGGCCCCTACTTTCAATTTGGATGTTGCACCCCATTTTGTTGGACTATTTTTTTCCCTTCCACTCCAACAGGAGCACCTAAATTCAAGCCTCCAAATTCATTTTAGTGCACACTGATGAATAGCGCCCACTTGTCATTTGCTCTGTCTTCTTCTTCCTCCCTACCAAAGCTCTCGGCGGCGCAGTGGAGGCTGGAGCGTAGTGGAGGCCCCCCCCCGCTGCGCTCACCCAAGGAAAAGCAGACAAGAGGCACTGGCGAGGGAGTCACGAGGGCTTAAGCGTGGCCGATTTTATAGCATTTCGCATTGGCTGAACGCCATGTCCGATGGGCTCGCTCGCTGGAGGTCACAAATGGCCGGGCTTGTGCAGAGGGGTCGGGCGGCGCGTTTGCGCTCGCGTATGTCCACATCCACGAGCAGGTCACCTTGGTTGTCCGCCTCCACCAGTAGGTCGCCATGGCCGCCATTTGCGAGTAGGTGGTGTTGCATCTGTGCTCGCCAGAGGGGAATGGGCGCGCAGCAGCCGCTGATGAAGTCGCGGTCGCCGGCAGGAGGGATTTACCACTACAGAGGTCTGTACGCGTGCGTAGGATGGAGTCTGAGCTCTTGGCCCAACAAATTTATTGGGTGGGGTGATTTTGTTGGCCCAACAAATGGGGTCTCTAATAGGGCCATGTTGGAGCTGGTTTTTTGGCATGAGACCCTATATTTAACTACTATGGGGGCTCAAGTAGGGGCTCTGCTAGAGATGCTCTTAAAAACGAACACCATTGTTTATTTTTAGTAATGTATTGTCTGTTGCTACAAATACTAAACACTACCATAAAGGTATTTAAATATGGTATCTCTAACAGTTAACGTAGCTTTTATATGCTAATAAACACACATATTTTGACTATTTTTTTATAAATAATTACAAGGTTTGGTTCTTTTAAATGAAAAAATATCCTACATTAATGGAATACAAATTAATAAGAGGCTACCTTACCAGCTGGCATCCCCTGATTATCCTTTAATCCCGGGCGAAAAACCTTTAGTCCGGGTTGGTAACACCAACCGGGACTAAAAGGCCACCCTCTGGTACAAGGTTGGAGGACCTTTAGTTCGGATTGATAACACCAACCGGGACTAAAGGATGGCCTTTTGGTCCCGGTTGGTGTTACCAACCCGGAGTAAATGTCCTCCCCCGCAAAAACCGTTGGCCTAGCAGTTGGGCAGGGGATTTTAGTCTCAGTTAGAGCCACCAAGTGAGACTACTATATCTTTTAGTCCCGGGCACAAAAATGTCTGAGACTAAAGCTCTGGATTAAAAGTTTGTTTTCTAATAGTGCCCTAATCAATCCCATAGCCATCAAATCCAAGCCAACTTCGTCTGTGCTGGTTAATCTTTTTCATGTTACAGACTATAGAGTGCTAATTCGGTCAAAAAAAGAGTGCTAGTTCTTCCATTGAGGATAGATTGATTGATATTTACATACATCATGAAAAGTCAGGTTTGTGGGGGTGTGGATTTGTGGAAGTTCGACGCAGAGAAAACGATGAAAGGCGAGATAGATGATGCTTCGAGAACCGAAGCCCCTCTTCGAGCCAACAACGACTTTAGGTGAAACGACTACTCTTTCAGCTCAGCTGACTCATGGTAACACTAATACTCCGGGTGGCATTTTCTTAGCCACCGGCCTCATGTCGTAGCTAGTGTGACTGACTAAGACATTACTCGTAGTAATTATATATTAAAATATATAAATATTTATGTTAAGTAATTAGTATGCACGTTTAAGTCTAGTTTTTAATAAATTTATTTGAAGATATAAACCCCAAACCTAGTCAAAGTTGAGAAAATTTTTTTTTTGACTAAAAACTAGGACATGTCACCCCTTTTTTTTTTTTTGTACAGTCTGCTGGCCTTTTGCTTCCAGAATCCAAACTTTACAGCGCGCGGATCACCTCTGAAAAGACATGATATCATAGGACACGGGGCAATGGATGTCTGGAAGTCTGAAACCTGTGGCAGCGTGTTGTTGATTGATTATTAGCAAACAAAGGCCTTCAGTTAGTTCCTTCCTCCGATTCTCTGCAACAAGTTGCAGAAACTAACAGCACATGTAATCAGTCTAGAATGGATATCATATATTATGTCACAGGTCCTAGATATAATTCACTTGACCGGGACTCCCACTCAGTTTTAGAATGATAATTTCCTAGGGCTACTAGAGCTCTATCAAACAGGGTCTCTGTCTGATTGATACACAACCGCCTTTTCATCATAGAGGGATCTCGGAAGATAAAAATTCCTCTAAAAATTAAAATCTTTCTTTGGTTTCTAAAAAGAGGTGTCGTTCGACAAAAGACAACCTCGCTAGGAAGAACCTGGAAAGGAGTCGAAATGTATTTCTTTGTAACAGGAATGAGACTATCCAACACCTATTCCTTGACTGTCCCTTTGCGAAAATGATTTGGAGGATTATCTTTTTTGCTACTAATTTGAACCAACCTAGATCTATCAGTCATATGTTTGGTACATGGCTTAATAATCAGCATAAAATGATTAAAGGTTTGATCTGGGTTGGGGTGGCTGCCATGTGCTGGGCTATCTGGCGATGCCGGAATGACGTTATTTTTAACAAAATGAAAACTAACTCCGTTATGCAGGTTATTTTCAGGGGAGCATATTGGTTACGCTTTTGGGCTCAGCTGCAGCGTGACGATCAAGCCAAGGACACCCTCTCGCTGATGAGCAACAAATTAGAGATGATTGCCTTAGAAATATTGAATAGAGGGTGGAAGCAGTTATATCGTTTGCTTTAGTATCCTGGTCTATGTTAAAGACACTGGCTTTTTTGTTTTATTTTGAAACCAAGAACACTATAATAATTGACTGTGTACATCCTCGGATGTAGAGACCGGATATTTGTTATCCTTTTTAAAAAAAAAAAAACAGGGTCTCTGCCACTAGCAATTCACTGGGCGTGAAAAACTAACTTGGCTTAGAGATATCCCCGCTAATGCATGCTACACCATATAGATTTGCTTTCATGCCTGAGCATTTCAAACACACTGTTAAGTTGGTAGAAAGTTGCTTTTTTTTTTTTTAAAAAAAAAAACAAAACTTGGATATATGCAAGAACATCTCAAACACACTTTTAAAGTTTTTTTGGTTTAGGAATGAGAATAAGAATCAACAAATAAAATAAATGGTTTTACTAAAGTTTAATTTTTTTGCCAGCCTTTATTAGTTAGCTTGGGATATTTGCTTAAGGAAAATATTGTTTTCTAAACATTTTTTTGAGTTAATGTTTTCTAAACTTAACTAATAAAGCTCATGATATTTGTATTTCTTTTTCCACTCGTTCTATTGCATACTCTTTCGTATGCTTAGTGTCGTGGTCTAATACCATCGTCCACAAGAATCGCCCTGGCTAGTGTGTGCAGCGATGGCCTAGCTCTAGAGACAATGACACAAGATTTATACTGGTTCGGGGCAGATCGGGCTCCCTAGTCCAGTTGGAGTCACTATCCGAGCTCAAACGCTCATACCGGGGTGAGTACAAGCTAGGCGAGAGAGGGAGCGGGCTCCCAAGTCTCTGTGATTGAGGCAAGTGCCAATATTGAGTGGAGTGGTGAGTGAGTAAGTGAGGCTTGAGAACTAGAGAATCCTGTTAACCTGCCTCTACCTGGTGGCAAGGGTCCCCTTTTATAGCCGCAAGGGGGTACATGGATGCCACCAGAGCGGAGGACTAAAAAGAAGAAGGAGATATAATTGTAGGGATGAAAGTGTTAAAATGACATGAGGCACCGAGCTCGTATGGCTAGGAGAACTCGTCACGAGCCCGGGCGCGTGCGTGTCGTCGTGCTTGGTCGTCATCGTACACGGGATTCCCGGAGATGGACGGTGGTCAGCCCACGCCCTGTCTTCGATCGGAGTTGGAACATATCCCGTCAGTATGGGCTTGGCCATACCTGGACGAGGTGGGCATGCGTCATGCCTACCCGGTTTGCACTGTGGAGGAGTAGTTGGTCGCAGCAGGATATGGCGGGGTGATTCCATCATTCCCTCCCTGTCACTGTGGCCCGGTATGGCCACAGTGCTCGTCAGGGAAGTGGTTGACCAACTCTGTACCCGATGGCTTCCCGAAGAAGGCAGGCGGATGAGCTCTAGGTCGTTGCCCGGGCTTGGGCGCGCGCGTGACCACAGAGCTCGTAATGACGGAGCTCGAGCGAGGTGGAGTGAGGTCCTGGACCGAGTTTGTGCCTGCGAGGAGTTGGAGAGCCCACGGTAGTAGAGCTCGAGCGAGGCGGAGAATTCCAGGAGCTGGACGGTGGTCAGTCCACGCCCGGTCTTCAATCGGAGTAGGAACGCATCCCGTCGGTATGGGCGCGACCATGCTTTGGATGTGGAGGATGTGCGTCATGTGTACCCGCGTGGCACTGTAGAGGAGTGGTTGAACGCGGCAGGGTATGGCGGGATGAATCCGTCACTTCCTCCTCGTCACTGCGTCCCAGCGTGGCTACAGTGCTCGTCAGGGGAGTGGTTGGCCAACTCCGTACCCGATGGCTACTTCGAGAAGGTGGATGGGCTCCAGGTCGCCGCCAGGGCCTGGGCGCGCGTGCGACCGCAGAGCCCGTAATGGCGGAGCTCGAGCGAGGTGGAGAGAGGTCGCGGGTCGAGCTCATGCTTGCGAAGAGTCGGAGAGTCCGCGGTGGTAGAGCTCGAGCGAGGCGGAGAATTGCGCCTGCCTAGGGAGCTCATGACGACTGAGCTCGTGCGGGTCGGAAAGAGGTCTCTGGCCGAGCTCGTCCTCGTGCGGGGCCGGAGAGCTCGGAGAGCTCGAACGAGGCGGAAATAAGATCCTCATCCGTGCGCGTGCTCGTACGGGAACGGGGAGCTCGTTTGTAAACCGAGCTCGACTCCGTGGGCCGTGACGAGGCGGCCCGTTTAGTAACTCGTACTGTGAGCTCGGCTTTTAGTTAGGCCAGGTCGCGCCTGGGCTTTTGTTTTGGATTGGGCTGGTTTTACGTCGTCCAGAATATCGATCCCCCACAGTAGCCCCCAAGCGTCTGGAGGAGAGGGAATCTCCTTCGGACGTTCTCGCTTTGATCTCGTGACCGGGGTGAAGGAGGCGACCTTGATTGGGGTTAGTTTTCTATGCGGGTGCGCGCTGAGCGCACCCGCGGTGTAGCCCCAGAGGCTCCGTGGGAACAGGAGGTTCTCGCGAGGCTTTAAGATTTTTTGAGTTTGTTAAACCGTTCTCTCCACGGTTGCCCATGGAGGGGGTGGGCTCGAGCTCGATCTTGCCTCGATGGCCGAAACCGAGTGCTCGGTGAGCGGCTGTCGGGTAGCCCGGGCGAGGTCCAAGCTCGAGCTCGTTAGTTTGGTCTGCTGGCGGACCGACATCGTGTTCCAAGGGTTCAACCTTTACAATTGCCCAAGCCCCCATGCAGGGCTCGAGGGCGCGATGCCTCCTCATCGGTGAGGATGACCTGAGGTCGTTTCGTTGCCCTTGGCGACCCAGGCGCGCGTAGGTGGAAGCCCCCGAGCTCTTTCGTGAGCTTGGGGCGGGGGCCGTCGGCGCCGCTTTCCCTAGGCGCCCCTCGCTCGTCGTGTCTCTGGGCGGTCCTCGAGCTCTTTGAGGAGAGCCGGCCTTCGAACCCTGAGACGAGGAGTTTCTATTCCGAGCTCTATCTTTCGTTCTCGGAGAAACGACCGTTGAGGCCGAGCTCGGACGCATTTACCCCGTGGTAAAAAATAGCCGCTGGGGATATGACCGTTAGAAATATTACCGTTGCCGTGCGGTTACCGCCGCTTTCACCGCGATCGTTCGTCATCCCGCCAGGTGTCGCACGCGTGACCGCATCCCGGGAGGCGGTTCCGGCGGATGTGACGCACGGTGGGCCCTCCCCTCGCGGATTCACCTTGACGCATCCGTCACGCGTAGCCTATAAATAGGGGAGGACGGGAGGGCAAACTAACCTTTCCATCCCCTGCCTTCCCTCGAGGAGAAGCAAGAAAAAACCGCCGTCGCCTTCCAAATCCAAATCTCCGCCGTCCTCTTCCTCTAGTCCCCCGTGATCGTTCCGCCGGAGAAGCACGAGATGGGTTCGTGGTGGCCGTCGACGGTGACCCCGGCCCTGCTGGAGAGATGCACACTCTGCGGCGGGCTCCCCGCGCTGACGGAGAGGGAGGAGTGGAAGATACCGCCGCCGACGCACGCCGTCCCCGATCCGCCGGAGGGTTACGTGGTCTCCTTCACGGCGTTCCACGACCGAGGGTTCGGCGTCCCCACCGACGACTTCTTTCGCGGCTTGATGTCATACTGGGGCATCGAGCTCCAGCACCTCACGCCGAACGGGATGCTGCTCTTCTCCGTCTTCTGCGCGCTCTGCGAGGGGTGGCTCGGCATCCCTCCGAACTGGGAGCTCTTCCGCCAGTTCCTCTACGCCAAGATCCAATACCTGCCTGGCAAAGGTAAGGTACCCGCTCCGATTGCGTCCGTGGCGATCCAGTTGAGGGGAGGGAGGATGAAGGCGACCTTCCCGGCCGGCGAGCTCCCCACCGCCAATACCGGGTGGCGGAGGGAGTGGTTCTACCTAAGGAACGACCCACTCCATCCCCTGCCTCGGTACACGGGGCGCACATTCTCGGACGGGATCGAGGTGTGGCGGGAGGGTCCCCACGCCCACATGGCAGAGCGCGTCGAGCGGGTGACGGAGAAGATCAAGGCCCTCCGTGATGCCGGACTGACGATTAGCCATATCATCACAACCTAGCCCGGTCGCGCCGTGGTCCCGCTGCAGCGCCGCGCGCTCCGGCTCTGGGAGATGAAGCCGGAGCTCGCGCCTTTCGAGGGGACGGCAACGGCAACGGCTCCGGGGCTCACGGTCGACCAGGTCGACTGGTGGGTCAGCCATGTGATGAGGACCGTGAACAGGCCAGAGGGCGCGCCTGGGCTCTCCCCAATCGGGCGACGTCGGAGCTCGTAAGCACTCATTCGGTCTTCCTGTCGTTGTCGTTGTCGTTGTTTTGTCCGAGCTCGTTCTGAATCTTGACCTCGCAGGTCGGCGTGGTGGACCTCCCTCCTTCCCATCCCCCACTCCCTGGTGAGAGGCCGACGGGAGCAGCGGCCGATTCGCTCCAAGCTCCGATCCTGAGCGAGGGGGCGGACTCGTCCGACGGCGATGAGGAGCACGCCGTCGATCGATGGAGCCTGGCGCCTTTGCGGGGGGCCGTCGGCGCAGATCCCATCCGCGGCCGAGGAGAAGGGGACGTCGGCGGGTCTGGGACGTCGTCGTCCCCGGCAACGCCCTCGAGCGAGGCGCCCGGCCCGCCAACCGCAGCCCCGGTCGTCGACCGATCGCTCGCACAAGGGGCCGAGCTCGAGGACGAGAGTGGGGAGGAGCTCGACCGTGGCCGAGACGAAGAAGAAGAAGAGGATGGCCCGAGAGTAAGCTCGATCCTTGTGCTATTGCCGTGTTTAATGGTTGCCGCGTTTAATGGTTGCCGTGAGCTGACCTTCTCTTCGTTCGGGTTGGCCAAGCCCTACCCGAGAAGCGCCCGAGGACCGGGCGGCGGACTCGGCGGCCATGAGCTCGAGCGCGGCGCCGGGCGGTGCGGGCGGAGGATCCGGTCGGCCCCGAGCTCAACGGCGTCGTCGCAAGGACTCGTACCGGTGAAGCGGCGCCGGCGACGATGATGAGCTCGATCCCCCGAGCTCCGGACTCCGGCGTCGGCGAAGGTGCTCACGGTCCCCCCGAGGTGCGGGAGGCGGAGAGCTCGGAGGCGAGGGCGGATGTCGAGGAGCGAGTTTGGGGAGGGTCATCGGTGGGTGACGCCGCCCGAGTCATCGGAGGCCGTCATCGAGCACGAGGTAATAGAGATCCTCGACGACGAGGGACGCGTCGGGCGGCGGAGGCGGCGCGCGGATCGAGGACGACGCTGGGGAGGGAGGAGGCGACCACGAGGGACCGCCGACGTGCCGGCATCGAGGAGGCCGTCACCAGCCGGAGGATGATGCGGTGGGGGCCGGCTCGCGGTGGCGATGGCGCCGCGGCCGCGGACGCCGGGCCGGCGTGGTCGGTGACATCGTGTCGCCGCCCGGCGCCGCGCGGTGAGCATCCCCCGAGGATGTGGACGTCTTCCTTCCGGCGTCCCTGGCGTCGATCACACCATGGCAGTTCCCAGAGGGGCCAGCGCCGTCGTTGGCGGGAGAGTCGGCCTCGTCGTCCGGGAGCGCCGCACCAGAGTGCCTCCGTCGGTTTTCGCAGGTCAGGATCTTCGTTGTTTTTATGTCCTGCTGGTGCTGTTGAGTTCGAAGTTCGCTCTCTTTGTATGCTCAGTATCTTGTCTTTCTCAGGGGCTGCAGGAAGCCATCAAGGGATACAACCGCGTGGCGACGGCGTACCTGAAGGCCGATGACCTCATGGGGCGGATGATGTCGCTCTGGACGGAGGTAAGCGGAGGCCTTGGTCAGACGCGCATCCACCACCAGTTCATGGAGGGTCGGATGAGGGACGTCGCCGACTACATCCGTGAAACCGAGGAGCGCGTCGCCCGGGAGGCCCGTGAGAAGGTTGCCGCCGAGCTGCAGCAGGCGTATGAGCGGCAGAGGGAGATCGACCTCGTGAACAAGCGGCGGCGCGAGAAGATGGAGGAGGAGCTCGCCTCGTTCCGCAAGGCGCCGGAGGAGAAGGAGCTCGGCTCGGCGCCGAGATCAAGGCCAACCACCGCGGCGAGGACAAGGAGGAGGTCGCAGAGAAGTTGCGTCAACGTGACGCCGAGCTCCAAGGTGAGCAGTCTTCTCACCCCTGTCCGTTTTGCTCCTCGGTGTGTGTGTAGCTGATCGACCTCACCGGTGAGGCTTTCAGCTTATGATCACGAGGCCACCGAGCTGTGGTGTCTCTACCGCTCTTCGGAGGCAGAGCGGGAATGGCTTGATGCCGAATGCCACTCGTTCGGCATAACGAACAGGATCTTTATAATGCTTTGTGGAGTAAGCGAGCGATCTCCTGCTTTTTGTTTTCCATCTGTCTTGTGACTCATATTTTGATCTGTCTCCCAACTCGTAGGTGAGAAGGAGAGCTCTCTAAAGCTAGCTCGGGACCTCCGTGACAAGGAAGGAGCTCTTGCCTCCGCCGAGGCCACCCGACGCATACGCAGCTCGAGCTGCGGACTAAGGAGGGCGACCTGAAGAAGCGGACCGACGATCTCGTGATCGTGACCTCCGAGCTCCAGCAGAAGCAGATGGAGCTCGAGGACAAGCAGAAGGAGCTCGTCGGGTTCCGGGAGCGTGCGGTGAAGGCCGAGGAGGAGGCCAGGAGCTCGAAGCACGAGCATGGCGAGTACGTCTCCGAGGTGGAAGCGGTCTGCGACGTCCTCGGTGTCGAAGACATGGAGGATCCGGTCCGTCGGGTGTCGGCCATCCCGCGCAAGGTGACGGAGGACGCACGCCGGGTTGTCCACAAGGCGGTCAGCGTCATCTTCGCCCACTATCCCCGGTTCGACGTTGAGGTGGTGAAGACCGGATGGCCGATGTCGGCCACTGACGAGGAGCTGGATCGGAAGTCTGCCGCCGCCGAGGCCGCCACCGCGGAGCTGGCCGTTGAGCTCTTCAAGCTCGCTGCCGAGGAGCTCGAAGTCTTCGAGCCCCCAGTTGGTGAGGGCGAAGCCGGCGCAGCTCCGGAGCTCGAGGGGCCCGTTGAGGAGGAGGTGGCCGTCCAAGATCCGCCTACACACAGTTAGATGTGGGAGCTTGAGGTGGGCCACTTTTGTTATGAGTCTTAAGTCCTCGAAGTCGAGGCATAATGTAAATACAACGATAGCTCGTGCTAAACAACCAGGAGTTAAGTTCTTTTCCTTGTCGCACTTTGTTTTTATTCTGTCTAAGTTTGAGTTCGTGTCCCGAGGAACGAACGGCGGGCCGTTCCTCGCTGGCCGCGGGGGCGGGAGGTCGTTAGGCGGTCACGCCATGCCCTGTGATGGCGATCTCGTGACTTGGACATTTCGATACATTGTGCGAGTTCGGAGAAAAAGTGAACGCGAGGTTGTGGCTGGGCCGAGCTCGAGATCCGAGCCCGTAGTCGAATAGCGTGATCTGTGCGAGCTCGGCGTCGAGCTCTGGAGCTCGAAGTGGGAGTTTGCGAAAAAACGGTGTTTTAAAAGCGTGGGGTGTGCGCCCCATTCCTTGTAGCCCCCGAGCAAGGGAGGGCCTCGCTGGAAGCGGAGGGCGGCCGTTGCTCAGTCGGACTAAAAGGGAAAAGAATTCGAGATGCTTGCACAGATTGTCGCATCGAATCGATGTTTTTATTGAACTCTGCAGCTACAATACTTCGAAGTACATTCAAGGGTAAAAGCGACGTAGCTGTTCGATGTTCCATGCGTTGGCGAGGACGCGACCCTGGTCGTCCTTGAGCTTGTACGTGTCTGGCCTCAGCACTTGGTCGATGATGAAGGGGCCTTCCCACGGCGCCGCGAGCTTGTGGCGGTCCTTCGTCTTCGTGTACCCGGCGTAGGACGGGGTCGCCGACGTTGAACGCCCGGCCCTTGACGTGGCGGTCATGGTAGCGCCGCATGGACTGGAGGTACTTGGCGGAGTGGAGGAGCGCGATGTCACGAGCCTCGTCGAGCTGATTGGCCGCGTCCTCGAGCGATGCTTGGATGCCGTCCTCGTTGTAGGCCTGGACTCGAGGCGAGCCATACTAGAGGTCGGTGGGGAGCACGGCCTCGGATCCGAAGACGAGGAAGAACGGAGTGCGTCCCGTGGCCCTGCTCGGTGTTGTGCGGAGACTCCATATGACGGAAGGAAGCTCGGCGAGCCATTGGCCGGCGAACTTCTCGAGTCATTTGAAGATGCGTGACTTCATGCCCCGCAGAATCATGCCATTAGCTCGTTCTACCTGCCCATTGGTCCTTGGATGGCTGACCGCGGACGTGTCCACACGGATGCCATGCTCGTCGCACCACTCGAGGAAGACTTCTCCCACAAAGTTGGTGCCGTTGTCGGTGATGATGGAGTTCGGGACTCGAAGCGGTGGATGATGCCGGTGAAGAACTTGACGGTCTCCTCAACTCGGCATCGGGCGATGGGCATGACTTCGATCCACTTGGAGAACTTGTCGATGGCGACGAGCAGGTGAGTGTAGCCCCCGGGCGTCCTCCTGAAGGGTCCCACCATGTCGAGTCCCCAGACCGCGAAGGGCCAAGTGAGCGGGATCGTCTGGAGAGACTGGGCAAGGAGGTGCGTCTGTTTGGTGAAGAACTGGCAGCCTTCGCAACGGGCCAAGACGACGGACCGGGCGTCCGCGACGGCGGTCGGCCAAGAGAAACCTTGTCGGAAGGCTTTTTTCCGACGAGCCCGTGGGGCCGCATGGTGGCGCATTCGCCGGCGTGGATCTCCTTGACGAGGTCTTCCCTTGCTCGAATGTGATGCGTTGGAGAACGCCGGAGGCGCGCGCGCCGTAGAGTTCTTCCCCGATGAGGACGAAAGATTTAGCCCCGCGGGCCGGTCGCCTCGACTCCTCTCGCCCGGGGGAGCTTGCCTTCCCTCATCCACTTTGTAGGAACGGGACCCGCCAGTCGGGTTTTGGAACTCTCGGAACCGAGCTCGATCCAGCCCCCGAGCCAGCCCCCGAGCCAGCGGTACTTGAGCTCACGGCTAGGCAGGTCGCTGCGTCGGGCGAGCTCGAGCTCGCGGGGACATCGACCTCCATGGTGTGTCCGAGCTCGGGCGCCGGCGGGCGACCTCACGCTGCTATTGGTTGTCGTTGGCTCGCTTTTGAGTCGTATCGAAGGCTTGTGCCGCTTTCGTGCAAGAAAACGCTGGGTGGGATCGGGCGGCCGGTCCGACGCGAGCTTGGCGAGGACGTCGGCGATCGTTGTTGAGGTTGCGATGAACGTGGTTGACCTCGAGCCCGTGGAAGTGTTCTTCGAGCTCGCGGACCCTTTGGTGGTACGCGATCATCTTTGGATTGACGCAGTCGGCCTCCTTCATGACCTGGTTCTTCACGAGCTCAGAGTCGTCCCGGACCTCGAGGTGCCGGATGCTGAGTTTGTGGGCTATGCGCAAGCCGTTCACCAGAGCTTCGTACTCGGCGACGTTGTTAGAGGCCGGGAAGTGGAGACGGATCGAGTACTTCATGCGAACCTTGTTTGGCGAGATGAAGACTAGCCCGACCCCTGCGCCATACTTTTTCACGGAGCCGTCGAAGTACATCACCCAGTATTCCACGTCGTCGGGTCTGGGCGGCTGCTCAACCTCGGTCCACTCGGCGACGAAGTCGGATAGGGCCTGCGACTTTATGGACTCCCTGGGCGCGTATGTAATGTCGGCCCCCATCAGCTCGACGGCCCATTTGGCCATTCGTCCCGCGACCTTGGGGCTGCGGATGACCTCGCCAATGGGGTATTTGGAGACGACGGTGACGGGGTGCGAGTCGAAGTAATGTCGGAGCTTGCGCCGGGTGATCAGCAGCGCGTACGCGAGCTTCTCGAGCTGCGAGTACCGGGTTTTGGTATCGGAGAGGACCTCACTGACGAAGTATACCGGGCGTTGGACCTTGAGTGCGTGCCCTTCCTCCTCTCTCTCGACGAGGAGCACGGTGCTCACGACCTTCGAGGTCGCTGAGATGTAGAGGAGGATGGGTTCGTCAGGAGCCGGAGCCACGAGCACAGGTGGGTTGGCGAGGAGTTGTTTCGGGAGAGTCGAGGGCTTGGCCGGGCCTCGTCGGTCCCGTGAAGCGCTCGGTCTTCTTCAACAACTTGTACAGCGGCAGGCTGCGTTCCCCGAGTCGAGCTATGAATCGACTAAGGGCGGCGAGACATCCCGTGAGCCGCTGTACGCCTTTGACGTTCCTGATTGGCCCCATACTCATGATGGCGGCGATCTTTTTGGGGTTGGCTTTGATGCCGCGCTCGGATACGATGAAGCCGAGCAGTTTTCCTCGCGGGACTCCGAAGACGCATTTCTCGGGGTTGAGCTTGACTCCGAACTCGTGGAGCTTAGCAAAGACCTTTTCGAGGTCGGGAACGAGCTCTGGAGCGTTTAGTCTTGACAACGATGTCGTGAACGTATGCTTCGACGAGCTTCCCGAGGAGCTCTCTGAAGACTTTCTGCATGCACCTTTGGAAGGTGGCGCCAGCGTTTTTCAGACCGAAGGGCATTGTTACGTAACAAAATGCGCCAAACGGAGTGATGAAGGAGGTGGCGAGCTGGTCGAGCTCGTTCATCGCGATCTGGTGGTAGCCGGAGTAGGCGTCGAGAAAACAGAGTGTTTCACACCCGGAGGTGGAGTCAACGATTTGGTCGATGCGCGGCAAAGGAAACGGATCCTTTGGGCATGCCTTGTTGAGACCCGTATAATCAACACACATTCTCCATTTCCCATTCTTCTTCTTAACTAGTATAGGGTTGGCTATCCACTCGGGATGATACACCTCCTTGATAAACCTAGCGGCTAATAGCTTATCTATCTCCTCGGCGATTGCCTGGCGTCGAGCGTCGTCGAAACGTCTAAGCCTTTGCTTCACCGGCCGAGAGCCGGGTTTGATGTTCAAGGAGTGCTCGGCGACTTCCCTCGGTATGCCCGGCATATCCGAGGCCCTCCATGCGAACACGTCGAGGTTCGCGCGGAGGAAGTCGACGAGCTCGCTTTCCTATTTCGGGGTGAGCTCGGTGCCCACGTAGAGGGTACGCCCGTCTTCGCCGACCTCGACCTCTTTGGCGTCCCTTCGGGCTCGGCGTGAACGTGACCTTCTGCTCGTGCTCGCCAGCTTTCTTGAGCTCGGGGAGTCGAGCGCTGCCTCGCCGTCATCTTGAGCATCTGCTCGAGTCTCGACGGCTGGGCGTCGGCCGTCATCTTGGGCAAAGATTCAAAGATAAACGCGCTCGAAGGTGGAGTCGACGGTGATGACCCCCTTCGGCCCGGGAATCTTGAGCTTGAGGTAGGTGTAGTTGGGGACGGCCATGAACTTCGCGTAGCACGGCCGCCCCAAGAGCGTGTGGTAGGCGTTCCTGAACGGGAGCACTTCGAACGTGAGTGTCTCCTTGCGGAAGTTGTCCGGGGTGCCGAACGTGACGGGGAGGTCGATCCGCCCGAGTAGGACCATCTGCTTCCCCGGCACCACCCCGTGGATCGGGTCCGGCGAGGGCTGACGTCGTGCCTTGGGGATGCCAAGGGCTTGGAGCGCGTGGATGTAGAGGAGGTTGAGGCCGCTGCCGCCATCCATCAACACCTTGCCGAGGCGTATCGTGCCGATGATGGGGTCGACGACGAGCGGGAACCTCCCCGGCTGCGGGATATGACGAGGGTGATCGGTCTTGTCGAAGGTGATCGCCGAGCTCGACCACTTGAGGTAGGCAGCGCGCCGGTTCGGTGAACGGGACCTCGCGGCGGGTTAGCCTGGCGGGCGCTTGGACTTGTATCCGGGCGCCCCGCCGAAGATGACATTTACGACGCCCTCCTCGATGTAGACGTCCTCGTCGCCGTCCTCGGGTGCTCCTCTCGCCGCGTCCTGGTCGTCGTCCTTGTCGCCACCTCGTAGCGTGCCCATCACGTGCTTCTTCATGAGTCGGCAGTCCTTCATCTTGTGCTTGACGGGGCCCTCGTGGTGCGAGCACGGGCCTTCGAGCATCTTGTCAAAGTGCTGCTTGGGGACGAAAGGTTTGGCCCCCTTGGCGTCGGCCTTCCTCTTGTCCGCCACGGCCACGAACTCGTCGTCGTCGTCGTCGCGGTGGCGTTTGTTCTTCTTGTTCTTCTTCTTCTTGCTTGCGCGGGAGCCGGCCCCTTCCGCGGCCTCGTCATCGGCCTTGGCCTTGCCCCTGCCGGTGACGGCGGAGACGGCGTCCTCTCCCTCGGCGTGGCTGGTGGTGAGGTCGAGGAGCTCTTTCACGGTCCTGGGCTTTCTGACGCGGAGCTCGCGGATCAGGCTCTCGCACGTGGTGCCGAAGGTGAACGCGGTGATGATCTCGGCGTCGGAGGCCTCGGAGAGGTTGTTGCAGAGCTTGGAGAAGCGCCTGATGTAGTCGCGCAGGCTCTCCCCCTTCTTCTGCTTGCATCCGCGCAGGTCCCACATCATGCTCGGCCTGGTGTAGGTGCCCCGCAAGTTGCCGACGAAGATGTCGCGCAGATCTTCCCAGTTGCGGATTGCTCCCTCCGGCAGGTGCTTGAGCCACGACCGAGCTGAATCTGCAAGGTAGAGCGGGAGGTTGCGGATGATGAAATATTCGTTGTCGGCACCGCCGGCCTGGCAGCCGAGGCGATAATCTTCTAGCCACGTGGCAGGGTCGGTTTCACCGTTGTACTTCTGCACCGAGGTCGGAGCTCGGAAGCGAGAAGGGAACGGGGCGTCGTGGATGCGTGACCCGAACGCCCTTGGCCTCCTCGAGCTCGATCTCGAGCTGCGGCGCTCTTGCCTTGGCGACGAGCTCCGGGGGTGTCGTGATTGGTGTCGGGCTATGGCTTCGGGTCTTCTTGGCTATCGTGAGCGCCGCCTCGCCGCTTGTTGTATGAACGAGCAGGGCGGTCGTCACGGTGTTCGTTGTGGCGGTCGTCGCGGTGATGCCTGCCGTCGTCTCGCGGGGCATGCTTTTCTGCCGGGCCTCCGCTTGCGCCGGGCGGTGAGCGTGTCCCGTGCGTCGCGGTTCTCGCCCACGCCGCCGGTGCACGTGGACCTGCGGGGCAGGGTTCGAAGAGGCCTCGCGCTCTTCCTAAAGTCGACGGTGAGACGCCGAGCTTGCCACCGCCGGACCGCCGCCTCCACGAGAAGCTTTTTGAGCTGCTCGTGAGCTCGCCGAGCCTCCGGGTCCTGGGGACGGGGTAGTGTCGTAGGAGCATCGTGGCCGCCGCCCAGGTTCTGTGAGGCCCTCCCGAACACCGGCGGGAGTTCGTCGGCGCCCTCGTCGCGGTTGATACGGTGGTGGGTGTCACGAGCTCGTGCTCGTGCGCGCGTCTCCCCCAAGCTCGGTGAGGAGGGCCTCGCGATTCCCGAAGCCGCCCCACGCCGAGCTCGTCGAGCTCGTCCCCAGGCGGGCCTTGACGTGGTCAACCGGTGGCTCACGCCGCCGGGCCGCGGAGTGCCGAGGGGTGTGATCGATAGAGTCGCTTGAGGGATGGCTGTCCAATGCCCCATCAGGGGTCTCGCACATGAAGCACGGGCGAGACGGGTCGCAGATCCATGAGACTCATGCCGCCGAGGGCGAGCTTGAGCTCGTGGATGTCATTCCGCGGGCTCGCCGCCCCGAAGAGAAAGGGAGGCCCGGCTGCCCGTCGGGGTACATCCTGGCGTAGGCCGCCCCGAACTCGTCGACCGACAACACGTCTTCTCCGGCGAGCTGCAGGACGACATTGGCGATGGAGTAGGTTACGTCGCGGAACAGAGCCTGAGTGGGCTCGAGCCCTAGGATGTTCGGGAGCAGGTCCTTGATGAGGACAAAGAAGCGATCCGCCGCCGCGCGGATGGGGCTTGCGGGCACGAAAGTCGAATCCCGGCCCATGTTCGCCAACACGGAGTCGGCGGCGCCTGAAGACGGCCGGGCACATCCTCGCGCCGCATCGCTGGGGAAGACGACTCGGCGAGAGGCTGCTCCGGCCCGGTGCTGGTGAAGTCGAAAGCCCCGAAGCGCATCGTGGGCGCTCCGGATGCCGGCGAAGCGGAGGAAGCCATCGAAGTGAGGAACGTCACACTAGCGCTCCCCCTACCTGGCGCGCCAACTGTCGTGGTCTAATACCACCGTCACAAGAATCGTCCCGGCTAGTGTGTGCAGCGATGGCCTAGCTCTAGAGACAATGACACGAGATTTATACTGGTTCGGGGCAGATCGGGCTGCCTAGTCCAGTTGGAGTCACTATCCGAGCTCAAATGCTCATACCGGGGTGAGTACAAGCTAGGCGAGAGAGGGAGCGGGCTCCCAAGTCTCTATGATTGAATCAAGTGCCAATATTGAGTGGAGTGGTGAGTGAGTAAGTGAGGCTTGAGAACTAGAGAATCCTCGTTAACCCCCGCTCTACCCGGTGGCAAGGGTCCCCTTTTATAGCCGCAAGGGGGTACATGGATGCCACCAGAGAGCGGAGGACTAAAAAGAAGAAGGAGATATAATTGTAGGGATGAAAGTGTTAAAATGACGTGAGGCACCGAGCTCGTATGGCTAGGAGAACTCGCCACGAGCCCGCGCGCGGCGCGTGTCGCCGTGCTTGGTCGCCATCGCATACACGGGATTCCCGGAGATGGGCGGTGGTCGCCCACGCCCGTCTTCGATCGGAGTTGGAACGTATCCCGCCGGTATGGGCTTGGCCATACACGACGAGGTGGGCATGCGTCATGCCTACCCGGTTTGCACCGTGGAGGAGTAGTTGGTCGCAGCAGGATATGGCGGGGTGATTCCATCATTCCCTCCCTGTCACTGTGGCCCGGTATGGCCACAGTGCTCGTCAGGGAAGTGGTTGACCAACTCTGTACCCGATGGCTTCCCGGAGAAGGCAGGCGGATGAGCTCTAGGTCGTTGCCGGGCTTGGGCGCGAGCGTGACCACAGAGCTCGTAATGACGGAGCTCGAGCGAGGCGGAGTGAGGTCCTGGACCGAGTTTGTGCCTGCGAGGAGTTGGAGAGCCCACGGTAGTAGAGCTCGAGCGAGGCGGAGAATTCCAGGAGCCGGACGGTGGTCGGGCCCACGCCCGGTCTTCAATCGAGTAGGAACGCATCCCGCCGGTATGGGCGCGACCATGCTTTGGATGTGGAGGATGTGCGTCATGTGTACCCGCGTGGCAATCAGAGGAGTGGTTGAACGCGGCGGGGTATGGCGGATGAATCGTCACTTCCTCCTTGTCACCGCATCCCGCCGTGGCTGCTGCGATTCGCCGTCGGGAGTGGTTGGCCAACTCCGTACCCAATGGCTACTTCGAGAAGGCGGATGGGCTCCAGGTCGCCGAGTGGGGCCCGGGCCACAGGCGTGCGGCCGCAGAGCCCGTAATGGCGGAGCTCGAGCGAGGTGGAGAGAGGTCGCGGGTCGAGCTCATGCTTGCGAAGAGCCGGAGAGTCCGCGGTGGAGAGCTCGAGCGAGGCGGAGAATTGCGGCCTAGGAGCTCATGACGCGAGCTCGTGCGGGTCGGAAAGAGGTCTTGCGCGGCTCGCCCTCGTGCGGGGCCGGAGAGCTCTGAGAGCTCGAACGAGGCGGAAATAAGATCCTCATCCGCGCGCGCGTGCTCGCACGGGAACGGGAGCTCGTTTTGTAAACCGAGCTCGACTCAGGTGGGCCGTGACGAGGCGGCCCGTTTAGTAGGGGGGGCATTGTGAGCTCGGCTTTTAGTTAGGAGGTCGCGCCTGGGCTTTTTGTTTTGGATTGGGCTGGTTTTACGTCAGTCTAGAATAAGATCCCCCACACTTAGACTAATTTGTTTTATTTATTTATTTTAGCGTAGTTTGGGGTTTCTAAACGAAAAAAAAGAGTCCCATTTTATTTAAATTTTTTTTTTTTGAGAATGAGCTCGTTTGTAAAACGAGCTCACAACTCACACTCACCCCTATGAACACCGCGGCGCCCGCTTAGTGCCTCGCATCCTGAGCTCGACTTTTTAGTTAGATTCTCGTCACCATTGGCGCCTTTTTGTTTTGATTGGGCTGGTTTACCACCGCCCGAAATATCGGGAAATCCCCCACACTTAGACTAATTTGTTTTATTTATTTATTTTAGAAATCGTAGTTTGGGGTTTCTAAATTCTCGAAAATAAAAAAGAGTCCCATTTTATTATTTAAATGTCTTTCAGGCTTTCGGCTAGTGGGCTCCTTCCTTACGGGCCGAGCTCAGCTTGAGGGCCAGGCACAATTTTCCACGACCAAACTATGGTGTAGCATGTTCGCGCCCCGTCGTGCTTGCTGTGCCTCGTCACGGCGGCCGTCGGCGCGACGCGGTGCGGTGGAGCGGCTCCCGCGGGCTCCGGGCAATAGAGAGCAGGGGCGAGAGGAGAAGACGGAGCAGGATCGCGTCACCGGCGCAAGCTCTGTTTCCCCATCCTTCTGCTCGAGTTCCCGGGGCGAGTCCTCCCGGCGGCCTTGGCCGGCCTTTTATAGGCGCCGTGGGGTGATGGAGCGCCGGAGATCTTTTCCGACACCCCTCGCCGAGCTCCAGCTGTTCGACGGGACATGACGTCCTCACGCGACAGCGGCTCGGCGGCCTCCGCGGGACGACGCTCGCGTCTCGTCACGTCCGTTCGTCAACTCCTTCCCTGTGCGTGCTGGCGAGGCGAGGACAGCTGGCCGGCGGCGCGTCGGCTTCTCCCTGCAGGGTCTACTCGTCCACTGTTTGGAGGTCGATGGTCCTGTGTAGCGCGTGCGGCGGCGCGGCGTGAAACAGAGGAGGAAGATGAGGGTGGGAGATGCGGCCAAGCGCCAGCAGGGTGACAGCCGGGGAGGTGGTGGCCGGACTCGAGATCTTTCCCGACATGGCGGCAGCGGCGTTAATGCGCGCGCTGTTGTGCCGTCAACGGTGCTGTGCCGTGCGTGCGTGGGAGCAGATGGGAAGAGGTGGGGGATGAAGCTTACAGCTGGGCCCCGCATGTAAGAGAGAAAGGGAGAGAAGTGATGGCGCTGCTGTGCTTGGGTCGTCCTGATCCTGCTGCTGGGCCAAGGGAGAAGTGGGCCGCATGGGCCAAGAGGAGGAAGCAGGGAGATGAGATGGCCGTTGGCCATTTTCTCATATATTTTCCCTTTCCCATTTCTCATTTTCCATTTGCAATAATATTCTTGTATACTCCCATGTATATATATATATATATTAAATACACAGCTGTACCCATAGATTTATAGGTATGTAACTACATATGATGTATGTATCCAGCCATGAGTTTATAATATGTATATACATGAGGCTTCACTACTTTCCCAGAAAAGATAAACTAAGCACGTTGGGATGATTCTCTTCTCTACGACATAAAAAGAACGAAAAGTAAAAGACACTTTAATGATGCGATAATTTTTGGTTTTCCGCCTGCCCCCCCCTCATGCGATCCCACGCCCTCTGCGCCTACACAGAAGGAAGGAAATAAATGAGATACCCCCTCCCTCCGCGCGCTATGCCTGGCTGTGAAAAGGAAGGAAATAAAAAAAAAAAAGGAAATGAATAAAAACGAATTAGAGGGACGACGACGACATTAGGCCGTGCGACATCCAGGCGGCCCCTGCCCACCGTCCGCCGTCACCTGCGGACCTGCGGTGCATGCGGAATCAGCGCGGCATCCTGACAGCGGAGGCTGTGCGACGTCCCGGCGGCCCCTGCCCACCGTCCGCCGTCACCCGCGGTGCATGCCCGGCCACCTTCCCGGCAGTGGAGCCTGCGTGCCATCCCGATTTAAGGAGGCCCCGTTGCAGTGGAGAATGAGATCGTGGCAACGACGAATGCGGCAGCCAAGGCGAGTTCTGCTTTCACCTGCCTCGATTTATCCACCCCCAAATTCTTCTAATATTTGACGGGGATCTGGGCACCACGATGGAGTGACAAAGAGATATCAGGGAGACAGGGACACAAGATCAATCTGCTGAACATATACAAGGTCACATCTTCGCTCCCCTTCTCTCTTGTTTTTCTAGATTGGTTAATGATCCATCACATGCATACACGTTCATTATCTGATATAATTCTAGCACAATGTTGGATTGTGTGCGCACCTTTACATGCCATGGATTTGAAATTAGATGATTACTCCTATCCTATTTTATTGTTATTAGCAATTGTATAAATGAGAATTTAGTTTCTTTCAGACTTTATGAAGATTGCAGCCAATTTTATTTGTGAATTTAAACAGGTGCATAGAAATTTTTAAATCTGCTGCTTTCTTCAGGTTCATGTAGACTGAATTTATGTTTTGGGTTGTTTTGTGTCATATATAGACAGCCGGTAAAATCAGAACTTTGCCTAAGACATTACTGCATAATATTCATGTCAAGGGTGAATTTTTGTTTTTACTATGGATGCCTTTCAAAATCTATTTATTTATGTAGGGCTCTATAAATGTTCACGTTCGCAGCAAAGTAGTCTATTTCCTGATTGAGCTCACATCTTTGGCATATCAAGTAATGGAAACCAATAAATGTATCATTTTTATCTATGGCTTTATTTGAGGCACTGAAAGTATCATTGCACCTGCCAGTTACATGCATTGATGCCTCAGATCAACTCTCAGCAAGTTAACGGGTATCGAAGTCCCATAGCAGAAAAGAAAGATTATTGGCAGGGAATTCATCAATGTCTCTGATGACTTTGCTCACAAGCTAGAACCTGAATATTTAGTTCAACGGGCTGTATCCTAATGTAATTGAATCATGCCCACCTCCTGGGAGAAGAAGGACAAATTCCCACACCATCGAAAGCCATCACAATGTCGGTGGCCTTCCAAATGATATGAAGTTAAAGCTCATTGTACCAAGCTCCTATTCAAGGATGAGCTACAAATTTGAATTAATTTGTTTCATATAATTTCTATTTTTTCTTAGTTTAGTGCATGATCAGGTTTGTTTTGATGAAAGGAACCAAGGAACTTTTTTTGTTTGTTATTGTTACACTTTTTTTAATGTCTATAGGTGTGGAAGTTGGGGAGTATTTTGAACCACAGATTCAGTTTTGAAGTGGCACCCTGGTCCTGGTCTTGCTGTACGTGTCCTAGGTGATGTTACACAAGGTAGCTTCTCACTTTCAGAATTGTTGAAATTTTGCTACAGCTCCTTGGATACACTGTGTGAATTGGCAACTTCTCACTTTTTTTCTTGCCAGGTGCACGAGATATTTGTTCAATCTGGTAAGGATGCAGGCCTATACATGATAAAATTTGGTGAGATTTTGCTGTTTCCTTGCCAGTATAAACAGTTGAGGTTCAGCTATAGCTAACCAGCGAACACATTCCAATGCTGTTGTTTTAAAACAATCACTTGTGAGGATGGCATGACTGCAGATTGGTTGGTACCAGTGAAGTTCTAGCTGTGTTCCATCTTTTTTCCTTGACAAACTTTAGGTATGTTGTACTGATATTCTGTTGCAGCCATATACATTGTGACAACAAACCCCTTAATGAGCAGTACAATAAATGCAGATTGAAACTCAAGGTGGAGAGATTGGGGTTCAATATATATTGGGTTGGGATAGTAAATGCCTTTGTGGTGATGGGCAAATTGATTTCAGGAATCTAATGGATGGCCTGATTAGAGGCGGCACTACAGCAATGCAAGATGCATGTTTTCTTTGCAATGGATTGTTACCAGACCAAGAACATGGAGCACAAGGGTCAGGTGTCCTCTTTGTTACTTTTGCACTCATTAATCTATTGATTTTGGTCTCCATATCAGTGTTGAATGTTGATACTCCATTGCATCCCATATCTTTGTTTATTTATCAAAGATAGAATATTTTAGCACATGGAAAATATGTTACCACTTGGCTTATTCTTTGTATTTATTCTGAGGTAACCCTGGTATTTTGACCAAGTTGGCAGTATTGTTTTAAATACTATGCTGATACATTTGATGTGAGGCCTTCTCTTTATCTTATCCTAAATGTTGGATATTTTTTAGCTTGCAAATTCTGTTAACACACTGATGGTAGCAGTATCCAGTGATAATCGGTTAGGTCACTAAATACTGGCTTTTTTGTTTTCTTCAGCTCATAGTGCTGACCAAGAGGAGATGGTCGGTCACTAGAGGTGAAGCAAAGCCACCATTCAGATTCCTAATTCCTTTGGCTTGGAGTGCCTGGCATGTTTGTATCTATGGTGTCATCAACCGATCACCATGCCATTTTTTGACTTCTCTATTCTACGAGACAATATTAGAGTGGAAGCTAATGCCTTTGAATGGCTGTCAATACATGTAGAATGAACCATGAGATCCTTTTTGGGATCAATATGTGAGCAGGTACAACTGCATTTGATTCTGTTATCTATGGACACATGCCAATATTCCTATTTGTTACGGTCTTCCAATTCCAGATGTTCTCTATTCTGAAGATAATATCAATGTTGTGGGCCTTAATAGGATTACCTCTATTCTGAAGATAATAACAATGCTGAAAATCAGGTTTGATTGTTAATATGTAAGTTTGATTGTTGGTGACAGGTTCAAATTGAGCTTGCCTATAAGCTGTTACCACTTACCACCCCCATTTTAGTACTTACTTTATAACTATCTAAACAGCTTGCAACTGAAAACCAAAACATGTATAATATATCTATTTTGAAATATATCTATGCACAAAGAAATGAGGATATGAAAATACGGTAGCTTTATATGCTCAATGCTATCCTGTGACGAATGCCAAACTTTATTTGAGATTGAGAAAAATCAGAGGCAATAATGCTATGCACGGCAGCAATCAAGACTCATTAACTAAATCGGTGGTTCATCAACTAAGTAAACGTTTCTGATTTACGCTTAGGAAAGGCATATTAAAAGTGAAAGAAACAAAATACCCTCATTCTTCCATATGGAAACATGACACTAATATGATCTCCTAATAAATATGAAACTTCCAAAATATCTAACGGAGGATGCACGTTTCTAGACAGACAAGTTTATATCTAAATTATTGTGGTATTATTTTTTCAGCTGTAGCGCAATGGCCTGCGAAAAAATAATAGATATCAGAGATTTCTTCCTACCGATATAAAACATGATCTTAGTCGTATTACGGAAAGGTCTATACAGTAGAGTTTGAGCCGTTGACGTCGTGTTCTTCGTGGCTGTTAATTTCAGAAACTTTGTTTTTTATTAAATGTCATGTTAACGTCGGTATTTAAAATCATAGTATTGTTATCTTATGCTGCGATCTGCGTGTTTTATATAAAATGTAGTTATCACATAGCAACACACGGGCGTTTAACTAGTTGAGTTAGAAATTCGGAAGTGGTTGGAGACATGGTGTTGGATAAAACAAGGGGGAAGGTCAAGGTGAATATGTTTGGTGGGTGGCAAACCAAGGGAAGATCAAGGAAAGGTCAGGGAGGGGTATTTGGTGGAGATTGACAAGGATGATTATTTATTAATTCAAGGAGGGGGTCAAAGGGTATATGGTGGTGGAGATGATCGAGGATGGTGTTGGGGTGAAGGATGGTCAAGGGATATATTTGAGGTGTCGACAAGGAGTAATATTTGATGTCAAAATAAATTCTAGCTCAACAAACATACAAGCAAGCAAACATTCAAACAAGGTCTAAATAAATCTATATGGTGAATTTTGATGCAAGGTTTTCGAAAACGGGTTTTGTGCGGCGCGGAAAATAAATTAAATTTTAGTTTGTTTCAAAAAGTTTAAATTTTTAGTGAATTTTAAAATAATGCAAAAATACGGGTGTTACACCACTGCCACCGGCCTTGTCAGGGCCGGCCATCTTGAAACAAAGGAATATGAAAGGGAAAGGGATCTTTATTATTGGCTAGGAATTTAACAAGAAAGATGAAGAGGGGATCGATGGAGGAAACAGAGGGGACCGATCCCCCCCCCTGCCTCGTCGCCGGCGAACTCGCCGGAGAAGGAGGCAGGCACGGGGAGGCTTGGGGAAGATACTACTAAGAGCAATACTACTGTGAGCGGGACTGCTATTCCTAGTATTAACTATTACATGTATCTACTGCCACCTGCACATTCATTTCTAGTATATATGATATGATATATGAGTACATATATTTTTTTCTTGCAGTATCATTTTACAGATTAATTGTATTGCAGCTTCAGTCGTCGTTGCTATTAAAAAGAAAACAGCAGCTTTGTACTCCAACCTCTCAAGTGCACGGTGCAATATCAAGATGGCATGCAAAGCAACTAATTCCCCAATTTTCCAGGGGTGTGCAGAAATACAATACACTGCATATGGTTCATAGCTCCTATTGGCAGCTCCGATCCATCAGAGTTTTCACTTTCCAAAACATGTACAAATATTGGCTAAAATTTCTAAGACCCTGTTGTTAGCCAAAACCCTGAGTATTTGTCATTCCTGCCAAAAAAAACGCTAACATATGTGCAAAATGATTTGGGCACCCATAAGTAGGCCGCTGCTACATGGGTTACGATGGGCTGTAATACATTTTGTTTTCCAGAGTCTGATGGGCTATAAGGGTTTGGGCCGTCGCCGCCAGTACAAGGCCTACGAAAGGCATCCATGCCCCACCTGTCTGTGACACATTTCGAAAAAAAAAACGTTTGCGTGCGTGCAGTGCAGTTCAAAAGG
Source organism: Hyparrhenia diplandra (assembly GCA_015847255.1). NCBI lineage: Eukaryota > Viridiplantae > Streptophyta > Magnoliopsida > Poales > Poaceae > Hyparrhenia > Hyparrhenia diplandra. Next base: position 39,182 of record JADLZK010008570.1, read on the forward strand.
GCCCACCCTGTCAGTGTGCCACTGCCGTTCGTTCTCCTCTGGCAGAAATCCGAGGCATGTGAAGTATGGAAACAAAGAATCCGAGGAAGGATGATCCGAGGGAGATGGAATGAACAGGCTCTGCAATGCAAGCAAAGCAAGCTGTTGCTTCGCTGATCCTCCCAAGTCCCAACCAGCAACACGTCGGTGAATCGATGCCCAACCCTCCCCGTCCGTCTCACGTATTCCTTCTCGCCGCCATGGATGCATCCTCTCCTCAGCAGCAAGCGAGCTCCATGCTGCTGCTAGTATTCATATTCATAAATTCAGAGAATGCACAGACATCAAATCGTAACCGGTCATTCAAGACCTCTGCTTCTCGAGCTTGGTCCGGCAGCGGCAGCCACCATGAACTCAAGAACAGGACCCTGCTGCGCTCATGGCCGCCTCGCCGTGCTGGCTCTGTCCCTCCTCTACCTCCTCTCCTCCTCAACCACCACCGTCGTCGTCGAGTCCGCAGGAGTCTTCACCATCATCAACCGCTGCAAGACCACAATCTGGCCGGCAGCAACGCCCGGGCGACAGCTTCGGCGGCGGCGGGTTCGCGCTCCGCCCGGGCCAATCCGCCGTCTTCAAGTCTCCCTCCGGCGGGTGGTCAGGCCGCATCTGGGGCCGTACGGGCTGCAACTTCGACGCCTCCGGCAACGGGTCCTGCGACACGGGGTCCTGCGGGACCACACTCAAATGCGGGACCTCCGGCGCCACGCCCGTGAGCCTCGCCGAGTTCACGCTCGCCGCCGACAAGGACTTCTACGACGTGAGCCTGGTGGACGGGTTCAACCTTCCCGTGACGGTGCGCCCCGTGAACGCGCGCGGCGGCAACTGCAGCGCGGCCGGGTGCGACGGCGACCTGCGGGAGACGTGCCCGGCGGAGCTCGCCGTGAAGGGGAAGGTGGGGAAGACGGTGGCGTGCCGGAGCGCGTGTGATGTGTTTGATACGGATCAGTATTGCTGCCGTGGGAGGTTTGGGAGCCAGCCGACGTGCCCGCCGACGACGTACTCTAAGAGGTTCAAGGACGCGTGCCCGACGGCGTATAGCTACGCGTATGATGATGCCAGTAGCCTCTTCACCTGCTCCGGCGCCGACTACATCATCACACCTTCTGCGCCACCAGGTACGATCGATCGATCGATCGGTCGCCATTGTTCGATCTTCTGTGATTCACTGAACCTTGTCTGAATGAATTTTTGATGTGATGATGGTTGATCTGAATGTTTGCAGGAAGCAGCAAGCGTGCTCGTACCACAACAACCAGCTGGTTTGCAGTGATGCCAGCAGCCGCCGGTCATGGCCGATCACGTCAAGATTCTTCTGCTTGTGCTGCCCCTCGTCTTTTCGGCGTTGCAGTAGTGTCCAGTCTGATGATGATCCAAGAGCAACTGACCTGATATATGTTTTCTCAAATGTTTTCTTGTAAATTACTACACGATTATTGGTGATCATATAAATCCCCCCACGCGTGCTCTGCAAATTGTTATAATAATCTTTGCAGAAACCATATGTAGAGATTGTGGTAAATTAGGCTTTGTAAGCTAACTAACTAAGGATCCATCAAATGAACACAAAAGCATGCAAATTTCTAGATAGATATCTACATGTGCAATGTTAGGTGCTGCTTCATCTTCTCCAATTGCTTGAGTACAGAAAGCCAAGAATACGTAAGCGGGTGGGAATGAATCAAAGATCTAGGAAAAACGTTGAACACTAAAAATCTTAATATCTTGAGGTTCTTCCCAGGAATTGATGGAGACGAAAGTACTCTAAGAACAAAACGAGAAGCGTTTTTTCTATATGTTGGTTTTAATTCATAGGATCCAAACAGGCTTTCAGAGAATAATAAGAACCGGGAGATGCGCTTACATAGCTTTAGCCTATGGTTTGGCTGTCGAGCAGCAGACAGCAAAATGACTTGAAGAGCTTCTTGGGCCACAACCTATGTGGGCTGTAAAACGATGGGCCATGTACACTCTCCGTGATCCACGGGCCACGAAACATTTTTGTTGTAGCTAGTGTGGGCCAGAAATCAGTCAGAAAAAGAAAACAGGAACGTGGGCCAGACAAATCTGTACTGATCAACTGCCAATTCGTCAGAAATGTAACTGCCACAGCATTTGGGCCTAATTCATTTGGCGTTGGAGCCTTTTCGTTGCAGTTTAAAGTTCTTCTGTTGGGTACAAATCTCCTGGCCTATCCAAATTGTCCGTGCAATTAATCATTGCAAGCTTGATTTTGCCTTTAAATTACTGAAGCTTAGCCTTAAATCCACCATTAATCTTCAGATTAAGCGTTATGATGGATCCACCACTGAACATGCCCACCTGAATTCTAGTCCTCGATCCCGTTACGATGGAACCGGGCCACCTGGATTCTGGTCCCGATTTGACACGAGTGCTCGTATTTTAGTCTATAATCCTGCACTTGTCCTATAGATACTACATAAATAAAATACATGAACACGAACAAACCGATCGAGTTTGGCGGATTGTCCTGGTCAGCTTGTCATCGTCATTGCCCGTAATTTATCAGCTGGACCGTAGGTAAATTGTCGTGATCAGGTTCAGCAACGGATGGACCTCCTCCAAAAACAGAGTGGAACTGAAATTCACAGCAGACAGAGACTTGGGAACAACTGATCATGCATGCAAGGCTACCTTTAAGATTCTATCAATTTTGTTAATGTGCTCATGGCCCCTCATTCCTCATACCGTCACTCCAGGCAATATCAAAGATTGATGAGACAAGATCAATTTGTCCTATATATATAAGAAAAAGTTTCACCGTAATCTATTTATTATCTATATTCAGCTTTCATTTTTTTTTTGAACAGAATATATTCAGCTTTCGTTTATGTTGCGTGATGTTGACGTTGCAGCGTCGGTCACCTATGCTTTGATAGTAGCATGTTTTGTTTATTTATGCTACCTACCTGAATAAACCGATCCATCCATGCATCCTACTAGCATGTTTTCATGTGGTGCAAACTAAAGAGATTGTCAATGTCACAAGATGCATGTGTTCCTCTGCAGCAAAGAACAATTCTGAAAAAAGTTTTTCAGCCTTCTGAACACAGTGGTGAATTACTGATCCCTATATACAGGATGTATGTACTACATGTACTACTGTATGTAACACAAAAGAAGGAACCTATAGGTAGCTAGCTAGGGTTGATTGCCCATGTGTTGTTTTATCACTACAAACTCTCCTCTGATTTGTTTTTTCAGGTGTCTTCTGACACTGCCAGGCCGGCAATACAGAACTACTAGAAGGCATGGAATCTGACGGAGAACAATCTCTGATTTCCTTTTTTCAGGCACATGTGCATGGGGTGGGGTGGGTGGTTAGGAACCCAATCAAGCATGATCCAGCCTTTTATTTCCTCCAACCATTTCTTATTTGACAGGAAAACAAACAAACAAACAGGCAAGTCAATCATGCACATAAGTCTCTGTACGTCTGAGCTGCCCCATGCATATGGTCTGTGCTATTGTTTAATTTGAAGCTTGATCCGCTTGGTGCTGGTGCCGTTCAGTTCAGGCATTCCCATCAGCTTGCCACTGGCCGGCACACTGCACAAGATCTTTTCTGTTCTTTATTTCTGTGCTGGACCATGCATGGATGGATGGTTTTTTTTTACCGTACGCAATTCTGAGGAAACTTCTAATTCCTTTGCTCGAGGTCATGTGTATATATACGGTCAATGTAGGACATCGATGTCCGACAGCACTTGAAGGCGCCTAATATACAATGTGTGTTGCTACCTTCAGTGGTCTGTTTCATTTTGTACATATTGTCATTTGGGACATTGAGACCACATCGTATACGTGAAATAAGATTTACACATCATTAAGATATTAATGAAGAAGAGTATAAACATACAAACGACATGCTTGGTTGTGTAGAGTTGCAGCTAAAGGCTGAACCTCCTTAGTATTTTTTGAATGTTCATGCTAAGCTATTGCTATATATGTACTAAACAATCGAAATAGGTGCAGTGATGCATCCTGAGTCTTGTGGCACTTGGCCGCGTTGGACTCGCTTCGTCAGACGGGGCAGATTGAGGATATTGGTAGAGTGGTCATCTTAGTCGCAAATTATAAGTCTTGTGAGGGGAAGGCTTACAGTACTGTATGGGTGGTGTATGTAACAAAACTCTCTTCCTCTACTTAATGGAATACGTGCCCATGCACATTCTCGAAAAAAATGCATTCTATAGTTTTTTTTTTGAACATGTATTGGCACTTGTTTCATTAAGAAGGTGATGCGACAAAGTCGTGCCCTTGTTTTACCAATGCTAGGTGCCAGACCTCATTCCGCAAGCTGGGAAGAGCTCTCTCCAGTGCCGAGACATTGGAAGCGTTTGACCCGGTGTTGAATTTACATCAATAAATATATTGGTTTTATAATAAATGATAAATCAAAATATTATTTTTAAAACATTTTAGAGATATGCTTTATTCCATACGGATACAGATAATTTTGAGAGATCCTAAATCTGCACTTTCAAATTAATGGCGAGAATGGCACACTCACAAGTTTACGGACCTAAATGAGACAACCTATTAAGTTTAAGGATTTGAATATGTAGATTCAAAGTTCATGGACTCAGATGACACACCTGATAAGTTTAAAGATATGAATAAACATTTTAAACATTGATGGGCCTAGATGGCACGGTTCGACAAGTTGAATGTACCAAAAATATAATTTGAGGAGTACATTTCAGTATTTCAGCGATAATATGTTCATTTCAGTATTCTAAGGAGTACATTAGAGCATCAGACAGTCCACATCCGCAGGCAAAATTTTGCAGTAGTAGCTGTTTGTCAGCCGGGTCCCACCTGACAGAGACAGCAGCACCGCACCTTTGGTGATCGTTTTGGCCGGGGGCAGGTAACCCGTCGCCGGCCGGTGTCCCTGCTGCCACGACACGACACACGGGCACCACAGCACAAGCCTCGACCTGCACGTAACGTTCCGAGTGACCCCCAGGGTGCTGCTGGGCTCCACCCACAGTGCTCAACCACCAGGCCGGAGGTGTGTCGGTGACGGGCTCGCTACTGAAAAACGAGATCCACACGGGCACGGCGCACGCCACGCCACCATCCATAAAGCACAGGCAGGCCACAGGCACAGCAAAAGGGTATAGGGGAGGGGAGCGTCTCTACCATGTGGGCCCATGAGCTTTTCGTGAGGTCGCTATGGCCACACGGCCACAGGCTCCGATAGAGGGGAGTGTCTGTCGGCTGGCTATTACAACCGACTTATTACCCTAACTACTTGGACCCACGCATCAGCCTTGATTAATCAGCACGATGATGATTGAATGAATGAATGTGCACCACCGGATATCTATAAACTACGGGTAGTCCGCTAAACAATTTCCTACGACACCACATTTCATCACCTTATTATTATATATAGTATACATAAAATGGTTTTAGGTTTGTTACCGTTAAATGCAATAAATAAATAATAAATAAATAAGCATATATACGTGATGGAAGGCGAAGGCACTTGTGTTATGGAACCGTATTTGGGTTAGAGGTGGTGTTGATATACGTACCATACGATCACATAAATTTTCATCAACACCTTGTTACTACCATACATGTACACCTAAGTATAATGCATCGAAAACTATGTCGTACTCACTAAGGTCTACATCTATAGAATATATATACAAAGTCAAGTGAAGCTAACTACATAATAATATATAATGAATAATATAGCGGTCTTCAAATTAACTTGTTCCTTTTCTGTCATTACGGTCCATAAACTCACGAATTGTCTTATTATGTCCTTAAAGTTGTTTCCTCGTGTTATACCAATCCTTATACATGCAATTATGCAAATCTCCCATTACGTCCTCAATCTCCATTCAAATCTCACAACTAGTTCAAATATATCACGGTGAGGCCTTAGCAAAGCACCACCCTAGCCATGCCAACCATGTTTATATATATGGGCCCTAGCCCTGGTCATGCCTCCCAAGCTGCACTACTCTAAGCTATGATCTTTGTAAGTAAAGAGAAAGGAGATGGATCTTAAAAGCGGAGAATTTGGTAGAGGGATATATATGGAGCTAACCTAGGGTTCCATATACGGCATGCCACATCAATAGATGGCATGGGTCTAGACTGTTTTGACCGGTCGTGAGACCTGAACACAGATTAAGATCTAAAATGCGATTTATGAGTTTAGAAACCAAGATAACATAATTAAAAAAGTTTGCATATCTAAATGTACTGTGATGATAACATAACTGTTGAAAATATCTAAAGAACCATAGATATCGATGGTGCTTGAGAGATGAATGGAAAAACCACTACATGTCACTAAAAAAGAACACAAATCTTGTGGTGCAACAACCGACTTAATTAATAGCAATATTGTAGTGTTTACAAATAGTGCCCCTAACAATCTTTCGCGTAACCTTTTGCTTTCAGTCTCAGTAGAAGCTGTGATAGAAAAATAATAATTACTCATTGTTTTATCTGATGGAACAATTATAGCTATGAGGGGGCCGTTGGCTTATTTTATGGGAACACACACATGCCACATTTCACACTTGTGCACCTACCAATTACTCCGACGCCCGTCGGTGCTCAGGAACCGACAGTGAGCTCTCACTGCCACGCGGGGCCCGCACCGCGCCAGCCCACCCTTCTTCCACCTCCCGCCTCACTGGCTGGCATACTGCGCCAACTCGCCATTAAACTAATCCCACCGGACGCACGCGAATTAACTAGAATCACAATCGCCTCGCCCCTGCTGCAATAATCTTGTGTCAATTCTTAATCTTTCGCGTCCGAAAGCGACAGCGGAACCAACTCACGTTGCCGCGGTTTCCATCCTCCATCGGTGCGGTGCCCTGTCCTTTTCTCTCTCTCCTCCTCCTCATAGTTAAGCCCCCTTCTTTCCTCGCCCCACTACCACTACTAGTACCAGCAGCGCTCTCGCAGCGGGAGATGCGGTGCTGATCCGTGCCCCCCCCCCTGCTCGGATCTCGGGAGTGGTGCCGGCTCGTGTCGGCGCGGCTCTACCCAGGCCAGGCCAGCTCCCTCGTCGGTTCTTGGCGACCTCGCCTCGCCTCGCCATGGAGGGCGACGCGGACGGCGTGGTGAGTGAGTGGCGGGAGATCCCAGCCCAGCCCAGCTGCATTCCGTTTCGTGTTTGGTGGGGTGGATCTTGGGAGAGAGAGACTGAATCTTGCGATCTGTTGTGTGTGTTTGTGCGCGCGCGCGTTTGCAGAAGTCGGGGAGGCGCGGTGGCGGGCAGGTGTGCCAGATCTGCGGCGACGGCGTGGGCACCACGGCGGAGGGGGACGTCTTCACCGCCTGCGACGTCTGCGGGTTCCCGGTCTGCCGCCCCTGCTACGAGTACGAGCGCAAGGACGGTACTCAGGCGTGTCCCCAGTGCAAGACCAAGTACAAGCGCCACAAGGGTAAATTTATAGTCCCTTCTCCACTCCATTTGTTTGATCTAGCTGTCTCTGAACCCAATTCTGGAGTAATAATAACTAGGAAAGTTTGGATCTTTGATCAGGAGCAGCAAAAATGGTATTGTTCCTATTTCTGATGGATCTCATGGTAGATTCAGTCAGAGAGGGCATATTAGCTCTGTCGCTGTCACCGGATCCTATTTTAGCTTGTAGCATATACGCCTAGTCTTGTCTTTGTGTGAATTCTGTTAAATTGTACTTTAGGGAAAACTAGTAACTGGAGTCGGATATGATGTGACATCCGGGATTTTTTTGCTCAAGAATAGTAAAAGATGATTGGCTGGTTTTGTTAAGCATTCTCTGAATTGTGTATGAATCCTTCAGGGAGCCCGGCGATCCGTGGGGAGGAAGGAGATGAAACTGATGCCGATGATGCTAGCGACTTCAACTACCCTGCATCTGGCAATGAAGACCAGAAGCAGAAGATTGCTGACAGGATGCGCAGCTGGCGCATGAATGCTGGGGGCAGCGGGGATGTTGGCCGCCCCAAGTATGACAGTGGCGAGATCGGGCTTTCCAAGTATGACAGTGGTGAGATCCCTCGGGGATACATCCCATCAGTCACTAACAGCCAGGTTGGTGCCACTATTATTAAGACATTGTGCTAAAAAATAAAAAATCTTCGGATATGCAGTGATGCTTACTTTCTGAATTGATCTGCAGATCTCGGGAGAAATCCCTGGTGCTTCCCCTGACCATCATATGATGTCCCCAACTGGGAACATTGGCAAGCGTGCTCCATTTCCCTATGTGAATCATTCACGTATGTTTATTTCTCGCCATGGTCTCATGTCTGAGATTGCACCTGTTTGATTTTAGGATCTAATGATTGTTTCTTTCTCCTTGCCAGCAAATCCATCAAGGGAATTCTCTGGTAGCATCGGGAATGTTGCCTGGAAAGAGAGGGTCGATGGCTGGAAAATGAAGCAGGATAAGGGAACAATTCCCATGACGAATGGCACAAGCATTGCTCCCTCTGAGGGTCGCGGTGTGGGTGATATTGATGCATCAACTGATTACAACATGGAAGATGCCTTATTGTGAGTTCCACCACCCTCCTTCAGCTCACTCTTGTTTTACAGGATCATATCTTGTTTAGTTCTGATGTCTTTTCTGTACTTAGCATAGACATTCACAAAAGAAGGGAAAAAAAAAAAGCTTGAGTTATTTTCGTTTGCCGGATGAATGTAACAGTGTAGTAAATCAAACTGATGGGTGTACTTTTAGCATAGAAAGCAGGACGTTATATTTATATCTTAGAATTGTTAAATGTATATAACTTTTAACTAAAATGCATGAAACTGTCATGCTCTAGCTCAAACCACTGTAATGGTGGCAATTATGTGAAACCATCCATTATATTGCTATGTTTTCTTCAACACATTCTTTAACATTAATTTTGTGGCATCTGAATTGCAGGAACGATGAAACACGGCAGCCTCTATCTAGGAAAGTTCCACTTCCTTCCTCCAGGATAAATCCATACAGAATGGTCATTGTGCTACGTTTGGTTGTTCTAAGCATCTTCTTGCACTACCGTATCACAAATCCTGTGCGTAATGCATACCCATTATGGCTTCTATCTGTTATATGTGAGATCTGGTTTGCTCTTTCCTGGATATTGGATCAGTTCCCAAAGTGGTTTCCAATCAACCGGGAGACTTACCTTGATAGGCTGGCATTAAGGTGACCTCTTTTCCAGTTCTCTAGTACATTGTTCAAACACAAAGTAAATTTGTTCATATCACTTATGTTTGTTATTGTTCCATTTCCTCGAACAGGTATGATCGGGAAGGTGAGCCATCTCAGTTGGCTGCTGTTGACATTTTCGTCAGTACAGTCGACCCAATGAAGGAGCCTCCTCTTGTCACTGCAAATACTGTGCTATCCATTCTTGCTGTGGATTACCCTGTGGATAAGGTCTCTTGCTATGTATCTGATGATGGAGCTGCAATGCTAACATTTGATGCGCTAGCTGAGACTTCAGAGTTTGCTAGAAAATGGGTACCATTTGTTAAGAAGTACAACATTGAACCTAGAGCTCCTGAATGGTACTTCTGCCAGAAAATTGATTACTTGAAGGACAAAGTGCACCCTTCATTTGTTAAAGACCGCCCGGGCCATGAAGGTCTGTCTTCTTTGTGAACATCTCTATATTGATTTTCTTGTTGTTATCCAATGCTGATGCGTCTTAACAATCATGGCAGAGAGAATACGAAGAATTCAAAGTTAGGATAAATGGCCTTGTTGCTAAGGCACAGAAAGTCCCTGAGGAAGGATGGATCATGCAAGATGGCACACCATGGCCAGGAAACAATACCAGGGACCATCCTGGAATGATTCAGGTTAACATCTACAAATGAAACTTCTGTTACTCAGTTGTCTGCTAATGTGGTTGATAATAGTTTTCCCCTTCCTTCTCTTGAAAGGAATTTGCTTTGCTAACCCCTCTTTCTGATCATATACTCAGGTTTTCCTTGGTCACAGTGGTGGCCTCGACACTGAGGGCAATGAACTACCCCGTTTGGTCTATGTTTCTCGTGAAAAGCGTCCTGGATTCCAGCATCACAAGAAAGCTGGTGCCATGAATGCTCTTGTAAGTAGTTATATATTACAAACAGTACAAAAACTATCAACTTGACTTCAATATGTTGGTTGTGATGGTGGATTTCTCTTTTTCGCAGGTTCGTGTCTCCGCTGTGCTTACCAATGGACAATACATGTTGAATCTTGATTGTGATCACTACATCAACAACAGTAAGGCTCTCAGGGAAGCTATGTGTTTCCTTATGGATCCTAACCTAGGAAGGAGTGTCTGCTATGTTCAGTTTCCCCAGAGGTTCGATGGTATTGATAGGAATGATCGATATGCCAACAGGAACACTGTGTTTTTCGATGTAAGCCACAAATTGTGTTTTAATATTCTCCATCAATGCTATGACTATTGGGTGCATGAATTCTAAAGTTTCTAATTCAATTTGCGGGGCTTTTCTGTTTACCGCAGATTAACTTGAGAGGCCTTGATGGTATCCAAGGACCAGTTTATGTGGGAACTGGTTGTGTTTTCAACAGAACAGCTCTATATGGCTATGAGCCCCCAATTAAGCAAAAGAAGAAGGGTGGTTTCTTGTCATCACTATGTGGTGGCAGGAAGAAGGCAAGCAAATCAAAGAAGAAGGGCTCAGACAAGAAAAAGGCACAGAAGCATGTTGACAGTGCTGTGCCAGTATTCAATCTTGAAGATATAGAGGAGGGAGTTGAAGGTACACCTTTATGTTTGTAGATGTTCCTGGTTAAGACTAATGCTTAGTTTCTGAAAAGTGTACCTTTCCGTATCATGCTGTTTTTTCTTGTATATTTTGAGGGCTTTGAAACATGTATTCATGATGTCATTTTTTATATGGCAGGCGCTGGATTTGATGATGAGAAATCACTTCTTATGTCTCAAATGAGCTTGGAGAAGAGATTTGGCCAATCCGCAGCTTTTGTTGCCTCCACTCTGATGGAATATGGCGGTGTTCCTCAGTCTGCAACTCGAATCTCTTCTGAAAGAAGCTATCCATGTTATAAGTTGTGGCTATGAGGACAAGACTGAATGGGGAACTGAGGTAACGTGACAATCTTCACATCAATACTGTTTTGATTTGTTCCGTGGAAACAATAGGGGGAAAGCTGCAGATATACATTGGGAACTGGAGTAACGTGTAACCCTGAGCACAGATCTGAATCTGTGTTAGATAGCCAGGAATACAAAGTTTTCTGGAATCCTGCTTGGCTTTGTCGATAACCAGAGCAAACTCTTAAATTCTTTAGCAATAGTAACCATTCAATGCAAAAACATGGATGAAATAAATGGTTTGGAGGGGGGAAAATCTGTTTTTGCTCTTGCTTTTAGTTCAGAGCACACTTCGGTTCTATTATTGCAATTCAATAACCATATGTTAAAAGTTAGCAATAGTAAGACTTTCTTGTTTAGCAGTAACAAGTTTATTTCAAATTGCAGATCGGGTGGATCTATGGTTCTGTGACAGAAGATATTCTTACTGGATTCAAGATGCATGCACGAGGCTGGCGGTCAATTTACTGCATGCCTAAGCGGCCAGCTTTCAAGGGATCTGCTCCCATCAATCTTTCAGATCGTCTGAACCAAGTGCTCGGTGGGCTCTTGGTTCTGTGGAAATTCTTTTCAGCCGGCATTGCCCCTTATGGTACGGCTATGGAGGCGCCTGAAGTTCTTGGAGAGATTTGCTTACATCAACCACGACCATTTACCCACTCACGTCTATCCCACTTCTCATTTATTGTATTCTGCCTGCCATCTGTCTGCTCACTGGGAAGTTCATCATCCCAGAGGTAAGCATGGGTTACATTAGAATGTTCTTTGTTACAAGGAACATTGAACAATGATACTGGCGTAATCTATCTTGGAATGCAGATCAGCAACTTCGCTAGTATCTGGTTCATTTCTCTCTTTATTTCAATTTTTGCCACTGGTATCCTTGAGATGAGGTGGAGTGGTGTTGGCATTGACGAGTGGTGGAGGAATGAACAATTCTGGGTCATTGGAGGTATCTCTGCCCACCTTTTCGCCGTCTTCCAGGGTCTCCTCAAGGTGCTTGCGGTATCGACACCAACTTCACTGTCACCTCAAGGCCTCAGATGAAGGCGGTGACTTTCGGAGCTGTACATGTTCAAGTGGGCGACCCTTCTGATCCCGCCGACAACCATTCTGATCATCAACCTGGTCGGTGTTGTCGCTGGTATCTCCTACGCGATCAACAGCGGTTACCAGTCATGGGGGCCGCTCTTTGGCAAGCTTTTCTTCGCCTTCTGGGTGATTGTTCACTTGTACCCATTCCTCAAGGGTCTCATGGGTCGGCAAAACCGCACCCGACCATCGTGGTTGTCTGGGCAATCCTGTTGGCGTCCATCTTCTCCTTGCTGTGGGTTCGCATCGACCCGTTCACCACCCGTGTCACTGGCCCAGATACTCAAACATGTGGCATCAACTGCTAGGAAAGTGGAAGGTTTATAGAAACAGAGAAATACCACGACCCGTGTTTTTGAGAATACGGATGTGCCACTGCCACCAATTGTCTGTTAAGTTATAAGCAGGTGTGGCGCTATTTACAGCTACGTACAGACCAGGGGACATTGTTTATCACAAAGTTCTTGTGTTGATATGCATTCTTTTGTTGATATAAGTTATACTACTTTGTGGAGAGTGGCTGACAGACGAGTTTTGTAATGTTATCAAGAACAAAGAAATAAGTTAGTTTGCATTCTTTCATTTTCCAGATGTTCTCGTCTCCTGGCAGTATTTAATTTATGAATTTTAGATTGAACATTCTTTGTTTTCATAATCGGTCTGGTGCTCAAGATTCAACCTAATTGGCAGGTGCTAGAAGACTAAAAGGGTTTGTACTTCAGTAAGTATTCATGGGCTGCTGAAAAAGATCAAAGCATGGCTTGTGTACTGTATACTGTATAGCAATGAAATATTAGCTGTATGAAATATTAGCTGTAAGATCAAAGCATGGCTTGTGTACTGTATACTGTCTTGCATTAAACATACCACCTAAATCAGGGAGCGAAAGAGCGATCTGGTCCTCGAGCGGAGGGAGGGAGCTCAGCATCATGGAGCCCACAACAATGGGTTACAACATTAGGCAAGCTGTGGGTGGTTCGTTTGGAACAAAGGGGATTGTAGGCAATCCTGAAATACAATTAACCGTATGTCAAATACTACAAATAGATGAATAATGGCGTTGTGACATTTATACCGGCAGGCATGATTCTAGCTAACCCATTACCTTTTGGGATCATCAACATTTTGTAACCAATGATAATGCCTATCTAGCCTATGACATAACACAGCACAATTGATAAAATCTTGTACAGCTCACACCAAAATAATCAAATATGTGTATATGTTTTACATTATTACAGTAGGGATTGCTTCCTGGATAGATAATTTAATAAAAGGAGATATTACAACTGGAAACAGAGAAGCAAATATATCATAGAGACTTCAACATACATTTAGAGAAACATGATAGTATAAGGTAGTGATGATTAATATGCCCTTAATTATTGAGTAAAAATATATTTATCTCTGATAGCATGCATCTCTGCAGCAACGTCATCCATTGACAATCGCTCCGTGGGCAATTGCTTTGAACAAAGGACACCAAGCTGAATGACGGCGGACAAACATTCCTTGGTTCTTGTTATATGTCTTGTATCATTGCTATTGTTTACTCCTTCATGCAGCCAAATATTGGAATCTGCTATCTCCATAATCTTGTGAGGAAGAGCTGCCTCGGCATAATAATGCAAGTTCAGCCCATCTCTAAACATATCATCCGTTGGGCTCTTCCTTGTGAACATCTCGATCAAAGTGATGCCAAGACTAAACACATCTCCAGAAGTTGACACTGCAAGCCCATCTCCATATTCTGCGGAGCAATGAAATATGAGAATACATAGGTATATACGTGTAGAACTCAAAGACTATTAGTAATTGGATAATCCTATTGGAGCCTCCGCACTAGTGCTCACAAGAGAAGCCATAACGAAAATAAATCAGAGATGTTTTCATAATAAAGAAAGGCATCAGTCATCGATTCAGTTTTCTATTTTTTTATAGGCAGTTTTCTATAGTGATCAATGGTGATAATATGCATTTTGTTGTTTTACAAAAATCACACACCTCAGTCATTATAAAAACAGCATTTACTATCTTGCATATTCAAATTACCAACATATGACAATATGAAAACTAACTAATAATATAGCCTTCATCTTCAATGGTGATAATATATATTAGTGAAAAATAATATATATTATCCATTAAATTTTGCTTCAGTTATTACAAACATTCTAAAGTAATTCTGAGTCTGAATCTAATAGCATACATTGTATTTTGTTAATAAAAGAAACTACTTGAAAAGTAACCGTTATTTCCAAGTTATCCACTTATTTGCAATAAATGCATGATTTGTGTTATTATGCAGACGAGGGTACGCTTGAGGGATGCATTCAAGATGACCCTGGGTGCATGTTTGAGCTAAGATTAAAACCAAAGACAAACATATGACCAAATCATGATGGATGAATTTCTGACTTATTCTGTAACAAATACTAACCCACGCAACAGAACATCTTAATTAGTTACCTAATAATAGGGATAAATGAGAACAAAATATCTTTAGTTACCTGGAGCAATATATCCAATGGAACCTCTTATTCCTATGGTGCTACTAGAATTCACAGAATGTCGTCCTGCTGCTTCATCCAGAACTCTAGCAATGCCAAAATCTCCAACACGAGCTCTCATGTCTTCATTGAGAAGAATGTTACTTGGCTTGAGATCGCAATGGATGATCGATGGCTGGCAACCGTTGTGAAGGTAGTCCAAAGCATCCACAATGTCCACAGCGATATCAATCTTTGTGATAGGCTGAGTGCTCGCTGTCCATCTTGGCCTTCTAAATTTGAGTGGATCCATCTATCTAAGCTGCCATTAGCCATGAACTCAAAGACTAGTGCTCTGAAGTCTTGACCTTGGTGGTTGATGCTAGAACAACATGTAACAATCTTTAGAAGGCATCGGTGCCTCACTCTTCTTAGTGCCTCACATTCAACGTGGAAACTTTTGTAGGACCCTGATTGTTGGACATTAAACACCTTAACGGCGACGACACTGCCTTGATTTTCTAGTGTGCCCTTATATACTGTACCATATCTTCCCTTTCCAATCACATTTTCTTCAGAAAATCCATCCGTTGCTTTCAATATATCATTGTACGAAACTACTGGAAGCTCTACCTCTCGAAATTGTGGTGGCAAATCTTTTCTTTGGTGCTGTCTTGGACTTTACGTGGTGAAATCCAGCCCAAACTAGAAAAAAGTAAGATGAGACTTCCGATTGTTGGGATTACTATTCTAAGAATCTTGGGTATGTCTTTCTTATTCTTTCTTGCACGAGCTTGGGCATGTTGGCAGGTGGAGTTGTGGTATCCCGCATAATGCATTGTTACCAACAACTGATATTCCGGATAGATTTTTGAAAACCCCTCCTTTTGGTACTTCACCTTGCAAATTGTTGTAGGATAGATCTAGATGAATCAATGATGTTGAATTACCTAAAAGCTCTGGGATTGTTCGATAAATTGTTGTGGCCGAGATACAACTCCTGTAGGTTGGTAAGGGCTGCTAGGTTGCCAGGGATGCTTGCATTCAGTTTGTTATTCGTTAAATTAAGTACAGTTAGGCCTACCATGTTCTTGAACGTGGCGGGTATACTTCCTTGGAATGAATTGCCATCCATTAAGAGGATTTCCATGACCCTGCGGTTGCCAAAAGTATCGGGTAGCTCACGACAATTTGTTTTCTGATAGGAGGAGCTCTTTGAGGTTTACCAAATGACCAACTTCTAATGGAAGTGTTCCCTCCAAAGCATGTTGTGGGGACGACTGAGACCCATTGAGATTGATGACAACTCCATAATTGCGTTTGGAATCAAGCCATTAAGCTTGTTATTTGATAGATCTAGGTTCAAAAGTTTGGTCAAGTTTCCAATGTTTGGTGGAATTGGCCCCTCCAAGCTGTTGCCGCCTGCATAAAGTTGAAGTAGACTAGAAAGGTTTCCAATGGAAAATGGTAGATGTCCTGAGAGGTAGTTTGAATCGAGGGATAGCTTCGCAATTGTGTAAGCTTCCCTATGCTTTTAGGAATGACTCCAGTTAGCAAGTTTTTGCCAAAATCAAGCATCTCAAGACCCGCCAAATTTCCAATATCGATGGGATGACACGGATATTTGTTGTTTTGAATCAAGAAGCACACGGAGATTAGTAGACAGATTTACCAACGAGCTTTGGCAGTTTTTCCTGCAAACCTGTTCCATCCGAAGGACAGGCTTTGTAATCTGCTACAATTCGCCAAAGAGCCAATAAATTCCCAATCTTCCTCATTGTTTGCTTCTAGGATGTTATCACCCAGAGCAAACAATTCAAGATTTTGCAATCTGCCCAATCTAGAAGGAACAATTCCAACAAAGCGGTTAGCAACAGTGGAAAAAACGGAGCCTGGAGAGATTGGTTAGCGGCGGCGGAATAGTTCGATAAATAGGTTTATTCCAATCCCAAGCTGTTGGATGCTCGGAAGGCATTTCCCTAGGTCAGTTGGGAGACGTCCATGCAGGTTGTTTTTTGCCACAAAAAAGTAATAAATAGATGATAGGTTGTACAGGGAAGGAGGGAGCAGACCAGAGAGATTGTTAGCAGAGAGCTGAAGCCACTTGAGATATGGATTGTTTCGATGCACGGAGGGATTGATCCCTCAAGATAGTTGACTGATAAGGATAACTTCGGTCAGCCGGGAAAGGTTCCCAAGAGATGACGGGATGGTTCCGTAATGCTGCTGTTGTCAGCGCTAGAATCGATAGCACCGGCAGGTTGCCAATCTCGGCTGGGATGCTTCCCTGTAGTCCTCTGTTGTTTTCGATGAAAATCTCACGGAGGCTGATGCAGCGGCTGATGTTACTCGGGATGACACCAGTGAGCATGTTATCTCCCAGGTCAATGAGTTGGAGGCGCCTGAGGGAGCCGATGCTGGGAGGGATCTCTCCCTGCAGGCTATTGGAGCTCAGGTTCAGCCAGCGAAGGAAAGTGAGGTTACCGATAGCAGGGGAGATGGTGCCGGCGAGCCCCTGGGAACTGAGGTCCAGAGCGACCACCCTCCACGGGTGTCTCTTGCCGCAGGTGACGCCCTCCCAGCTGCAGTAGCTGGTGCTCTGGTTCCATGAGTCCAGCACGCTGGAGTGACGAGAGATCATGGCCTTGAAAGCCACAAGAGCTCTCTCATCGTCATGGTCAGGGCCATCATGGCCTTGCCAATACATGGCCGCAGTGCTTGTTGCTGCAGCGGAGGTGAGCAGGAGCAGCTGCAGCAGGCGCCTCATTCTGAGGAGCACCATGGCCGGTGGTGGTTTTTGGTTCATCGCCAGTAGCAGCAGCGGCGCAGAGCTTATTGGTTTCTTTGGCTGATAAGGATGATATTCGCTCATGTAGCAGTAGTAGTACATATGGAAACGCGCAGATGGCCACATGCATTGCCTCCCTCAGCTCATCAGGTCCCATGCCATGATTCCTTCGTGGAAAGCCTGTGGACACGACCAATCTTGCTGTGTCTGTGCTGCCGTGTAGTGCACTCTGCTGAATCACTATTCTTACATGTACTGTGTGCTATGTCCGTGCTGGAGTAGTCCTCCCCATGTTTACTAGGACTGGACCGTTGATTCGATGATTGGTCTTCCTTTTATGACTCTGTGTCCTCCCCATGTTTTCTCACAACTCTGCATTCTGGAAACGGGTTTCTATGCTGGGTTTCCTCATCACTCTACGTTTTGGAATCTGGAAACCCTGTTGATCTACATTGAAGCAACAACTAACGTGGTCAACACGGCCATATATAGTGAGGTTCTAGCCCACGGCAGCATTGGCATCGATGAATTATGAAGCTGGAATTTCAAAGGATTGATTTCTCTTGAATTTCAAAGGACTGATTCGTTTGCACGTACTAGTCCAGTCGCTAACATCTACAGTACATCAACTGAATTATTGAACCACCATCACCGTGCTCTGTGGAGACGATTGACTCGGCTCATGAGGTCTCCCTCTCCATCACCATGACTGCTTGGTGATCCAGACATGAATCGAACCCGGGCGGGCGCACTCCACAACGCTTGGTTTTCTCACCACTCTGCATTCTAGAAACGGGTTCTACGCTTTGGAATCTGGAAACCCTGTTGATCTACATTGAAGCAACAACTAACGTGGTCAACACGTCCATAGTGGTGGAACGAGCAGACGAATGTCATGTATACAAAGTACATAGGAGAGTCTACTTCATTAGCGAGGTTCTATCCCACGGCAGTATTGATATCGATGAATAATGAAGCTGGAATTTCAAAGGACTGATTTCTCTTGAAGAACTGCAGAGTATGAAGAACTGCAAATTACTTATTCCATCTGAAGGTTTGTACGTGCTACGAAGTAACGTAGAAGATTTGTTTCTTCCGAAGAATTGACAGCTACTGAATTGAACCACTCACAGCTTGTTTGCTAGCCCATTCGTTTACACTAGTCCAGTCGCTAACATCTACAGTACATCAACTGAATTGAACCACTCTGTGGACTGCTTGTTTGGTAGCCCACCCGATTCGTCTGCACTAGTCCAGTCGCTAACATCTACAGTACATCACCGTGCTCTGTGGAGACGATTGACTCGGCTCACGAGGTCTCCATCACCATGACTGCTTTGCCAATAATAATTCTAGCAGAATGTAGAGGAATGGTGTAAAGGCGTCTGCTTTCTAGGAACTGTAATCTTCCATCCTTGTGAAGATGCTCTCACGGTAAAACTGTATGCATTCATCACCGACTTTTTAGTGCATGAGAGTTCAACTCGCCTCCTCCTAGACTGACGACTAAGGAGACCATGACTCGGTTCACAGGGTCTCCCCTGATTGGCTGCTTGCTAACAATATTACATGGTGACTGCATGCAGAGGATTCACTGCCACCTTTAGGCCTTGTTCGTTTTGGTCGGATTGAATTCCGGTCCGGATTACTTCCAAACTTGGAATGAGTGAATCTACATGTATCACTCAATCCGGTTGTTTCAGTTCTGGACCTCAAGAGTTGTGGAATAAATCCGGGTGGTTTGGTATACCAAATGAGTGGATTCAAAACCAACCTTGATCAATCCGTTTGGAACAATTCCTTAACTGAACGCCCATTTTAGCATAAACCGGATTCAAGATTAGGTCAAATCAATGCGCCAGGAATGGAGTCAATCCGACTGAAACGAACACGGCCTTAAGACGGCTTTGCGTATACTATGGGTTGTACTAGCGGATCCGAAATACGATGTGGAATAAACCTTGTGTTTGGTATGAGAAATGAGGTGGTCCATCATCTTCTCACTCCTTACAGTTTTCATTTGGTTTGTGAAATGAAATGAGTTGATCCTTCACCACCTCATCCCTCACAAGCTAATAATTATTATATGTACGACAAATAGGTTAATTCCACCAAAATTCATGCAACGAATTCATGATTTTTTTGTTATTTACACGCCATTTGCTCGATGCAATCACTATTACAAAAACGATTTTTTGGATATAGGATCTCTGATTAGTTAAAGGTAGCAACCATTTCTGCAAACAGCCAGGAGGCCTCCAGAAAGCAAACTTTCTACCTCTGCAAATCATTTAGGGAGGCATACATTCTAAGGCTTCGCCTAAAAAAATCATGTAGTAGTGACGTAGCTAGGAGCAACAACCCTCAGTAACGGAGAATATGAATATATAAGAACAGCAGTAACACCCTAACTGACTAGGGTTTTAGATGCTACCACAAAGCAACTCCTACGAACGCTATTGGCGCACGCGACGCGCAAGCTAAGCGTTAGCGTTTCTTGCGCACGCGACGCGCGCGCCGGGGGGGTCGGGGTGGTGGGCGGAGCGGCAGCGGCGAGGGTGCCGCGGGCCGGGCGGTGGACGAGGAGGTGGTGGCGCCGTCCCACGACTTTAGGGTTCCGTGAGGTCGGCGAGGGGCGGCGTTTAGAGTCCGCGAAGCTCCCCGCCGCCTCCATCCTCTCCCCAGGCCAGAATCCGGCCGCCGGCCTGGCCGCGGTCGTCGACACGGCGGCGGCCGGGCGGGTTTGGCCGGGCGGTGAGCGAGGCGGCGACGCCACCGCCGAAGCGCGTAGGGTGGCGATGGCATCGAGGTCGGCCATGGCGGCGTGGAGCTCGGTGGTGGCGGGCGGCGAGCCCACCGACGTTGGAGAAGAAGAGAGGGGGAAGGGGAGAAGGTAGTTGCCGCCGGCGCCAGCCTCCCTGGCCGGGCGCGGGGCGGAAGCAACGGGCGGGGGCGCCGGGGGAAGAAGAAGGGGTGGGGGTGGAGTGGCGAGCCCTAGGGCGCGGGCGGGGGGCGGAGGCAGCGGGGCGGGGCGCCGAGGAGAAGAAGAAGGGGTGGGGTGGTGTGCGCGGGTAATGATACCGGCTGCAGCGCCGTAGAATCACCCTACAACTCCTGACCCTCACTCCCTGTCTCCCAGTCCGATCTCTCGTGTTGCCCTCTCTCACTTTCTGTATCCCTCTCCCTTGTGTGGCCTCTTTGTCTTGGTCTCTCTCCATCACTCACCTCTCCCTCTTTCCCAGGCCACCGGTGCACCCTCACTCTTTCTTTCCCGGGCCGCCGGCGCTCCCTCCTCCCTCTTTCCCAGGTCGGCGCCGCTCCCTTACTCGGCGCCCTCTCGGTGGCATGAAGGTCACCCTAGTGACCAGAAGACCCGACAACAGGCGGGTATTGAAGAGGAGCCCAGGCCTCGGCGAGGAGGAGACCCGGTCCCGACAAGTGACCTGGCAAGGAGGAGCCCCCGCTAGGCACCTCGGAGGAGCGGTGTGCCAGCGGCGTGGAGTAGCCCGGATGCCAGATGCGGCCTTTCCTCTCCCTGATGGTGCTTCGACGGTGCATCATCATCATCATCATCATCTC
This sequence comes from Hyparrhenia diplandra, assembly GCA_015847255.1. Lineage (NCBI taxonomy): Eukaryota > Viridiplantae > Streptophyta > Magnoliopsida > Poales > Poaceae > Hyparrhenia > Hyparrhenia diplandra. The sequence continues at coordinate 60,287 of JADLZK010008570.1, forward strand.
TCTCTCTCTCTCTCTCTCTCTCTCTCTCTCTCTCTCTCTCTCTCTCTCTCTCTCTCTCCAGCATCCCCGCCGAGCAGGTGCTCAGATCCGGCGAGCGGGTGCTAGGATCCGGTAGCCGTTGATGAGATTTAGCAAGGGGGTGCCTCGATCTAGCGGCGGCGGCAGGGGCACGTGGATGGGCTTGGCGGGCCATGGATGAGCTCGTCAGGCTTATCCATGGGTTTTCTATTTTTTTATTCACTTTACCGAAGGAGACATAAAACCGCCTCAGAAAACGTCTCATGACTGTGACCTTGGCGGTTGCCATGCCCCCCTCAGTTAATCAATTCTGCCCGCCTCGGTTATGTTTTATGTAGTGGCGGCATTTAGTGTTTCAAATATTTTGTCTTAAGTTCACATATTTTTGAGAGTTAAATTTTTGAATTTTTCAAACAATCTCAGATGTGGTACGACCTGGGCAGTGGCTGATAAGATATAAAACTTTGTAGTTTGAATTTTTTTTTTCATTTGATTTCGTTCAGTCTTCCAAATATTCAACAGGATTATGGAAGTACCTCTTCAAGTGTGTTTTGGCCTAGGTGAAGGCGTTTCAAATGCTCGGTGGAATTAGCCCCTCCAATTTGTTGTCCGTAAAGTTAAAGTAGTCTAGAAAGATTTTCGATGGAGGATGGCAGATGTCCTGAGAGGTAGTTTGAATTGAGGCCTAGCTGCGGCAGTTGTGTAAGCTTCCCGATGCTTCCAGGAGAGTAAGTTTTCGGCAAATTCCACCGGATATGCTGCTGTTGGTATTTTGCAGTCAATCGATAATAGATTAACCAATGAACATGGCAGCTTCCCTTACGATCCCAAGGCTAGTTCCTGCACTGCTACAATTCGCCGAAGAAGAAATAAATTCCCACTCTTCCTCGTTGTTTGCTTCTGGCATGTTATCACCCATATGGTAAATGATTCAAGATTTTGCAATCTATCTAATCCAAAGAAACAACTTTTTTACAAAAGGGAATATATTAATATTCTAGCTTCTACATCGACAAATGCATAGTTGTTTCTTATTACAAGCACAAGCACAAACATCCACGCAAGTTCAAAAACAAAGTTTTGAGTCAAAAAGGAAAAAGGAAAAATTTCCCGACCCAACTTCTAAAAACACAATTCTATTTCTAACTCTCCAACCAATTCTTGAAAACGCCCCATCACGATTGTCTCAATATTCTTGCAACCCATCTTCATTATTTGGTGATCCTCCTCCTATAGTAGGGACCAGGACCTGACTGTGAGTCTCATAAAGATAACCTACAAATACGATGGTGTTGGACCTTGTCAAAAACTATTTCATTCTAGGTTAACCAAATTACTAAACAAATCACACTCGCTCCTGCAAGAATCTATGATTTTAGTTTCCTATTTATCCCCTCTAACCTGTAAACAAATTGTGTACATTGGTTGGAGGTATTAAACTAAAGGAAACATGAATAGTTCGCCACACTAATTTAGCAAAATGGCAATAAAAAGTAGATGCTGTATGGACTCGTCAGAAAAATAGAAACAACACTTCCTCTCTCCATGCCATTATCGTCTTGTTAAATTGCTTTTTGTTAATATTACTCCCTTATACAAATACCACAAAAATACCTTGATTTTGATAGGTAGTTTTAGTTTCCAAATTAAGGTGTTATATTGTATAGCTTCGGCTCCTATATAATAAGCTTTTGTACATGAATTTGACTGAAAACAATCTATTCTGATTTGGCCCCCACACAAAGTGATCCCTCTATTTTCTTAATTGTACTTATGCAACCATAGCAACCACCTGGTGCCACGCTTGTAAATTAACATCTACCAGGGATCTTGTGAAATCCACATTTAACGGTGTTATAGACAACACCGTTCTTATAGATGCACCTTTTCTCCTAACAATATTATAATGTGGGAAAGGGCGATTTTAAAGGATGTGGTCTTATCCACGATTCCTCTCAAAATCGTACCTAAGATCGGTCACCTACTTTAAACTTATCCAATGAGAGAAACTCCCCTTGACCTTCATCAGACTAGTCCAAATTTGAGAGTCCTCAAGCATGTATGGAACCTGTGTTGTCAAATCTTGGCTTTTAGAAGTATTTATTCCTAAGTAATTGTTGCCAAATCCCATCTCCATTTAGCAACTTAAAAAGCCATTTGCTTAGGAGACACTTATTCTAAACATCTAAATTTAAGACACCCAACCCTCTTAATTTTTGGTGTACAAACTACCTCCCATTTAATGAATCTATATTTTTTCTTGTGTTCATCACTCTGCCAAAAAACCGTGACCCGAAATAGTCCAACTTCTTCAGAATCCCTTTAGGCAATTTAAAAAGTGAGAAATTAAAGCATAAACATGGGAGACTGTTTAAAACAGAGTTAAGCAGAAGTAGCTTCCCTCCTACCGTCAATATCTTACTTCTCCAACAATTCAGCCTCTTGTGAAAATGTTGGTCCTTATTCATGAGCTTTCTAGGATGCATAGGAATAGCCAGATCCGGCGAGTGGGTGCCTAGATCCGGCGAGCGGGTGCCTAGATCCGGCGAGCGGGTGCCCAGATGCGGAAGTGGCTATCGAGTCCGGTGGAAAGAATCTTGAGCCTGGAGAGATTGGTTTGTACTATGCTCAAAACAAAGTAGTGCACCGTACCTAATTAGTTTTTGTCAAGCCGGCCACGGCATTCGAGTATGAGCGGTGTCATGCATCGAGATCATGGAGGAGGCGTAGCGGATTCACGACCCCAGTTGGGTCTGGCATTTTTGGAAATAAAGAAACAATATATGTTGAAAAGGGAAGAAGCACAACGGAGAGACCATTGCCTGATAGCTGAAGGGAGCAGAGATACGGATTGTTCCCGACACCTTCAGGGATTGTTCAGTCAAGGTAGTTGATTAGCCAAGAACAGCGCACGATCAGCCGGGAAAGGTTCCCGAGAGACGTCGGGATGGTTCCAGTGATGCTGTGTTTTTTGTCAACTCTATACCGGAGAGCGACGGAATGTCGCCCATCTCGGCGGGGATGCTTCCGTTTAACCCCTGGTTGCCACTGATTCGGATCACACGGAGACTAGTGCAACGGCTGATGTTGTTAGGAATGATGCCCGCGGGCATGTTCTGCATCAGGTCAAGTCACAACGGATACTTGAGTGGAATTGGGGAGATTATGTTGGGAAAAGCAAGAACGAGAGGCGACAACAGAGCAAGTTCAAGAAAACAGGGGACTTCGGGCAATGGGATTCTGTTATTCGATGATCTCAGCAGTTAGTTACAAGGGCTTATATTCCTGCCCTGAATCCACCGACACAACGCTGGCCCAAACTCTTAACAGACTGACTCTAGCAATTACATGGACTGAAGCCCATAAGCCACTATCAGTCTTCTTCGGGAACTTTTTTAACGAACAAGGGACGCCCCCATTTCCATTGCATTGGCATGGAAATACTTGATAGTTTTACAAAGTTTTGGGGCTTGTCAGAAAAGCTTCAGTCTTCCTTCCTATAGTCTCTTGATCCCTCCCCACAGTACGTTTAAGCTCAGGTTCAGTGAACACAGGAAGGTGAGGTTGCCGATGGCAGGGGAGATGGTGCCGGCGAGCTCCTGAGAGCTGAGGCTCAGAGAGACCACCCACCAGGGGTATCTTTTCTTGCCCCAAGTGACGCCCTCTCAGTTGCAGTGCCTGCTGCTCGTGTGGCTGGAGGTCTTGGCCTTGAATGCAAGAAGAGCTCCCTTTTTTTTTGGATTTCTTTGCGTTGGATGACTATGATACGCTCATGGTTCGTGTGGCAGGGCTCTGTGCCTAATTAATCATGCTGTATAATATATTCTTGCTGCCTGTTGTGTCGTCTTCTTCGTCTATTCTTGCTGCTCTGAATGGACTGTTGGTTTGTAATTCGCAATTAGGATGACCAGGTGACGAGCGTTGATATATTGATAAACTGAGATATTAAAGCTGGAAAAGGAGAAGCAAATATATTATAGACTTCAACAATACATTCAGAGAAACTGTAATGGTGTCATGAGTCGTGACATCATGTTTTGAGACCATCAACATTTTCTAAACAATAATAATGCATATCAGCATATGACAGAAGGGTTTGATACAATCAAATAGGTATTAATAAAAGAGAAGCAAATATATTACAGACTTGCAGGATAGATGTATTGATAAAAGGATATATAACAACCGGAAAAGAGAAGGAAATATATTACAGACTTCAACAATACATTTAGAGAAACTTGATAGTATAACTTACTGGCTTGTAATATTAACTAACACCAACTTATTATTCAGAACAAATATATTTATCTCTAATAGCATGCATCTCTGCAGCAGCATCGCTCGTCGACAGTCGCTCCATGGGCAATTGCTTTGAACAAAGGACACCAAGCTGAATGACGCCCGACAAACATTCTATAGTTCTTGTTATATGCCTTGTATCATTGCTATTGTTTACTCCATCATGCAGCCACATGTTGGAATCTGCTATCCCCATAATCTTGTGAGGAAGAGCTACCTCGGCATAATAATGCAAGCTCATCCCATCTCTAAACATATCATCTGTTGGGCACTAACCTGTGAATATCTCGATCAAAGTGATGCCAAGACTAAACACATCTCTGGAAGTTGACACCGTAAAGCCCTTCTGCATATTCTACAACGGAATGAAATATGAGGATACATGGGTATATGTAAAAAGAACTCAAAAACTATTAGTAATTGGATAATCCTATGGAGCCTCCGCAGACCGCAGGAGTCGTCACAAGATGAGCAATTATTAAAAATAAATCAGAGATGTTCTGAAAAAAAATAAATCAGCTGTGAAACAAAGAAACTTGAGCTACCTGGAGCAATATATCCAATGGAACCTCTTATTCCTATGGTGCTACTGGAATTCACAGAATGTTTGCTTGTTGCTTCATCTAGAACTCTAGCAATGCCAAAATCTCCAACACGAGCTCTCATGTCCTGATTGAGAAGAATGTTACTTGGCTTGAGATCGCAATGGATGACCGATGGCTGGCAACCATTATGAAGATAATCCAAAGCATCCACAATGTCTATGGCGATATCCAACCTCTGTGACAGGCTGAGTGCTTCTTGTCCATTTTGCCTTCTAAATTTGAGTGGATCCATCTATCTAAGCTGCCATTAGGCATGAACTCAAAGACTAGTGCTCTAAAGTCTTGACCTTGGTGGTTGATGCTAGAACAACATGTAATGATCTTTAGAAGGCATCGGTGCCTCACTCTTCTTACTGCCTCACATTCAACCTGGAAGCTTTTGTAGGAACCTGATTGCTGGAGATTAAACACCTTAACGGCTACGACAATGGCTTGATTTTCTAGAGTGGCCTTGTATACAGTACCATATCTTCCCTTTCCTAGCACATTTGCTTCTGAAAATCTGTTTGTTCCTTTTATTATATCGGTGTATGAAAGTATTGGAAGTTCTATCTCTGCAAATTGTGGTGGTAAATCTTTCTTCTGTACTGTCTTGGACTTTTCTGTGGTGAAATACAGCCCAAACCAAAAAAGTATGAGGAGCAGACTTCCTATCATTGGGATTGTTATTCTAAGAGACTTGGGCATGCCTTTCTTATTCTTTCTTGCACTAAAGCTTGGACATTTTGGTAGACGGAGCTGTGGTATTCCACCACATAATGTAATGTTACCAACAATTGTTAGTCCAGTTAGATTTACGAAAACCCCTTCTTTTGGTACTTCACCTTGCAAATTGTTGTAGGAAAGATCTAGACGGAAACAACGATGTTGAATGACTTAAAAGCCATGGAATTGTTCGAGATAAATTGTTGTGGCCAAGATACAACTCCCCGTAGGTTGGTAAGGGAAGCCAGGTTGCCGGGGATGGTCCCATTCAATTTGTTGTTTGTCAAATTAAGTACAGTCAAGCCTGCCATGTTCTTGAACATAGCGGGCACACTTCCTAGGAATGAATTGCCATCCATTAAGAGGATTTCCATGACCTTGCAGTTGCCAATAGTATTAGGTATCTCACCCGATAATTTGTTTTCTGATAGGATGAGTTGTCCGAGATGCACCAAACTACCAACTTCTAATGGAAGTGGTCCCTCCGGCATGTTGTCGGACATGCGAAGGCCTATTGAGATCGATGATAGCTCCATAATTTCATTAGGAATCAAGCCATTAAGCTTGTTAACCGATAGATCTAGCTCCAAAAGTTTGCTCAAGTTTTCAATGTTTGGTGGAATTGGCCCCTCCAAGCTGTTGTTGTGCGCACCAAACTTAAGTAGGCTAGAAAGATTTCCGATGGATGATGGTATATGTCCCGAGAGGTAGTTTGAACCGAGGCCTAGCATTTGCAATTGTGTAAGTTGTCCGATGCTTTTCGGGAATGACCCCGATGAGTAAGTTATGGCCAAAATCAAGCACCTCAAGACCTGCCAAATTTCCAATATCATGGGATGACACCGGATATGTTGTTGTTGGAAATCTAAAGAAACTGAAGATTAGTAGATAGATTAACCAATGAGCAGCGGCAGTTTTTCACGAAAACCTATTCCAATCAATGCCTAGTTGTTGTAATCTGCTACAATTCACCAAAAGAAGGAATAAATCCCCACTCTTCCTCGTTGTTTGCCTCCAACATGTTATTATCGGACTAAACACTTCAAGATTTTGCAATCCGCCCCATCCGAAGGAACAATTTCGACAAAACTATTTTGTCCGGCATAAAGCATCGTAGCTTTGGAGAGATTGGTTAGCGATGGCGGAAGAGCTCCACTAAATAGGTTGCCATTGAGGACAATATATTGGATGTTCGGGAAGGATTTTCGGTAGGTCGGATGGTAGATGGCCTTGGAGCTGGTTGAAACCCACAAAAGGTATTAAGAGATGACGAGGTTGAGCAGGGAAGGAGGGAACAAAGCTGGAGAGATTATTAACGGAGAGTGAAGGAAACTAAGATTCGGATTGTTCCCGATGCCTATAGGGATCGATCCCTCAAGATAGTTGAATGACAGGGTCCAATACTGATCAGCGGGAAAGGTTCCCAAGAGATCTTTGGGAGATGGTGCCGCGAGCCTGCAGGATGTGAGGTTCAGGGCTACCACCCTTGACCGGTGCCTCTCGCCCGCGGTGACGCCCTCCCAAGCTGCTTGTAGTCGGTGCTCTGGTTCCACGAGTCCAGCACCCGGAGTGGCCGGAGATCTTCGCCTTGAAAGCCACAAGAGCTCTCTCGTCGTCACCATGGCCGGACGAATACAAGGTTCTTTGTTGCCCTCGTTTGTCGCCATGGCGGAGATCAGCGAGGAGCAAAGCCGGCGGCGCCGGGCAGTTTCTTACTTCTAGGGGGAAGCATGGCCGGCGATGGCTTTCGGTTTCTTACGAGGCGGCGGAGCTTGGTTTCTTTGCATTGGGCGACTATGATATGATGAGATGATGATAATGATATAGACCTCCCGCAGCCCCACGTCGCCGCTCGGCGACTCGGGCGACGACAAGAACCGCCCACCCCCGCCCCCTCCCCATCCATCCCCCCTGCCGCCGCCGGAGAGGCTTGCCGGGGAAGCAGCGTGGGCCTCAGGGATGGCGGCGGCGGGGTTTCTCCCCAAGCCGGGCGCTTCCTCCGGGGCGGAGGAGGGGCGGTGGCCGGCGCCCGACATGGTGATGGCGGCGGGCGGGGGCGTAGATCCGGCGCCCCCTTGGCCGGATCCGGCCCCCTACCCGGATGCGAGGCGGGCGATGGAGGTGCTCGGAGCGACGGCGGCGGCTCGGGCGCGGCCTCGATGACGGGCGGCGGTGCAAGACGGATGAAGGCCATGGGGGCGGTGGCTCGGTGTCCGTGGTATCCCCGGGGGCGCTGAGGGCGGCGGTGCCGGGCCCGGCGACGATGAGGGCGATGCGGCGGACGGAGGCCCGCCGTGGGGGCGGTTGCACGCCTGCCGTGCACCCCCAGGGAGCCGAGCTGCGCCTGTACCGGAGGGTGTGGCATCCGGTGGCCCTGGCGTGTGCCTGCTGTGGGCGCTGGCAGACGGCGGATGGAGAGCTCGTCTGAAGGGTTGCGTCGTCGCGATAGCTCTCTAGGACGCGGGGACGGCGACAGTGAGGAGAAGCTTCAGCAGTGCGATGTGTGGTACTGCGACGGTGGCGCTCCCTCGGCTGGGATGACCGTGGTGGTGGTGCCGGCATGCTGAGTTAATGCGTGTGCGGCGGTGTTGACGGCTCGGAAAGCCCCGCCGCCAGTTTCATTCTGGTGGAATGGCGGCGTCCTCGGACGTCGCTTTCCCTGTTGAGGGCGCCATCTTTGGAGCTCAAACCCTGCTGTACGTGGCCTCTGGGTGAAAACCCTACTCCAGCTTTGGACGAGCGACGGCGGGTTCAGTTCAGCGTCGTGACCTCCTTGGAGGCGTCGTCTCTAGAGGCCCGTTCGTTCAGTGGTATCGACCTACTGCTCATGGTTTATTCGGCCGGTGGTGGCAATCCGTCCTTGGGCATGTGACAGGGGTTTGTCTACCTCACGCCAAGGCATCGGCTTCCTCCGTGGCAAAGGGTCGCCGCTGGTTGTTGTTCGCTACTTTAAAATAATCATGGGCTGCGGCGCTGGTGTTGCTTGGCAATCGCCAAAGGCGGTGCGGGACAACGCGGGAAGACGGGCGCTTGCGGCAACGGCAACGGGTGATGACTTGGCCTGCAGCGGATCACGGCGGGTTTGTTCAGTATGACTGGACTCACTGGGTGCGGTACAACGTCGGAAGACGGCGCAGCGCACATCCTTATTCCGCTGGTTTGACGGCGGTGGCTTCATGCGAGGGGAAAACAACGAGATGAATTGAACCACGGTGGTGGCCGGCGGATTGGTATGGCACCTTGGAGGTGGGGTGCCTCATCTTTCTACCTTGACGGCAATACAAGAAACGGGTCCTGAGTGTGGAGCCGTGTGGCGGGTTGGTCCTCGCATGACATGAGAGTGGCGCCGAACGGCGGATGTGGCGAGGCCCCCGCGTTGTTGTTTCGGGCACGGTGTTTTCAGTCCGTCGGGTGGTTTGATTTGGTGCGGCAGCATTGCAGCGAAGGGTCCTGCACGGCGGCGGCCTTCTTGGTGCGATGGTGTCTGCCCCCTTTGTTTCTCTATCAGCGCTGGTTCACTTCAGAGGTTTTCGATGTTTTGCAAGAGTGCGGCTGGTGGGTGGATACCGCTGTTGTGCTTCTTCTCCTCTTTTGTTGTCATGTGGAGTGTGTTGGCCGTGTTGACGCCCCAATCCAACCGGCCCAGTGTGTATAGTTTGAGCGGTTGGCCATGTTGGCCGTTGAGTGGGAACTCGCGTTGATGTCCCAATCCAACCGGGTGAGTTTAGTTAGTTTTTCCTTTCTTTCTTTATGCGTTTATTTTTTTTCTTTGTAACTTCGCGCCGCCTGGCGTCTCCTTCTTTTTAATATAGCCGGCAGCTCTCCTGCCGGTTCGTTTTTTAAAAAAAAAGAGATGATGATAATGATGATGATTTGGCTCACATTACGATGATTCCGTAGTGGCTAATCATCCTGCAGTATAATAAAATGCTTGCTCCCTGTTGGTCTATTCTGGATGGAGACTGGGAGTTGGTGCCCAAGGTTTTTTTTAGAGCAGGAGTGGACCGTTGGTTTACACTTCGCGATTAGTTTGACTAGATAACGTGGAGTTTTTGTATGGTTCTATATTTTTATATAGTACTTTTCATAGTGCAAAACTTTTTTTATATTGAAAAAGGTAGTACCATAATTTAACTTCCATATGAAAACATTATATAAAAGATAAGTAACGATGAGAAAATAAGAAAGAAAAGCTATATAAAAGGTTTTTTTAACATATGCTTATTTAGGGTGTCTATTTAAGTTAGATAACTCTTATACAAAAGTTAAGAAAAGAAAACACATACAATGATGCACATCATGTATATTAATAAACAACAAACATGCTACTTCGTATGAATGATTTAAGAAAAATATTCTACATGTCCTGTAGCAGCCATCGAATGGTCTCTGAGGTTGAAATAGCTTGCACAAATAGTCTCTGAGGTTGGTCTCAAACAAACAACCATAGAAAAACAATATATTATTTAAATATGTGCCAGCAAGTATATACAAGCGCAATTAAATATCCCGTGATAACATAATTAATAGAATCGCTAGTCAATAGTGCACGGCAATAAGCAAACACAATGGCTGTTGGTTCACACCTGACATGTCACGGCAGATAAAAAAAAAGCTGACAATATTTTAATCAGCCAGTAGTGTTGTAGTAGCAATTGCTATACGACTGACGACTACCAATTTTGAAGCTGGAACCAAAAACACAGCTGACTGTAATTCTCCTCCTATGGCTGTGGTGGGATGAAAGAAATAAATGGAGAGAAGGAGGAAGAAGGAGAGGTGGCTTATCTTACAGCAGCTCTGTTAGATAGATTTCAGCTGCAAAGCTGCAAAGCCCCTGTTGTCGGAAACTCGTCAGGTACAGAGAGACGGACCAAACCAAATCTTGGTTTCTTCGAGATAAATTCGGATGGTGCACATGATAGCAAGACTGACCATGGAGGATGGGGGCTTCATCATTCGAGGTGATCAAGGAGCAATGGTGAAAGCTGTGGAGTGGCTTGTCCAAGGCGTCGCCTGGTCGTCCAGTGTACGAGGGAGTCTGGGCATTTCTCCACCTTAGCCGATTGCGTATGGCATTCGCATTGGGTGCATAGACGTCCGCGACGCGTGCCTGACATGCCTGACAGCCTACCTATTCTCCACAGGTCATCACCAGCCTTGTTCCCCTTCCTCTGCTCGGCTGCTTGCCTGTCTTTCCTGTGCTATACTACGGTTTGCTTTGCCTTTCTTCCCGCCGCTCTGCTGCACTTACTCTGTCTCTAGCTGCAGTATAAAATCACTTGCTTGGTTCTGTTTTGTTCACTGATCCATGTGACTCGCTGTAATAGCATGTTCCGTCACCTCACCTCGCCTCATGCCTTATGCGCCTAGATAGCATGTCACCACATGTGTGCATAAGGCACGTCACAATGATATTCTTTTTCAACTTTGTAAATTACTGCACATATTGCGCACATTCTTGTTTTTCACAATGGTGAGGTTCAACTTTGAGGTGTGAACTAGTCTTACAAGTGCAATTTTCACAGGATAATCAATATTTGTTTCTTGATTCATAAATAATGCTGCCTATGATAAGGGCAACAGAGCACCGTACATACTGATACAAGGTCTACAACTCACAAGCCAAAAGAAGCAAATACATTGCATATGGACTTCGATAATAAATATTGGGAAACATGGTAGCAAATACATAAAGGTAGTTGTTACTAGAGCATTCTGACATCACTGGGCACTAATAAACTTATCTCTGATAGCATGCATCTCTGCAGCAGCAGCATCACTTATTGACAGACGCTCTGAGGGTGATTGCTTTGAGCAAAGGACACCAAGCTGAATGATGGCGGACAAACATTGCTTCGTTCTTGTTATATGCCTTGTGTCGTTGCTACTGCTTGCTTCATCATGCAGCCATAAGTTGTGTAAGTGTGGAATATTCTTTGTATTCCTCCAAACCCTAGAAGGGTGGGCAATATAGTTGCTGTACATGGGCCACATGGGCCTAGCCACATAGGCCTCTACACATATAAACTAACACCCCCCCGCAGTCTGAACTACCGGCACAGCGGAGATCAAGACTGGACATATGAAAGAAATCAACACACACAGGGGCCCCGCAGCCACAACTAGCCACTGGCGACGTTGAGGCTGGATCGAACTCGGAGGAGGTCGATGAGGGCAGACCCTTGGTGAAGATGTCGGCTGGGAGGTGGTCGGTACATGGAGTACCCGAACAGGCGCCGATGGCAACCAAGTCACGGACAAAGTGCAAGTCGATCTCCACATGCTTCGTCCGCCCGATCTTGAACAGGGTTGGTGGAGAGGTAGACGGCGCTGACATTGTCACGATAGACAAGTGTGGTCTTTGTCGGCGGGCTGTGAAGCTCGGCCAAGAGCCGACGAAGCCGGGGAGGCCTCCGCCCACCGTTAGCAACAGCCCGGCATTCGCCTCTACCGAGCGGGGAGACAACCGGCTGCCGCTTGGGACGACCAGAGACGAGGTTGCCGCCAAAAGGAAGGCGGCATACCCGGAGGTAGAGCGCGAGTGTGCGGACACCCTGCCCGATCAACGTCGGTGTAGGCGACTAGCTCGGTGGGGGGAGACCGGTGGATCATCGGGCGAGTCAACGATTGCCCGCGGACATAGCGGAGAAGGCGCTTCATCGCAGCAAGATGTGGTGCCCGTGGATCATGCATGTGAAGACAGACCTGCTGAACTGCGTACGCGATGTCAGGCCTGGTGAAGGTGAGATACTGCAATGCACCAGCCAAACTCCGGAAGGCGTGGGATCGACACGGGATCGCCTTCATCGCCAGAGAGCCGCCGGTATCGACTGGAGTAGCACATGGCTGACAAGTCGTCATCCCAGCCCGCTCGAGGATATCCAGAGCATACTGTCGCTGGTGCAGGAACAACCCCGAAGGACGAGTCTCCACAGTGACCCCCAGGAAGTGGTGAAGAGGACCGAGATCCTTCATGGCGAACTCCTGCTGTAAAGACGATATGACACGCTGTAGGAGCTGCGGGCTGGAGGCTGTGAGGACAATGTCATCAACATAGAGTAGCAGGTAGGCAGTCTCAGCTCCGCGGCGATAGACAAACAGAGAAGTGTCTGACTTGGCCTCTCTGAACCCCAAAGTGAGAAGGTAGGTGGCAAACCGAGAGTACCAAGCACGAGGAGCCTGCTTCAGACCATATAGTGACTTGTTGAGCCTGCAAACCAGATTAGGCTGACTGGAATCGACAAATCCCGCTGGCTGGCTGCAGTAGACGGTCTCAGACAAGGTGCCATGGAGAAATGCATTCTTGACATCCAGCTGATGCACTGGCCAAGAGCGAGAGAGAGCCAGTGAGAGGATCGTGCAAGACCGTGAAGCGGGCTTGACCACCGGACTGAAAGTCTCATCATAATCAACCCCAGGGGCCTCGGGTGAAGCCTCCCGAGTACCCAGCGAGCCTTGTAGCGCTCCGGACTGCCGTCGGCCGACGCTTTTATGCGCCCGGATCCACTTGCTGTCACCACATTGCCACGGACGGGACGCGGCACAAGGTCCCACGTCCGGGCTGGCAAGAAGTGCCTCATGTTCCTCTTCCATCGCACGCCGCCTTGATTAGGATCCGCCAATGCAGCGCGGGACGAGTGGAAGGAATCGGAGAGACCGGTGGATCGCTCTCGGTGGCGGAGAGGGACCGCGGGATGGAGAACCCCGCCGCATGTCGAGTCACCATCGGGTGAGTGTGACGGGGTCTCGGCTTGAAGAATCTGGGGTGGTAGACCGTAGGGTAACCACGGACCTACCGCGGTGGAGGAGCCGGAGCCGGCCACGGAGGTACCGGCGCCGGGGCTGCTCGACGAACGTACACCTCGTCGGCTGCCACGTTGGGTCCCGGCCTGCGGGCGGGGGAACGGGCTCCGAGGCCCGGGGCGCGCGTGGCGCGGGGCGGGTGCCTCCGGGCGCCGGGCGTGGCCGCGCCCGGGTGCTCCAGGGCCGCACGCGGGCGCGTGGGGATGCCGGGCTGCTCGGGGCGCGGCCGGAGGCGCGGGGCGCGCTGTGGCGGGGGTAGAGGTGCGGGGCGCGCATGGGCGCAGGGCAAGGGCTCCGGGGCCGCGCGTGGCGCACCGAGACGCCGGTGACGCCGCGTGGGCAAAGCGGTGTGAGCCGAGAGTACCTGTAGAAAGAGGCCGGAAAGGTGGTGGTGGCTGAACCACCGGTCGCAAACAGGGGACTCTAGCTCGGCAGGGGTGGAAGGTGTGGAAGAGGTGGAGTAGGGGAAATCCGACTCGTCGAAGGCAACGCGTCGGGAGATGAGGACTCGGTGGGAGGAAAGGTCGTAGCAGCGGTACCTTATGGTCAAGGGAGTAGCCAAGGAACACACACCGTGTCGGCGGGCGCCAACTTGTGAGGAGCAAGTGGCGGCGGTGTTGGGGTGCTGTGTACACCCGAAGACACGGAGGTGATCGTAGGTGGGAGGGGGAACCGAAGAGGGCGTGGTGGGGAGTGGGAGCAGGACAAGCAGTGGACGGAAGGCGGTTGAGTAGGTGGGTGGCGGTGTGGAGGCTCTCGGCCCAGAAGCGCGGGGGCAGAGAGGCTTGAAGAAGAAGAGTGCGCATGATATCGTTCGTGGTGCGGATCATCCGCCGAAATTTTGCCGCTCGGGAAGAAGTATACGGACAAGACATGCGCGTTGAACACCCCGAGAGAGGAAGAAAGAATGAGAGGCGTTGTTATCGAACTCACGCCCGTTTGTCGCAGACTGGACGGCCTTGACGGTGAGACCGAACGAGTGGACACCCAGGGCAAAGAAGTGGTGGAGGGTGGGAAACGTCTTAGACTTAGCACGCAGCGGAAAAGTCCAAGAGTAATGGGAGAAATCATCAACCAAAGACGGATAATATTTGAGCCCGTGGCGTGCTCGGGACAGAGAGGTCCACAAATCACAGTGTACAAGATCGAAGGCATGCGTAGCACGCGAAGAAGAAGAAGAAAAGGTAGTCTAACATGACGGCCCGAAGCTGACACGCATGACAAAGATGCTCGGCGTGAGTACGAGTACAAGAGATGTCCGCACTACGACCGGTGAGCCAAAACGCCGCGGCCGGGGATGACCGGGCGGGCGGTGCCGGATGGTAGAAGACGGCGCCACGGCAAGAGCAGCAGCGTAAGACGGAAGGGCGAAGAGTGTAAAGGGGTCCCGTGCTCACATCGGAGAAGTGGTCGCCGGAAGCCAAATCCTTCACGAGAAGACCGAAGTGTCAAATTCGACTGTAACAAGAGTTATCAGCAGTTGAACCGACGAATAGAAAGAAGATTGTGGACCATCCGAGGAGCAACAAGAACATTTGAAAGGTGAAAAGGACCGGGTGCAGAACCCACAGAGGTGACCGGAAGATGAGGAACCATTCCCCACCATGATAGAAGAAGGGCAAGAGGGGTGGGGAGGGCGAAGAGTCGAGAGTATACCAAGATCCGGAGTGGTGTGGTAGGAAGCCCCGTGAGTCAGCAATCCACTCGGTGGGTGTCACCCCATGGTGTGAAGGATCCGAGTGAGCTCGCCGATTCCACCCCGCCAGACGGGCTAGGCGGTGGAGGGAGGGAGTCGGCACGGGTGGAGTACATGGCGGCCGCTGGAGTGGAGGTCGAGTGTTCCCGCCCGCCGCCCGGGAACGGCCACATGGAGATGCGCCCCGCCCATGGGTTGGTGAAGGAGGGACATGGCACACCACCGGAAGCGAAAGTGGAGCAAGCGGTGGAGTGGGTCCGCCACGACCCGGCCCAGCTCCGCCGCCGGAACCCCGTCCAAAGACCACCGCCACCACCACGACCACCACGGCCGACGGCGACCACCGTGGCCACCTCCACCCCGCTTGGCCCGAGAGGAGGCGGGTAGCGACGAAAGCACGGAGGTAGAGGACGCCGGCGCCGGGCGGGAGCGGGCGGTGCAAGGGGCGTGCGCGGCGGGCGCCCGGGGTGAGCTCCTCAAGCGCCGAGGTCGTCCCGGTTTGGAGGAAGGTGGGGAACGGCGTCCGGGTGTGATCCAGTCTTGGTGCGCCGAACCGGCCGTTGAGGCCACGCAGGAGGTTGAGCACCGGGACGTGATCGCCCGCCGGGTACCCAATGTCACGAAGAGCGTCGGCCTTGATCTTCATCCGCCGGCAAGTAGTCGCCAGCGAGAGGTCCCCCCGACGGCGGCACCTGGTTGGCCTCGAGCCGAGAGTCGGCCTCGGGCGTTTGAAGAAGTGCCCTCGATGGCGGCCGTACTCGGCGGCCAGAGCACCGTGAGACGGCGGTGTCCTGGAGCTCCGGGAGATGGTCCCAACGATCCAGACCGGGCGACGCCGTCGGCGCCGCCACGCCGCATCCGCGCCGCGAGGGGTGTGTCGAGGCGGGCGTGGTCGTCGATGGCGAGCGACGGAGGGCGAGGAGCATCCGGTCGCGCCAACGTGCGTAGGAGGTGTGCGTGGAGTCGAGCACGACGGTGACAAGGTTCTTGATGTGCGTGACGCCGACGGCCCGGGAGGTGGAGGTAGGCGACCATGGGATCAGTTGGTCGACGGCGGCGGTGAGGACACCGGAGGTGGGGGTGCCGGCCGGGAGGAAGAGGTGGCGCCGTGTCGCGAAGACGGGCGCAGGGACGGAGGGACCCGGCAGGAACCGCTCCGCCTCGGCCACGGCAGCGAGGGCATCGGCGGCATTGCGCCGCGCTCCCAAGCGAGGGCAGCAAAGACGAACGCGCCCCTGCGCCTCAAGCTCGGACCTTGGCCGCGAGAAGAGCGCGGGCAAGTTCGGCGTCCGACCCCGAGCCACCATCGACCTACGGTCTTGCCGCGAAGGGCAGCCGCCGTGATGGGAACGTCCTGCAAGGGCATGCCAAATCCCCCACCAGGGCCAAGAGCAGCGGGGACGGAGTGGAAGGCGAGGCGGTGGGGCGGTGAAGACCGGCGCGGGGCGAGAACAGGGCTGGGGCAGGCGGGAGGGCACCGGCGGCCTGGCGCCCTCACCCAGGCCCGGGCGGCGCCCGGGGCAGCGGGAGGGGCACCAAAGCCCTCGCGCCTCACGCACGCCGGGCGGCGCCGCGCCGGGGCCATCAAGAAGACACCCACCCCCCCGCACCACGCCGGGCGGCGCCGCGCCGCGGCGCCGGCCAAGGCCAGGTTCGCGCGCAGGCGGGCGGCGGCGGCGGCGGCGATGGCGGCGGCGGCGGCGGCGGGCGTCACCAGGTGCTCAAGGGGCCGGCTGCTCGGGAGAGGAGCGTTGGAAGAGGAGGCGGCGGCGGAGCGGATCCCCAGCCCCCCGCGGCGGGGCGGCCGCACCCGCGCTGGGAAGCCAGCCGCGCCGGGAGCGCCCGCGCGGGGAACCCGGACCACCGACCTGCAGCATCGGCATAGGAGAGGAAGGGGAAGGAGGAGAGGGAGAGAAAGGGCGGCCGCCGCCGGAGAACGGCGGCGCCGGCGGCCGTCCCGCCATGAGGTGGCTACGGGCGGGATGGGAAGGAACGGAGAAAAACCAAGCCGATACCATGTAAGTGTGGAATATTCTCTCAGATTCCTCCAAACCCTAGAAGGGTGGGCAATATAGTTCTTTGTACATGGGCCACATGGGCCTAGCCACATGGGCCTCTACACATATACACTAACAAGTTGGAATCGCTATCGCCAAAACTTTGTCGGGAAGTGCCGCCAAAGATAACCATGTAGGCTTATACCATCTCTAAACATATCATCTGTTGGCCTCTTTGCTATGAACATCTCCAACAAGGTAATACCAAGACTAAACATGTCACCGCAAGTCGATACCACAAGACCTTCTCCATACTCTGCATTGGATTAAAACATGAACACACGTAAGTATGCACAATATCATGTGAAGCACATGGGGAACAAAACAAAAACTTTAGAGTTACCTGGAGCAATGTAACTGATGGTACCTCTTATTCCTAATGTGCTAGCAGAATTCACCGAGATGTTTGCTTGTTGCTTCATCTAGAACTCTAGCAATTCCAAAATCTCCAACACGAGCCCTCATGTCCCGATTGAGAAGAATGTTACTCGGCTTGAGATCACAATGGACGATCGATGGCTCATAAACCGTTATGAAGATAGTCCAAAGCATCCACAATGTCCACAACGATATCCAACCTCTCGCGGACAAGCTAAGTGCCCCTTTGTCCGTCTTGGCCTTCTAAATTTGAGTGGATCCATCTATCTAAGCTGCCATTAGCCATGAACTCAAAGACTAATGCTCAAGTCTTCACCCCGGTGATTGATACTAGAACAACATGTAACGATCTTTAGAAGGCAGCGGTGCCTCACTCTTCTTAGTGCCTCGCATTCATCCTGGAAGCTTTTGTAGGACCCTGATTGGTGGACATTAAACACCTTAACGGCGACGATGGTAGCTTGATTTTCTAGTGTACCCTTATATACTATCCCATACCTTCCCTTTCCAAGCATGTTTTCTTCAGAAAATCCATTTGTTCCTTTTCAATATATCATTGTATGGAACTATTGGAAGCTCTATCTCTTCAAATTGCGGTGGCAAATCTTTCTTCGGTGTTTTCTTTGACTTTCTATGCTGAAATCCTACCCAAACCAGAAAAAGTAAGATGAGGCATCCTATTGTTGGGATTGCTATTCTAAGAAACTTGGGTATGCCTTTCCTTTTTTTTTTCCTGCACTAGAGCTTGGGCATTTTTGCAAATGGAGTGGTGGTATCCCCCCGCATAAGGCATTGTTACCAACAATTGATAGTGCGATCAAATTTTTGAAAACTCCTCCTTTTGGTACGTCACCTTGCAAATTGTTGTAGGATAGATCTAGACGAATTAGTGATGTCGAATTGCCTAAAAAGCTCGGGATTGTTCCGAGATAAATTGTGGTGGCCAAGATACAACTTCCGTAGGTTGGTAAGGGTAGCCAAGTTGCCGGGATGCTTCCATTCAGTTTGTTATCCGTCAAATTAAGTACACTCAATCCTACCTTGTTCTTGAATGTTCCGGTATGCTTCCTTGGAATGAATTGCCATCCATTAAGAGGAATTCCATGACCCTCGCAATTGCCAAAAGTATAAGGTAGCTCACGACAATTTGTTTCCGACAGGAGGAGCTCTTTGAGGTTTACCAAATGACCGACTTCTAATGGAAGTGGACCCTCTAGCATGTTGTGGGGACAGACGGAGAGTAATTGAGATTGATGGTAATTCCATAATTTCATTTGGAATCAAACCATTAAGCTTGTTGTTTGATAGATCTAGTTCTAAAAAGTTTGCTCAAGTTTCCAATGCTTGGTGGAATTAGCCCCTCCAAACTGTTGTAGCCTGCATAAAGTTGAAGTAGACCGTAAAGGTTTCCAATGGAAAATGGTAGATGTCCCGAGAGGTAGTTTGATTCAAGGCCTAGGCTGCTGCAATTGTGTAAGCTCCCCGATGCTTTCGGGAATGACCCCAGTGATTAAGTTTTCATCAAAATCAAGCTGCTCAAGACCCGCCAAATTTTCAATATCCGATGGGATGACACCGGATATGTTGTTGTTGGAAATCAGCAAAGATCTCGAGATTTGTAGACAGATTAACCAACGAGCCCGGCAGTTTTTCCTACAAACCTGTTCCATCCAATGGACAAGTGTTGTAATATGGTACAATTCACCAAAGAGCCAATAAATTCCCAATCTTCGCCGTTGTTTGCTTCTAATATGTTATCTCCTATATTCAACACTTCAAGAGTTTGCAATCGTCCTAATCCGGAAGGAACAGTTCCAATAAAATCATTGATTCAGTGGAAAGAACCTGGAGCCTAGAGAGATTGGTTAGTGATGGCGGAAGAGCTCCGAAGAATCGGTTTAATGAAATCCCAAGGTATTGGATGCTCGGAAGGCATTTCCCGTGTCAGTTGGTAGATGGCCATGCAGGTTGTTTTTCTACCGCCCAAAAGACGAGGCGAGATGACAGGTTGTACAGGGAAGGAGGGAGCAAAACCAGAGAGATTGTTACTAGAGAGCTGAAACCATTTGAGATACGGACTGTTCCCTATGCCTGCAGGGATTGATCCCTCAAGATAGTTGGTTTCCAAGGACAACGTGGCTAGATGGGAAAGATTGCCAAGAGACGAGGGGATGGTTCCAGTAATGCTGCAGTTGCCCGGACCTAGCACCGAGCGCCGGCATGTTGCCAATGTCGGCTGGGATGCTTCCCTGCAGGCCTTTGTTGCCTTGGAGGATAAACTTACGGAGGCTGATGCAGCGGCTGATGTTACTTGGGATGACACCAGTGAGCGTGTTTTCCATCAGGTCAATGTGCTGGAGGCGCCTGAGGGAGCCGATGCTAGTTGGGATCTCGCCGTGAAGGCTGTTGTAGTTCAGGAGGAGCAAGCGCAAGAAGGTGAGGTTACCGATAGCAGGGGGGAAATGGTGCCGGCGAGCCCCTGGGAAGTGAGGTTCAGGGCTACCACCCTCCACGGGTGTTTCTTGCCGCAGGTGACACCTTCCCAGCTGCAGTAGCTGGTGCTCTGGTTCCACGAGTCCAGCACGCCGGAGTGGCTGGAGATCTTGGCCTTGAAAGCGAGAAGAGCTCCCTCGTCACCATTATGGCTCGGCGAGGAAGCAGTTGTGGTGGCGGAGAGCAGCAAAAGCAGCTGGAGGAGCAGCATTGCTGTTGCTGCTGAAGGATTTGAGTCAGTGCAGAGAGTGGTTTCCTTGCCTGATCCCATGATGTTATGCGCTCATGAAGTACATCAAGAGTTGCATATATACTTACCAAAACAAGGTACGCATGCAGAGTGCTTGTGCTTTTGGGGAATTTTTAACTGGCCGGGTGCGCCATTAAAATTCCATCATGGATCACTACCGGTGCAATTCCGGTCAAAAGTATCTGTTAGTAAATGTAATTCAATTATAGGTCGTTCAATTTTTTTTGATGAAATATAGGTCGTTCAATTAGCGGTTATATAAATTAAAGTGTCTGTTAGTACAGTTAGAAAAACACTACTATGGGTCGTTCAATTATATTCAGATCCTCTCGTCTTTCTACCCAACATTCCGGCACCTTCCTCCTCCCGTGCAAAAAAGATGGATATAGTGTGCCTAGCTGAACAAATAAGATCAGCTTTAAATGCTCGTGTGCACCATGATTCCATCAAGTACCCGTGCAAGTCCAGTCAAAAAAAGATTGGTTACTGATATTCCATTATGATTCGTCCACCAATTAGTGTCCAAGTTCATTAATTTGCTGGTTAAAAGTGTTGGTGGGACGACTGACTTTTTTTTTTTCCATTATTTTAGGGGGAAATTTTATGGTGGTTGCAAAAAAATAACAACCATTCATTCGGTGCTCTGATCAGCGTCTGGTCCTGAGTTTTCATGGACCTGAAGCGAAACTGGCAAGAAGGGCCTCTCAATATAAACATAGTAGTAATAGTAATCCTTATATTTGTAAGCTTGTTAAGAGTTTAGCTTAAGACAAACTAAAAACAATTTACAATGGAGCAAAACCCTGCAACTTAATGACGAAGAACACCCCGTGTCTCCTCCAATCCCAAGTTCCCAAGCATCAGGCGCTATTATCTCCATTTCCCTTCAGTCCTCCATTTTTCTCGCAGCAGGAGGACTCTGTTGACTGAAGGGCACGGGAGTGGCTGAGTTCCAGGCCGCTGCTGTAGTGTCCAAGAAGGTCGACGGTACCTTTGTCCAGAATGTCTCAAACCTGAAGCTGAAAAGCGACTAGCACCATATGGCACACAGGCCTGATTTTGTCAGGACACACGGTTGGACTCGGTCTTTTATATATGCAACATCGACTTACAGACACCTTGAGCACATGGAAAAAAAAAAATAATTAGAACTGGCTAAATAAACAAAGCGACTAGGAACAGATTGCAAACTCATTCATGGAAACAGCACACCTGTTCCTAAAATGCAATGAGGTCAAGTATATTTGGCGGGTGCTGAACTTGGAGATGGTGCGATGCAACCTGTTATTAGCAGAATCTGCTAGAGCCATGATGGAGTAAATCTTGAAGCCGGAACCAAAAACACAGCTGGCTGTGGTGAGATGAAATAAATAAATGGACAGAAGAAGCAAGGAGAACTGCTGTGGAGGTAGCTTATCTTACAGCAGCTCTGTCAGACAGATTTCAGCTGCAAGCCCCTGTTGTCGGAAAGTCGTCAGGTACAGAGATGGACCAAACCAAATCCGGGTTATCTTCGAGATAAATTCGGATGGTTCACACGATAGCATGAGACTGACCATTGCGGATGGGGCTTCATCATTCGAGGTAATCAAGGAGCAATGGTGAAAGCTGGACTGGAGTGCGTAAGAAGAAATTTCTACATAACTCATTCCATGCGGAATTGCTTGCGTGCTTAGAAGGAGTGAAAATGGTGGCCATGCTGGATCTACAGCAGGTGGTCCTAGAAACTGGTGCTTCTCTTGTCAAGCTGGCGCTGGAAGGAGAAGAGTACAGGCTCTCAGCTCTCGATGGCATTATTACGGAAATCCGGTTGCTGCTAATGTCGAAATTTTTACCTTTCAGTATTTGTTTGTGTCCTAGAAGTTGCAATAACACTGCTGACGCTATCGCAGCATATGGGTGTCATGTTTCCAGTGACGACTATGTCACTTGGGATGATGTACCTCTTTTTGTATAGGGTCTGGTGGTCAGCGACTTCGCTGAGTCTAATGAGTAATAAAGTATTGCTCTTAAAAAGTATCCAGCAAGAATGCTAATCACGCTCGAACTAATCACGCTCGAACTAATGAGGTGGGCTTGATGGGGAGGATGAGGCCGGACTAGGCTCGGCTGCCTGCCTGTCTTTCCTCTGCTTTGGTTTTGTTTCCCCTGCTCTGCTGCGCTTACTCTGTCTTTACCTGCTTGCCTCTGTTTTGTTCACTGATCCATGTGACTTGCTGTAATAGCATGTTCAGTATATGCCATGGCATCGCCTTACCTCGCCTCACGGTTTATGCACCTAAAATAACTTATCACCAGGTCTGTTGCATAATGCATGTCACAATGATATTGTTTTTCAACTTTGCAAATTACAGCATATATTGTGCGCATTCCTGGTTACATAATAGTGAGGTTCAACTTTGAGGTGTGAACTAGTAGTCTAAAATGTGCAATTTACTTAGGATAATCAATATTTGTCTCATGATTCATGAATAATGCTGCCTATGATATGGGCAACAGAGCAACGTATAGACTGATACAAGGACGACAACTCACAAGCAAAAAAGAAGCAAATACATTACATATGGACTTCGCTAGTAAATATAGAGAAACATGGTAAGGTAGTGGTTACTGGTGCAATCTGACATCACTGAGCTCTAATATACTTATCTCTGATAGCATGCAACTCTGTAGTAGCGTCACTTATTGACAGACGCTCTGAGGGCAATTGCTTTGAGCAAAGGACACCGAGATGAATGATGGCGGACAAACATTTCCTGGTTCTTATTATATGCCTTGTATCATTGCTATTTTGTGCTTCGTCATGCAGCCATAGGTTGGAATCTGCTATCTCCATAACTTTGTCGGGAAGTGCCGCCTCAGCATAACCATGTAGGCTTATACCATCTCTGAACATATCATTTGTTGGCCTCTTTCCTGTGAATATCTCTAGCAAGGTGATACCAAGACTAAACATGTCACCGCAAGTCGATACCACAAGACCTTCTCCATATTCTGCATTGGATTCAAACATGAACACATGTAGTTATGTACAATATTTTATGGGCACAGGGATAATTCGATGCTATCATGTGAATCACATGGGGATGAGAACAAAAATTAGAGTTACCTGGAGCAATGTAACCGATAGAACCTCTTATTCCTAATGTGCTCGCAGAATTCACTGGATGTTTGCTTGTTGCTTCATCTAGAATTTTAGCGATTCCAAAATCTCCAATACGAGCCCTCATGTCCTGATTGAGAAGAATGTTACTTGGCTTGAGATCGCAATGGATGATCGATGGCTGGCAACCATTGTGAAGATAGTCCAAAGCATCCACAATGTCCACAACGATATCCAACCTCTGTGACAAGCTGAGTGCCCCTTGTGCATCTTGGCCTTCTAAATTTGGGTGGATCCATCTATCCAAGCTGCCATTAGCCATGAAACTCAAAGACTATTGCTCTGAAATCTTGACCCTGGTGGTTGATGCTAGAACAACATGTAATGAACTTTAGAAGGCCTCGGTGCCTCACTCTTCTTAGTGCCTCACATTCAGCCTGGAAGCTTTTGTAGGACCCTGATTGCTGGACATTAAACACCTTAACAACGACGATAGTGGCTTGATTTCCTAGTGTGCCCTTGTATACCGTACTATATCTTCCGTTTCCAAGCACATTTGCTAGTGAAAATCCATCTGTTCCTTTCAATATATCGTTGTACGAAACTATTGGAAGCTCTATCTCTGAAAATTGTGGTGGCACATCTTTCTTCGGTGTTGTCTTGGACTTTCTAAGGTGATATCCAGCCCAAACCAGAAAAAAAAGTAAGATCAGACTTCCTATTGTTGGGATTGCTATTCTAAGAAACTTGGGTATGCCTTTTCTGTTCTTTCTTGCATAAGAGCTTGGGCATTTTGGCAGATGGAGCTGTGGTATCCCTCCGCATAATGCATTGTTACCGACAATTGATAGTCCAGTCAGATTTCTGAAAACACCTTGTTTTGGTACTTCACCTTGCAAATTGTTGTAGGACAGATCTAGTTGAAGCAATGATGTTGAATTACCTAAAAGCTCTGGGATTGTTCCAGATAAATTGTTGTGGCCAAGATACAACTCCTGTAGGTTGGTAAGGGAAGCCAGGCTGCCAGGGATGGTTCCATTTAATTTGTTGTTCGTCAAATTAAGTATAGTCAAGCCTGCCATGTTCTTGAGCATAGAAGGCACGCTTCCTTGGAATGAATTTCCATCCATTAAGAGGATTTCCATGACCTTGCAGTTGCCAATAGTATCAGGTATCTTACCTGATAATTTGTTTCCTGACAGGATGAGCTGTCCGAGATGCACCAAACTGCCAACTTCTAATGGAAGTGGTCCCTCCAGCATGTTGTTCGAGAGATCGAGATACATCGAGATCGATGGCAGCTCCATAATTTCATTAGGAATCAAGCCTGTAAGGTTGTTATTTGATAGAAATAGGGCTAAAAGTTTGCTTAAATTTCCAATACTTGGTGGAATTGGCCCCTCGAAGTTGTTGTCTTGAGCATAAAGTTGAAGTAGACTAGAAAGGTTTCCGATGGAGGATGGTAGATGCCCGGAGAGATAGTTTGAAGTGAACGCTAGCTGCTGCAATCGTGTAAGTTTACCAATGCTTTCAGGAATGACCCCAGTGAGTAAATTTTCGCTAAAATCAAGTTCCTCAAGACCTGCCAAATTTCCAATATATGATGGGATGGCACCGGATATGTTGTTGTAGGAATTCTGAAGCAACCAGAGACTATCAGAAAGATTAGCTAACGACTCCGGCAGTTTTCCTTTAAACCTATTCAATGAAAAGGTCAGTTGTTGTAATCTACTACAATTCGCCAAAGAACCAATAAATTCCCACTCTTCCTCGTTGTTTGCTTCTAAGATGTTGTTATCCGCAGCTTGGGCACTTCAAGTTGCTGCAATCTGCCCAATTCAGCAGGAACAACTCCATTAAAATTATTAAATCCCAAGTCAAGAATTTGGAGCCCGAGAGAGATTGGTTATCGATGGTGGAAGAGCTCCACTAAATCGGTTCTCGCCCAATCCCAAACTGTTGGATGCTTGTAAGGCTTTTCGGCATGTCGGATGGTAGATGGCCATGGAACTGGTTGTAACCCACAAAAAAGATATTAAGAGATGACAGGTTGAACAGGGAAGGAGGGAACAACCCGGAGAGATTATTAACGGAGAGCTGAAGGAAACCGAGATACGGATTGTTCCCGATGCCCTGCAGGTATTGATCCCTCAAGATAGTTGAATACCATGGACAACTCAGCTGGGAAAGGTTGCTAAGAGAAAACGGGATAGTTCCGGTGATCTTTGTTGTTTGACGACTTTAGAACTGAGCGATGGCATGTTGCCAATCTCAGCTGGGACGAATCCCTGCACCCCCTTGTTGCTGTAGATGTGCATCTCACGGAGGCTGGTACAACGGCTAATGTTGCTTGGGATGACGCCGGTAAGAAAGTTGATGCCAGTCAATGCGCGGAGGGCCCTAAGAGAGCCGATCCGGGAGGGGATCTCTCCCTGCGGGCCATTGGAGCTCAGGTTCAATGAGCGCAGGAAAGTGAGGTTACCGGGAGCAGGAGCGATGGTGCCGAAAGCCCCGGGGTAGCTGAGGTCCGCAGCGACCACCCTCGATCGGCGCCTCGCCGCGGTGACGCCCTCCCAGCTGCAGTAGCTGGTGCTCTGGTTCCACGAATCCAGCACCCCCGAGTGGCTGGAGATCTTGGCCTTGAAAGCAAGAAGAGGTCCCTCGTCACCATCATGGCTTGGCGAGGAAGCGGTTGCAGAGTTGGTTGTGGCGGTGGAGAGCAGCAAAAGCAGCTGGAGGAGCAGCATCGCTGATGAAGGATTTGAGACAGGGCAGAGAGTGGTTTCCTTTCCTGATCGCATTGTGTTATGCGCTCATGAACTACGTCAAGAGTTCCAGCCAGTCCTCCCATCGAGTGGGACTGCCTGTGCTTTTGGAAAATTTTTAACTGGCCGGGTACGCCATTGTTTCCATCATGGATAGCCACCGGTGCTAATCCGGTCAAAAGTATCTGTTAGTGAAATGAAATTCAATTATGAGAGCGACAGAAACTTTAAAGTGTCTTTGTACCCAACATTCGTCCTCCCATCCAATAAGAAGGGTTGTGTGCCTAGCTGAACCAATCCCTAGGGAAACTGACTGGATTGCCTAGCTCAACCAATAAGCTCACCTTTAATTGCCCGCATGCGCTCATTTTTCCATCAAGTGTCCCAAGCTAGTCCGGTCAAAAAAAAGCTTTGGTTACTAATATATTCCATTATGAGTCGTCCACCAAGACTCCAAGGTCGTTAATTTGGCGGTTTAAAAGTGTTGGTTGAACGACCAACCTTTTTTTTCCATTACTAGTTCACCAACCCGTGCTCTCGCACGGTTAGAATATTATGGGTCGAATACTACTAATTAATAAAAATTACTTGCATTATATATCTTTTTCTCTTCACCAATACTCTAAAATAATATCTATAATAGGTACTTTTAAATATTGATTTATATGTTTTTCATTTATATCCATAGGTTTTTTTATAAATATATATTTAGTTTAAACCATTTACTTAAACTTTGATAGTTTTAGCTATAATCTCTGTTTTGTTGACATAAAACTAAATTTTGATTCTTACCCAATTTTTAAGCTTATTAATTCCTAAGATACAAATATTTTAGATTTTAGTAAGAATTTTATGTTTTACTTTTTTTGTTTCTACCATTTTCATGAGTATTAATTTTTTTACGTTTAATCTTTTTTTAGCGTCATATGTATTCAATTGAGACATAAGCAAACTTAAAGTGTATACACTTTTTTTTCATCCCTATACAGGATATCATTGAAATATATGCTTTCAGTCTAGTTATTGTAATCTTTTTACAATATTAAATTTAAATTCTAATGCTTATTGTATCATTTACCTAATGTTTTCATGTTTGATTTGTTAAATGAATATTCTTGATTAGTTTTGACGATGTCATAATTAAGTAGTTGTTTCAGCACCAAGGCAATTAAGATGATGACTTTATTCTATCATATCAATATTTTTTGTTAAAGAAATAATTCCTAAATTAAGTTACTAATATTCATATTAAATATTTTTTATTAATATTCGTAATTTTTTTCAAGACAACTACATACAAAATTTACCCTCACAAAAGTTAATATAACTTAGTGAGCTATAAGTATCATCATTACATGTTAAGCTAGAGATATATCTCTACAATTGATAAGTCCATAAAAATAATGATTTCTACAATTTAAGTTTTAACTCATGGATGTTGAATTATTGTTCGTAAAAGTTTATATTAGCATTTACATGTAGATTTGAGAGACTTTATTTTTTTACAACGGTTGAGAGGTGGATACTTTTGGTACAAATTATATAGGTATATATTACTTTACATTATCTTTTCGTAATGCCATTCATGGATAGTTTGAACCCAAACCTATTGTTCAAAGCATTATCTTACCTAATGACAGAGATGGATAAATTATAAAAAAAATATTATTGGATTAGTTTAATTATCTTTTGTAATTTTGAAAGTTTAATTTTTCCATATAGGCTTTATTGATAACGCCACTTACAACGATCATGGTCCTAAATTTGTTAGCAACATTAGAATATAATTTGAGGTCATTCAATGACATTTTTATTAAGTTGCAAACTGACCTTCAGCCTGGCAGTTGGAGCTCCTAGGTGGTGGTTTCAACATACTGGAGCAAATTTCTAGGTTGGGTCAAAAAAAAAAGTAGTTAGGGGCTCCCTTGCCGATGATTTAAAAAAAACAGTTCATAAAAAATTATACCCGATGCTCATTAAGGATTATATCAACACTTGTTTGTGCAAAGTAATACCAAGACATTAAAATTAATAAAATGAAACTTATACATAGTGGTCAATGTGTACCATATTATGTACGTCATAGAAGACTAATTAAATTATAATTATGGGATTTAGCAAGGTGGCCATACCTTTAGTCATAATGTGTGGCCGGTGCCAGCGCTGATGTAGACGTCGTGGCACCTGCGACTTGCATGTTCCCGCCTTCCCTTTCTTGACATAGATATCCTTGTCATCCCCATGATGCTTGCACAAGCCTGTTTTTAGTTCACTTGATGCGGCTACGTCTAACATCAGTGTTTGGTGCACAGCTGGACGCCTACTTCCTTCATGCATATGCTCAAGTTTAGGATGGAAATTGTCACCTCATTTAGAAGTTGATAACTTTTCTCAAGGGTTGATTTTTATGGTATTTTTGTTAGTGGCTCAGGGCATAGATGTTGTCCACTACATTGGCGTCGAGTGGTGCATGCTTGCCAAAGTAGGTGAAGTTGGATTGGTGCAACTGAAACGTTAGCCCGACCACCTCGCCGTCATCGCATCGGTGTTTGCTGGTTTAGTGTCATTAGATTGAATTGATGCAACGTCACCTGTCTCATCGGCGTCGACCAATAGTAGTAGGTGTAGGATCACCTTGCCCGTCGGTGTTCGCTAGTAGGTAGTCGGTGTAGCAACACTTTCTTCATCGGTAGGTTGTCATGCCTTCCACGTTGGTGTTCGCCAGTAGATAGTTGGTCTAGTGTCGTCTACCTTGCTGGTGTCCACCGGTAGGGTAGGAGCCACGGTACATGGCATCCATACTTCTCTCGACGTCACCTGGTGCAGTAGTGTCGTAGATGTTGGGACGTTTTCGATGGAGTTCTTGCTGACTTGGTGCATTTGGACAATATCAGCCAACATAAATGGAGTTCTGCAAGAATATAGGTGAAAATTAGATTAGTACCTATGGAGGAGGACGTCGGCACCCTCACCCTCCTCGCTTCTCGAACATGCTGTCTTCGATCTCGAGTGGACAGTGCAGAATGTGTGACGTTGGTGTTCGCTGGTAGATAGTTGGTCTAGTGTCGCCTGCCTTGTTGGTGTCCACCGACATGGTAGGATCCATTGTATATGGCATCCATACTCTTCTCGACGTCACTTGGTGCAGTAGTGTCATAGATGTGGGGATGTTTTTGATGGAGTTCTTGCTGACTTGGTGCATCTAGACAATATCAGCCAGCATAAATGGAGTTGTGCAAGAATATAGGTGAAAATCAGGTTAGTACCTATGGAGGAGGACATCCGCACCATCACCCTCGTCGCTTCTCGAACACGCTGTCTTCGATCTCCAGCGGACAATGCATAATGTGTGATGATCCGTGCCAGCTTCAGACGTTGATAGATGAAGTAGGTGTTGATCATGAAGAAGCTGTTGAATGCGTTGCTCGTGCACAACTTGGCCGTGCTACAACAGGTGTATCTGCTCCAATCTTCCACAGCTGATCGAGCAGCAACCTCTATATGTTGTTTTATGGAGAGCTGGCTTGAGTGCATCTATGGTGATCAGAGATGTGATGATCCGAGAGCACTTCTGTGCATATGAAAAATTGTAATGATGCTCAATAAGGATTATGTCAACTGTTTATTATAAAGTAATTCAAAGACATTATAAATAAAATAAAAATTATACCTAAT
Organism: Hyparrhenia diplandra; assembly: GCA_015847255.1. NCBI lineage: Eukaryota > Viridiplantae > Streptophyta > Magnoliopsida > Poales > Poaceae > Hyparrhenia > Hyparrhenia diplandra. The sequence continues at coordinate 90,137 of JADLZK010008570.1, forward strand.
GGTCAATAAGTGTCATGTAATGTATTTCACAAGTGACAACAATGTTCAAATAGGAGCAGCTAGCGTGTAGCCTTATATGACAAAAGCTTCAGACTAATATCAAGCAAACGATTTCACATACATGTACAGACCGCAGTATAGTCAAACTTTCATTCGTGGTGATTACCATAAAATTTCATTATGCAACAGTGCACTATGACCCTCCTCAAACATTCATTGATGTTGTACTACTCGAACCTCCCCAATCACATACAACTTGATTATGCAAGCAAGCGGTGGAGGCAGACTCACCTGACATTTAAACATTGTTGGATCGCGTTTCAGCCAGGTCGCCAAGAAGCAATCAATGGAAAACCGCACAGCAAAGCCTCCTTTTCATTGAGAGCCACAAGCACAGACCTAGCGCGGTACATGACGGGGACATCGAATGCCTCAACTCGGGAAGTAGTTGGCACATGGGCGTACATGACGTGTTATATTCGTGGCGAATCATGCCTTCGAAAAAAATTCATATAATGTTTGGCAGATCTATTTTAGCAAATTCGGTAATAATTGTAAATTTTGGAACACGATTCGGTAAATTCAAGAATTAAGTCGAAACCATCCATTAAATTCAGTATATAGAGTTCAAACATAGGCATAAAAGAGTATCCGAGAATTACAATGCTATTTTTATTCGACCACATGTTCAACTGAATCGGGAACAATTAGAAGTAGCAGCAGGTACCGCCGCTTTCTTTGGTTTGTGCTTCTAAAAAATAACAACTCCATAATTATTAAAAAAACAGAATACTAAATAATTAAACAATATAGTATTCATAATCCTACTATATTGTGGGGATCACTCCTGCCCCCTTAGCCTTCGCTCGCGGAGGGGCGGGAAGGGGGCGAGGGCTTCCCACAGGTTAGGTTGGTATTGCGGAGGAAAGGGAACGGAGCGGCCTTCGCTCCGCCCGGCCCTCGCCGGTGTTGCCGAGGGGTGGGCGGACGGAGGGGGCTCGGTTCTATGCCGCAAGCGACCGGTTGGCGTGGCAAGACGTGGAACAAAAAACGAGTGAATGGCGCTTAACCGCCAAGTCTCTCCCTTTCCCGAGCCCGCACCGGGTATTTATAGGAATACCGAGGGGTCGAGGGGCTGATTTACAATTTGGTACATGGTGGGGGTACAGACGCTACAGATGGGCCCCAGCCCCACGCCGATGAACTATTCATACAGGGTTAGTACAGGGAATACACTTGTGTCTCCTCCTCATTTGGGAGGCATAGGGTTTACTGTGTCGGCCGCCGGCTTCAAGCGCCTGCGGAGGGGTAGAGCCGCGCGGGTGCCACTCCGGCCTCCCCGGCCGCCGGGGGGGCCTGTGTCGCCGGGGACCCCTTGTTGCGCGCCCGCCCCTGCGAGGCCGGCCGTTCCTTTGGCCTCGACGACCGACTCCGAGGGTCGCCCGTGGCGGAGGGTGGAGCTCCGCCATCCGTGCACGAGCGAAGGGTCCTCCGCTTGTTTGACCTCGCAAGACTTCACGTTGTGGTTTAGCAGGGGTCGGTTCTTGGCCTCCCGAGAGGGCCTGCTTGATGCCGGGGGGCCGGCTAGGGGTTGCCCTCCCAACAGCACCCCTCGAAGGTCCGGTTCCCTCCAGGGGGCCGTGAGCAGCGAAATCGTCCTTTCCGGAGGGTCCCATGCGGGTCGCTCGTTGGGCGCCCCATGGGCCCTTGCCGGCGGCGTCCCCCCGGCCGCCGTGGGCCTCGCGGAGGTGGGCCTCGCCTCGCGCGCCCGTTGTGGACATTAGGGTTTGCGTGTGCTTGGTTGGACGTGGTTGGGGATGTGATGGTGGCGTGGATCGGGGTTGGTTTGTGTTTGTTTGAGGTGTACGGATGCCGCTTCGTTTCTCTGGCGTGTGGAGGATCAAGGGGCGTGGCGCGATGTTGGGATCCGGCGGTCATTTTGCTGGTCTAGGTTCGTGGCTGCGCGCCCGTCCGCCCCCTCCCGATGTTGGCCTATATATATGTGGGGTTGGTGGGAGTTAGGGTTTGTGCTCTCCTTTTCGCTTTCGCTCTCGCTTTCGGCTCGCTTTTGCGCTCCCGCTCCGCCGCCATTTTGCCGTAGGCCGCCTAGTTGCTTTCGGAGGGCTCTCCACGACTTTTGCTCTTGCCTTTGAAGGGCGCCTGCGATTCACCCTTGAGCTAGGCTCCGATGACTCGTACCAAGGAGACGATGAGGCTCAAGCCCGTCATTGAGTGCTTCGAGTTCCCTCCGAGCCGATGCACCAATGAGTGAAGGAGTTCCGAAGGAGTTCGGAGTTCTTCCACAAGAGGTGCTTCAGCGCCCCGGCGGGGGAGACGGTGCCGCTCCTCGGCCCGGCGAAGTCATCGTCTTTGAGGAGTTCTTCCATGCGGGGCTCCGATTTCCCATGTGTGAGTTGGTGGTGGGGGTGATGCGGAGGTTTAACCTTCGCTTCCACCACCGACGTCGTCCCGCTTCCCGCGGTTGATGACGTGCGTCGGGCGTGCCGCTTCCGTTGGCTGGAACCGCGGTGGGCGGCTTCATCGGAGCCACGTTGTGCACTTCGGCCAGCGCAACGTCAAGGTGACGGAGGAGGAGGTGTTCCGTGCGCGCAGTGCGAGTGTACGCCTTCATCCCCGCGGCCGAGTGGAGGCTCCCGCCTGGCCCAATGAACAAGTGGAGCCCGGACTGGGCTGGAGGCGGTTCTACTACCGGTTGGAGGGCGCGGACGGGGCGTGCGGTGCTCCCGGCATCCCTCGCCGGGCGAAGGTGAAGCCGGTGAAGACGGCGGCGGCGCGAGGAAGCTGGGCGCCCTCCGCGCCATGTCTCGCCATGTCTGCCCAGCGGGACTTGGTGGAGGAGTTTCTTTGCGGCGCAGATCCAAGTGTTGTGGGCGGGGGTGCCCTCGGTGGAGGTTGTCGACTCGGAGTACGCTCCTAAGGGGCTGAAGGCGTTGAGGATCGATCTTGGGCGGATTTGGCCCGAGGCTGCACGATGCGGCGGGGGCGACAAGGCCGGTTCGGGGCGGCTAGTGATGGCGGAGGCCCGTCGGGTGCTCAGACTTCCTCCTTGCAGTAAGTTGAGTCTTCTGAGATACGCCGGATCCGAGCGTGCCTCGGACGGCCGTCGTCGGGTGAACCGGGTCTTGATCTCGGAGGTCGAGAGTATGAGGATTGGCCCTCGAGGCCGACGCCGACGCCATGGATGCGGGAAGAAGGGGCGCGGGGTTCGCAAGGCCGACACGCCGGGCCCGTGTGATGGAGCCTCCCGCGAAGCGAGCGGTCGACCGCGGCTCCGCGCGGCCGCGAGGGTGGGGCGAGCTCGTCGGCGGCGCGGTAGTTCGCGGACCGCGGGCTGGATTACTTCCTTGTCTCCGACGAGGAGGACGAGGAGGAAGACGTGGGGCGCGCCGCGGCCCCGGGAGGTCGACGCGGAGGTGGTCGAGGGGAGGGCTCCAGGAGGGCTCAAGACGAGGAGGGCGATGGGGGGGTCGCGGCGGCGGGCCTTCCGAAGGGAGACGACGATGTCGGGAAGATGAGGACGACGACGAGGAGCAGGGCGGGCTCACCATCGCCCGCCGTACCAGCGCGCGCGTCCCCCGCCCGTACCGCCGAAGCCATGTATGGGCGGGGGGCGAGATTTTGGAGGACCCTCCGGAGGCGCCTGCCGGGAGCGGGAAGGCCCTGTGGGGGAGCGGCGGCCCCTCTTGGTTGCCCTACGTGGCGGAGACCATCGGCATCGATGATGTCGATGTGGAACTTCACACGGGGGTGGACCTCCGCGACACCCCCTTCGCCCGATCGAGGTGGAGCGGCGGATGATTGGCCGCGTCTTCGACCGCGTGCGCCTGCCGGAGGCTGAGATGCAGGTGGCTAACCGGCCCCTCCCTGATATTCACGAGGATATCAAGGTGAAGACCGCTGGAGCTACTTGTGCTGGCGCGGGGGGCGGCCATCCGCGAAGGGTGGGACTCGGTCGACCATGCGGACGCCCGCAGGAGGGTGTCGGGCGAACTCAAGGAGAGCCGGCGGGAGGTGCAGCGGCTTAAGGCGGCTGCTGAGGAGGCGGAGCGTCTCCGGAAGGAGGTGGAGGACCTGAGGGCGGGCGCGAAGGTTCTCCGTCAGGAGAATGAGCGCCTGGCTTCGGAGGCTCAGGCGGCCCGCGAGGCGCGTCAGGCGGAGGTGGATGCTTCGGCCAGGAAAATCAATGACGCGGAGCTGGCGTGGTATGCGGAGGCGGAGGCTTTCAAGGCGGCGCTTGACGCATTCCTTGGCGGGGTCGGGGCCGCCCCATCGGCCGCTTTGCCGAATCCGGACGCCGCCCTTGTTGGTGCGTGGATGCGTCGGGAGCTGGGAGAGCTGCCGAAGGTGGTGACCAGCGCGGCGGACTTCGGGGCTAGCACCGCTGCTGTCGCCTTCGAGGGGGCCCTCCGCCACCTGGAGTGCCCGCATCACGAGCCGCTATAGGTCGTCGGCGCTCGCTCACTTCCCGGCGGGAGGTGAAGGCCGGCGGAGGAGCGCGAGGTGAAGCGCTTCACCACCGCCTTCATCAAGCGCTTCTGGTTCGAAGGCGGGCGGGAGCTCGCTCTGGACTTCGCGCGGGCGGATCTCGCTAGGAAGGTTGGTTATTTCTAGTGGCTCCGCTTGCTTTGTTAAAATCTGCTTTGTGACTTGACATCTTACACGGTTTGGGTGTTGGTTGTAGGTTGCTGCTGCCGCTGCTGCCTCGCGCGGAGACGGCTTGACAACCGCCCCGGAGGAGGTTCTTGAGGCCGGGCGGGTTGAGGTGTCGGGGGCGCCTTTAGGCGGCTCTGGCACCTCCGCCGCGGCAGAAGGTGTGGTCCCCGCTCCGGCTCTGCGCCCCCAGCACCTCCGCCATCGCATCGTCTCCCCGTGCCCCTCCGACTAACGCCTCTGCCTCCGCTACCCCGCCAGAGGGCACGCCGGCGCCTACCGATCCTTCAACGACTCCCGCCACCACCGATGCTGCCGCGGCCTCCGAGGAAGAGGTGGAGTAGGGCTCCTTAGGTTGTTTTTTGTTGGTTTAGGGTGTCGGAGTCCATGGCCTGCGGGCCGTAAAGAACTTCTTTGCCTTCGGGCTTTTTAATGAACAAGCGATTGCCTTGCTCTACCTTGGCCCTCCGCTGTTAGCGGTGGTTTTATATGTTTTGTTGTGGTCCAATATTGTTTTGGCTGTGGCGCTGATAACGATTGTTGGTCATGTTGGCCGCGCAGGTTCCTGGGGGGCCTGCGCGGAGGGTGCTCAATGTGGTTCCGTTGATGATGAACCGCCAAGATGTGTTCATCTCAGGGGAGACCTGGGTGCATGCCATGCAGCGGTTCCCTGGACTGCCCTTCGAGCGGTTTTGGTGGGGAGGGTTCGAAGTATGACCAGGCCAACCAAGCTTCGGAGGCCTTTTTGGCGGTCCCATGACTTGACAAATCGTCAAGTGGAACGGATGCTTTTCGGGGCCGGCGCGGGAGCGGCGATGGCGGAGGATGATATCGAGGATGAAGAGGCTGTTGCCATAGCACTCGGCCAGGCAGCCTGCTGGGTTGATCGCGGAGGTCGGGTCGTGGTGCCGAAACAGGAGGATATCGGCTTCGAATGGAGCGACATGCGGAGGGTCTTCCGTCGTCGAGCATTGTGTGGTGATCTCCCACTCGTGGTGTCGGAGCCGGTTGTGCCGGAGGTCGCCCCCTTAGCTGATGAGCTGGTAGAGGTGGTTGATGTGGAGGTCTTCGTAGAGCGTGTTGCGAAGGTGCTCGTTAGGGCGATCCTTCATGGTGTTGTAACATGTACAGCGGAGGATGTATGTGCGGAGTCCCCTGGCGCCTTTGGGCCATGAAAGACGTTGTAACTTGTGTTGTTGTGTAAGCGTTGTTTTTGCGGAGTTGCCTTTATGTTGATGCATGTGTTTGCACGTGTATGCCCCTTGTTTCTACTGGTGCGGGACTCGCGCGGTTTGCGAATGTAGCCGTGTAAGGCAGCGGCGTCCCCTATTTTTCTTAGTGCGAGACTCGCGCGACTTGCGAAGGTAGCCGTGTGGGACAGCGGCGTCCCCTATTTTTCTTAGTGCGAGACTCGCGCGACTTGCGAAGGTAGCCGTGTGGGACGCGGCGACCCTATTTTTCTTAGTGCGAGACTCGCGCGATTTGCGGATGTAGCCGTGTGGGACAGCGGCGTCCCCCTATTTTTTCTTAGTGCGCGAGACTCGCGATTTGCGAAGGTAGCCGTGTAGGACGGCGGTCCCCTATTTTTCTTCTTTGCGAGACTGCGCGATTTGCGAAGGTAGCGGGTGTAGGATAGCGGCGTCCCCTATTTTTCTTCTTTGCACGAGACTCGCGCGATTTGCGAAGGTAGCCGTGTAGGACAGCGGCGTCCCCTATTTTTTTCTTTGCTGCGAGACTCGCGCGATTTGCGAAGGGTAGCCGTGTGGGACAGCGGCGCTCCTCGCTTTCTTACTACGAGACTCGCGTTTTGCGAAGGTAGCCGTTTAGGATAGCGGCGTCCCATTTTTCTTCTTCTTGCGAGACTCGCGCGATTTTTCGAAGGTAGCCGTGTAGGACAGCGGCGTCCCTATTTTTCTTCTTTGCGAGACTCGGCGATTTGCGAAAGGTAGCCGTGGGAGGAGCGGAGCTCCGCTTTTCTTGCTGCGGAGTTTGATTTTTGAGAGCTGCTTTGGGACGCGGAGGGTCCTTTTTCGGGCACGGGTCGGCCGTTGAAGCTCGGATAGGCGTGGGGGGCTCCTTTGCGTTCTGTGAGCCCGCGACTCATCGTTCGTTGAGGCACGGGCGTGGGCGATCCGTCGTCGCGTGGCCGGAGCTCTTCTTGCGGAGGTGGCGTGCGAGGGGGTGTTCGCACGTCGTGGGACGCCCATCTTTGCTTGCGGTGGTCTTTGCGGGTTGTCGCAGTTGTGCCGCCTTCTCACGTTCATGTTCGGGGCTATGCTCTGCCCCCCCCCCCTCCGGAACTTTGACTCCTTTGGTGGAGTTGCCCACGGGAGGATGTTACATTCTCCATTGTGGTATCTCCTTCGGAGGGGCTTCTGCGCCGAGTCGGCTGGGTCCCGCGCGAGGTGCTCTTGGGCAGGCGGGCGAGGTGGTTGCGGAGGGCCAAAATACTCTAGTTTGTGCGCATTTGGTTTTCGTTGGGCTGCGGAGATTTGGATGTTTCGCAGCCTCGGGGGCACCTATAGCGCCGTTGCTCTTCATTGCACTTCGCGGTCTGCCTGGGGGGGGTCGGGCTTTGTTTACATTTTCCATTGTGGTACCTTCGCTAGATTGTTGGTTCTGGGTTTCGGAGGTATGTTGGCTTCGGCTCTGTAAGATCGGGGGTTGGCTAAGGGCCGTAGCATGGTGGTATGTATGACTGGTTCTTGCTCTTGTTGTCTTTGGGACCGAGTGTGGTTTGGGGGGTGGTAGCCGGTTTTATAGTGCCCAGGGGTTTTCGGTGTTGGTTGGGTATCATGAATGCCGGGTGTAGTTATGGCTTGTACGGCGTGAGGCCCCCTGTTCTTGGTAGATGGCGCGATTAAGGCTTTGTACGGCGGAGGTTGTGTCCTTGGTAGGTGGCGTAGTTAAGGCTTTGTACGACGAAGGGCCTGTCCCTGGTAGGTGGCGAGAGTGCGACCGTTGTGTTCCTCCGAGTGTCCCACATCTCGGAGGGTTTGTGGTGGCCGCATTGTGAGCCCCTGGGCGAAGGTGGTAGGGCGCTCGGCTTTTGTGGCCGGCGGCCGTGCCGGCGAGTGCGGGATGGTTTCATGGCGAGCCCCCGGCGGAGGTGGCGGGCGCTCGGCTTTTTGCCTCCGCCGAGATCTCATACTCGGAGATTGTGGGGCGGCTTCATTGCGAGCCCTGGCGGAGGTGCCGGGCGCTCGACTTTTGTGCGCCTCCGAGGTCTCATACCGGAGATTACGGGGCGGGTTTCATTGCGAGGCCCCAGGCGGAGGTGGCGGGCGCGGAGCTTTGTGCGCCTCCGCGGTCTCATACTGAGATTGCGGGGCGGGCTTCATTGCGAGCCCCGGCGGAGGTGCCGGGGCGCCGAGCTTTGTGCGCCTCCGCAGTCTCATACTCGGAGATTGCGGGCGGTTTCATTATGCAGCCCAGGCGCGGAGGTGCCGGGCGCCCGACCATTCGGTGTTTAAAGAAAGAGCGGGTGTTCTTGGTTGGTTTGACTAAGCCGAGGGTGCAGCTTTGCGCTGCCCCTCGAGCGTGGTCAATCCCCACCTTCACAGCGCCGATGAGGGGCTGGGTGGCGCCACCCGGCCCCTTTCAAGGCAACTTTTAACATGCATTCCTTCACTTTCTTGGGGAAACTAGCTCGCATATATTGATATTGGTGCGCCTCATTAAAAAACCTTGCGCCCTTCGCAAGGAAAAAGAGTGCAGCCCCCGATTGTTCACGAGTTTTGACTCAAAATGAAAAACAAGAAAGAAAAATAAAAGGGCGGAGCCTACAAGTTGCGAGTGCTTAGTATATGCACCGCTAGGGTAATACTTATGAGGTCGCCGACGCGTTCCACGTGTGGGGGAGGTCGTGGCCTTCGAGGTCTTGTAGGTGGAAGGAGTCGGGCCTTGTGGACTTTTTGACGAGGTATGGGCCCGCCCATTTGGGGCGAACTTGCCGCCATCTTCGCGATTCGCTTCCCGTCCCGGGACGGTCTCCGACGGAGATCGTAAGGGCGGAGGTGGATTTTCTTGTTTCTCCATCTTGTGGTTTCCTCTGGTAGGGCGGAGGTTGAGGAGGGCGCCATGTCTCTTGTCTCTTCGAGAAGGTCTTTGTGAGCGCCTCCATTTAAAGCCGCAGTGACCCTTGGCGATGCATGCTTCAATTCTTCCGGGAGGACGGCCTCTTCTCCGAGCAGGGAGCTTGAAAGGCGTGAACTTGGTCGCGGCTTTCGGAGGTGGTGTTGTGCGACCATACCACCGAGTGAGCTCCTGCCCATTTGCCCCGTGGCTTCGCTGTGGACCTTCGCCGATGCCCCCGCAAGATTATGCCGTTGGCTCTCTCGACAAGCCCGTTGGGATCGGGGTGCCCTTTACGGAGGCGAAGTGTATCCCGAGTCCCTATTTGGTGGCAAAACTGCTTGAAGCCTTATTTGTCGAATTGGGTGCCGTTATATCAACCGTGGATGCTCCGGTGTTCCGGCGACAAACAATGGCCGCGTAAGAACTTTGCACGAGTAAGAGGTTATGCTTGCGAGGGGATGGGCTTCAATCCATTTGGTGAAGTATTCGACCGCCACCAACTGCGAGCGGAGGTTCCCGAGCCTGGTGGCATGGGTCCGATGAGGTCGATGGCCCATCGTTGAAGGGGCCAGTGGGGCGGATGTGGGTTGTCGGAGCCCCCGGTCTCGTTGGAGTGATGTGCCGGTGGCACCCTTCGCAGCCGCTTTTACTAATTACATTGCGCCGTTGAGAGCGGTTGGCGCAGAACCCTTGCCTCGAACACTTTTCCTACTAGGGCTGGGTCCGTTGTGTGAGCCACGGATGCCTTCGTGGACCTCTGCTAGGATGGCACGCCCTTCGCCCGTGGAGACGATTTCAGCCGGAGGCGCCAGAATCTGAGGCCTTGTACGGCTTTGTTGTCCACTGAGGCGATATCCCGGACTTTTGCTCGACCCTCTTCTCGCTCTTACGTGGATTGTGGCTCGAGGAGTCCCTTTATGAATGCTATGATCGGAGCCCTCCGGTCTTGTGGATGGCGCCACCGACTTCGGAGGTTGGTCGTTTTTCTTGACCGGGCGGGGTTGTGTAGTACTTCATAGAACACATCCTCTCAGGGAGGGGCTCCGCTCGTGCTGCTGCCTTCAGCGAGCTCATCGGCCTCTCCGTTGTCCCGCCCTGCTATGGTTTTGGTTGTAACCCCGAGAAAGAAAGCCTCCGTCTTGCGCAGCCTTGCCAGATATTTTTGCAGTTCGGGGTGCTTGGCTCTAATGTCCTTTTCTGCTTGCTTTGAGACCACCTCCGAGTCGGTTTTGATGATGGCCCTTCGCGCTGACATCGCGCGGAGCTTGTTGAGGGCGAGGAGCACAGCTTCGTATTCCGCTGTGTTGTTTGTGCACTGGAACTCAAGTCTGGCGGCGTATCTTAGCTTGATCCCGGAGGGTGAGGTGATGATGGCTGCGATGCCGGCTCCGCGGGCTCCCCAGGCTCCGTCCGTGTGTGCAGTCCAAATTGGATCCAGGTTAGCTGCTTGGTTGAAAGTGTCCGGGGTCCAGTCTGCGAGAAAATCTGCGAGGGCCTGAGACTTGATGGCTGTCCTGGCGACGAATCTTATGGCGTGGTCTCCGATCTCGGTTGCCCATTTCGCTATCCTCCCTACTGACTCTGGATTTCTGAATATGTTGTCGAGGGGAAAGCTCGAAGGTATGGTGATCTCGTGCGCCTGGAAGTAATGTTTGAGTTTTCGTGCCGCCATGACCATTGCATAGGCCACCTTCTCAAGCTCGGTGTAGTTTAGCTTGGGCCCTTCGAGGGTTTCGGAGACATAATAAATGGGAGCCTGCTTTTGACGGTGCCCTTCGCCGTTTCTTTTGACAAGCACACGATCGCGTGTGGTGATGCGGCGACATATAGGAGGAGCCCTTCGCCGGGGTTGCGAGGGTGGCGAGGGTGGTCGGGTTCTCGAGGTAGCGCTTTGAGATCTTCGAAGGCTTCGTTGCGGAGGTCCCCCGGTCGAACAACTCAGGCTCTTTAGGGTTTGAAAACGGTAGTGCCCGTTCGGCCGATCCGAGATGAACCCGCCGTGGCTGCAGGCGTCCGCGAGTCTTTTGACTGACTTTCGTTCTTCGGAGGCTCCATCGCGGTGATTGCCGCGATTTTAGAGGGATTGGCTTCTATTCCCCGACCGATACCAGCGGCCCAAGCAACTTTCCTTTGCTTACTCGAAGACGCACTTTCTTTGCCGGGTTGAGCTTCAATCCGCCTCTCGGAGCTGCGACGGTTCTCTCAGAGGTCCGTTATGTGATCTTCTTTCAGCTTGCTCGACAACAAGGTCATCGACGTATCGCGGAGATGGCGCCATCATCTCCAAATACCTTCGCCGTCATGCTTGCGAAGGATGAGCCGGCGCTGCGGAGGCCCTCGCCATTCTTCCAAGCAATAGGTCCCGAAGGGTGTTATAAAGCTGGTCTTCTCTTCATCCGCTGGCTCATCCGCATTTGGTGGTAACCGGAGAAGCAATCCAGAGTGACAATCTCTCACACCCCGGCCGCTTGCGTCGACAAGGGAGCTTATCCGTGGGAGTGGGAAATCGTCCTTGGGGCGGGCTTTGTTGAGGCTAGTGAAATCGACACACATCCTCCATCCGGGGCTCCACCGATCGTTGCCGAGGGCGGCTTTTTCTTTACCATGACAACGTTAGATAGCCAGGTGGGGTATTTGACCGGGACGGATGACCCTCTGGGCCAAAGAGGCGTTCACCCTCGCTTGGGCCGCTATTCTTCTTTTCATCCGACATCTTGCGAAGCTTCGCTTTCCGGGGGCATCGGGTTTTACGTTGAGATGATGCTCGATGAGGTTTCGACCGACGCCCTGTAGGTCTTCCGCGGACCATGCGAATACGTCGGAGTTTTCGCGGAGGCTTTGGAGTAATTCTCGGTCGAGGTCGGGTCAAGGTGCTACCGAGATGGTTACCTCTCTATTGGGGTCGGCCGAAGAGCGACTTTCTTTGTTTCTTCAAACCGGCAAGGCTCGCGGTGGAGGCCTCGCACCGAAGGATCGGTTGGTTGTCTTGCCTTCCGCCGTTGCTCAAGGTTATGGACATTGCGCTGGCTCGGGGCTACGGCCCCCTCCGCATTTCTTGCAAGGCGTTACCGTCTCCGAAGACAAGAATGATGCCGCCACGGAGGGCATTTTCATGGCGCGCAGGTAGCTCCGGATGGAGCACCGTGGCCGGCGTTAGTGATCCCACGGCCAATCGAAGATGGCATTGTAATTGTAATAAATGTCCACCACATCGAAGGTTATGTTGATCGATCGGTGGATGGGGTCCTTCCGAAGGAGACAGGCAAGGTAATCTTTCCGATGGTTGCCACTTGCTATCCTCCAGAAGCCAAAAAGTGGGTTTTCGGGCCGGGCCGCAGCACTTTCTGTCAAGGCCCATCTTGTCGGAAGGTAGAGGCGAATAGGATGTCGGCCGAGCTGCTCGTGGTCAACCAAGATCCTCGGGTTACCGCCCACCCTCCGATGTTGGTATCGGCGACCATGGCATCGGTGTGGGGGTAGTCTTTGAGCTTCATGTCACCGGGCGGTGAAGGTGATTGGGATGTGGGACCCCGATCATTTGCGGGATGCGGCCCCTCCGCATCGACATGGTGGACCCTTCGGTAGTGCTCTTTGCGCCGGGCGTTTGTTGCCGTGGTCTTCGTTGGAGCCTCCGCTATTATTGCGAGGATGACTCAACGACGGGTTCGCTTTGTCGACTATTGTCCGTATTTTTGCTTGACCGGTGGGTGGGGGGTGGTGGGAGGGCGGGAGCGTGGTGGTGGTGGTAAGGTATGGTTAGGGTAGTTGGGTTGCGGAGGTTCTGGGGGATGCGACCGTAGTCTTGGTGGTAGCGAGGCCGGTCTTTGGTTGAAGCCGCTTTGAGTGGAAAGCGGGGTAGTGGAAGCCTGGGGTGCGCCGGGCCCGTGAATCGTAGGGGGTGAAGGTATAGTGGGCGGGGCGCGCCGCTGGTTTCCTTGTGTGATTGACCGCCTCGAGAACTCGCTAAGCCGCTCTCGTCCATCGCTTCTTTCCCCTTGGCGGTATGGGCATTGCTTGGTGTAGTGGCCTTTGCCCTCTCCGCGATGAGTGGCAATCACGCTGTCTTTGCGAGAGCCTGGTGCTGTTATCCGGGTTTGGTCCGGGGTTTCTTGGTGGGTTGTTTGGCCTTTTGAGGTGGTTGGTTGGGTTTTTGATCCGTGGGGGTTGTTGTCTATGGCTCCCACTCTTGCGATGTCCGGCCTGGGGTAGTTGTCGCCTCGGAGGTCGCGAGGTTTGGTGTTGGCTCGCGGAGGTCGGAAAGAATCTACATTGGCCTTGTGACTCGTTGTCGGCCCCGGCAAAGATTTGTCCATTATCTCATGTAGCTCTACTAGAGTCTTTGGTCGTTTCCGCTCAATCTTTGAATGACGGGGCCCGGGCGGATGCACGCAATCGCCGCCATGATGACTTTCGATTGGAGACCCCTTCGTCCTGGCTTTGGTTTGGAGGAACCTTCGCCACCAATCTTGCACGGCTCGTTCGCCTCATCGCCACGCTCAGAGCTCACGTCGTTGATCAGCCCGAGTTCACGCCTTTGAAGTTTGCCCGAAGGGCGGCTCGCAGTCCGACCAGACCTCGATGGTGTTCGGAGGTAGAGTGCAATACCAAGATTGAGCCACTCCCCTTGCTATAATCACGAACGACTTTGCCATGGTGGAATGATCCTCCGGCCCGCTTCCACCGCCGCTCAGAGCTCATGATAAACTGTGCGGGGTCGGTGAGCCCGGCATATCTTGGCAAATGTTGAGGGTCATGAAGGCGGAGGCCACTCCGCGCGATCCGGAGGGCGAAGACGGTGGTGACTTGGGGTCGAGTGGGGGCTCATGGCCGGCGCGGTGGGCGGGGTGGGCGCTCGACGGCATCGCCGGGGAGATCTTGGGTACGCAGTTGGTTGATGCGAAGGGTGGCGGCGGGGTGGTTTTGCGATGGGGCCGATTCATTCTTTGTGGTGGTGGTGGATGGCGGCGGGGCATGCCCTACGGAGGGGACATGCGGCGATAGGTTCGGGTCGCGGGCCGCCCTCCGCCACGACTTGTACCGCCGCTGGCCGGGTTGATCCATGCGAGCTCAGCCCCTGGCGGGCTTCGCTTGCTCCCCGAGCTGCTCACGCCGCCGATCCAGGGGCCTGCGGTAGCCTCCGTTTCTCTGCGATTTGAGCTTGCAATGTTTCGTGGTCGGTTCACCTTGCTCGGTTTCTTCTTCGTCATCCTCGGTGCAGCTTTCGAGGAGCCCCTCGAGCGGGTCCGCCGGGTTCGCTCGGGCGGGGACCTTGTGCCGGGCTTTGGACCACCGCCCCTCGGCCTGCGGAGCCCCCGGCTTGCCGAGCGTTGAGTGCTTCTTCTTCGGTGACCTCCCCGAGATCGGACAAGCGGGGTGCGGCGGCGACCGGTCCTCCTCCCCGGCCGGCCCCGGGCGCGGAGGCGCTCGTTCTGCGGGGTGACGACCTGTCGCCCGCCCGGTGGGGTTCGACCCGAGGGGTCCTCCCGGGCGAGGGTGGCTCAGCCGAGGCGCAGGGTTTCGATCGGCCGAGTGGGCGGCATGGCTTCGGGCTTTTCGTGTCGGTCCCCCACTGACGGGCGCCAACCGTGGGATCACTCCCGCCCCTTAGCCTTCTCGGCTCCGGAGGGGGGGGAAGGGGCGAGGGCTTCCCACGGGTTAGGTTGGTATTGCGGAGGAAAGGGAACGGGCCTTCGCTCCTCCGGCCCTCGGCCGGGTGTTCTGAGGGGTGGGCGGACGGAGGGGGGCTCGTTCTATGCCGGCAGCTTGACAGAGTTGGGACGTGGCAAGGCGTGGAACAAAAACAGGTGAACGGGCGCTTAACCGGCCAAAGTCCTCCCTTTCCTCGAGCCCGTGCCGGGTATTTATAGGAATACCGTGGGGTCGGAGGCCGATTTACAATTTGGTACATGGTGGGGGGTAGCAGGCGCTTCTGAGATGGGCCCCCTGTGGGCACGCCAAGAACTATTTGCACAGGGTTAGTACAGGAATACACTTGTGTCTCCTCCTCATTTGGGAGGCATAGGGTTTATCGCGTCGGCCGCCGGCTTCAAGCGCCCCGCGGAGGGGGTAGAGCCGCGCGGTGCCACTCCGGCCTCCACCGCTCGCTGCGGGGCCTCGTGGTCGTGGGGGACCTTCGCCGCCGCGCCCCCCCTTGCGAGGCCGCCGTTCCCTTGGCCTCGACGACCGACTCAGGGTCGCCTCGCGGGCGGAAGGGTGGAGCTCCGCCATCCGTGCACGAGCGAAGGGTCCTCCGCTTGTTTGACTCGCAAGACTTTCACGCTGTGGTTTAGCTAGGGTCGCGGTTCTGGCCTCCCCCGAGAGGCTCGCGGAGCCGCCTGGCCGGGCTAGGTTGCCCTCCCAACATATATCCCTTTTAAGGTCGGGTGAAGAATGAACAAAGGCACCCGTTAAGAAATCACACTCAAATCATCGCTCGGACTACAAAGCATGTGGTCCGCCACTACAAGAGGGGTAAACGTGAACGATGCGGATCGGGTTTTGCAAACAAGAAAATCCTTTAACGATTTGAACAAGAAACCCGCCAAGAACATGTAATAAACCGTTAGTGACCAGTATTCGAATCCATAAGCTGTTCACGTAGGATCCATCCGTTATCGTTCTCGCGTGAAAAATGCTATGGGCACCCAATAAACGCATACAAAAGAGAGAAACTCTATTTTCCATGAACCAAAAATTCCCTTAAAAAATTCCTAAAAAAACTAGGTACACCCTAGACTCTAACCAACCTCTTACTTTCTAATTTCATTAATCCCCATTACAAATCCATACTAAATCTTTAGAAATTCATATATTTTCCATCCTAACTCCCAAATACATGATTCCACTTCTATAATTCTCACTCCTCCTAACATGCTTAGGCAAAAGGCTCAATAACAACCCAACTCCAACTATTGATACTAACCCTTTTTTCCCTTTTCCCCCTCCTCCCTCTCTCCTTCTTCTTTCCCTTCCCCCCGCTCCTTCCTTTTTCCCTCCCCACCTTTTCTCCTTCCCATGCGGCGTGGGGGCCCACACTAGTATTAGCACATTTATGTGAAAGTACTCAATAATTTTCTAAAAGAGATGAAGAGGGTTTTTTGAATTTCATGTAAGCCGTTGTCAAATAAAAATTCATGTAAGCAAAATAGTAAATCAATTAGGCGTAGTAGAGCACTTTAACCTCGCGGAGACCATGATTACCCGATAACTGACATCGCAATTGTTCCGGCGTGAGTCAGCGGCGATTCGATGTTCCGCCGTCCGCCGTTGCCTCCGATAAAAAACAGATTAGGGAAATTGGGAAAGATGGAACTGAACTGTGCTCACGGAGATTGCCTGTATTGGCTCCATGCCTCCTTCGTTGCTTTGCTCGGCCCGGGGATCACAAGTTAGCCGCGAGGGCGGTGTTGGTGGCAGCGTGGAGCCGTCGGGCGGGAGACGCCGCCTAACTTTTCCTCCTCCGTTGGAGAGCGATCCCATCTAGGACGGTTAGGAGAATCCTTCGTACACGTAGTGTTTTAGATTAGAAATAGTGGATTTTATTTGTTCTTTTAAAAAACTAGGAAATATGCCCGTCGCGTTGCCACGGGAGACAAAAAAATCAAAACTTCGACTTATTCACTCTAGCTTGTTGCAACGCTTAGCGGTTACCGCGTCGCGGATCCGTCGGCCGCCCTCGCAGTGGGCGCTATGGCATTTGGCGTATCTTTGGTGGCCGTAGCGGTGGGGAGCCGCTTTGCGTAACGCCAGGCATCCAGCGCCACGGCGGCCACCGCGTGGATCGACAACCGATTACCGGATCAAAGTCTTCTTCTAGACATGTGTTTTTTTATGCTTAGTTCCTCATCCGCTAACGCCGCGTTCCTTGTGGCCTCTAATTTCGAGGAAAAAATTAGGGGACGGCAATGCCATACCGACGCCCAGCGTCACGAACTCTTGTCCGACGCGTGTCCCGAGGTGGAAATCGTGCGCTCGGCGTGGTCACTTTGCCTAAGCCGCGGCGCCGACTCTAAACCCTTGCGGCAGTTCCTTGGCTCCGGGCTGCCCGCTCGTACATGACTTTCTCACGCGGCCTTCTCAACGCTAGGGTCGGCTCGGCTCCGTCACGTACCAACCGCAATCCCCCGACATGAAGCAACGCCGCCATCGCAGAGAATGTCTAACCGTAACGAAGGATAGCATCTATTATTCTAATGAAGAATTCGTTAGAACACGACATCACACGACTACAAAGAATTAACAAAGAATTAACAAAACATGGTCGATTAACTGGAACCAACATGCATTGAAGATAGAAGGGACAACTATTGCAAGCAATCGACACGCAAAGGAGCATCTTCCCACGTGGCGGTGCATACACTTGGCATGGAGGTACGCCATCACGTGCGGACGGATGAACATAAAAGCAACATAACGCGCGGCGTGTGTCGGAGACAAAGGGAAGATGCAAGGAGGCTTACCGACGGCCGGGACAACGCCGAGAGCAAGACGGTTGGGTCTTCACGTGCGATGGTGCACCTTGGCTATGGCCGACGCGAACACAATCTCGCCGGATCGTGAACCGGGCGCGATCCCACGGTGCTTTCGGTTCGTGGTGGCGCGCGCTAGGGCTAAACGGCGGCTTGGTGAGGAGGAGGCGGTCTTCACAAAGACGCGGTTTAGGAGAAATTAATTAATCTATGCCTACCGTGAACGTAGATAAAAGGAGGTTTGGTGTCCCGTGCAATACGACTCATGGGTGCGTGTAATTTCTCGCGGTAAAACGGTGGGTAGAAAAATAGATGGGACTGAAATTTTCTCTCTTTATTAGTAGGTATAGATAGGTATGGTGGAAGGAAAAAGGGTGGAAAAAAAGAGGTGGAAAAAGCCGGTGAAAAAGCCCGGTGAAAAGCCGGTGAAAAGGAGGTGGGACTGAAATTTTCTCTCTTTATTAGTAGGTATAGATATAGATTATGGCAAAGGTGGGTAATTTTTTAGAAATAAAGTAGATCCAACGGTTATTGATTCCAAGTCTTTAGATTTGATGGCTAGATGTGTCTGATTAATGTGAGAATTTCAAGCATTTTTTTTTCTAGCACGTTTGGGGAGAATTAACGTGGAGGCTTGGTTGGAGCCTCCAATTAGTAATAGTAAGATTTTTACATATATAAGTGCAGCTCAATCATCATTTTACGATACCTAAAATCCAAAACCCTAACTCAAGTGACAGCCAAACCCAATGACTCTCATTTTTGGAGAGGCCTCATGCATATCAAAGATGATGTATTGGCTAAAGGTTCTTTCGTTATCAAAGATGCAACCACCGCCAGATTTTGGGATGATACATGGGTAGGAGACAAGCCTCCGAAAGCTATATATCGATCTTTTATATAATTTAGTACGGGAGCCTCACACAACAAGAGTAAAAAGTGATGGCCTCTAACCCTCTAAACATCTCTTTTAGAAGGGCTCTAGTGGATAATAAACTTACGAATGACTTAGTCTAGTAGCACGGACCTCAAATGTCGAATTGGTGGAAGGGTGGGACTACTTTAAATGGAGCCTAACCATATGGGGTTATTCTCTGTCCGCTCAATGTACCTCGACCTTATAGATACACAAACACCTTTTCGTCATAGGAAGATATGGAAGATAAAATTCCTTTAAAAAATAAAATCTTTCTCTAGTTTTTGCAGGAGGGGTTGGTCTTGACCAAAGACAGACTCACTAAGAAAAATTGGAAAG
Organism: Hyparrhenia diplandra; assembly: GCA_015847255.1. NCBI lineage: Eukaryota > Viridiplantae > Streptophyta > Magnoliopsida > Poales > Poaceae > Hyparrhenia > Hyparrhenia diplandra. Next base: position 108,608 of record JADLZK010008570.1, read on the forward strand.
GGTGTCAAAAAATGCATATGTTATAACAGAATGAAACCATCCAACACTTATTCCTAGACTATCCCCTTACCAAAATGATCCGAGGATTATCTTTTATGCTACTAGCCTAACTCAACCTAGATCAATCAGCCATATGTTCGAATTGGCTAACTAATCAAAATAAAAGGATTAGAAATTTAATTTGGGTGGGAGTGGCTGCTATGACCTGGGCTATCTGGAGATATCGTAATGATGTTATTTTTTAATTAAAAAGAAATCTAACTCTATTTGCAGGAAGAGCGTATTGGTTACGCTCTTGGGCTCACCGGCGTGGTGACGAGACGACCCAAGGAAGCACTCTCAACGATGAGCAAGAAATTAGAAATTATTACTTTAGAGATACCCAATAAAAGGATGGAAACATTTATATTATTTGAACTAGCTTCCTGGTCGATCTATAAGACCATGACTTTCTCTTTTGGTTCATCGATTGGTTGTAATAATTAGTCGTGTACATCCCGGATGTAGAGGGCGAATATTATTTATCCATTATTTTTAAAAAAAATCATTTTACGAAAGTGCATATCCCTAAAATCAATGGAACCTCTATGTCAATTCTTACTAGACGTGTTAGAAGAAAAATAAATCTAATATATTCTCCCCAAAAATACAGGCATTGATTTTACCATTAATTTGCTAGACTTCGATTATAATTAGAAAATAATAACCATTGAATCTACTGTATTTTCAAAAAACAAATTGTTGTTGTCACCACAGAAAACAAAGCCTTGGAAGCTAACAATTTCGTTGATGGGTGAAACTGAATCCCCAAGGATACATCATTACCTTTTTTTTTTTTTTTTTACAAAGATACATCATTACCTTTGAGATTGTATGAAACCTCCAAAGAAAATGCATATTCTTAAGTGATAATTTAAACCACTAATAATAATGTAATTCTACGGTTTCTTCTGAGTGCTAATCTGAACTACCAAGGTAATTCTATATTTTCTTGAGTGTCATTAAAACCGCCAATATATAATCAGAGTCTTGTGCCGGATCACCAACAGTGCCCTGCACCAGACGGCCCACAGTAGCTGAGGTTGTAACAACCAGGCATAGATTAAAGAGAACGTATTCTGTACACACCAGCTTTATATGCACACGTGTACACAACCAATCTGGGGCCATCGTTTTGTTCATCCGGACGGCCATCACAGGGGATCGATGGTTTTTTGCATATAGCGCAGAGACGCCTGGGCGTTGCACTTCCACCCCACTTGCGGCGCTCGGTACCCTCCTCGCTCGGCAAGTCCAGGTACACAAGGAACCGAACCCCATCGCCTTGCCGATTCCGTCGCTCTCAGCGGCGCCCCACCGGCGCTCCCTACCCGATCCTCTCAACGGCGGCTCCCCACGGCGGCTGGACCGACCACGGCTCGAGGTGGTGTGCCTAGGTGATGTCCATCTTTGTCCGACGAGGATGGCCGTGGAACGACAATGTCTGCGAGTTGCAGGCCCAGGTGCGGCGAAGCCGGGGGTGGTGCAGCACCTTGACTACTAGCGGGGGAGACACCAGCAGGCGGCGGAGGGGCACCTTGACTCGGCAGAGAACGTGAAGGCGGTGGAGGGGAAGGGCACGGCGGCGCCATCCTCCCTAAGCGTTCGGGTGTTGACTCCCTCGGTGCCCTCCTTGCCGCGGCAAGAACCTCAAAGGCGGGCGGAGAGGGAACGCCCGCAGCACCTTCACTCGTCGCGGGGAGGAGCCGGTCGCCGTGGGAGGAGAGCGAGACGCGCGGGCGTCCGCCGAGTCGGCGGGTGCAGGAGGCCGACGCGAGCGCCAGGTGCTGGGGTGCAAATGCAAAATTGCCATCGCAAGTATGGCATTTATTTGCAAAAACGCCACTCCTGTTCTTTTGCCGCCTCTCGGATGGGAAATCGAAGGCCCAAATCGCCGCTGTACACGTGTGCATATAAGGTTGGTGTGCACAGAATACGTTCTCTAGATTAAAATACACAATTCCATAGATGTCTCAACAGTTGAACATTTTCTCAAAAAAAAAAAAAAAGGTGTTAGCTTGAACATGGACTAAAATACACAATTTCTTAACCATAAGAACACACTAGAGATCGGAGCATATCTTCAGTAGAAAGGCATGTCACTGCTCAGTTCAGAACCAAGATTATTAGTGACCATGACCTATCCAAGGAAGTACATGGTTGCTTCAGCAAAAAACGAAACCTCAGATCAGTTCATAATTAATTTCTCCAAGTCTGAACCACCAAAAGTCTAACGATAAACAAAACTTTGCAAACGATGTGCAATGCATTAATCCACTGTTGATCACAAGGCCATTATCTTCTAAGATCTTCACATGTTTGCAGCCACTAACCTGCAACGCATAGTTGCAAATTTAAGTGTGAAGCATTGTTAAACATTGCACGGAAATGTGAAATTTGAGAGAGATTGCAGTACATGCACATAAGAATAAATGGATGGAGAATAGAACGGTGTGAATATGAAAAATGGATGCAAAGCAATCCATTCCTGAATTCTGAAGCAGATGAAGCACATAGTGGCATATGCATATGTGTCAGGAATAAAGGCAAGAGGTGCAGTACTGTGCGTGATCTGGCAATAGGTGGCTGAAGCGGTTCACTGAAGACTGCCGTCAGCGTTTGCAGGAATCACAAGTTCAGAACATGATGCAGAACTGACGACCTGGCGCCAAAGCATGGATCCAAGTTTCAGCTGGACATAATGAAGTCGGTGGAAGAGCTGACGACCGAATTCGAAGTTATGATGAAGCAATTTGCTGGATTCCAGAACATGATAATGCAGTCGTCGTTGGAGTCTCTCGAAGCCACACGCGAACACGGACGAGGTGTTGGGTGAGTTGCGCGAGAAGGTTGACCGAATGGCTTCATCCTTGGCCACCGTCTCGATGATGAGCTCCCGCGGCCAATCCAAATCCCGGAGCAACGAAGACGGTCGACCTCAATGTTGCTCCAGCCTCGTCTTCGTCTTCACCGACGAAGGACGGGGAACCGCCCGTTGTTGGGCCCGGCAAGAACTGCTCTACTGATTTTGCTCTACTTCCCTACACTACACCTGCTGTTCCTCTGTTCCTTGGCTTACTCTGCTTTGCTCTGTCTTTCCTCTGCTCTGCTGCGCTTACTCTGTGTTGCCTGCATATGTTACTATGTTAATAATGGTTTGTTATCCCTCTGTGCTTGTATATCTCACTGTCTCTGTTTTATTCATCCACGTAACTTGGTGTGTATATATTAGATATTGAGAGTAAACCACAGGATCTCCGATCTAATTACTTGGAAACAAATTAACCTAATGTGAATTAGTGACTAACCATAATCCAGCGCTGGACAGTCACCTCTGATCCACTTCATAGCACAGCCTCTTCTTGATCGGGAAGAAGAGGGAGAATATGGATGTGCCACTGCCACCAATTGTTTATCACAAAGTTACTTGTGTTGATATGCATTCTTTTGTTGATATAAGTTATACTACTTTGTGGAGAGTGGCTGACAGACGAGTTTTGTAATGTTATCAAGAACAAAGAAATAAGTTAGTTTGCATTCTTTCAATTTCCAGATGTTCTCGTCTCCTGGCAGTATTCAATTTGTGAATTTTAGACTGAACATTCTTTATTTTCATAATCGGTCTGGTGCTCAAGATTCAACGTAATTGGCTGGTGGTAGAAGAGTAAAAGGGTTTGTACTTCAGTAAGTATTCATGGGCTGCTGAAAAGATCAAAGCATGGCATGTGTACTGTATACTGTATAGTAATGAAATATTAGCTGTAAGATACACATTGGCATTAAACTGTCTTGCCTAACATACCTCCTAAATCAGGGAGCGAATGAGCGATCTGGTCCTCGAGCGGAGGGAGGGAGCTCAGCATCATTGAGCCCACAACAACGGGTTACGGCATTAGGCAAGCTGGAGGGTAGTTCGTTTGGAACAAAGGGGATTGTAGGCAATCCTGAAATACAATTAACTGTATGCCCAATACTATAGATAGATGAATGGTGTCGTGACATTTATACCGGCAGGCATGATTCTAGCTAACCCATTACCTTTTGGGATCATCAACATCGTGTAACCAATGATAATGCCTATCAGCCTATGACATAAGACAACACAACACAATTGATAAAATCTTGTACAGCTCACACCAAAATAATCAAATATGTGTATATTTTTTTACATTATTACAGGAGGGGTTTCTTCCTGGATAGATAATTTAATAAAAGGAGATATTACAACACTAGAAAAAAAGAGAAGCAAATATATTATAGAGACTTCAACAATAAATTTAGAGAAACATGATAGTATAAGGTAGTGGTAATTAATATGCCTTAAATTATTGAGTAAAAATATATTTATCTCTGATAGCATGCATCTCAACAGCAACATCGTCCATTGACAATCGCTCCATGGGCGATTGCTTTGAACATAGGACACCTAGCCGGATGACTGTCGACAAACATTCCCTGGTTCTTGTTATATGTCTTGTATCATTGCTACTGTTTAGTCCATCATGCAGCCATATGTTGGAATCTGCTATCTCCATAATCTTGTCAGGAAGAGCTGCCACGGCATAATAATGCAAGCTTATCCCATCTCTAAACATATCATTTGTTGGGCTCTTCCCTGTGAACATCTTGATCAAAGTGATGCCAAGACTAAACACATCTCCAGAAGTTGACACTGCAAGCCCATCTCCATATTCTGCAGAGGAATGAAATATGAGAATACATATGTGTAAAACTCAAAGACTATTAGTAATTGGATAGTCCTATTGAAGCCTCCAAACTAGTGCTCACAAGACGAGCCATAACGAAAATAAATCTGAGTTGTTTTCATAAAAATGAAAGGCATCAGTCATCGATTCAGTTTTTTTTTTTTTATAGGCAGTTTTCTATAGTAATCAATGGTGATAATATGCATTTTGTATATCGTGTTTTATAAAAAGTACACACCTCTGCCATTATAAAAACAGTATTTTCTATCTTGTATATTCAAATTACCAACATATGACATTATGAAAATTAACTAATAATAATCACTCATCTTCATCTAAATTATCCATGAATTATGCGAATGTGAAAAATAATATATATTATCCATTAAATTTTGCTTCAGTTATAAGAAACATTCTAAATTAATTCGAGTCTAAATCTAATAGCATACATCTATTGTATTTTTTTTAAAAAAAACTACTTGAAAAGTAACCGTTATTTCCAAGTTATCCACTTATATGCAATAAATGCATGATTTGTGTTAGTGTTACTATGCAGACGAGGGTATGTTTGAGGGATGCATTCAATATGACAGTGGGTGCATGTTTGAGCTAAGATTCAAACTAAAGACAGACATATGACCAAAGGTCCAAATCAGAAAGAGCAATTTTGTTGAGCTCTAACACAATTATCGATGAATTTCTGACTTATTTTGTAACAAATACTAACCCACGCAACAGAACATCTTAATTACCTAATAGGGATAGATGCTATTATTGTAAGCAAGAAACAAAATAACTTTAGTTACCTGGAGCAATATATCCAATGGAACCTTTTATTCCTATGGTGCTACTGGAATTCACAAGATGTTTGCTTGCTGCGTCATCTAAAACTCTAGCAATGCCAAAATCTCCAACACGAGCTCTCATGTCTTCATTGAGAAGAATGTTACTTGGCTTGAGATCGCAATGGATGATCGATGGCTGGCAAACCGTTGTGAAAGTAGTTCAAAGCATCCACTATGTCCACAGCAATATCCAACCTCTGTGGCAGGCTGAGTGTTCCTTGTCCATCTTGGGCTTCTAAATTTGAGTGGATCCATCTATCTAAGCTGCCATTAGCCATGAACTCAAAGACTAGTGCTCTGAAGTCTTGACCCTGGTGGTTGATGCTAGAACAACATGTAATGATCTTTAGAAGGCATCGATGCCTCACTCTTCTTAGTGCCTCACATTCAGCCTGGAAGCTTTTGTAGGAACCTGGCTGCTGGACATTAAACACCTTAACAGCGACAACAATGGTTTGATTTTCTTGGGTGGCCTTGTATACTGTGCCATATCTTCCCTTTCCAAGCACATTTGTTTCTGAAAACCCATCTGTTCCTTTTAGTATATCATTGTACGGAACTATTGGAAGCTCTATCTCTCCAAATTGTGGTTGGAAATCTTTCTTCGATGTTGTCTTGGACTTTCGGTGGCGAAATCCAGCCCAAACCAGAAAAAGTAAGAGGAGGAGACTTCCTATGAATGGAATTGTTATTATAAGAGATTTGGGTATGCCTTTGTTATTCTTTCTTGCACTAAAGCTTGGGCATTTTGGTAGATGGAGCTGGGGTATTCCACCACATAATGCATTATTACCAGCAATTGATAGTCCAGTTAGATTTTTAAAAACACCTTCTTCTAGTACTTCACCTTGTAAATTGTTGTAGGATAGATCTAGGTGAATCAATGACGTTGAGTTACCTAAAAGCTCAGGGATTGTTCCTGATAAATTGTTGTGGCCAAGATACAACTCCCTGTAGATTGGTAAGGGTAGCTAGGTTGCCAGGGATGCTTCCATTCAGTTTATTGTTCGTCAAATTAAGTACAGTCAAGCCTAACATGTTCTTGAATGTAGCAGGTAAACTTCCTTGGAATAAATTGCCGTCCATTAAGAGGAATTCCATGACCCTGCAGTTGCCAATAGTAGTAGGTATCTCACCTGACAATTTGTTTTTTGATAGGAAGAGTTGTTCGAGATGTACCAAACTACCGACTTCTAATGGAAGTGGTCCCTCCAGCGTGTTGTTGGACAAATCGAGAACTATTGAGATCGATGGCAGCTCCATAATTTTGCTAGGAATCAATCCAGCAAGCTTGTTGTTTGCTAGACCTAGGGCTAAAAGTTTGCTCAAGTTTCCAATGCTTGGTGGAATTGGCCCCTCAAAGCTATTGTTGCCCGCATAAAGTTGAAGTAGGCTAGAAAGGTTTCCGATGGAGGATGGTAGATGTCCTGAGAGGTAGTTTGAATTGAGGCCTAGCTGCTGCAATTGTGTGAGCTTCCAGATGCTTTCAGGAATGACCCCAGTGAGTAAGTTTCTGCCAAAATCAATCATCTCAAGACCTGCCGAATTTCCAATATCTGATGGGATGACACCGGATATGCTGTTGTTTTGAACCAAAAGAAACTGGAGATTAGTAGACAAATTAACCAACGAGCCTGGTAGTTTTCCTGAAAACCTGTTCCAAGCAAATGACAGTGCCTGTAATCTGCTGCAATTCGCCAAAGAACCAATAAATTCCCACTCTTCCTCGTTGCTGGCTTCTAACATGTTATCATCTAGAGCAAACGCTTCAAGATTTTGCAGTCTTCCCAATCCGGAAGGGACAATTCCAGTGAAACTATTGCTTCCGGCGTAAATTACCCGGAGCTGGGAGAGATTAGTTAGCGATGGCGGAAGAGTTCCAGTAATAAACCGGTTTTTTCCCAATCCCAAACTGTTGGATGCTCGGAAGGCTTTTTCCCTAGGTCGGATGGTAGACAACCATGGAGCTGGTTGATAGCCGCAAAAAAGGCAGAAAGAGATGACATGTTGTATAGTGAAGGAGGGAGCAAACCAGATAGATTGTTAGCAGAGAGCAGAAGCCAGTTGAGATATGGATTGTTCCCGATGCTTGTAGGGATTGATCCCTCAAGATGGTTAAATTCCAAGGACAACACTGTCAGCCGTGAAAGGTTGCCAAGGGATGACGGGATAGTTCCGGTGATGCTGTTGTTTGATAGCGATAAAACTGAGAGCGATGGCATGTTGCCAATCTCAGCTGGGATGCTTCCCTGCACTCCCTTGTTGCTGTAGATGTGCATCTCACGGAGGCTGATGCAACGACTAATGTTGCTCGAGACGATGCCCGTGAGCATGTTGAAGCCCAGGTCGATTCGCTGGAGGCGCCTGAGGGAGCCGATGCTAGGAGGGATCTCTCCCTGAAGACCGTTGGAGCTCAGGTTCAGCGAGCGCAGGAAAGTGAGGTTACCGATAGCAGGGGAGATGGTGCCGGCGAGCCCCTGGGAAGTGAGCTTCAGGCCTACCACCCTCCACGGGTGTCTCTTGCCGCAGGTGACTCCCTCCGAGCTGCAGTAGCTGGTGCTCTGGTTCCACGAGTCCAGCACGCTGGAGTGGCCGGATATCTTAGCCTTGAAAGCCACAAGAGCTCTCTCGTCGTCAGGCCATGACCCATGGCCTGGCGAATACATGGTTGTTGCTGCAGCGGAGGTCAGTAGGAGCAGCTGCAGCAGGCGCCTGATTGTGAGGAGCACCATGGCCGGTGGTGGTTTTGGGTTCATCGCCCGCAGCAGCGGCGGCGCAGAGCTTATTGGTTTCTTTGGCTGATAAGGATGATATTCGCTCAGTTCATATGGAAAGGCGCAGATGGCCACATGCATTGCCTCCCTCAGCTCATCAGGTCCCATGCCATGATTCCTTCGTGGAAAGCCTGTGGACACGACCAATCTTGCTGTGTCTGTGCTGCCGTGTAGTGCACTCTGCTGAATCACTATTCTTACATGTACTGTCTGCATTAGGACTGTACCGTTGATTCGATGATTGGTCTTTTTTTTTTATGACTCTGTGTTCTGGGATTTTTTCTTTAACATGCCAGGAGCACTGGCGTATCGTATAAGACCGCACGCTCTAGTGCACATGAGGCTGCATGAGATATCTCAGGACGCGCCTACCGAGCAACACACGCACTACACTACTACACACCCACACACACACGCTTGGTCCCTCTGGGGAAAATTCCCGTACGTGCGACACCCTGGTGATCCAGACATGAATCGAACCCGGGCGGGCGCACTCCACAACGCTTGGTTTTCTCACCACTCAGCATTCTTCTACGCTTTGGAATCTGGAAACCCTGTTGATCTACATTGAAGCAACAACTAACGTGGTCAACACGTCCATAGTGGTGGAACGAGCAGACGAATGTCATGTATACAAAGTACATAGGAGAGTCTACTTCATTAGCGAGGTTCTATCCCACGGCAGTATTGATATCGATGAATAATGAAGCTGGAATTTCAAAGGACTGATTTCTCTTGAAGAACTGCAGAGTATGAAGAACTGCAAATTACTTATTCCATCTGAAGGTTTGTACGTGCTACGAAGTAACGTAGAAGATTTGTTTCTTCCGAAGAATTGACAGCTACTGAATTGAACCACTCACAGCTTGTTTGCTAGCCCATTCGTTTACACTAGTCCAGTCGCTAACATCTACAGTACATCAACTGAATTGAACCAGTCTGTGGACTGCTTGTTTGGTAGCCCACCCGATTCGTCTGCACTAGTCCAGTCGCTAACATCTACAGTACATCACCGTGCTCTGTGGAGACGATTGACTCGGCTCACGAGGTCTCCCTCTCCATGACTGCTTTGCCAATAATAATTCTAGCAGAATGTAGAGGAATGGTGTAAAGGCGTCTGCTTTCTAGGAACTGTTGTCTTCCATCCTTGTGAAGATGCACTCACGGTAAAGCTGTATGCATTCACCGACTTTTAGTGCATGAGAGTTCTAGATCACAGAAACTCGCCTCCTCCTAGACTGACGACTAAGGAGACCATGACTCGGTTCACAGGGTCCCCTGATTGGCTGCTTGCTAACAATAATACATGGTGACTGCATGCAGAGGACTCACTGCCACGGTGCCACCTTTAAGACGGCTTTGCGTATACTATGGGTTGTACTAGCGGATCAGAAATACGATGTGGAATAAACCTTATGTGTTTGGTTTGAGAAATGAGGTGGTCCATCATCTTCTCACTCCTTACAGTTTTCATTTGGTTTGTGAAATGCAATGAGTTGATCCGTCACCACCTCATCCCTCACAAGCTAAATTCCACCAAAATTCATGCAACGAATTCATGATTTTTTGTCATTTACACGCCATTTGCTCGATGCAATCACTATTACAAAAACGATTTTAGGAGATAGGATCTCTGATTAATTAAAGGTAGCAACCATTTCTGCAAATAGCCAGGAGGCCTCCAGAAAACAAACTTTCTACCTCTGCAAAGCATTTAGGGAGGCATACGTTCTAAGGCTTCGCCTAAAAAAATCATTGATTAACAGAGGTGGTTGGATGCATGTATCTGTAGATCAATTTTTGGAGGTGAGCACCATGAAACGCCTTCGATAATCGATGATTTTTAGAGGCCGCCATTGTAAGTGTCCATCTCGAAAAAAATCGATTTACCGAGGCACACTATAGATGTTTGTCTCTATAAATAATTACATTAAAAAAAAAGGATTTTTGTCGGATACATGGGCTAGGGGTACGGCATCGCCTGTATATTTGATCATGTCTAGCTATAGGCCAGAGGCTGAGGGGAAGAAGGCCCACGAGGGCTGCATGGAGCGATCAATTTTAAGGTCAAAACTGACAAAACTTGGAACATAATCTGTTAGCCGATGGCACCCTTATAACCCTACTCCCTCAGCCTATATAAAGCAAGGTAGGGACTCCACAGTCGGAATCTATCTCATTCACCATCTACCACGTAACCAGGAGCAACAACCCCTGTAACCGAGAATACAAATATAATAAGAAGAGCAACAGACACTCGACTGACTAGGGTTTTAGATGCTACCACGGCCTGAACAAAATTATCTCTTGTGTTTCACAACTCCCGACCCTCATTCCCTCTCTCCCAGCCCAATCTCTCTCGCGCTGCCCCCTCTCACTTTCCATATCCCTCTCTCCCTTGTGCGGCCTCTCTGTTTGAGTCTTGGTCTCTCTCCATCTCTCGCCTCTCCCCTCTTTCCCGGGCCGCCGGGCGCTCCCTCACTCCCACTCTCCTGTGCCGGCGCCGGCCCCTCACCGGGCGGCGTCCCCTCGGTGGCATGGAGGTCACCCTAGCAACCGGGGAGACCCGACGGCGGGCAACTTGTCGAAGAGGAGCCCAGCCCCGGCGAGGAGGAGACCTGGTCGGCAAGTGACACGGCAAGGAGGGAGAAAAGTGTGCGGGGCGTGGAGGAGCAGCCGGCCGGGCAGCCCGGATGCCGATGCGGCCTTTCCTCTCCCTCATGGTCCGCCGATGGCGGCGGCATCTCTCTCTCTCTCCCTTTCCTATGGGGGCGCTTCGACAAGGATCAGCATCCCCGCCGAAAGCAGTGTGCTCGATCCGTGAGCGGGTGCTCGGATCCGTAGCCGTTGACCAGATCCGGCAAGCGGGTGCCTCGATCCAAGTGAGCGAAGGCGGGAACGTGGATGGGCTTGGCGTGCCATGGATGAGCTCGTCGGTCTTATCCATGGGTTTTCTATTTTTTTGTTTTTTATTCACTTTTACGAAGCGGGCATAAAACCGCCTCGTAAAAGGTCTCATTACTGTGACTTTTTGGTCTGAGGCGGTTGCCATGCCCCCTTGGTTAATCAATTCTGCCCGTCTTGGTTAAGTTTTTTATGTAGTAGCAACATTTAGTGTCTCAATTTTTGTCTTAAGTTCACATATTTTGATGATTAAATTTTTGAAATTTTTTTAAACAATCTCAGATGCGGTACAACCTGTATCAAAGTGGCAGTGGCTGATAAGATATAAAACTTTGTAGTTTGAATTTTTTCATTTGATTTCGTTCAGTTGTCCAAATATTCAACAGGATTATGGAAGTACTTCTTCAAGTGTGTTTTGGCCTAGATGAAGGCGTTTCCAATGCTCGGTGGAATTAGCCCCTCCAATTTGTTGTCCGTAAAGTTGAAGTAGTCTAGAAAGATTTTCGATGGAGCATGGTAGATGTCCTGAGAGGTAGTTTGAATTGAGACCTAGCTGCGACAGGTGTGTAAGCTTCCCGATGCTTCTAGCACTGGTAGAAAAACGGCTTGTTATCCCGGGCCCTAGTTGACTTATTTACCAGAAGTCGAGCCGGGACTACGCTACCGGGACTAGATGTGGAGGCCTCAATGAGAGCCGGGACTAAAGATAGACCTTTAGTCTCAGTTCCTCTTACCAAACGGGACTAGTTGGGTTCCTGTGCTTGCCACGTTCGTAGACCCTTTAGTCCAGGTTGGTACTACCAACCGGGACTAAAGGCTCCATTTTTTTCTTTTTGCTTTCATTTTATTTCATGATTTGTTTTGGTTTTAAATTAGGTTTTTGAATATGATTCTACGCTGCAAATGATATACACATACGCGCGTTTAGGAAAGTTTCGGTTCGATCAATGTACGCAAATAATACCAACCAGCGGAACCGCTCTGCAATCTCATTCTTCCTTCTATCGTGCCTTCGCCATGAATCTCTGTCCTCAGGGAAACTATGCTTCCACGGAATGTTGCCTTTGCCTCTAGTTCGGCCAGGGTGCTCTGTAGTGCCAATGGTATATGACAGTTCGTCCCCCTCTCTATCAGGCTTGAACAAACCACTAGCTTTAGCCTGTAGAACGGCAACCAATCTTTCTGTTGCCTTTTCGAAGTTTTGGGCCAAAAACTACCTTCCCGGTCGATGAGTCCAAGCTTCCCCATGTCCGAAGTACCATTGCTTCATGCGAAGTAGGCCAATTGATAGATTCAGGCTGGATCCCTTTGCAATAAGTTGTTGTTCGAGTGCTACCCACTTGACACTACAACTCGCGTATCCACCTGATCCCATGTGATGGTGGTATTCCTTCTTTTCTGGAATTTTGTTGGTTCTTTCTCATCAGTTCCATCGCCTCTTGGATGTCTTGTATCGTACAAACTCATCCCAGTAGGGCGCTGCCTTCGAGAGCGGGCCCTTAACGTTGAAATTTGGCGTCTCGCCTTTCTTGACGTAAAAGTGTTGTACAGTCTTTTTTCTTCCAAGACGCCAAATTGTTCGCCATCTTTTTCATAGCCCAATGCGACACGTGCCTTCAGCACACACGGCTCGACAACTTCTTCATATTTACTTGTATCGAGCGTGAATTGTGCCTCAATATCAGCCCAAATTAAATTCTTATCAACATCAGAGACATAAGGAGGAGGAGCTGCTTCTTCATCATCGACGCGTCGTCGACCTTTTTCATCTTCCATTGACGGCAAATGATCGGGATCCTGTCCATTACAAGGTGCCCACACTATGCCAAGAATTTCCTTGCATGTTCTCCTAGTGGTTCGCCTGTGTCCGGATTGAATTATGAGATTATGTAGCGGCCCTCGATTGGCTTTTGGGGGCCTCGAGTAGCCTTCCTCTTGCCCGTTGTTACTGTGTTTGATCCAGAGGGCTACACATGCATAGACACACAAAGATTGAATAAATATGTATAGACTACACATCATTATAATAAATGATACATGTGATCAATAAATTATACCTCGACAACAATATTTTCCAGATCAGCAAGATCTAGGTATTGACTCCCATCATCTACTTAGTTCCAGCCTGTGCTTGGTGTTTTTTTCAATCGCAGGTACAGTGGCCTCCAGCCTGTGGTGATTCATGATTTTAAACTTTGGTGATCGTTAGGCTGAGAGACGGGATGGCTGTGGTAATTTTGATTTGGCCATTTCGATTTGGTGTGTCCAGTGCAATGTGCTGATTTCTGATTTTTTCCGTTTGGATTTGGTAATGGCTGGTTTTTAACCCAAGTATTATGCCACTAATGAGTGATGACAGCAGTGCAGGTTGTATGCTTATTCAAAGTTTTCACAACCATTGCAGCCACCTAAGAATTTATGTTTTCCCAACCATTGCAGCAAATTGGTGTGCCTCTTCATTTTTCCTGTAAGAGCGTAGCCTTTTTTATGTAAGAGTTTACAATCTTCATTTTTCCCCTTTACATACAAGCTGATGGACGGCTCATGGAATAAGATCAGGCTGCCCTGGCCGCAAAACGGTGATGTCCTGTTCAATCCAATCACATGAAATGCTTAATTCATTTTAATACTTTTGGATCTTCTAATTTGATATTGCTTCGCACACCTGTGCAGTCAGAAGTTAGAAGATCGAACTGGTTTGCGAGATGGATTAGCATAAGATGAACAGGTTTGCAATACAATATCACAGGTTCCCATTCTTGGTCTGTATGGGATTGCTTTAGCTGTCTTTGATGCTATCAAGGCAAAAGAATGCTCAGACATTATCATTCAGGTGACAAGCAAAATTTTGCGATTTATCATACACCAAATAAATATAGGCACATGTCTCTGGTTACTAATTTTCCCTTTATTTTTTCACTATATACAGTACCAATGGATTGTATACCTGGCCATTTTCATAGGATGCTGCTTCCTGCTGGTCTTTCATGTCGGAACCAAGGAACCTACGTACATAGGCACATGTCTCTGGTTACTAATTTTCCCATCATTTTTTCACCATATACATTACCAATGGATTGCATACCTGGTCATTTTCATAGGATGCTGCTTCCTGCTGGTCTTTCATGTCGGAACCAAGGAACCTACGTACGTTGATATATTATTATCTACAATGGAATAGTAAATGGTTGACATGTATGCTGTATAAATTCCGCCTCTTCTGATTGTGTGTCTTTGCAGCTTCAAGTCTGAACCTTACTGTAAGAATAAGGCTCGGATTTCCTGGGGTTACTGATTCAAGAACACCTTGTGCTACCAAGTTGCCCTCCTGTATATGCTTGCAAGGCTGATCACAAATCTATCTCAGGTTACCATATGGAGCCACGTGCAATCAGAAATTTTTTGTTTCTTAATGTGCAATCAGAAAATTTCTGTTTCTTAATTGGTTTGAAAATGCACAAGGCATTCTCTATCATCAGCTTTGTCGTTAGCGGAATTTTTAGACGGGGTTCCATCTTCATGCATTTTTATTTGTCTGAACGTTAGTTCCTACAATATCTTTTTTTTTTTTTTTTCCATACAATCCTAATTCAATCTAGAACTTTTGTGCTGCTAATAATTTGCAGTCTTTGCTTAACCATATCTGATTTTGAAGCCATGGCTGTGACTTGCTTAATGGATGCATTTTTTTATGTTAACGTTGCTTTATGACAGAACTTTAACATGCTATCTCATCATTGTCTTTCTTCAATACAGACTTTTAAGAGTGCTTTGTCACTATATAAACTTGGAGGTCCTGCTGGAGGAAGTGATTTTGATCCAAAGGGTAAAAGTGATGATGACGTGTGTGACTACACTACAACCCTTAATCAGCGACTTTCAGTCCGTTGCTAAAAGTTATAGCGACGGACCTTTGCAAATGCTAATGAAGCCGTCGTTATATATACAGCGACGGACCAACTTTTTAGCGACGGACAGCACGACGGTAAAGCTTTTAGCGACGGACAACCAGTTTGAGCTTTTAGCAACAGATAGTTCATCGCCAATAAGAACTTTTAGCAACTGATAATCCATCGAGCTCATTTGTAAATAGATAAAAAAAAAAATAATAAAATCTAGTCTCAAGTTATATTGATTGACATACACATAAGTGGTGATATTCAAAAGTGATCACATTACATTGATTCATGTATACATGATAACGTCACTTAACATCAAACTAGTCCTTGTTTGAAGTATCTAATGATCAAAAGAAAGGCTAATCCTAGTTGTTGATCTAAAGTTTAGCATAGCTCATGTCCATGAAAACCAACAAACATTGGGCAAAAGCTCAAAATCCACAACAATATAGCCATTAGGTCATGACCAATCGGTTGGTTGCACATCCATTAGTACTATGACCGGCTCACAAGCTGGTAGCAGCATCCAAAAGTCCCTGAAAAAAATCACATTCAGTTTGCCTCCAAAACAAAACATTATAGGTGAACCGAATATAGAATAGAATCTAAATATAATCCCTGCAATAATAGCACATATTACAGAGACTAAACTAAGCTAGAATATGGTTCCTGAATATTGTTCCTGCAGTAGGAAAAATAGGAGTAACAACACATATTACATACGGATATTACATACGGTCTGTGATATCTTGTTGTATTGAAAATGGTGCCTAAACCATCAATAGAATACTGTAGTGTTCACAATTTCATGTTAAAGGACCACCAAGTTTCTTCCATATGTACACAGAGACTAAACTAAGCTAGAAACGATGATAGCATGGATCAAAATGATACCTTTTCTCTATACATGTTCTTCAGCTGACTGGCCTCCCTCATCCATGGGCTAATCAAGGTTCTGATCCAGTTCCCACATCAGGGCAGGTGCTATCTCTGCATACGGATATAACATGAATGATGATAGTGCATACTTAGAGAACTGTACAATAAAAACAGTTTTGTATCTCAGGTCTTGATTTGCAGTGTTGCACAAAGTAAAAAAAGGTGAAATTAGAAAGAAGCATACTCCTAAGACACTAAAGCCTATATGCTACTTCATACATTGCCTAACCGATGTGTAGGGAATATAAGAGTTTCAGAAAAATATAAAAGGCAACCGACATTTATTATCTTAGCAATATTGTAAATTACAGAAACATATAAGACATACGGAGTTCATCTTGCCCAGGCCAAAAAAAAAAAAAACTTAGAAGAACCAAAATTACAGATAAAAAAAGCTAACAAAGCCAACAGATACTATATATACTGGAATTCTTTTTGGTAGAGGTGACGTATATTACTATTGTTTTACATGATAGCTGACTGAAGCTGGCCATGGCCACTAAGTTTTGATGAAAACTCGCTTATTTACAGCCAGGCATAGGATGTTAATAACACTAACAACAGTAAGAAAATTTACCTGTGTGTAACTGCAAGAACTTGACCAACATCTAGATATTAGCTTCTGTCCACACCTAAATCAAGGAACAGCAGAAACAAGAGAAAAATTGGGCTTGTCGGAACATGGATTGGGCAAAGCCTCTACCCTCTAATCTCAGGAACCAAAGAAGAACATTATGTGTCATGAGATTCTTACCGATGTCACAAATGGTTGTTGAAAAATCCAGCCAATGATAGGAATCCTGGCCTCCCATGAAGCTTACGCGCTACGCGGTCTTTCCATTTAATCAAGACCTGCAGTTGGCCTTGGCGCACTCGAGATTTCAGAAGCAATTCTGGTTCGGGGACTGGTGTACCTTCATGTATGCGAGGTAGCTTGGGCGGTTCGATGGTATTGGTCCGCGGTGAGGCTTAAGTGTGCCGACATGAAAGGCGTTGTGGATACTGAAAGTGCCAACTGGAAGATCTAGTCTGTATGTGACTGCAGTAATGATCTCAATTATTCTGAAGGGTCCAAAATATTTGGGTGATAACTTGCCTTTGTAGGTTGTCGAGATTGTAGCAGCGGATCTTGAGAGTAACTTTAACCAAGCATAATCTCCAACTTTGAACTGTCGTTCCGTGTGTTTGGCGTCATAGTGTTTATGATAATAATCTTGAGCCAATTGTAGATGGGTCTTGGTTTGTTGAAGGAATGTATCATGCTGAGAAAGCATTGCATCTACAGATGGAAGTGTAGTATCACCTGGGCTGTATCCTCTGATTGAAGGTGGGTCACGCCCATAGACTAGTTTGAAGGGTGTTGTTTTGGTTGATGCGTGGTATGACGAATTGTAGCAAAATTCTGCCCATGGTAGCCATCTTACCCAATCTTTCGGTCTGTCACCCGTCAAGCAACGTAGGTACATTGTGATGATTTTGTTGACCACTTCTGCCTAATCGTCTGCCTGAGGATGGTAGGATGATGTTGGTTTTAAGTTGACATCCGATAATCTGAAAAGCTCTTGCCGTAATTGGTCGGGTGAATACCACATCTGTCATCGCCGACAATGGATCTAGGTAGTCCATGTAATCTCATAATTTTCGAGAAGAAGCTTTGAGCCACCGATGTTGCGAGTAGGGATGTGAAAGGGAAATGAAGTGGGCATACTTGGATAGACGATCGACCCACCGTTAGAATCACTCGATTTGGTTCCCACCTTTGGTAGTGCCTCAATGAAGTCCATGGAGATGTCTTCCCAGATTTGTTCTAGTATTGGTAATGGTTGAAGTAGTCCTGCTGGGTGTAAATGCTCTGTTTTGTTGCGTTGGCAGACTAGGCATTCATTGACAAATTGTTGTATGATTCTCTTATCATTCTTTATAAAGAAGGTCTGATGGAATCTATGTAGTGTCTTCTCACGAGCCCACATGTGTGGAATCATGGATGGAATGTAGAATAGCCGGTAGGTGAATTGAAGATTTAGGAAGCCATACCCAGTTGTTAAATAATATCAGACCGTCGTGGACTCGCCATGCTGAGTCTTTACCATTTATGATTGAGTCAATGAGTTGGATGGCTTCATCGCTGTTGATGATTTCGTCCCTAAGTTGGTCAAACAATTCAAATTGTATCTCTAATATGGCCATCAATGAAGAATTCGAGTTGTGTTGACGAGATAATGTGTCTGCTACGATATTGCTCTTGTCTGGCTTGTATTTGACCTTGAAGTCATATCCCAATAATTTGCTAACCCATTGGTGCTGAGGAATAGTTGATAGGCATTGGTCTAGAATATATTTCAAGCTGTAGTGATCTGACCTGATAAGGAATGGGCGTCCCGAAAGGTAAGGTCTCCAGTGTTTGACTGTCGTTACCAAACCTATGAGCTCCCGTTCATAGGCTGCCAGCTTTTTGTTCCGTTGAGCTATCATCTTACTGAAGAATGCAATTGGTCCATTTTCCTGATGCAATACAGCTCCTATGCCTGTCTCTGAGGCGTCACATTCAACAACAAATGGTTTATTGAAATCTGGTAGTTGAAGAACGGGCGCCGATGATAGTGTTCTCTTGAGATGTTCGAAAGCAGTTGTAGCAAGGGGAGTCCAGTGAAAAGAGTCTTTCTTAAGGAGGTTTGTAAGTGGTCGAGCAATCGTACCGTAATTCTGAATAAATTTCCTGTAATAACCAGCAAGTCCCAAGAATCCTCTGAGTTCTCGGAGAGTTTTAGGTTGTTGCCATGCTGTGATTGATTCTATTTTTTCTGGGTCCACTGCAACTCCCATATCAGATATGATGTGACCGAGGTAGCCAAGTTGTGATTGTCCGAATAGACATTTGGATTTCTTGAGGAAAATACTGTATGATTGGAGAACCATAAATATCTCCTCGATATGCCTCAGGTGATCGGTCCAAGTTTTACTTGTAAGATGAAATTTTGGCATTATTTTAATGCCAATTAAGCAATATTATAGTGTTATTAGACGGAATAAAATAATTCAGTCGACTTGTCCAAACAAGTATTTTACCTGTGGCTTGATATTTCAAAGCCCACACAAAATTGGTTACTATTCGAGGTGGCCATATATTTTTGGCCCATGATTATTTATGGGGCATATACACGTACAAGCAAAGCCATCATGTTCTTAGCTGGCTAAATAAAATACGTATACATTTATTAAAACGGCCAGCTAGTTTGCATGTATGGCCGGGCTAGCAATATATACACGTATATATGCTGTGTAGAGATACGTACATATAAGCCTAGATTTCAGGAGTGCTACTTGAAGTAGTCCGTTGGCATCACGTCAAAGGCTCTCGGTTGGAATCTTGGAGAAGATCTTGCCGGTTAATTGAAACGGTTATACACCGGAGTATATGCTATTTGTTGGGATCGTTATCTACTATATGTTTTGCTTGGCCGAGGGGTTGACGCCTGGCCTTGACCCCTATATATAGCTGGGCATTCTAGGTCATTAAGGGAGATGATCATGCTACGATGAGGGCATGCATCAAGCCAAAGCCCTCCTATATACGCCGCCACTACCGCATCATGCCGATCGGCTCGTCTCCGGCGAGCTCGTCAACCACGGCACCTTCTTCACCGACGATACACCAATCTTCGGCACCATCGGCACTGCTTCTTCACCGACGATACACCAATCTTCATTCATATGGTGAGATTATAGTTATATTTATATTTAGATCTAGATGACGTTCGTTTTGTGCATGGTGTAGACTAGCTATTGGTCACCGGCACTAGCGTGGCAGCAAGCAATGGCAGCCCAAGGAGGGCGGCATATCTAGATCAACATGCGAGGCAGGTCATGCATCAAGCCAAAGCCTCCGATCGGCCCGACGATCATCAACTCGTGCATCTACACAGGCAGAGCATGGCGGTATTTGTCCCAGGGCGCGGCTAGAAGCAATGACAGCCCAATGGTGCCCCACGACGAGCATATCAACCCAACGGTGAAGCTTAGAAAACAAGCATGTCAGCCCGGCGGCCGTTCAGCTTTTTCACGGCCAGATGAAGGCATCGGCAAGCACGGAACATATGAGCATCAGCCATGGCGTGCGGCCATTCAAATCGATCATGGCGTCCTGGTGGCAGATGAGCCCGACGACGGCGCCCCACGACAGTTGATCTGTGTTGCATGCATGGCCAGGAATTAATATACACATAGATGCATCTCGCATCTCGTCGGGAGTTTGGCCAGCAGGGCAGCATGCATACCCAGCAAGCCGGCGGCATCTTCAAGTTGATGATCTTCTAGCCACGATGACATTGGCCCCCCTAAATCCATCTACGACGACGATGCCCTGAAGCGACGACCAGCACAGCGCAGCCAAGAAGATAAAAGACGTTCACGGCATGGCAATGGCATCCCGGCAAGATCACAGCAGTTGACCAAGCAAGCATGGCAGTCCGGCGGCGGTCCAGTATATCCACTGCCCGATCAAGGCATCAGCAAGCAGCAAGATCAGCACAATGACCAGCAAGATGCTAGCAAAGATACAGCCCGAGCGTTTGGCATGCCCAGCGGCAGCCCGGCAATGCAAGGAGGCAGATCAGTTTCCATGATTGATGAGCAAGACGTGCAAGACGATTAGCAGCAGCCCGACGGCGATTATTGATCATCATCAGTGGTGGTCCGGCGGTTTGACGACCATCAGAGGTGGCCCGGCGGCCGGATGCTTGACGATGACATGCACTTGTCAACGTGAAGATGATGGGCTAGTAGATGTACGTGGTGCAATAGCGGCTGTAACCTCGGTGCAAATTAGCACAAGCAACCCATGATTAACATCTGTATTTTGGCCCATTGACATTTATTTTGACGGCCCAAGTTTCAAAGCTCTCCAACGTCATCATCTTGAGTTGAGGCCAAGCAAAATAAGAAGCAAGAATAATATAAGTCAAGTTCAACCGGGCTGTTGGAAATCGAAGTTACCGTCTGCTTATCGATCATTGATACCCCTTTATATACATAAACGCTGTGGCACAATGCATGGCAGAACGATTAAAACCATGGCGCAATGCATGGTCAAATAAATAAATGCCGTGGCGCAATGCATGGCCGAACGAATAAAACCGTGGCGCAACGCACAGATTGGTGTCGTGGCGCAATGCACGACCCATACGGGCATGGTCTACTTGCTCGCCAATTTTATCAAATATTTACATTGACGCTGAGCATACGCGTCCCGAAGTTTCACATGGAGGAATCTCCCAAGTATTACATGAGCACAAGTCTCACATTCACCTACCATTTTCCACACCGCCAAGGCCGGTGATCCATATGAAGTCATCCTTCTTCCCCTGACCGACGAGGCTGGGACGTTTCCTTTCCGTGACCGACGAGGCCGGAAACACTTGTTCGCGACCGACGAGGCCGAACACCCTTGACTTCACTATGGGATCCGCATGACAAGGCCGGATATCCTTTGCTAGAGACTGACGAGGCTCTAGTATCATTTTCATTTTTACTTGTGCTTATGCATATAGTTTGGAGACAAGTCTGTATATATTTGGAGACGACAATGACGACCATCGGCATAGCTTAATCGGAGGTGTTCCGCGGTCCAACACCGCGGATGTAATTAACTGGCGGCCTCTAGAGGCCCCGGGAATCAGAAACTACACAATCCTCTGATTGTTAGATGAAGCTCGGCGCAAATATATATATGTGGGAAATTGTACTTTGTAATTCTCCAAAGAATGAATGAAGTGATGTTTCCCTGAATTTGTGTTATTTGTGTTTATTGCACATTTACTTTATTTTGTATATGAATGTATCTGGCACGCTGCGCTTATTTAGTACTAGGAAGTACGATCTGTGAAACACAGAGACATCCCGCCTTAGTGATTTTTCTGGCGAAACACATCAGTATATCAGAATATCATCAAAGAAAACCAGGACGAATTTCCGTAGATAAGGTCCCAAAATATCATTCATCGAGCTTGAAAGGTAGAGGGAGCGTTGCATAGTCCGAAAGGCATGATCAAGAATTCAAAGTGACCATGATGGGTTCTGGAAGCTGTTTTCTCAATGTCAGATGGGTGCATTCGTACTGGTGGTAACCTTTGAGCTCTAATTTGCTGAAGAATTGAGCTCCTTGCAGTTCATCCAACAATTCAGCAATAACAGGTATAGGGAATTTATCCTTAAGTGTATTGTCATTGAGTGCCCTGTAGTCGACGTAGAATCACCACGTTTTGTCCTGCTTTTTGACTAATATGACTGGAGATGAAAATGGTGAAGTGTTGTATCTGATTATACCTTGTAATAGCATGGAGTGGCACTGCCGTTCCAACTCATTATTCTGTATCTGTGGGTAGCGATAAGGTCGGACCATTGTAGGCTGAGTTGGATCTTTCAGATGGATGCGGTGGTCATATCGTCACCGAGGTGGTAGTCCTGAGGGCTCTCTGAAGAGATCCTGAAATTTCTGTAGAAGAGGTTCCAGTGGTGTATCGGGTGAGAGTGTATGAATAACTGGTGGAAGTGATCCTCCTTTAGCGAGGCTGGTCTAGATTATCGGTCGTCCTTGTCGCCAGAATTTCATTGTTAGCTTATTGAAATCCCAGATAATAGAACCGAGAGAGCTGAGCCAGTCTACTCCGAGTACCACATCATAGCCTCCAGTCTGATGCTATAGAAATCTGCTGTGAACTTGTCATTAGCAATGGAGAAGTCAACAGCATCATACCTGCCGACATTGGATATGTGATCCCCATTTGCAACTGCCACGCGAAGTGAAGATGGTGCTGGAGATCTTGGTAGGTTCAGCTGGGTTGCTACATCTGAGTCGAGGAAATTATGTGTTGAACCAGAATCCAGTAGAGCCAAGAAATTGTTACCACCAATCGATATTGTGACTTGCATTGTCGGGCTTGTAGCGACACTGTTAATCCATGAACTGATATTTGAATTCCAAAGTGTTTTTGAATGGTACCTTATAAGCTCGCCGTCGTTGTGTAGAAGGGAAGAAGCGTCTAGCGATTGCCATTGCGGTTTCCAAATCAGGTGGATTTTGCAATTGTACCTCAATCTATAATAATGGTGCCAATCCCGCAATATAGAGCATAACCTATTGTTGAGCTGAGAGACTATGTACCTTATTTATTTTCTCGAGAAATTTTCTTGTATAGGTCTCTAATTCACCCAACTGGCGTGTGTCGATCAGATCTCCAAGATGATTGTGGTCTATTGGAGAACCAAAACGTTTGGTAATTGCTGCTGAAAATTGAGGCCAAGTTGGATTCTGTAGTTCCTTTTCCCAACGTATGAACCAAGTGAGCGGGTTCCCTTGGAGGTGGAACGCGACTATTTGCATCTAATCATCTTCCCTTGTCTCCTGAGCTTGAAAAATTTATTGCATTTATATAACAGTGAATAGGATCGCCCTTACCATCATATTCAAAAAAAAAATCAACTTATTTGTGTTGAATTGTCGCCTGGGTGGATCCAGAGGTTGTTCCATTGGTTCTATTGACTGGGAATTTGTTGAAGCGGTTGCGCGGCGGATGGTGAACTCATCGCTGTCCATAGGTAGGGGAGAGTGTTTGGGACGGAGGGTACGTTTTTTTCGTCGTGGGTGATGAGCGTGATCTGGCCTCCACGGCTGCGATGTACTCGTTGATGTCGTTGTTGATGTCCTCCATGAATTGCTTGCTCCAATAGGTCTCCATTGGATTGCCCGGTCTCCGGATACCAATCTGTCACCTTTCGTTTGACCGGTCAACGAGAGGGATGACGAGAGGCGTGAACGTGGCACGAACGGTGGCGAGAGCGCGGGCGCTTTAGCGGCGGGCGGCGGTGCGTGGCTGCACGTCGCTGGGGGGGCGGGGGCGGCGGCGCGGCGGCGGAGGAGGACAGGAGCCAAGGGATAAACCCTAAATTATTCTTTCTTAATTGTTCTCAAGAATCCTCCCTCATATTTATATGAGGGGTTTACAATTGCTAACGGGCCAGGCCTATTAGTCTTTTCTTCTCTCTCTAATTTAACTAGTAAATAAAGTACTCACAATTGCTAATAAAGTATTAAATAATCAGCCACTTAATCTATTTTTGGAAACACGTTTGCTAAGTGTGACACGAACCTTGCTAAAGAATTCAAAAATATTTCCCACTACCATACAACATGTGGCTTTCACACATCGCACAAACCCCTTAAACTAAAATCATTCGCGCGTCAGTTTTTTTTACATGCTGTAACATGCTAAGGCCTTTCCTTAACCCGAATCTAACACATTATTTTTTAATACGTAAAAAGTGAGGTAGTCATTACGCTTCGCGCGACCTTGCTATTACTAAAATACCCACAAAAAGTAGTCTGCAATCTTACTATTACTAATTGAGGCTCCACGTTAATTCTCACCGGATCTTGAGAAAAAAAAGATAGATATAAGAAATTCTCACAATAATTAGAAACATCTGGCCATCCAATCGAAAGACTAACCATCTATAACCATTAGATCTATTTTTATAGAATAAAAAGATATGGCCGTAGGGATATAAAATCTAAATTAGTCTCCCTATTTTTAATGGAATAAAATAATATGGCCATACGGATATAAAATCTAAATTAGTCTCCCTATGACGTTCAGTTGGTTAATAAAATATATGGTCTACCAATCATATTCGATGCCATTATACAGATTTAAAAGGTAAAATTTATATTTTTGAAAGAGAAAAGAAATCTTTTTTTGCGAATGAGATAAAAGATATCGTACATAAAAAACAAGAGCCGTATGGATATATAAAATCTATACATTGATCTTACCCGATGGCCTACCAATCACGTTCACTGCCGTTATATATAGATTAAAAATTGCCTAGAATCGTTTTTCTAAAGCCAGTATATTACAAAATCAGAGACAATAGTCAACGGAAATTGGAACCCACCTGTTCTAGGTTTATCTCATTGTTTTCAAGATTCATCGACTAAATTTAAAGGTATAACCGTCTGAATTCCACAAGGATTTGATTTGTCTCCTACAATCAACCCATTATAGATAAAAAATCATTTTCAGAAGTAAAAGAACTTAATCGTTTGGAGACCAACTTGATTGGCCACGACATATGGTATTTGCAATATTAAAATATGATATATGATCCACCACGTTCTTAACAAAGTATATATGCTATATTATAAAACAAAATATCTATATCATATAACTACAAATGACTGTTACAGATCACATTCACTTGGTAAGAGCATCTCCAACAGTTTGGTAATTGGACTTGACATCCTTAGTTTTTGCCAAAATCTCTCAATTATGCTCTCCAATGGGTTGGCATTTGAGTTGGCAAAATTTGCCAACTTGGCAAATTCGGGCCAAAGCGCGCATATTTGCGAGCGTTCATGCTCCGTGCATCGTACGAGAGGAGCATGAAGACTTGAGCAAAATTGAAATAGAAGCTTTTCCAGGTTCTTGATGCTCATGTCTCACAGAGGGAAGTTTTTAGATTTGAGCTTATTTAATTTCTGGGACCGCAGGGTTCAGATGAAAAGTGTTTGTCTTTTATGGTTTTCTTTTCCTTTTTCTATGAATCATCTGAATATTTAGAAAATCATAACTAATTATAGGAACATGCTAAAAATGTGGAACTTTTTGAGTAGCCTTGCCATGATGTTCTGTACTTAGGAAAAATATGAAATCATGACTATCAACAATTTTTGGATGTATAAAAATGAGCTCTTTTAATTAAGTGAAAAACCGGTAGTTAACTTGTGGGCATCAATTTGGGATTTGCCAAGTGAGAATTACCAAACCATTGGAGATGAGATTTAATTTAACCTGGCAAACATTTTGGAGAGTTAGCAAATTTCAACTTTTGCCAAGTGAGAATTGTCAAACTATTGGAGATGCTTCAATGTATTAACAAAAATCAAATCTTTAGTACCCATCAGGTTCAGGATAGTTAATCTATTAATAAAAAATCTCATGGCCAACAAAAACAAGATACATGTGTGCTGCCGAACTACTTTATTATATACAAATAAAGAGGAGGTAATTTTCATCAACCATGAAAAACCTAAAATGAACTCTTTAAATTTAAATCTAAATTATGGACCTCATGCCATTTATGAACCAAAATTCAAAATATACAGTAAATCTGTATCTAAATTATGTACATTTATCATTATGAATGATAATGCAAAGTATCCATTAAGTTTCTATCCAAATTAACCACATATATCACTAACAAAAATAATATAAAGTAAAACTTTTGGTTATTTAAATTATCAACCTTCATAGTAATAAAAAAGTAATATCTCTAAATCTACATATAAATATAAGTTACCGTTTTTATTTAAATAAAGTTTATTATATGTTGACTAAAATATTATGTCAAATCATTACTGGTAACATATTACAAGACATTATTACTACTTTAACCAACAAGGTCATACTGTATACATCTCTAAGATGGGCTCCGTCAATCTAAAACATACCACGCTAAACCAAATAAATGTCACTATAACTAACTAACTAATAATCCATCTTCCCAGTTTGGTCAAAACAATCTAAAATTAATTCTAAACAGTGGTAGTGGAATCCAATCCTACCAATAAATATACACTACAAGCAAACACTAGCAAGGCTTCAATATGGCACATTGGTGATGCACAACACCAACACATGCAACCTTCAACTCTATAAACTACAATATAATGGCAAGATAAAGAAGTTAGTCTACCCATGCTATTGCTTTCTTCCACATGTTACTTTTACGTCAAATACAATATCTTGATTAATATATGAACCCAATTATTGTCACATATATTGATCATATATATAACAAAAGCTACATCGAAGAACATCAAGCCAACCTATAAAGTCATCTACACTAATGACATGATTATGAAAGAAGTGGCACAACATCTGACCGGGGGTTGTTGTTGGGTGGGCTTCGGTAACAGCGAGTTGTCAGTCCCCCGTTTCCTGTACTAAAAAACTTCTTTTCTGCTTAATGAAAACGCGCCGGGCGTGATCACAAAAAAAAAAAAAAAAAAACATCTGACCGGGATGGAAGATAATAATGCTACTACCTCCTTTTCAGGGGAAAAATGAATACATATTAAATAATTTTAAAGATGCAAAGCAATGTGTTAAGAAGTTAAGAGCAATGTCTTAAGTACGTCAGCAATATGAAGCACAAGATTAGAAACCAACTAATGACAAACCAGACATCAATGGTATTGACTTCCAAATTAACCTAAAAATTTTCATCAGACAAATCAATAAAAGTGAAAACAATTGAAGGTACGCTTTTAAATATCCAATATCGTGTTATTATTTTTTTATTGTAGGTGAACTCAACTTCTAATATTATTATTGATGCCATTCAATTTCTCAAGAGTGAAGTCCAACAGGCCTATGTAAAACAAAACACCTGACCGGGGACTCAAACTAATGTGGCATAAATATCTCTCTCAATCATGCCAAAGACTTTATACATGTGTGTAAGTTTGCATTCAAATCAAAGTTAATTGTATAAAATATTAGTTAATGCAAATTAATAAATAAGAATTTTAATTGCTTAAGTATCTTAAAGTTTGTCCGTTGATGGACTAGTACTGTACTAATCCCCTTACATTACACCACACGTGGCAATACAAGCAAATTTTACATATCTTGTGGCCACAAGTAACCCACGTGGCAATACAAAATGAGCCCCTTGAACCTCCGTTGCAAGGAGAAGCTTCTGCAATGCCGGAGACTAGAAAATTTGAATTGAGCACCAAAATTTCTTCCCGCCTGTGCCACCATCCACCTCCCGCCTGATCGACCATTCACCTCCTACACACCCACACGATTGAGCAACATTCCTTTATCCTGCAAGTTACTTTCATCACCAGCCATGCCCATAGATTTAAACAAGCTACCGCATGAACAAGGGGAGTCGTTACCTGACTTGAATGAAAACCCACAACAGGAGCAAGAAGAGGAACATCAAGTTTATCTCCAGATCGATCCATATTCAAGGTGAGTCCTTACCTTGACTTGAATGAAAAACCACAACAGGAGCAAGAAGAGGAGGATCAAGTTCCAAGGTGGTCAGCCCTTACCTTTGGAGTTGACTCGTACACCGGGTCGTCGCATGCGACGGGCTGGCACAGCGTCGTCACCACTACCGTCGACACGGATCGAGCCGCGACGTTTATGGCACCTTCCACCAGCCATGCGCCCGTCAAGGAGGAGAAATTGGAAGGGGAAGTGGAACGGGGAAGGAGATCTGAGCAGGATCGAGCTCGGTCAGGATGGGATCTAGATCGATGGGATAGGAGGGAATGAGGAAATGCCGGAGTGCGGGAGTAGCAGGAGTACACGGAGAAGACGATGCGCGGTAGAAAGGAACGAGTGGCCGAGGAAGATTGAGAAATTTAAAGAGTACATTGTCTGTGGAGAATCCGCTCAACGAGATCGTCCACGATATCTATTTTTACCGTCGCCGCGGCGATTTGGCCATCGACGGCTCGGCGGGGGTTGACTTCGCGCCGCATCGTTCGGCGGCGCGCCTGATGACGTCCGCGAGCGCTGTCGCCGCGCGCCGTGCCCTGATTGACCGGATGAAGTGGCGTTGTCGCCCTCCTGTTGGCTGGTCGCCTTCGACCCGCTTGTCGGTTGGAGAGGCTGGATTGGCCCAGCCTGGCGCGCGCTGTCGCCTTGCCGTTGGTTGAGCACGGCGGACCCACCGTCGGTTGCCGTTGCGAGATGGCGTCCAGGCCCGGTCGTCCTGCGGCGACGCCCTCCTTGCCGTCGGGCCCGCGGTATGGTTTCCGCCTCCCGTACGCCGTTGTCGCTCCCTCGTTCGTTGGGGCACGGCTCTGCGCGGGGCCCCTTCCATTCGGTGAGCGCGCGAGCGGGGTCGCCAGGCGAAGCGTTTTCGTGCCGTCGATCTTTGAACCCTTGTCTCTGTTGGTGGGGACAGGCTGCTTTGGTTCTCTGTGGAGCCCGCGCACCAGGGATGGCTGGGTCGCTACGCGTCGCTGTGGTCGGTCGCTGGTGCTTTACCGGTGATATAAAACCAGGTTCCTCCCGTTTCTTCTGCGTCGTCCGCCGTTACTGCTGCCTGGTAATTTCTCTTCTCTTCCCCCGCCGCCGTTTTTAGCTATCCCGGTCTTCGCTTCCCAAATCCCGCCGCCGCGTCGCCGGAATCTAATCTAATGCGTTCGATCTGGTGCTGCGGCGTTGGGGCTCGGCTCCCCGGTTCCGTCGCGCCTCGCGTTTTTGGCAGGTCTCATCCGCTCTTAGGTGCTGTCGGGCTTGCGTGCGGTCGCCGTTGGAGGGAGGGAGCCACGCCGGTCAGAGCGCGGTCGGGTTCGGAGGACCCGAGGCCGTGGTCCACCACAGGCGGTCTCCGTGAGCTCCAGCAGGTACGTCGCGAGCCTCGGTCTCGCCTCGCTCAGACAGCCTGCACAGCGGCCCTTTTCCTTTCTCCCCTCGATTCACTGAATCCCTCCTTCACTCCCAACCAAAACGGCACTTCTCAGCCCTCTACACTCAGCAGATCCGCACAGACCTTCGGAGGAAATGGTATGTCCCTGCTCAACAACAGTCTATAGTTAGCTTGTTTAGTTATTTCGACCTGCGTTTATATCAATGCTATCCACATTTCGTTTCCAGACTAGATCTCTGAATGCTTCGGTTTTAAATCTGTGGTGTGATTCTTACCCACGCTACAGTTTCAGAGTCTCTAGCTATAAAATACCATGGTCTGACGCTTCCGAGATTCCAAGAACGAGAAAATAAAATAAGGCATCTACACATCCTAAATTTACTATTTCTATGCAGTAATGCTTGCATTTCGTTGTTCTGCTGTTGTCTATTTCAAACTGATAAATGCATATTCAGCCGTCGTTTGCCAAGTATAGTCTCACTGTAACTCTTTCCGATCAATCGTAATAATAACAACCACAGGCCAAACCATGCTATTTCAGTATCTAAAACCTGACACTATTTACCGCTATGTCCATGCCATAACACCGTGTAACCGCCACTTGCTTCTCCAGGCTCCACGTACACCTCAACCCCTGGCAATCATAAAAACCAACGACGACACAGACATGATAGAACAGCACTTTGCAAACTCGGTTATCGTGACCGATGTGCGCCCCAACGATGGCACCATCACAACAGGCCACATCCGACAGGCTATACACACACAGTTTGCCTATCAGGCCATCCCTCTGACAATAACAAGGTTCCGAACAGACTTTGTTGTCGAATTTGGCTCACTTGCAAAGAGGGACATGGTCGCAGGAGCCCTACAGCTACAGACCACCCAACTAGATGCACTTCTAGGGACATGGAACAACCTATACGGTGGTACAACCGTGCACTGGGACACTATGGTGACCATCGACATTTCTGGCTTGCCAGCACATGCTTTCAACAAATCCGCGCTCGAACCATTGCTTGGTCCACACTGTAGCATTCAAGCCCGCCGATTCGGGTCCGCTCAAAAGGGATATGCCGCGTTCATGCTTATGCCCAGAGCCAAAACTCTATGCCGCGTTGGGAGATACATGTATCTTACAGTATAGTTTCTCCCTTTATTCTCCACTCTACATTTTCAATTATATTTCTCTGACTGCAATGGAGATACATGTATTAGTTATTCTTTGATAGTTCCTGGTATGAAACATGTCTCCTAATAATTATGAAAAAAGGTTTCATGTATTTATGCTTGTATGGCAACAAACTAAAACAGTGTTGCTCAATAGTATTTTCATTTGCTTTATTCTAGAGTTGACAAATCAACTATGCACAAGAAGTTGATGCTAAAAACTGCATTGTTATGTTCATGACTGTATACACATTAGTTACTATGCATATCTGGATTCAGAATTGATGCTTATGCCTTGCCTTTTTTTGGTTCTAAAATTCTGATTCAATTTTTTTGTCTTATCATGTGTAATTGTAGGGGACTGTCTACACCAGGTGAAGATGAGGCTCGC
Source organism: Hyparrhenia diplandra (assembly GCA_015847255.1). Classification (NCBI taxonomy): domain Eukaryota; kingdom Viridiplantae; phylum Streptophyta; class Magnoliopsida; order Poales; family Poaceae; genus Hyparrhenia; species Hyparrhenia diplandra. The sequence goes on from JADLZK010008570.1 coordinate 139,727, forward strand.
AGGCTATTGTGTGCACCATGCACCACTATGAGTCTGTGGCGCTGATCCATCTTGCAAACTTGGGCGCTAGAGAAGGGAGCTCGGCCATTTTCTGAACATATGGACTTGCCGTCGGGAAGAGGATCTTTGCACATCTCTGTTAGATGCCTGTTGCATTTCTCTGTTAATTTCAACAAATCCTTTCAGCTTGCTTTACTAACTATGGTATCACCAGCAGGTGTTCCATATATAGAGAGATATACTCATATATTTACTTTGAAGGCTGCTATAAGCAAAATTTTATTCTTCAAAAACGCCTAAGCTGGTTTATGTACAGATTTGCAGCTGGTTTTACTACTATTTTCTATTGCAAAAAAACATAAGTTTGTGGCTTTCAAGGTACCTATCTCTATATGACTGTAAGTCTTTGTCCACTACATGGATCAATAGAATACTACTACTTCTCGAATAGTGTAAACATGTGTGTGGCTTGACCCATTTGTTTCAACAAATACATGGTTTTTGTTTTTAAATACCAACTTAAATCGCACTCAATGTTGTTGATTTCTTTTGATACCATGTTTGTTAAGCAAGAGACTAAAAATGCTCCTTATGTAATGTATATCTCAGTTTTCTGGATAGGATTTTGCTTGGATATTGATTTAGATAATACTAAAGCTCCTATAGGATTGGCATTTTTTGTAGTAAGCAAGTGTCATGTATAGTCGAATATTGCTATGTAGAGAATGTTCTATCCTTATTTTTGGTCAAAAGGTTCTGGATGGTTCTTAAAAGCTCATGATTATGCCTGAAGGTCAAAATTGGTTGGGGTTAAAGCTCAGTCTACTGGATTGTGGCCTACTCATGGTCATTTTTTGTTTGAAGACAAAGCAAATAAACTCAGAAATGATACTGCTGCAAAAGATGATGATTCAGTGTGTCCAAATAGTTCAGCCGTGCTTCCACCGGAACAGAGAAAGCAAGTCAGAAGAAGATTGCTAATCCTACATCAGTTCTGTTGCGTGCTGAAAGAAGATTCCTAATCCTACATCAGTTAAGTTCTCTTCCATATGTGCAAGTCAGTAGAAACTCTGAAAGATTGCTAATCCTTGCTAAACTTGCGTGCTGAATTGCTGTCTCTTCTAGGAGCAGCTATCCCGACGGCGACCGCTTCCCAAATAGGCCGGGAGCTTTGTCAACGAACATGATTGCATCATCTAAAGTCCTTTGTGTGCGACCATGCCAAGTGTGTGCTGCTGTGACTTTTGCCATGTCCAATATGCAATGTATGTGAGACAGATCTGGACGCCTGTTGTAGAGCCGAACTATGTTGTCTTTAGATGATGTTTGTGTATGCTGCTATGTGGGATCTGAACGTCTATTGTCCCATCAAACAATTACACCATACTATCGGTAGATGATGCCGGCTGTTCTTGTGTAATATTAGCTAGCTCTTTTAACTATCTGTCCTGTTCATTAATTATTATATAATGTGGTGTTCATCTGTCTAGCACATGTCCGATAAAATAGCGGCGGTCAAACCGTTGTTTCGTTCTAGCACCATATCCGTGGCATGAACCCGCGGCGCATGGGCGTAGCGTCAATAACTAGTTTTTTATCAAGCGGAACGAAAGTGGACGAGAATGTTCTATTTTCTTAAAACTACCGGTCGGCAGACTCTGGCGCATTCGTGCGTAGGAGATGTAAAAACTCCCTCCATACACACAAAAAGCTTGACGTTTATGATAAGATTTGGATTAAATATTAGGAATATAAATCATCAATAACTTTTTTATGTTGTTGAGTTTACAAAGGTGAAACCTATATGAATAGATTTGTTTTAAAAAAATACTTTCACAAAAGTGCACATATATCACTCTTTTGATAAATATTTTCATAATAACAAGAGGTCAAAGTTGTGTTTTGGAGACCGTGTCGCTGTCCTAAACGCCACGCTTTTTGGGTATGGAGGGAGTATTTTTTTAACAAGTGGGTCCCACGTATCCTAACTTTAGCATTCTTTTTAGAAAAATTTTGAACCGCAGGAACGCGGTATTTGGCGGACGGAGGGAGTATCACTTTTGCAGCTTGGCTTACGTGTTGTTTTTCCGTTCGCAAAAGAGCTTCTTGCAGCAGCAGCATTCGCACCGCTTCCGGTCACTGTGGGCACAAAATACCGAAAACCGAAACCGAACGAAAAAAACCGAGAACCGAACCGAATAGTACCGAAACCGAACCGAATTTACCGAATTTACCGAACTTACCGAAGTTACCTGAAATGTGATAAGTTTAAGTGTTGTTATATTATTAATTATACTATTATAGACTATTATATTATATATTTTTGGCACTAACACTTATAGTTATGTGGACTTTTTTATATGCATTTGTATTTTGTACCATTATTATCTATGAAATCATGTCAAAATTAGTTTTAAAACATGATATTACATCTTCTTTGTGAGCAGTTCGGTACTGTTCGGTAAATACCGAAACCGAACCGAATTTACCGAAACCGAAATCCCTCGGTACCGATTTTTTTAGGAACCGATCGGTACCGATTTCAGGAACCGAATTTTACCGATACCGAAGAACCGAACCGATCGGTTCGGTATTTACCGAACGCCCACAGTGAGCTTCCGGGACAGCTCCACGCCGCTGATACAGGACCCCATGCACTTCATCTGCACCACGCGTGTGCTCGGCCTCGGCGGGAATTACGTTGGTCAGACCACCAAACAACTCTGTGGCAGGACACGAATCATCCAGAATAATGCGAATCATCGAAGCTTAGCGAAAGCCTGCAGCCTGCTCTGTTCTGGATCTGGGATTTTACAAGAGGCATCATCAGTTCGGACCGCGCGCAGTGCTCCTGGATTTCGGTTGCTCTTTCTTAGACCAAACAGTTATTCCTCATCAAGCATCACTGGGGCATCCTCCCTTGGTATTGTCGTTTGTCCCTTGGTGTTTGAGCATCGCAGATGGCATTTCGCTTTCTTGGGTCTAAAATCCTTGGAACCGCCGAACCAGCATCGGTACCAAGTAAAAAAGGCGTGTGAACTTTTCGTATACGCGCAATGTCACATTTATTAGAATATACATGGACACCAGTAACTCATTCCGCCAAGGCAAGGCAGCCTAGCACAAAACTAGCGAACTTCTTTTCGCAATCGTTTCGACCTTTTCAATTAAATCTGCCATTGAGCCTAACTAATCTTTCTACTTTTCGAAATATATATAAAAAGAAAGAAAAAAAAAAAGAGACAAGACTGAACCATTCATCTTTTTTTTTTTTCATATTATTAAATGCTTTCGTTTGCTTCATGCTGTCACAAGTCCTTTAGCACGAGAGCAACACCACTTCGCTCGTTTTTTCATATTATTAAATGCTTTCGTTTGCTTCATGCTGTCACAAGTCCTTTAGCAGGAGAGAAACACCACTTCGCTCGTTTATTAGCCAGGAGAATCACCTCGCCCAAGCTTTCCGAGTCGTGCGAAGAGGTCATCAACCAGAAGCGAAAAGCCCGTTCGCCTGTTGCCAGCACAGACAATACTTCTCTGTGCATGCACGACGAACCTGGGTTTCCGAGTCAAGCCGAAGGCAAATACTCCTCTGTCCCTATTTGACCGTCGCCGTCGGTTTTCGTGCCACAAGTTTGACTCGATTTGTACAAAATACGTGCAACATTTATATCTTCAAATAAATTTATTAAAAAACTAAATAAAAATATCTTTCCGATGATACTAATTACTTAGCATAAATATTTATATATTTTAATATATAATTGCCAGCAGTAGTTCGAAAAGCGAGAACGACAAACATTTAGGGGACGGAGGGAGTAGACTCTTTTTGACGAAGTTCAATTCGCTGAAAAGCAGCGTCATGCTTTTTGTCTCTTGAGCCAAGAGCCTCATGTTAACCAGCTATTTCCTTTCGCTCTGAGCACGTGTTCGTTAAAATCTTTGTTTTAAAAGCAACTTTCTATTCTTAACAGTATTTTGTTCAGCTCAATGCAGAGCATATTTGCAGGTTAATCGGCATCTGAACACAGCGAACTCTCTCGGTTTCCAAAGTAACAAGGCTGCCCTGTTTAGTTGGTGCTACTGTAGCACTTTTTGTTTGTATTTGGTAATTATTGTCCTATTATGGACTAACTAGACTCAAAAGATTCGTCTCGGACTTTTCAGCCAAATTATACTATTAGTTTTTTTTATTTACCTATATTTAATGCTCCATTTATGCGTCAAAAGATTTGATGTGACGGGTCTTTGTAGCACTTTTTAGGTTCACTTATCACCAACTAAACAGGGCCCACCTTTGGCAAAATGTCAGATACCCAGAGCTTTGCTCTGTAGCACCTACAGCTCGAGACAAAGATAAGTGTCGTCACGTGAAACATCACTTCGATGTCGTCGCAGTCAAGCATTCTCATTTATCTAACTAATATTATTTTATGTGGGAAGTGATGCTTCATTGTTCCTCGCTTTTATGCGCATATCCATTCTCTTAACCCTGTCCCACACAGTCCCAGTTGCCGGGGTGAAACGCAAGATCATCGGCCAAAGCTGCCGCAGAGTTTCTAGCCTGGATAACCAGCAGCGAAGGATCACCGCCGACATCGTCAGCAAAATCATGACAACTTTGTCTAGCTACATGAGCCGATCACCGCCGAAATTCATGAAGCTACCACCGGAATCAACCTTTTCGACAAGCTGAAAGCAGCATGAGTCTGAACAAGCCGCCCGCGCGACGGCAGGTTGGTGAAATATTTTAGATTGGGTTACTGTAGCACTTTTTTGTTTGTATTTGATAATTATCGTCCTATCGTGGACTAATTAGGTTCAAAATATTTGTCTCGTACTTTTCAGCCAAACTATGCAGTTTGTTTTTCTATTTACCTAAATTTAATGCCTCATGCATGCGACAAGAGATTCGATGTGACGGGTACTGTAGCACTTTTTGGGTTCACTTTTCAGGAACTAAACATGGCCCTAACTAGCAAACAAGCGAAGTGCATCGGCCGGCCGAAAAAGAGCTAGCCCTCTGTTTTGGCCTCCATGAAAGATAACATACTACACGAAGGGTCCAGCGATACCTTCTCCTTAATCTGCAACTATATGTTTTTTATTCTCTATTGACAGCAAGCCACACCTGCTATTTCTCTTCACAGATAGAACACAAGAAAGAGGAATGGCCATACCATCCTGGCACTTTGGCCAATCGGTTCGCCGGTTTTCGTAATTAGTGAAAGCGCTTTCGCCGTTCATGATCAATTCATATTTCGAGTTGGTTAGGGTATATTTGCCAAACCCGGCATAGCGCCCGAGACTAACAAAAATATTCATTTATTATGGGTATCATTCGGCTTGTCTTCATCATATGCATGAATGAGAGCGCAAAGGGCTTAAGGCTTCGACCCTCCAAAAAAATGTGAGGCAAAGCTAAACATCAAAAGCCAAAAAGGCATAAGGCTTCAACCCTTCAAAAATGTGAGGGCGAAGCTAAACACAAAAGCCAAAAAGGTATAAGACTTTGACCACCCGAAAATGGGGGGCGAAGCTAAATACAAGCCAAAAAGGCATAAGACTTCGACCACCTGAAAATGGGGGCGAAGCAATCAAAAGCCAAAAGGCATAAGACTTCGACCCTCCAAACATGTGAAAGGGCGAAGCTAAACACAAAAGCCCAAAAGGCATAAAACTTTGACCACCCGAAAATGGGGGTGAAGCAATCAAAATCCAAAATGGCATAAGACTTCGACCATCCGAAAATGGATGCGAAGCAAACGAACCCCTAAGGGCTCAAGACTTCGCCATCCGAAAATGGATGCGAAGCAAACTATAGCCTAAAATCATGCTGAGGGGCTGGAATCAAAGTCCTATCCAATATTTTGGCATTAGAAAGATACCCAAAGGAAAAGCAAAATAAAAACGCTTTCCCGTGCTTTCATATATGTAAATGCATTCATTACATACATCATGGTATTCCTCCAAAACATCCATTCACCAAATGATCACTTCCACCCGAGCCTAAAAGGGCACCCCATCATCGTGAGGCCCCGATATCGGAAAAATATTACTCAATGAGATCAATCAGTCAGCAGCCGTAGGTCACCGCATGCATCCTTTTTATCTCTATGTATAAAACGATAGCAAAATGATCTCAATAACTTTAGATTGCCAAAAATCACGCAATCAAATCAACGAATGCACAATCAGAAAAAAAAGAGAGAGGAAAAAGAAGAAAAAAACAACATTCTACTTGTAATAACATTATTTGCTTTCCGCTCTCAAACGTAAAAGGCCTAAGGGCTTAAGACTTCGACCACCGAAAATGGGGGCTTAAGCAAAACAAAAACCTATGGGCTTAAGACTTCAGCCACCCCAAATGGGGGCGAAGTAAACATAAAAGCCTAAGGGGATTAAGACTTCAACCCTCCGAACATGTGAAAGGGCGAAGCAAACAATGGCCTAAATCATGCAAAAGTGCTTATGGCCTTTCTTGGGCTTAAGTAGAGAACCCGAAATTCCTTCCGAAAACAGCTACGTATTGAGCTTGCAAACTTTGTTCCTTCACTAATTACAAGCAACGTATGGGTACATGAATATTTCTTCATTTCCAAAACATGTTGTGCACTCAGTACAATCGAAAACAAGGAGCAACTAAATCGCAACTTGGGTATTCGAACGCTAAGGTAACGCGGGCAAAATTTTGCAAAGAAGAAATCAGCAAACACGGCCATAATGTCGAAGCGAATAGAGTGAAATTATTAAACTCACAAAATATAAAATTAGATAATGCTTAAGGTGAAGATGCCTATAAAAACACGCAAAGAACGCAATAAACGCAAACACTCACCCAGCCGAACTTGTTTAGCAGGACCCGGTCATCGAAGCTATTGAACCCCAAGATAACAATCGAATGTAGCCGAAGATGAAACGACGAATATCGTGGGTACAGTAGGAATGGATGGACTAGCCGGACAAGGGGATGGCATACTCATTTTCGCCTATATTTGGCATTCCCCCAACAAGTAAGAATGCACCGAGTGCTCGTTTTTAGGCAAGTTTTCGCCTATATTCGGCCCTCGTCTCAAAAGTTTAGGGGAGTTGGCGCCGAGATTACATGAATGCGCCCGAGTGCTCGCGTTTTAGGCTAGTTTTTCGCCTATATTCAGCCCTTGTCTCAAAAGTTTGGGGAGTTGGCGCCGAAATTACATGAATGCGCCGAGTGCTCGTTTTGGCTATTTTTCACCTATATTCGGCCCTCGTCTCAAAAGTTTGGGGAGTCTATTTGAGGGGCTCGTTTAGCCTCTATTAAGCCCCTTGCCCCAAAAAGTTTGGGGGAGTTGGTGCGAAATAATAAAAAAAGAATGCCAAGGGGCTCGTTTTCGCCTCTATTCACCCCTCGCCTCAAAAGGTTGGGGAGTTGGCGCCGAAACAATAAAAGTATGCCGAGGAGCTCGTTTTCATCCGTAGAGGGGAGTGGGCGCAAAAATAACATAAGGGTGCCGATGGTGTCTTCGCTCACGCGAAGATATCTTCGCTCCCAAGCGGGTCCATCGGCTTGAACCATACTTTACCAAGAAGGAAAACAAGCGACCATACCTTCGCTACGCGAATATACCTTCGCTCTCGCGAAGGAGCTTTCACAAGAATGAAAGTATCATCACGTTTCATCGACACTTGTTGTAAAATGTGTTGGCGTCCAAAGTATGTCAAATAAGGATATTAACAGCAACAATAAATAATGAAAAGCATCATTAAAATGGACTTCGAAAGATCAATACTTCGATGGATCGGAAAGGGTCTCCAAGGTCGCCTCGAAACTTTTCACTAATATTTCAGCACTAAAAAGTCATCTTCGGCATCTTCAACATCTCTGTCGGCGTCTTCAAAAGAGTATCACAAACGCCAGCCAAAGGGAGTTGGCGCGGTGCGCATTGAGCAAACAACACGCTTGATGGTAAGGACTTCGCCCGGGCGCCCGTGGGGAAAGCGCCCGAAGGCACAAGTAATCCTCTACGGCCATTTCGATAACTCGGACCACTCATCTCGCGAGAAGCAAGCCACCAAAGACGACCAAGAGGAGCGAGCAAAAGAATGCATCGAAGACCAATCAAGACGAGCTGAAGTCTACCGAAAGATGAAGTGGCCCCGAAGCTATTCACGTAAAGACAAGGGTGCATGAGGAAGCCGAGCTAGAATTAGGACCTTCACATATTGTATTTAGCTATTGAATTTTGTGCCTCCTCTCAAAATCAAATAGCTAAGGGGCTACTCTTGGGGGGGGTGTAGTGTATGTTCATGACTCCCTCTTTGTGTTTTGGGCCTAATTGTAAAGATTATGGGTCCAACATGTAGAAACTAGGCCCTTTTGTAAGCCCTCAATGGCACTTTTGTAAATACTAATATTTTTAAGGGCAATAAAGAAGACAACCCCTCCCACCTTCTCTATAAAAGGAGAAGAGGGGGAAGGAGGGAGGGGGCTGGTGGCTTTCATTTCTCACTTTGCTTTTGTTGTCTCTCCTTTCGGGGGGTGGCATGCTTCCATGCCAGAACAACAACATGGATAATTAAGCACAACAAAGAGCAATTCGTGCACTAATCAAGTAATGACATCAAAATTAACTTAATCCAAGGTGAAATCCACGCATATGTTGTTGCATAATTGAAAGGTCTTAAATGGTCGGGGGGTGAATAGCCTAATAAAAATTCTACAAAATCACTAAAGCAAATTGTTAGACAACAATAAGGTGATAAACGTGGTTGCTCTAGCTCTACTTGTCGGCAAGCCACCTAATAGCAATTCTAGGATTTATAGTCTCTAATTCACACAAATGCTATGTCGCTACTTTACCAACTAGGTGAGCAAGCTAGTTTACACTAAACAATTCAAGAGAGCTACTCAACTAGCAAAACTACACAAGCTACTCAAGCACAAGATATATATCAAATGTAATGCAAGAGAAGTGTAGAAGTGTTATACCAAAACGACGAGGCAAGTCAACCAATCACCGGAAGATGATATCACAATATGAACATGATGAAGCCAATCACCGGGAGACAATCAATCACACAAGATGGAGACAATTGATTTATTCACCCGGAGTTCACTTGAGCACCCTCAAGCTAGTCTCCGGTTGTGTCGACCGTCTCAACGGTGGATCAAGGTGGCGCGCACGCCTTGCCTCTCTAGGGCCCTCTTGACACCACGCGATTGATAGGTAACTCAACGACACACGCAATGTATTAGAGTATCAATTCGGCACTCCGCCGGGGAAGATCACAAACCCCTCACAAGTCACCGGGAGGTGGGCAAGAACAAGCACCTTCTCTTCCCAATGCCTCCAACAATCACCGAGCCGGCTAGGAGTGGTGCTCTCCAAGAGTAACAAGAAATCCACCGGCTACAACAATCTTCAAGTGCCTCTAGATGCAACTCACAAAGTAAACTCTCAAAGTTATGCTCTCAAGCAAGTGGGGAGAGAGGGGAGAAGTTTTGCTCATCTCAAAGTGTATGGAATGATTCAAAATGTCCAAGAGAGAGAGCTAGAACCGGCCACCAACCTATTTATAGAAGTGGGGGAAAACCCCACTTCAAACGCTGTCACTGCGTGGGCGCCGGACGCGCGCCAGGGAGAGGGCGCCGGGCGGACGCCGCAGTGGCGTCCGGCGCACCACAAGTTGCCACGTGTACTCGACCATTAGAAGTGGCCCGTTGACAAGGCTCGGGACGAGCCCGGAAAGCCTGTTAAAACCCGCCACCGTTGGATCTCGGGTCGCTGATCGTCGGACGCACCCCCGGCATCCGCAGCGTTCAACTTCGTGCGCCGGCCTCGTCAACTGCTTCACCATGCCCGGAGCGCTGGCTACCCGCCCGCAGCGTCCAACGCCTGGCGGCCGGGCGCGCCCGGCGCTACCACTTCTGCGCCGCGCGGTCCTCCACGCGTAGGGCCCGCGCCGGCGGGCGTCCGACGTTTGCGTGGCGGCGTCCGGCGCCGTAAAACTCCGTTTTACAGCACAATCGACGCCACTAACTTCTCCACCTTTGCACATACATGCTAGCCAACAAGTGTACCAACTTATGCTCCGGGGATAGCATGTTTTTCGCCAACAAATTGCATCGGCGCAATGGAAAATAAGCGTTTCATTTTTCTCAAAAATGCCTGCTCGGCGGGAGGGTGAGCGGTACCCAAACCTATCTCAACCCCCGCAAACACCACCACCTTTGCAAAGTGTGCCAACACCACCAAGTGTACATCACCAAGTGCTTGTGTGTTAGCATTTTCACAATCTTTTTCAAAGGTTTGGTTAGCTCTCTAGGTTAGAATGCATGCACATGATTGTTAGACCTAGAGACACCAAATGATCGAAGTCTCAGAAGATTTCCCCTCTTCATAGTATGGCTATCGATCCTAAGTCACTCACACCCTCTATGGTGTCTTGAGTGTGAAATCAAATGACCCTAACAATATACCTTTGCCTTGAGCCCAATTTGATCACCTCTTCTCGATTCTCATGTCCAAGCAAGCACTTGATCATCTTTTGGATCACCTCAATCCATCCACCATGATCCTCATGCTCCACACTTGGCTCGACCAATCTCTAACTAAATCACACACTTAGCATAGAGAGATTAGTCCTAAGGATGTCATCAATTATCCAAAACCAAACTAGAGATCTTCAATAATGCATGTAACAATGATATTATTTTTCAACTTTGAAAAATTACTGCATATTGTGCACATTCTTGTTTTTGTAACAGCGGGTTCAACTTTAAATTTAAGAGTGAACTAGTCGGAAATGTGCAATTTTCTCAGGATAATTATCATTTCTATCATGGTTCATGAATGATGCTGCTTATGGTATGGGCAACACAGCACCCTACCAACTGATATAAGGTCTACAACTCACAAGCAAAAAAGAAGCAAACATATTATATATGTGCTTCGACAATAAATTTAGAGAAATATGGTAGCCAATATATAAAGGTAGTAGTTACTGGTGCAATCTGACATCATTGAGCGCTAATATAATTATCTCTGATAGCATGCATCTCTGCAGTTGCATCACTTATTGATAGACGCTCTGAGGGTAATTTCTTTGAGCAAAGGACACCGAGCTGAATGATGGCGGACAAACATTTCTTGTTTCTTGTAATATTCCTTGAATCATTGCTACTGCTTGCTTCATCGTGCAACCATCACTTTGTCAGGAAGAGTAGCCTCAGTGTAACCATGTAGGCTTTTACCATCTCTGAACATGTCATCTGTTGGCCTCTTTGCTGTGAACATCTCTAGCAAGGTGATACCAAGACTAAACATGTCACCGCAAGTCGATACCGCAAGACCTTCTCCATACTCTGCATTGGATTAAAACATGAACACCCATGGGCCATGGTTATATATAGAGATATTTAGATGCTATCATGCGAAGCACAAGGAGAACAGGACAACAAACTAGAGTTACCTGGAGTAATATATACAATGGAACCTCTTATTCCTATGGTGCTACTGGAGTTGACAGGATGTTTGCTTGTTGCTTTATCTAGAACTTTAGCAATGCCAAAATCTCCAACACGAGCTCTCATGTCCTGATTAATAAGAATGTTAGTTGGCTTGAGATCGCAATGGATGATCGATGGCTGGCAACAGTTGTGAAGATACGCCAAAGCATCCACAATGTCCACAGCGATATCCAACCTCTGTGACAGGCTGAGTGCTCCTTGTCCATTTTGGGCTTCCAAATTATAGTGGATCCATCTATCTAAGCTGTCATTAGCCATGTATTCAAAGACTAGTGCTCTAAAGTCTTGACCCTAATGGTTGATGCTAGAACAACATGTAATGATCTTAAGAAGGCATCGGTGCCTCACTCTTCTTAGTGCCTCACATTCAGCCTGGAAGCCTTTCTAGGATCCTGATTGCTGGACATTAAATACCTTAACAGCAACAATAATGGCGTGATTTTCTATTGTGCCTTTGTATACTGTACCATATCTTCCCTTTCCAAGCACATTTGCTTCAGAAAATCTATCCGTTCCTTTCAATGCATCATTGTATGAAACTATTGGAAGCTCTATCTCTAGAAATTGTGGTGGCGAATCTTTCTTTGGTGTTGTCTTGGACTTTTTGTGGTGAAATCCAGCCCAAATGAGACAAAGTAAGATGAGACTTCCGATTGTTGGGATTGCTATTCTAAGAGTCTTGGGTATGCTTTTCCTATTCTTTTTGCATAAAAGCTTGGGCATTTTGGCAGGTGGAGCTGTGGTATCCCCCCGCATAATGCATTGTTACCAACGATTGATGTTCCGAATAGATTTTTGAAAACCCCTTCTTTTGGTACTTCACCTTGCAAATTGTTGTAGGATAGATCTAGACGGCAACGATGTTGAATTACCTAAAAGCCCTAGGATTATTCCAGATAAATTGTTGTGGCCGAGATACAACTCCCCGTAGGTTGGTAAGGGTAGCTAGGTTGCCAGGGATGCTTGCATTAAGTTTGTTATCCATCAAATTAAGTACAGTTAGGCCTACCATGTTCTTGAACGTAGTAGGTATACTTTCTTGGAGTGAATTGCCATCCATTAAGATGTCCCGAGAGGTAGTTTGAATCGATGGCTAGCTTCTGCAATTTTGTAAGCTTCCTATGCTTTTTACGAATGACTCCAGTTAGCAAGTTTTTGCCAAAACCAAGCATCTCAAGACCTACCAAATTTCCAATATCTGATGGGATGACACTGAATATGCTGTTGTTTTGAATCTAAAGCAAATGGAGATTAGTAGATAGATTAACCATCGAGCGTGGCAATTTTCCTGCAAACATGTTCCATCCAAAGGCCAGTAGCTGTAATCTGCTACAGTTCACCAAAGAACCAATAAATTCCCACTCTTCCTCGTTGTTGGCTTCTAACATGTTAACATTTAGAGCAAACGCTTCAAGATTTTGCAATTTGCTCAATCCGGAAGGAACAATTCCGATAAAACTATTGAAATTGGCGTAAAGACTCTGGAGCCTGGAGAGATTGGTTAGTGATGGCGGAAGAGCTCCAGTAAATCGGTTTATTCCGATCCCAAGTTGTTGGATGCTCGGAAGGCATTTTCCCAGGTCAGTTGGTAGACAGCCATGCAGTGTTTTTTGCCACAAAAAAGTAATAAACAGATGATAGGTTATACAGGGAAGGTGGGAGCAGACCAGAGAGATTACTACTAGAGAGCTCAAGGAAACCGAGATACGGATTGTTCCCGATACTTGCAGGGATTGATCCCTCAAGATAGTTGACTGATAAGGATAACTCGGTCAGCCGGGTAAGGTTCACAAGAGATGACGGGATGGTTCGGGTAATGCTGCTGTTGTCCAGCCCTAGAACCGAGAGCACCGGTAGGTTGCCAATCTTGGCTGGGATGCTTCCCTGTAGTCCTCTGTTGTTTTGGATGTAAATCTCACGGAGGCCGATGCAGCGGTGATGTTACTTGGGATGACACCGGTGAGCATGTTATCGCCCACGCCAATGCCCCATAGGGCCCGAGGGAGCCGATGCTTTGTGAGGGTTCTCGCCTTGAAGGGTGTTGTACCTCAGGTCGTAAAGCCGGAGGAAGGTGAGGTTACCAATGGCAGGGGAGATGGTGCGGGCGAGCTCCCTACGAGCTGAGGTTCAAAGCGACCACCCGCCACTCGTGTCTCTTGCCGCAGGTGACGCCTCTAGGTCCACGAGTCAAGGACTCTGGAGTGGAGGGAGATCGTGGCCTTGAAAGCCACAAGGGCTCTCTCGTCATCATGGCCATGGCCATGGCCTGGCGAATACATGGCTGCACTGGGTTGTTGCTGCAGGCGGAGGTCGGTAGGAGCAGCTGCAGCAAGCACTTGATTACGAGGAGCACCATGGCCGGTGGTGGCTTTCGGTTCATTACCGCAGGTAGCGGCGGCGGCTGGGCGGCGGCGGCGATGAGCTTATTGGTTTCTTTGGCTGATAAGGATGATATTCTCTCATGTAGTACTAGTAGTACATATGGAAACGCGTAGATAGCCAGATGCATTTCCTCTCCCTCGCCTCATCAGGTCCCATGCCATGCAGCCCCTCACCAGGTCGGCACCTAACACGGCCCGGTATTCACGCAGGATCAGTTTTCTCGACATTTGGTATTCCGTATTCACGCCGTCACGCGGGGTTTCGTTCCTTCGCGTTCACGAGTTTCCTTGCTGCCGCCGCCTCTCCCTGCCTGACTGCCTCCCTCCCTAGAATTGATCGCGCCATCGTTGCCCCTCTCATCTCTCTGCCTCCCAAGAAGTTGATCGGCTAATCGCTGCTCACCGACGCCACGTCCTCTGGAACCTGATCGCCGTAAGTGCTGATCCTGATTGCTATTTAGTTTATTAGGGCTTAGCAGATTTCTAATTCAATATATTGTTTTGAACATGTTAGATTATGCCCAAAAAATATTTGTTTGGTGCTCAGAAAAGGAAAAAAAGAAGACAAGAAGATCAGCACACTGAATCGCAAAAGGGTGCTATTCATAGGTTTTTTTCAACTTCAAGTAATGCCGAAGTTAGGCAAGACCAGCAGGAACATGATCAGCCAATAATTGCACTTTTAACATATGGTACTACAGAGCAACAAAATTTAGGTGCCCAAGCTAATGTCAATGAAGGTGCTACTGGGGAGGAGAATTTACATGCACAAGCTGATGAAAATTTGCAGCATTCAGATGATACAGAAAATCCCAATATTGACAAACAAGAAGATTCACTTTTGACTATCTTCGATCCTAGAACATGGGGAAATCTTAATGACAGCAAAAGGGATATCTTAATTGTGAAAGGGCCTATAAGAGAATGAATTTACAATTCCCACATGATCCTAGTAATAGGTGTTTTTCATATGCTTATTACTGCAGAAAGCTAACTAATGGTGAAGTTGTTGACAGGAAGTGGCTAGTTTATTCTAAACATGTGGACAAGGTTTATTGTTTTTGCTGCAAGTTATTCAGATCAAATCGAACAAGTCTTCGTTAGCATATGATGGACTGAGGGATTGGAAGCATTTGAGTGAGAAACTCAAACAACATGAGAACAGTCTCGAGCATTTGACAAACATGAATACATGGAATGATCTTCGGATTAGATTAAGCAAAAATCAAACAATTGATGATGAAATGCAACGGAAATTGCAAAAGAGAAGGAACGCTGGAGACAGGTTTTGGTAAGGATAGTTTCTATCTGTGAACGCTTGGATGCTACTTTGAAACAGATTGAAGGGGTCATATCATATTTTCAGAAGTCTGAGAGACACAGGGTTCAAAGCTAGTATTGAGACTGCAAAATCCATTGCATCTAGTTTGGATGTGGAGCCAACATTTCCTACAAAACGTAAAAGTAAAAGAAAGAAGCATTTTGATGAACAAGATGATGAGACTGAAGAATTATAGCGCTCAGCTATAGAGGACTTCAATGCTGAGTACTTCCTAGTTGTTGTTGACCATGCAATTTCTTCATTGACTACTTGTCGTGGTTCTCTACCACGATCTAGTGAATTTATCTGGCTTGTGCGGGCTCCGATGGCCTAGCTCAAATGTGACACGAGGATGTATACTGGTTCAGGCAAACGATGCCCTAATCCAGTCGGTGATGGTGTGAATCTGAGCTCAAATGCTCGTATAGGGGACTACAAGCGGGTCGAGAGAGGAACCAAGGGGTCCCAAGTCTCTGTGCGTGGAGTGGTGAGTGATTGAGGCTAGTGCCAATAGCGAGAAGCTCGGTGAGTGTTGAGCTCCTCCTCTTCCCAGTGGCCCTCGAGCCCCTTTTATAGTGTTTAAGGGGTTACAGTAGCTCAGGCTCTACTGGGAAGGATGAGAAAATGGGAGAAAAGGGTAAAAATACAAGGTCGTGCCTTTTTACAGGGGGGCCATGCCCAAATCTATGTAGCTACGGGCGTTATCACTGTTGGTCGTGCGTCCTTTGCTTGACTTGAGTCGTCGAGGGGAGTCAGATTCTTTCTGACAGGGTAGACGCGCGAATCCTGTTGACTGGGTGAAGCCAGACGAGCTGTTGAGAGGTCGTGCGTGTCGAAGCGAGCCTCCTGACCTTCTCGAGCTCTTTTGTTTATGTCGGAGCGGTTGTACGAATTATTCCCAGGGATGGGCAGTTGATGACGTCGTCTGTACTTCTGTTGACTGGTGTGGGGAGTGGTTGCCCCACAGTGTGCTCGATGGGTTGGAAACGGTCACTGTGGCCTTCAGGTGGTGTGATGGCGAAAAGCCACAGTGACTGCTGGCGTCGATGACTCGGGCACAAGACCGTCAGAGTTGGCTGTAGTGCCTTTGAATAATTGAGCCCATTCTGGTGTGGTTGGCCACTGTAGGCTCGACTCGCCCCAAAGATTCTATTCGGGAAGAGGTCGAGGAGGTCGGATCAACAGTGGAGTCGGACGTACGTGTCACTGGACTTCGCACGAAATGGGACCAGGTCGTGTCGACCTAGAGGTCGCTCGAAAGTTGCGAATAGGTCGGGGGACCCGGAGGTCGAGCGAGTCGTGCGCGAGGTTGCGCCGACCGAGAGGTCGTGGGACCCCCCGAGGGCGGGCGAGGCGGAGAGAGGTCGAGCGAAGTCGGAGCGAAGCTCCGAAGTTCCTTCGCCCATACCGGAGTGGTTGTACGGTAGATTCCCAGAGATGGGCAACGCACTGTGGTGGTCTGTCAGGGTAGGAAGGTGTCCCGTCAAAGCGACCTTGACCGTGTTTGACTGTCGTCCTTGATGACATTGTTAGTACTTTTGCTGACCGAAGTAGGGAGTGGGCGATCCACGCGGTGTTCGACGGGTTGGAACCTCGCCACCGCGGGCCACCGATGGTTTTGCCGATAGACAGCCACAAGTGACGCTTTCGTCGACGATGTGGTGCGCCTGCCAAGGGATGACCGCAATGCTTGATTGACCGCTCCCATTCGGGAGCGGTTAGTCATCGGTATTTGACCCGCTCCCCCTTCCTTCCCGGAAGGAGTTGGCGGAGGTTGTGCGAACCGCGGACAGGTCGCGCGGTTCGGGAGGTCGGAGGTCTGTTCGAGAGGAGCTCATATGGGGCGTAGAGGTTGCGGGGTCCCGGAGGTCGGGACGGACCCAGGGCGCGACGACACGGAGGTCGCGGCGAAGTCGTGGTGATGTCACGGGGACCCGAGAGGTCATACCGAGCAGCGCGGGCCGTAGTCGTCTTGAGTTCGCCGGGGCTTGGGCCAGGTTTCTTGGGCTTTTGGTTTTGAATTTTGCGTTTGTTTGGGTACCCCCTGGTATTGGTACCCGACACTACTCGATTTGACCGGCTAAAGAAATTTGAACAGATATTTGGTTTCTTATTCAATTCAGAAAATCTGAAGTCCTTGGATGATAGTGATCTACGAGACTGTTGCACTACTTTTGTGAAAACTTTTTTCTCATGACAACAAGTCCGATGTTGAGTTAGATGATTTGTTCTCACGAGTTGAAAGTGTTGCAAGTAACTTTGCGGATGAGTTGATGTCAAAGCATCTGAGATTCTTCACTTTGTTAAAGTTGCAGATTGTTATCCAAATGCCTCTGTTGCATATCGGATTTTGTTAACTATTCCAGTGACAGTAGCATCAGCTGAAAGAAGGTTCTCTAAATTGAAGATATTGAAAAATTGTTTGAGGTCAACTATGCTACAAGAAAGATTAAATGGCTTGGCTATGTGCAACATTGAGAAGGATATTTTGGATACAATTGATCTCAATACTTTTCTTGAAGATTTTGCATCAAGAAATGCCCGAAGGCAGTTTCTTAAAAAGGACTGAAGCACTATAGTTTTATTTGAGGTAACCATCATATGTCGTTCTTTTACCTTCTTTGATTGATGTACTGCTTTTTTTTTCATGAACTAAATATATGCTACAAGTTATGTCTTATCAATAATACTATATAGTTCAATCATCATATTAAAATATTAGATTACCGGGCCCTTACAGTCTTGCTCTCCCATAGGCCCTTGAAAATTATGAGACGGGGCTGATGCCATGATTCCTTGGTGGAAAGTCCGTGGACATGACCAATCTTGCTAGTATGTCCGTGCTGCCGTGTAGTGCACTCTGCTCAATCACTATTTTTGTACTGCCTGCTGTGTCTGTGCTGGAGTTGTCCTCCCCATGTTTACTAGGACTGGACCGTTGATTCTATGGTCATTTATTTGTTATGACTCTGCGTTCTTGGACGAGATGGTTAAGAGAGATATTAAGAAGCAGAATATCTCTAAGGAATTAGCTATGGATAGGGGCGCTTAGAGACTAGCAATTAACGTGCCTGAACCTTTGTTTCTTTTTCCATTTGCCCTAACTCTATCTTCTGTCTTGTGCCCTATTTGTGTTTCCTGTGGGTTTCATCTCTAGCTACCTCAACTAGCTTTGGACAAAAGGCTAATGTTGTTGTTGTTGACTCTACGTTCTGTAAACGTGTTTTATGCTTGGTTTTCTCACCACTCTGTATTCTGGAAACATGTTTCTATGTGTTTCTATGGCACGGCAGCATTGTCATCGATGGATAATGAAGCTGAAATTTCAAGGACTGATTTCTCTTGAAGAACTGCAGAGTATGTATGATGACTGAACCAATTTCGGTATTTACGAATCTCCATCAGTGTAAGCTCGATGGAAATAACTTATTTCATCCCGTCCATCTAAAGGTTTGTTCGTGCTACGAACTAACGTAGAAAATTTGTTTCTTCCGAAGAATTCACAGCAACTGAACTGAACCACTCTGTGGACTGCATGCTTGTTTGGTAGCCCACCAGATTCGTTTGCACTAGTCTGCAGTTGCTAACATCTACATCAAGTGAATTGAACAATCCCCGTGTTCGGGGGAGACGGTGGAAAGACCAGAGGGCAGTCGTGGCAGTGGCGCACATGAATTCTTGCAACGTCGTCCAGACTGAGGAGACGACGACTGACTCTGCTCACGAGGTCTCCCTCTGCTTGGCTAACATTAATCCATAGCAGCATGCAAAGGAAGGGTGTAAGTTCAGGGCTCCACCAAACGCGTTTTTCTAGGAACTGCTGTCTTCCATCGTTTTGAAGGTGCACTCACGGTAAAGCTGTATGTATTCACTGACATGAGAGTAGTAGATCCGAGAAACTAGCCTCCTCCTGGCTAGACTGACGACTAAAGGAGACCATGACTCGGTTCACAGGGTCTCCCCTGCTTGGCTGCTTGCTAACAATAATTCATGGTGACTGCATGCAGAGGACTCACTGCCGCCTTTAAGACGGCTTTGCGTATACTGCGGGTTGTACTAGGGGATCAGAAATACGATATACACAGTGTGTTTGGGTTGAGAATTTAGGTGGTCCATCATCTTCTCACTCTTCATTTGGTTTGTGAAATGGAATGAGTTGATCCGTCACCACCTCATTCCTCACGAGCTAATAATTAGTATACATACGAGGAATGAGCTAATTCCACCAAAATTCATACAACGAATTCATGATACATCATCTTATAAAGCATGAGGTGTCTTCACAAATCAAACACATTAGAAATTGAATGACGATTGAACTACAGCAGCAACTAGTTGTCACTTCCCTTTTCATGTCCACTTCGGTCAATGCTGTCCTATAGCTAGACTAGATGCATGATGGTTGTTGACAGAGTATACACGCCAAAACAACCCGGAACCTACGTGTAGATAACGTATTGTCACACAAAATTTTGAATTTTATTCCTCCGTCCTTATCCACAGAAAATTAATTTATTTCCAATTATTTAGTTCTTGGGGGCACCTATATTACGGCAGTCTTTTGTAGCGATTTTATTTAAAAATGGCTAAATCATAGACTAATTTTAGAATTTATAAAAATTAATCATGCAAGATCCGTTGTAAAAGTGTCATGCAAATATTGATGCTACATTAATCCTAACATATTTCTTAGTAAAAATAATCATCAAACACTCGGGACATCATGATTTTTCCCGGGCCTACATACCCAAGGCTTTCAAGGCTGCCGGTCTATCCAGAGGTCGTCGTGAGTCGGCAGGCCGGCAGCCATATCAACTTCAGAGTTCAGAGCGTGCGAGATCCGTTCTGGAGTGGAGTGGAGTAGAGACACGTTTCCCTTTGTTTTAACACATGACTGTTTCCACACTATACCCAAACGATACTGTGAATAGTCCATCTTGAGCACACAAGAGTACAAGACAATGGTCATCAGTTCCAGAACACCGTTTGTGACCTGTTAGTGCTGATGTCCCCGTTTGAGACATTGGTCTGCGATATATGCTAGAGCTGTCCTGACCTGAGCTGTTGCATTCAAAATGCAGCAGATCATGACACCTCTTCTCATTTCAAGCGGTTGTGCGCTGCAGCAGCATGCTTCTTCTATGGCTTGGACTACCGGCGCTTATCAGCCAGCCATTCAACAAGATACTTTCTCACAAAGATCAGCCAGCCCCAAAGCATCTTTCTCTCGAGAATAAATCAGCACCAGCCACCAACACCAGCCAAACGAACAGGGCGTTTGTTTAGTACCCTGGAATTTGGCACTATAGTACTAAATTTGGTACTGTAGCACGTTTCGTTTCTTTGTGGTAAATATTGTCCTACCATGGCCTAACTAGGCTCAAAAGATTCGTCTCGCAAAGTACATCCAAACCGTTGAATTAGTTATTTTGTTTAATTACATTTCATACTTCATCCATGCGTCTTTTGCTACATTTAATGATTCGATGTGATGGAAAATTCAAACGATGTGATGAAAACTTCAGGGTACTAAACACAGCCTATAATCAAAAAGCGATTGATTACAGATGGGTGCAAAGCATGGATACTCCCTTTATTTGTTATGTATATGTGCGGGGTATGAAACTACGACTACATCAATACATCCGGTATCTCTCCTCTGGCTCAGGCTCAAAGCCTTCAGCAGCCATGCTGAAGCAGAAGCAGGTGCTGTCCACCACCACAACTAACCGTGCAACTGCTTCCTCATTTAGTGGACGTGGACAGGGATACAGTGCTGTCCAGGAGAAATGGGCCATAACAGAATTTGACTAACCAATACAGTACTACCTTTTTTGACTGGACTTGCAACTCAACGGAATAATGGCGCGCGCGTGCATAGAGCACAAGCACACCTTTTTGACTGGACTTGCAACTCAACGGAATAATGGCGCGCGCGTGCATAGAGCACAAGCACACCTGCCCAAGTTGTGAAGTTGACGCACTCTGCATGCTATTTACGAACCCCTTGGCTTCATGAGCTACTAGTTACCAGAGGCAAGGAGACCATATTCTCTGCACTGGCTCAAATTCCTCCGCACCTAGGTATGATGTTCCTCCAGCTGCTTTTGCTGCTCTCGGCCATGGCAACCAACTGTGTATGTGCAACCGCTACCGCTTCCTTACCAAGCCATAATGGTGACGAGGGAGCTCTTGTGGCTTTCAAGGCCAAGATCTCCGGCCACTCCGGCGTCTTTGGATTCGTGGAACCAGAGCACCAGCTACTGCAGCTGGGAGGGCGTCACCTGCGGCAAGAGACACCCGTGGAGGGTGGTCGCTCTGGACCTCAGCTCCTAGGGGCTCGACGGCACCATCTCCCCCGCCATCGGTAACCTCACTTTCCTGCGTTTGCTGAACCTGAGTTCCAACGGCCTGCAGGGAGAAATCCCTCATAGCATTGTTCCCTCAGCCCGGCGCATTGACATGGGCACCAACATGCTCACTGGTGTCATCCCAAGCAACATTAGCCGATGCATCAACCTCCGTAAGATGCACATCTACAGCAACAAGGGACTACAGGGAATCATCCCAGCTGAGATTGGCAACATGCCATCGCTCTCAAGTCTATGGCTGTTCAACTGCAGTATCACCGGAACTATCCCGTCTTCTCTTGCGAACCTTTCCCGACTGACTATGTTGTCCTTGGCAGCCAACTATCTTGAGGGATCAATCCCTGCAGGCATCGGGAACAATCCATATCTCGGTTTCCTTCAGCTCACCCAGAATAATCTCTCCGGTTTGCTCCCTCCTTCCCTGTTCAACTTGTCATCTGTTTATCTCTTTTCTATGGCTGTCAACCAGCTCCGTGGTCGTCTACCATCTGACCTGGGGAATAGCCTTCCCAGCATCCAACAGCTTGGGATTGGACAAAACCGATTTACTGGTGCTCTTCCACCATCGCTAACCAACCTCTCCAGGCTCCAGCTTCTTGACTTGGGATCTAATAATTTTACTAGAGTTGTTCCTTCTGAGTTGGGCAGATTGCAAAATCTTGAAGTGTTTGCTCTAGGTCATAACATGTTAGAATCAAGTAACAAGCAAGAGTGGGAATTTATTGGTTCTTTGGCGAACTGTAGTAGATTACAGAGCCTATCCTTTGGATGGAACAGGTTTGCAGGAAAACTGCCAGACTCATTGGTTAATCTGTCTACTAATCTTCAGTTTCTTCAGATTGAAAGCAACAGCATATCCGGTGTCATCTCATCAGATATTGGAAATTTGGCATGTCTTGAGGCGCTTGATTTTGGCAAAAACTTACTCACTAGGGTCATTCCTGAAAGCATCGGGAAGCTTACACGATTGCAGCAGCCAGCCCTCGATTCAAACTACCTCTCAGGACATCTACCATCCTCCATCGGAAAACTTTCTAGCCTATTTCTACTTTATGCAGACCACAACAGCTTGGAGGGGCCAATTCCACCAAATATTGGAAATTTAAGCAAACTTTCAGACCTAGATCTATCGGTTAAC
The DNA here is from genome assembly GCA_015847255.1 of Hyparrhenia diplandra. Classification (NCBI taxonomy): domain Eukaryota; kingdom Viridiplantae; phylum Streptophyta; class Magnoliopsida; order Poales; family Poaceae; genus Hyparrhenia; species Hyparrhenia diplandra. Next base: position 162,447 of record JADLZK010008570.1, read on the forward strand.
AAGCTTAATGGCTTGATTCCTAACGAAATTATGGAGCTGCCATCAATCTCAATAGGTCTCAGTCTCTCCGACAACATGCTAGAGGACCACTTCCAATAGAAGTTGGTGGACTGGTAAACCTTGGAAACCTCCTCCTATCGAGGAAACAACTTGTCAGGTGAAATACCTGATACTATTGGCAACTGCAAGGTCATGGAAATCCTCTCAATGGATGGCAATTCATTCCAAGGAAGTATACTTGCTACATTTAGGAACATAGCAAGCTTGACTATACTTAATTTGACAAACAACAAACTGAATGGAAGCATCCCTAGCAACCTAGCTACCCTTAACAACCTACAGGAGTTATATCTTGGCCACAACAATTTATCCGGAACAATACCGGAAGTTTTAGGTAATTTAACATCGCTGCTTCGCCTAGATCTGTCCTACAACAATTTGCATGGTGAAATACCAAAAGAAGGGGTATTCAAAAATTTGATTTGGACTATCAATTGTTGGTAACAATGTATTATGCTTGGGGGATACCGAGCTCCATCTACCAAATTGCCCGGGCTCTCATGCAAGAAAGAATAAGAAAGTCATACCCAAGTTTCTTAGAATAGCAATCCCAACAATAGGAAGTCTCATCTCAATTTTTACGGTTTGGGCTGGATTAGATATAGAAAGTCCAAGACACTACTAAAGAAAGATTTGCCACCACCATTTGGAGAGGTAGAGCTTCCAATTGTTCCATACAACGATATCTTGAAAGCGAGCAGGATGGATTTTTTGAAGCAAATGTGCTTGGAAAGGGAAAATATGGTACCGTATACAAGGGCACATTAGAAAATCAAGGCATCGTCGTTGCGATTTAAGGTGTTTAATGTTAAAGCAATCGGGGTCCTACAAAAGCTTCGAGGTTGAATGTGAGGCACTAAGAAGAGTCGGGCACCGATGCCTTCTAAAGATCATTACATGTTCTTCTAGCATCAACCACCAAGGTCAAGACTTCAGAGCACTAGTCTTTGAGTTCATGACTAATGGTAGCTTAGATAGATGGATTCACTTAGATTTAGAAGGCCAAGATGGACAAGAAGCACTTAGCCTCTCATAGAGGTTGGATATCGCTATGGACATTGCGGATGCTTTGGACTATCTTCTAACGGTTGTCACCATCGATCATCCATTGTGATCTCAAGCCGAAAGTAACATTCTTCTCAATCAGGACATGAGGGCTCTTGTTGGGGATTTTGGAATCATAAAGAGTTCTAGATGAAGCAACAAGCAATCATCCTGTGAATTCTGCTAGCACATTAGGAATAAGAGGTACCATCGGTTACATTGCTCCAGGTAACTCTAATTTGTTCCTCTACTGCACGTGCTTCACATGCATACATACAGGTGTTCATGTTTTAATCCAATGCAGAATACGCAGAAGGTCTTGCGGTATCGACTTGCGGTGACATGTTTAGTCTTGGTATCACCTTGCTAGAGATTTTCACTGCAAAGAGGCCAACAGATGATATGTTCAGAGATGGTATAAGCCTACATGGTTATGCTGGGGCGGCTCTTCCTAATAAAGTTATGGAGATAGCAGATTCCAACCTAAGGCTATGTGATGAAGCAAGCAGTAGCAATGATACAAGGCATATAACAAGAACCAGGAAATGTTTGTCCTCCATCATTCAACTTGGTGTCCTTTGCTCAAAACAATTGCCCTCAGAGCGTCTGTCAATAAGTGATGCTACTACAGAGATGCATGCTATCAGAGATAAGTTTATTAGTGCTCAGTGATGTCAGATTGCACTAGTAACCACTACCTTTATGTATTGGCTACCATGTTTCTCTATATTTATTATCAAAGTCCATATGTAATGTATTTGCTTCTTTTTTTGCTTGTGAGTTGTAGACCTTATATCATTCTGTGTGGTGCTCTGTTGCCCATATCATAGGCAGCATGAATCATGATACAAATATTGATTGTCATGAGAAAATTGCACATTTTAGACTAGTTCACACCCCGAAGTTGATCCTCGCCATTGTGAAAACAAGAATGTGCGCAATATATGCAGTAATTTGCAAAGTTGAAAAAGAATATCATTGTGACATGCATTATGCAACACATTTGGTGACATGTTATTTTAGACACATAAGCCGCGAGGCGAGGTTAGGCGATGCCATGACATATACTGAACATGCTATTACAGCAAGTCACATGGATCAGTGAACAAAACAGAGGCAAGCAGGTGATTTTATACTGCAGCTAAAGACAGTAAACGCAGCAGAGCAGCCGAAAGAAAAGCAAAGCTAACCATAGTAGAGCAGAGGAAGGGGAACAAGGCTCTGGGATGTGAGGTCCAGAGCGACCACCCTCCACGGGTGTCTCCTGCCGCAGCTGACGCCCTCCCAGCTGCATTAGCTCGTGCTCTGGTTCCAGTTGTCCAGCACGCCGGAGTGGCTGGATATCTTGGCCTTGAAAGCCACAAGAACTCTCTGGTCGTCATGGTCATGGCCATGCCCTGGCGAATACATGGCTACACTGGTAGTTGCTGCAGCGGAGGTCAGTAGGAGCAGCTGGAGCAAGCGGCTGATTCTGAGGAGCACCATGGCCGGTGGTGGTTTTTGGTTCATCGCCAGCAGCAGCAGCGGCGCGGGCGCAGAGCTTATTGGTTTCTTTGGCTGATAATGATGGCCAGATGCATTGCCTCCCTCGCCTCATCTCGCCTCATCATGAAAGTCTTTGGACACAGTTCTTCCGTGTAGGCACTCTTCTGAATCACTATTCTTACATTTACTGCCTGCTGTATCTGCTCTATGCTGGAGTTGTCCCCCGTGTAGGACTGGACCGTTGATTCTATGATTGGTCTTTTTTTTTTTTTCATGACTGTGTTCTGGAAACGTGTTTTACACTTTGTTTTTCTCACCATTCTGCATTCAGGAAACAGGTTTCTATGCTTGGCTTTCTCACGACTCTACGTTCTGGAATCTGTAAACTTGTTCTATGCCACGGCAGCATTGTTGGCATCGACGAATAATAAAGCTGGAATTTGAAAGGACTCATTTCTCTTGAAGAACTACAGAGTATATATGATGACCGAACCAATTTCGATAATTACATATCCCCATCGGTGTAAGCTCGATGGATTTCATCCCGTCCATCGGAAAGGTTTGTACGTGCTACAAAGTAACGTAGACGTTTTGTTTCTTCTGAGAATTGACAGCAACTGAATTGAACCATCACCGTGATCTGGGGAGACGGTGGAAGGACCAGCAGAGGGCAGCCGTGGCCCGTGCCAGTGGTTTAAGAAGGACGACTGACTCTGTTCCTCGTCCAGACTGAGGAGACAAAGACTGACTCTGCTCACGAGCTGAGGTCTCCCCCTGCTACAAGATCAGAGAAACTAGCTAGCCTGATCCACCTTGACTGACGACTAAGGAGACCATGACTCGGTTCACAGGGTCTCCTCCCCTGCTTAGCTGCTGGCTAACTGCATGCAGAGGAGTCACTGCCGCCTTTGATTGAATTGCCGACATGGTATACTATGGGTTGTACTAGCGGATCAGAAATCCAATATGGACCTAATTGGTACAGCTCAGTTTTAATGTTTATCACAAAATTAGTTGTGTTGGTATGCATTCTTTTGTTGACTTAAGTTATGCTACTTTGTGGAGAGTGGCTGACATACGAGTTTTGTAATGTTACCAAGAACAAACAAATAAGTTAGTTTGCATTATTCTTTCAATTTTCAAATGTTCTCGTCTCCTTGCAGTATTTACTTCGTGAATTGTAGATTGAACATTCTTTATTTACATAATATTCCGTCTGGTGTTCGAGATTAGCTACCTGGTTACACCACTTACTGATATGAATAAAAGAGATTGAACTCCCAGAAGCAATATATTTAATCTCGTGAACAATGACTTTTGTGACCTATGCATTATAGGACATTGTATCTTCCAGGTAATATTTAAGGAGTCCGAGGCCACATGCCTGATGTGGATTATGCTCCTTCACAAAGTAAGCAGCATAATGAGTCCCCAAAGCTTCTATCATTTTGGCATCTGTAGTTCTATCAACTGGATGGCAGCAAGCAGCTACAAAAGACCTTGAATGGTTTCTAATCACAGTACCAATGTCTACGTGGAGGATCATCAAAGGTGGCTGCAACCCCATTTTACTGCGGATAAACGAGGTTCACACGTACGTGTGAGATGTAGATTATTTAAACATGTGTAGAAATACCATTTCAGTGTATGCTTTTACCATCTCAGCAGTGCAATGGGGATGAACCCAACATTTTTTTAAAAAAATTTTGAAGAGCATTTCTTGCCTCCAAAATGTGCCATATAGTGATAGCAAAGATTATCATGTCTTGATGTGATGCTTCAGCAAGGAATTAAAAAAACTATTGTCTAATTAAATTTGAGATTTCGTTTGACTCCATACTCCTTTACCTCTCGCCATATCTCAGATGCATATTGACACATAAGCAGAGCAGGCTCAATAGTTTCTTCTCGTCCACAGAAACGAACATGCATATGGTGTTGGGATGTGTCTATGCTTAAGCTGCATTCCAGTCAGCAAACAATCATGAGCCATTCTTCAAAGTATTATTTCCGACTCTATTAGATCATTGATCATTCGTTTCCACATCCTTTGTATTTATTTTTTTTTTTTTAGAAAGCACATCCTTCGTATTTCAAATTGCTATATTTGTACACTTTTGGTTTCGCCAAGATGGATATACAAACATATCCACCAGACCCAATAAACATAATAGGTTTCCTCCTACTTGTCACTTCCCCTCAAGATTTTTTATTTGTGTTTCTTTGTTCATATTTCTCCATGTGGTCACACCCTTCTTCTTTACGTCGATGATATGGTCATCATGGGTCCCTTTTCTTACTTTCTTGGTCTTGAGGTCACCTCCACGTCTGATGCTATTTTCCTCTCTAAGAGAAGTACACTCAGGACCTCCTTTCTCGTGTTGCTCTCACTATCCTTTTTTTTTTTTTTTTGGAGAATGAAAAAAAAATCACCTCCAACAACTCCTAAACTCACCTCGTAATCTTTTTAGCACTTGGGGAAGAAAAAAAAACTTTGCACATAAAGATGCGTGGACTCCAGGTCGTGCACAAAATGGTGTATCCTTTAGATAGTCTAGAGGTGGAAGGGCCGGGAAAGAATAAAGAGCTAGAAAAACATATTGCCGATCCAAATGTGCCAGAGTGAAAGAACATATAAAATTGGTTAGCATAATTTGGATATAGTATAGGATAAGTAAAATTGTCTTCTATTTTTAGGGTTGAGTTATAGGAAACTGTTGGAGATGATTTTATTTACTCTAGAAAAAATAGAAACACTCTTAACTTTTGTAGCCCTAGTTCATATCCTAAAATAATTAAGAGGATATTTTGTAATGGGCTAAAATAATGGCACTAGTAAAGAGGTATTGAAAAATTCCGTAATGCATCGTATGTGCAACTTTTCTTTTCTTTTTTACAACAAAACAAATTCATTAAATCGTATGTGCACCTGGATCTCTAACATGCACCCGCACTGGTTTAATGGGCCTCGCCAGCCCACTTATGGCCCGCATGATATCCACCGTAGATGACCATCCAACTTGAATGAACGGCGGGTGCTGGAAATCTGAGAGCTAGCGCACGGCGCGCACGGCTGCGGGCAGGAGACGGCGGCGCCGGCCTGGGCCCACTCGTCGGAGCCCGCGTGCGGGCGAAGCCGCGCGCGGCTCTGCCGAGCGGCTCCTCGCCGGTGCCGGTGAATACTGCGCTCAGGAGGTCTTCAGCACGGTGGCGCAGCGGAAGCGGCGTGACGGCCTGGTTCAGCACGGCGGTTCAGCACGGCGGCGGCTCCGTCGCCCTTGTGTGCGGCGGCCGCGAGAGCGGAGCGGCACCTGATGCGCGGCGGGGTCCGGGGTGGTGACTGCTACGGCGTCGCCCTGATGCGCGTACATCAACGCCTTGGTGCGTGGCGGCACTATGGCAGGCTGATAGCTTGTGCGTGCGAGCTCGCCTGATGGCTCGCCCGGCAAGGCTGCACGAGCGGACAGCAGCAGCAACACCAAGCCGAGGTAAATCATCCTGAAGCCATACATAATCTTTCGTGAAGTATCTCTGTTTTGGGAAAATTGGATTTGGAGAATTTTGTCTAAGATTTACCTGATTCCCCTCCTACATGCTAATCTCAACCTTAGCTCCATATATTTGGAGAATTTTTCCACGGTTGACATAATCCTAGGCTCGATTGTGCATACCGGTGACACAACTGATGTTATGCTCACTGATTTTATACACAACTAGGACTAAATCCATGAGAAATTGTTGAATATTTAGGCATATTACGAGATATATTAATCCATAAAGACGACATAAAGTATGCTAACAGAAACATAATAGGCACAAATAAACTCAACATGCTACTGCAACTAGCATTATATGCTAAGCCCATTCTTTAGCAGCGATAGCAATAGCATAAAAGAGATTCGGCTTATACCCTTGGGTGATTCCGCCGGTGCCTGCGGCAGGAGCATCACCAGAGCCGGTTGCAGCGCAGCGTCGGAGGCACTCCTCGTCGTCGGCGCCATTGGTGGAAACTTGCGGCAGCAACGAGAAGCGAGCGAAAGGGCGATCGGTCTTCGCTGAGAGGCGCTCCCAAAACGATTGCCCGCTACCCGTGCAGGTGCGCGATGCGGACGTAAGTTTCGGAGGCTTGCTCGCCGGAGTCCCCTGTGCGCGCAGGGAGCTCGGGCCGGAGATGCTAAGACTCAGCTCAAGCTCGGGACGGTGGAATGAGTGTGGCGGCTGTTGGATAAGGGAAGACAGCCGTGTATTTATAGAGGGCGGCTAGGGGCACACCGCACGGTGAGTTTACCCTTTTGCCCTTGGCTTAGGGCGCGCACCGCGCAGGTGCGTTTTACCCTTATGCCCTTCGCGACCGTTGCCTGGGCCATTTAGCCGTTGGGCCGTTCCTGCGTGGATCGTGGCTGAACCATCTAGCCGTTAGGCCGGTCCAGTGTGCCACAAAAAAGGCACAATCTAGCTGTTAGGCCGGTCCAGTGTGCTACAAAAAGCAAGGCCAAGGCCAAGGAGCACGCGATGCGGCTCGGCGGCGGCGGGCGCGTGGCTCCCCATGTTCCCTCTCAACTCCTCCAGAGAGCACCAACTAGCTTCCTATTTAAGTTAAGCACTCTCTCGGTGAGTGTACCATGTGGTACTAATCCCACTCCACTTACCATAAATGTGTGGGCCTTTGGAGTTTCCTTGATTAATTGCTAGTTAACTAATGGGCCAAGCCCAATTAATCTAACAGAAATTGGGCACAGCATCATTAATCCATGACTAATCACACAGTAACTGTGCTTCCCATGACTCGGGCCTCGATGATTCTGGGCCTTGGACCATAGCTCTCCACTAGTCCGTGATCACTTTTCCAACACTGTAATAGCCTGTTCAGTATATGTGGTGTCGGTTCTCCTCACCGCTTATGCACCTAGTCGATGTGAGGGGAGTGGGTCGCCACATGTTACTTACTGTAATAGCATGTCACCACATGCGTTGCATAATGCATGCCACTATGCTATTCGTTTTCAACTTTGCAAATTACTGCATATTGTGCACATTCTTGTTTTCATAACAGTGAGGTTCAACTTTGAGGTGTGAACAAGTCGGGCATATGCAATTTTCTCAGGATAATCAACATTTCTGTCATCATTCATGAATGAATGATGCTGCCTATGGTATGGGCAACACAGCACTGTATAACTGATATAAGGTCTATAACTCACAAGCAAAACATATACTATATATGGACTATGACAATAAATTTAGAGAAACATGGTAGCCAATATATAAAGGTAGTGGTTACTGGTGCAATCTGACATCACTGAGCACTAATATACATATCTCTAATAGAATGCATCTCTGCAGTAGCATCGGTTATTGACAAACGCTCTGTGGGCAATTGCTTTGAGCAAAGCACACCAAGCTGAATGACGGCGGACAAACATTTCCTTGTTCTTGTTAAATCATTGCTATTTTTTGCTTCATCATGCAGCCATAGGTTGGAATCTGCTATCTCCATAACTTTGTCAGGAAGAGCTGCCTCAGCATAACCATGTAGGCTCATACCATCTCTGAACATGTCATCTGTTGGCCTTTTTGCTGTGAACATCTCTAGCAAGGTGATACCAAGACTAAACATGTCACCGCAAAGTCGATACGGCAAGACCTTCTCCATACTCTGCATTGGATTAAAACATGAATAAACATAGGTATATAGAATATTTAATGGGCATGGGGATACTTAAGTAGATGCTATCATGTGAAGCACATGGGGAACAAAACAACAAATTAGAGTGTTACCTGGAGCAAGGTAACCAATGGAACCTCTTATTCCTAATGTGCTCGTAGAATTCATAGGATGTTCGCTTGTTGCTTCATCTAGAACTCTGGCAATACCAAAATCTCCAACACGTGCCCTCATGTCCTGATTCAGAAGAATGTTTTTCGGCTTGAGATCGCAATGGATGATTGATGGCAGGCAACCGTTGTGAAGGTAGTCCAAAGCATCCACAATGTCCACAGCGATATTCAACCTCTGTGACAGGCTGAGTGCTCCCTGTCCATTTTGCCCTTCTAAATTTGAGTGAATCCATCTATCTAAGCTGCCATTAGCCATGAACTCAAATACTAGTGCTCTAAATTCTATACCCTGGTGGTTTATGCTAGAACAACATGTAATGAGCTTCACAAGGCATCGGTGCCTCACTCTTCGTAGTGCCTCGCATTCTGCCTGGAAGCTTTTGTAGGACCCTGATTGATGGACATTAAACACCTTAACCGCGACAGCCACAGTTTGGTTTTCTATTGTGCTCTTGTATACTGTACCATATCTTCCCTTTCCAAGCACATTTTCTTTTGAAAATCCATCTGTCCCTTTCAAGATATCATTGTAAGGAATTATTCGAAGTTCTACCTCTGCAAGTTGGAGTGCTATTTCTTTCTTTGGCTGTCTTAAACTTGCAGTGAAGAAATCCAGCACAAGCAAGCCCTGACAGTAAGAGTAGTAGAACTCCTGTTACTGGGATTGCTATTTCAAGAGACTTCAGCATGCCTTTCTTGTTCTTCCTTGCACTAGTGATTGGGCATTTTGGCAGCCGTAGCTGTGGTATACCGCCACATAATGCATTGTTCCCAACAATTGATAGTTCACTTAGATTTGTGAAAACCCCTTGTTTGGGTACTGGACCTTGCAAATTGTTGAATGATAGATCAAGTTGGAGTAGCGACGTTGAATTGCCTAATAGCTCTGGGATCGTTCCCCCGACAAGTTATTGTGGGCAAGGTACAACTCCTGCAAGTTAGTAATGCTGCCTAAGATGCCAGGGATGCTGCCATTCAGTTTGTTGGCTGTCAAATTCAATCGAAAGTGAGGCCTTGCACATTCTTCAGTGTGGCAGGTATGCTTCCTTGAAATAAGTTGTCACCCAGCGAGATGATTTCTAGGACTCTGCAGTTGCCAATGGTATCTGGAATTTCACCTGACAATTGATTTCCGACAGAATGAGCTTTTCAATATTTAACAAATCACCAACTTCTGGAGGAATTGGTCCCTCCAGCAGGTTGTTAGACAAGTAAATACCTATGGAGATTGATGACAGGCGCATGAGTTCACTGGGAATAAATCCAACAAGTTTGTTACTTGATAGATCTAACGCTGCAAGTTTGCTCAGATTTCCAATCATGGGAGGAATTGACCCCTCTAAACTGTTGCCATGTGCTACAAATAAAGACAGAGCAGTGAGGTTTCCGATGGTTGTTGGTATATGTCCTGACAAGTTGTTGGAATATAGATATAGATTGATCAGTGGTGTAAGTTTGCCGATGCTTTCAGGAATGGCCCCAGAGAGGGAGTTTTCTCTAAAATCAAGCTGCTCTAGATTTACCAGATTTCCAATCTCGGATGGGATGACACCAGATATGCTGTTGCCGGGAGCCCGTAGCCACTGGAGGCTGGTTGTGAAATTAGCAAACCAACTCGGCAGTTTCCCTGAGAACCTGTTCCATCCAATTGTGAGCACCTGCAACCTAGTACAGTTCGTCAAAGACGGAATAAATCCCCATTCTTGTTCATCGCTTGCCACTAACATGTTCATATCAAGGTCAAACACCTCAAGATTTTGCAGTCTGCCCAAGCCGGAAGGAACAACTCCGCAAAACTGTTGACGGACACATGAAGTTGCTGGAGCCTGGAGAGATTGGCTAGTGACTGCGGTAGAAATCCAGTAAATAGGTTCATTGAAACCCCAAATGCCTGGATGCTCGGAATGCTTTTCCCCAGGTCGGTTGGTAGATGTCCATGCAGCTTGTTATTTGCTATGAAAAAGTAATATACAGATGATAGGTTGTACAGGGATGGAGGGAGCAAACCAGAGAGATTATTGACAGAGAGCTGAAGCCAGTAAAGGTATGGATTGTTGCCGATCCCTGCAGGGATTGACCCCTCGAGGTAGTTGCTGGACAAGGACAGTATGGTCAACCGGGAAAGGTTTCCAATAGACGACGGGATGGTTCCAGTGATGCTGTTGTTCGCCAAGGCCAGAACTGAGAGCGACGGCATGTTGCCAATCTCAGCCGGGATGCCTCCCTGCAACCCTTTGTTGCTACTGATCCTCATCACACGGAGGCTGGTGCAGTGGCTGATGTTGCTGGGAATGACGCCCGTCAACATGTTCTGCATCAGGTCAAGGCTCTGTAGGCGCCTGAGAGATCCGACGCTGGGAGGGATCTCACCCTGCAGGGTGTTGAAGCTGAGATTGAGCCAACGAAGGAAGGTGAGGTTGCCGATGGCAGGGGAGATGGTGCCATCAAGGCCCTGGGAACTGAGGTCCAGAGTGACCACTCGCCAGGGGTGTCTCTTGCCGCAGGTGACGCCCTCCCAGCTGCAGTGGATGGTGCTCTTGTTCCACGAGTCCAGCACGCCAGAGTGGCGGGCAATCTTCTCCTTGAAAGCCACAAGTGCTTTCTCGTCGCCGGCGCCACCATGGCCTGTCGGAGATGTTTCTGCGGTTGTGAGGGTGGTTGCCGTGCTGGACACCAGCAACAAAAGCTGGAGGAGGAATCCGGCTGTGACGAGCAGCATGTCTGCTGAAGGATTGAGTCAGTGCAGAGAGTGGTTCCTTACCTGACAGCATTATATTATGTGAGTTTCGTAGATACATCTATACGGGCAAGAGTACCTCGTTTTCATTTGCTATTTAAAAATATAGCTCTGTCGTGCCGTGTTTGGAGAAACTAAGTGTTTTTTGTAAAATCTGATCCGTATTGGTTTGTAGCTTTGCCGGTGGAGCTCAGTCATTATATAGTTTTTAGTTAGCAACCAATGTGCATTGCTTCCCAAAAATCAACTAATATGCATGATCCTGCATGGTGCGTAATTAGTCTCTGTCAAGCCGGCCAGCGATTCTAAATTAATCGTCTTCTGTTCGGTTCATGAAGGTTGACCTTTGTCGTTTTGGGTGTTAGGTTTGATGGATTCTCATCATCATTTGAATTTTGGTACACTGACAACGTCACATGGTTATACTAATTGTTTGCTTGTGAAGCGAGTAGAGAACAATTTATTATAGAGTGGTTAAATGCATGATAAGCCCTTGAACTTGTCTAGGTGCGCCACTTAGGTTCACAAACTCTCAAAATGCATTTTTGCCACCCTAATGTTGTTCAAGTGTGTGTTACTTTGGTCCACGAACACACAAAATGCATTTTTACCACCCTAATGTTGTTTAAGTGTGTCACTTAGTCCATAACGATTCGCGAGCTGGCTTTTGGTCTATGTGGCATCACCAGCTGCAGCGTGGCGCTAACTGTACCGCTGCGCATGTGAGGAGCGTGTGAGGTGGTCTGGACTGTGAAAAAAGTAGGTAGACTCTCAAAATTTGATATGTTTATCTATGTATCATATCAAATTTTTGGATACAAGGGTTTGTTTGACACGGCTTCAGCTCTGGTTCTAGTGGCATCTTCGGCTGTGGAGCTAGAGGAGCCGCAGGAGCCATTTGTTGAGCTAAAGAAGAGGAGCCACATCTGTTTCTTGTGTATAGATGAGGAGCTGCAATTTGTGGCTCCTCCGGATGAACGTGCCAAACATGCACCAAGTATTACTTCCTATGTCGATGGATCATACAATGCGTCTTCATCCATCAGGCATCGCCTGGGACTGGGACTACGAGCCGCTCCCGTCTTCTCGTGAGACGACGAGCGCGGCATCTCCAGGCCTCGCCAAGGACCTTTCTATAAAAATAGCAACAGACTGACGACCTCAGTAGACACGTTGTACATGCCCTAACACTAACAGCTGGAGGAGGCGACATCTGCTTCTAAAGAGCAGCATGGCTGCTGAAGTCTCTGAGCCACAGAAGAGAAACCAGATTTACTGATCCAGTTGCAGTTTCATATAAGGGGTGTATCGAGACGGGTTCAAGTTTCTTCATTCAAAGGCAATTGGTTGCCGCTCTTGTATCATTAGACTAGTCTCAATGTGAGTTTCATAAAAGTTTTATGCGCATTATTAAGTGTTGATGTGACGTAGTTTAAATGAAGAAAGAGATTAAAATAGTTTCATGAATGAAATAAAGTTTCATGAAAAACAACGACTAATTCATCTGCCAATATATTTCAGAAAACTAAGTGCTAATGGTTTTGTGAAATCTTCAAGAATATTAATAGGTACAAGGATTGGGGTTGGTTTAATATATTTTTCGAAATAACTCAATCCTTGCATTACACTGTTTTCAACATCCGGAAGCCTCCGGAACAGAGCCTTAAAACTCTCATTGAGACTGGTATGCATGGGGTCAAGCCAATATTTCAAGACAGCTCTATCATTATCACAGACCCAGAAATCTGCACTAACGGGTGTAAAACGATGTTCGGGAACTGATGACCATTGTCTTGTTGCGGATTGGTGCGGAAACAGTCATACGTTGAAACAAAGGGAAAGGTGGCTCCACTCCACTCACCAACAGATCTAGCACAGTCTGCGAGCTCTGAAGCTGATGTCTGCCGACGACCTCAAGATAGACCGGCGGTCTTGGGTATGTAGTAGGGCCGGGAAAAAAATCATGGTTGGCTGCGCGATGACACGTCCCACCCCATTCGCGTTGCTGCTCGTGTCCCATGACGTGCACATTGTCTAAGAGCACCTCCAGTGTTGCAGAGAACCGAACCGTGAGGAGAGAGAAACGGCATCACGGTTCGCTTCCACACTGCAGCAACCGAACCGAGGGGAAAAATTTTCGTTCACATCTTCAACTCGGTTCGAACCGAGAGAATAAACAATCGGAGGAACGCAGGCGGGGAGGGCCCTCGCGCGGCGCTCGTGCTCGTCCGACCGCTGGGTGGCGCCGCTTGTCGCCGGACCACTGCTCGGCTCGACGCCCTTGCTCGCCGGCGCCGCCGCTGCTCCCGCCCGGACGCGCGCCCGCCGCGCGGACGGCTGCCCGACCCTTGCTTTCCGGGCCGTCGCGCACCACTGCCCGTCGGATCACGCCGCCTCGGTCGCCCTCGCTCCGCCCGGCGTGCCGCCCTACCCGACGGGCGGCTGCGGCCCCCTGCTCAAGCGGACGCGGCACCCGCTCCCAACCCCGCGAGCCCTAGGCCGGGCAGGCAGCCGCGGCAGCCGGCTCCGCCGACTTTCCGCCCCGGTGAGCACGCCCCAATGTCGGCCGAAGGAGATGAGATAGAATGGGGAAAGGTGGAGAGAGAGTGTCGGTGCTCGGTTCGATCACACTGGAGACAGCCGAACCATCCTCAAAATCGATTTTTGGAGGCCCACCTATGTCCGAGCCCGATGTCGGTGTTCGTTCGATGTACACCGGAGGTGCCCTAATAAAATAGCTCAAGTGACTATTTTTAAAAAAGGTGTCGGTCATGTGCCGGCTCTCATTGCACGATGCCCCCCTCGCGCATCTCCCGCTCCCCGCACGACGCAAAGACGGGGCGAAAACCCTAGCGCCGCCGTACCCTTTCAAACCGGGCACTCTTCCCCCAAGGCCGCGCCGCGAGGAGGAGGGCCGGGGAGGCCGGGCCAAGGCCTCTCGGGATGGCGGCGGCGAGGCATCTTCGGCAAAGGGGCGGACGCCTTCGGTGAGCAGCCCGCGGCGGCGACCCATGGTGGCGGGGCGGTGCGGATCGTCCATCTGCGTCGGGCCCGCCCCGCTTTTGGATCCCACCTCCATCGTCGGGATAAGGCGAAGGAGCGACGGTCGTGGGTGGTGGGCGTCAGGCGCTGGTCGGGGATCCGGTGGCGGGCCGGCCGGTCGGGCGGTGGTCGGTGGTCCCGGCGCGGCTGGGCATCCCCGGGTGGTGTAGGAGCCGTTTGGTGGTGGGAGATGCTGGTGGCCGTGTGCTTCCCGGTCCGCTGGGCATCTAGGGTAACGGAGGCGCGGCCCGGAGCTTCGAGGCCGGTGGGAGTGGGCTGGGGCTTGAGCGGCTGGCGGTGAAGTGGTTTGGTGTGGTGGTGAGTAGCCGGTGGCCGTGGTGGCTTGGTCAGCGGGCGTGATTCGCCGGGCGGCACGAGGGCCGGGGGCGTGCCGGCCGTGACCGGACGGGAGGGCCGGTGGCGGTGGCGGCGTCTCGCGAAGGTGCGGAAGCGCGGCGACTCTTTGCGCGAGGGGAGGCCCTATGTGGGGATGCACGAGTGGGCGGCCGGTTCTCGGCCATGGTGGTGGAGGTGGTGTCGGCGGGTTCTACGCATGCGGGCGTTGGGGCGACGGTTTGTTGGTTGTGCTCCCTCTTCTTGCTCGTTTACCGCGGTTTCGACCTTGTCGCCTCGGTGGCGGGGGTGGTCGTATGTTCTCGCGGTGCCGTGGCGATATTATAGTGATGTACCGAACCTTCTCCTCGGCCGGGGGTTCTTGCGGGCGGTGGGAGTATTTGTTGCTTGTCCGTGAGTGTGCGTAAGGTGCGGTGTCGACCGGCGAAAGCCTTCACCGACATTCTTGCCGGTGGTAATGGTAGTGGCGCTCTTGGGCGTCGTTCTTCCGTTGGGGACATAGTTTTGGGGCATCATTTCTAAAGCATGGAGTTTCGGGTGAAAACCTGGTCCGTTTTACGGACAAGCGATTTAACGACGCCCACTGGGCGTTGTGTCCTCCTTGGAGGCGCCGCTTCTCGAGGCTCATCTCAGCTTGTGGCACTGTGGGAGGTGGTCTGGTTGGCCTGAGTGAGGCAGCATAGGAGGTGCTCCTTGGTCTTGGTGTTTGGCGGCGAGGTGCAGAGGGCCCATGGGTGCTGGAGGTCTTGAGCTAGTGCGCTTGGTGCGTGTGGTGATCTTGGTGATGGCCGGGTGGAAGTGGCGCTTTTTACGGCGGTTTCGCTTATCTGAGTCTTGGGTAGTGGTTTGGTGGAGTGTGAGGCGGTGGGTGAGGCGAGCCCCCCCACGCAGTAGTAGCCGGGATAAGTGGTTTTCAATGGTGTCGCGGACGGTTTGTTTGCACGATGCAACGCCGGGAGGGGGGGGTCAACGATCTTGCGTGCGCGGCTTGGGGGCGATGGTCCCGTGTTGGAGGAGTGTTGGTAGCCGCCGGCCTTGCCTTTGGGGCTGCGGTACGGCGTTAGAACGACGGGGCGCAGCTCGACGGCCTGCTTTCGACTCCTCTCCCGTGGTGGTGGTGTAGTTTGTGTTGTGTGATTTGTGTGTCGATGTCCCAATCCGACCGGCCGTTGTGAATGGAGACTCGTGTTGATGACCCAATCCAACCGAGCACAACTTCACGTTTATTTTCTCCCATCCGAAGTTATATTGCTGTAACAAGTGGTAGGTGGAGAGGGAATATCTCCCCTAATTTGAGTTGAGTGGGCGCTAGTGGTGGCGCGAGTTGAGTTGATTTGGTAGCTAGGTGTGCGGGTGGAGTAGGGTACCCTCCACAATTGTATGGTTTTTTGGCCCGGTTTCGGTCAAAAACCGGGCCGACACTTGCCTTTGTCCTTTTCTCGTCTAATAGAAATCGCGGCAAAGCTTTTACGGTCATTTCTTAAAAAATTATTTAAAAATGAATTCTAAATCCTAATATGATTCAACCATTTTTAATAAAATAGCTAAAATATTGAGTGACACACAATTACATTTCTAAATTTTTCATTCCCTACTTTTAAAACTGCCACGTTGTCTTGCAACTCCGTCGCGGCGTCGCCACACTATTACACACACACCTTCGATCACCGCCGGTTGATGAAGGTCATCACCAGCCTTGTTCCCCTTCCTCTGCTCTACTGCTTGCTTGTCTTTGCTCTGCTCTACTATCGCTTACTACTCTGCTTTGCTCTTCTTCCATACGCTAATACACGGCTACACCTGCGCTACACCTGCTGCTCCTCTGTTCCTTGGCCCTACTCTGCGCTTACTCTGTTTTTTCCTCTGCTCTGCTGCGCTTACTCTGTCTTGCCTGCACTATAAAAATCACCTGCTGCTGTAGTTGGTCTCACTGCCGCTGTGTTTTGTTTATTAATGCACGCATACTTACTCCTACTCATAAAACATGATGTTTAAGACAACGATACGGTCTCTAAAACAAAACTTTGACCTATTATTATTCTAAAAATATTTATAAAAAATGATATATGTATACTTTTATGAAAGTTGTTTTTCAAGACAAATCTATTCATATAGTTTTTACATTTGCAAACTTAATAGCTTATGATTTATATTCTTAATGTTTGACTCAAACCTTTTTCAAAACGTCAAGTTTTATGAGTACAGAGAGTATTAGATAAATTGAGAGTAAACCACATGATCTCTGATCTAATTCCTGGAAACAAAATGAGATCTAATGTGAATTAGTGATTAACCATAATCCAGCGTTGGATAGTCTACCATCTGCCAAGTAGATCGAGATCGCAGACATAGCACGTCACCTCTGATCCACCGATGCCACCTCATAGCACAACCTCTTCTTGATCTTGAAGAAGAGAGAGAATTGGTGACATGTAAATAATGACTTTTGCTTAATAAACAAAAGAATAATGTCATCATTACATTTGATCAAAACATCTATTGTTCCAAGTCTAATCAGCTAACGGAGAAACTCAACTAATGTTCCTTTCATGCAGGGACATAGATTACATTATCTGACAAAACATAAACTAAGGGCACTAGAGAGTGCAATGGCTTTATCTTGAAACTTATTCAGTGCTTCAATTTTGTGCTCCCCTATTGTCTGACTTGAATGACCTGTGAAGAATTAATAATGTGCACACGACACCTGTGTTTCTTTCAAGTATCAATATAAGCGATTTACTCCCTCCATTTCTTTTTATAAGTCGTTTTTGGACTGTGTTTGCTCTTGGTCAGAACGACTAAAAAAGGAACCGAGGTAGTATTATAATTTAAAATTGTAAATTAATCAGAACTTATGATTACTCCTTTTGCGAGCTAGTCCTCAAAGCCATCACAGTTGTGTAGACAGCCGATTGTCTTGCAGATGTGACATCTTGGACACCCAGGACTACGCTCAACTTTACATCATTTGAGCTCTTGCTTCCTTAAATCGAGCTTATGCTTTGGTCTTATCGCGATAAACTTCTCATAATTATTTCGCCAACCTTTATGCAGCTCTTCTAATGAAGCTAAGAACTGTTTGGCATTATCAGTGTTCTCGGAGAGATCTGTTTCATTGTAAGTTTCTCCCTAAGACCAACACTAGTGTGCTTCTTTGTGATCTTGGCTACTGTGGTTGGTGCATGTGTGGGGGACTCTCTCGGCAACGTTGGGCGAACGCATAGGGAACCACCCCGGCGACATCGACAGGTGCACGTGTGGGTCCCCCTGATGGCGGCATACTCATGTGTGGCTGCAACAGTGGCAGGGGAGTGCAGTGTAGGATTTACGGTGAGCGTGCATGGAACCCTACTAGTGGAGGTGGGCACATGCTCGACCCTCCTCCTGGCGGTGTTGAACCAGCGCATGGCGGCTATCGGTTGTTGGCGCGAAGTGGTGGACTAGTGGTGAGCACACACGCTAGGGCCCTCCCAGGTTGGGCGGATCACCGATTAGTGCGAGCGGGCACCCCTAGTTGTGGGCGCGTGGGGAAACCCTACATGAACTTCTTCATGATCATGAGTGTAGCCTGTTTGAGCGCTCCCACAGTTATCTATCACACTCGAATTCTTTTAACCTCCAGTGGAAGGTGTTGTCAGTTGTCACAATCACCTTCTCATGTTGGGGAAGTAGGAGCACTTTGGCGCATGGCAATGATCATAGCTCAGCCAATTATATATTTTTTAAATGAACTACTTATACTTCCTCTTCTTTCCATAATGGAAAAACCAGCACTGGATTAATGGGCCGCGAAAATGGTTGGCCGCGCTGATGCTCGCCAGCCCACTTATGGCCCGCCTGATATCCACCGTAGATGACCATCTCGGCAACGTTGGGCAAACGCGCAGGGAACCATCCCGGCGGCCTTGTTAGGCGCACGTGTGGGTCCCTCCTGGTGGCGGCAGTGTGGCTAAAACAATGGTAGGGGAGTGCAGTGTAGGATTTAAGGTGAGCGTGCGGGGAACCCTACTAGTGGAGGAGGGCGCATGCTTGACCACCTCGTGGCGGTGGCGAACCAGCGCATGGATGTTATCGGCAGCTAGCACAAAGTGGTGGATCTGTGGTGAGCACGTGTGCTAGGGACCTCCCGGTGTGGGCGGATCACCGATTAGTGCGCGTGGGGACCCCAGCTGTGCGCGCGCGGACTGTCCATGACCTTCTTCATGATCTTGAGCATTGCCTATTTGAGCACTTCCACGGATATCTACCACACTCAAATTCTTTTAACCTTCTCTTGTTGCATGTTGGGGGACTAGGAGCACTTTGGCGCATGGCATGATCATAGCTCAGAGTTAAAGAGAGCCAATTGTACTTCCTCCTTTTGTAAAAAAAAAAAAAAAAAAAAAAAAAAAAAAAAGAAATCTCATTATACTTCCTCTTTCCATAATGGGAAGACCAGCACTGGCTTAATGGGCCGCGAAATTGGTTGTCCGCGCTGATGCTCGCCAGCCCACTAATGGCCCGCCTGATATCCACCGTAGATGACCATCGGACGGTTGTGGCTGAGCCAGACAACCAGCTGACATTCTCTCCTCTACGGCAAGCAGCGGCTGCTACGGGGCGAGATGGCGGCGCCGGCGTGGGCCCACTCGCCGGAGCGCGCGTGCGGTCGAAGCCGCGCGCGGATCTGCCGAGCGGCTCCTCGCCGGTGCCGGTGAATACTGCGCTCGGGAGGTCTCCAGCACGGTGGCGCAGGGGAAGAGGCGTGATGGCCTGGTGCAGCACGGCGGCGGCTCCGTCGCCCTTATGTGCGGCGGGGTCCGCGGTGGCAGCAGCTGCGGTGTGACCCTGATGCGCGTGCACACCGTCAGCAGATGCGTCCTGATGCGCGCGTGGCATCGGAGCCTCGGTGCGTGGCGGCGGCGGCACCACGGCAGGGCTGGCAGCTCGTGCGTGGGAGCTCGCCTGCGCACGCCTGATGGCCTGTGCAGCAAGGCTGCAGGAGCGGACACCCAGCAGCGACACCAAGCCGAGGTAAATCATCCCGAACCCATAATCCTTCGTGAGGTTAGCGTCTCAATTTTCGGTGAATTTTTGGGAAAACCATGATCTGGGGTTGGGGAATTCGGAGAATGTTGTCTGAGATTTACATGATTCCCTCCGACATGCTGATCCCAACCTTGGCCTGAATTTTGCCATGGTTGACATAATCCGAGGATCGATTGTGCATACTCGTGACTGACTAAGGAGCAATTGACATTATACTCACTGGTTTCATACACAATTTAGACTACATCCGTGAGCAATTAGGCATCAAATTGGGCACAGCATCATTAATCCGTGACTAAGGAGCATAACTAGGTTTAACCCAAGATTATTAGGCATAACCAGAGACTTAAGGAGCATGACTAAATAGGGCCTAGAACATCATCGGCACAGCTCAGTTAGCACAACAGAGAACAATTAGGGAAAATCAAGTAATTTGTAGAATTTTGTCTGAGATTTACATGATTCCAGTCTACCTCTACCGGTCTTCTCTGCCACCGGTGATCACCAGCCTTGTTCCCTTCCTGCCTCTGTTTTGTAGCTCACTGCCTCTGTTTTGTTTATTATGATCCATGTGACTTTTGACACCACGTACTTCTAAGGAGGCAACAGGCGACGACTATCTCACATTGTGTTGGCTCCACGGCCTTGCGTTCCTCTCTGAAGCAGGGAATGGCCACCAGCATTGAGCCCACAACAATGGGTTAGGACATTATAGGCAATATAGAAATATAATTAACTTTATTATGTGTGCTCAGCATCATCAAATATGTATGAAGTGCATGGCTTGGTTATATAACAAATTGTAAAGACAAGTTTACAAATAGATGGGTAGTGTAATGGCTGACATTTATACATGCATGATTCCAACTAACCAATTACCTTTTGGGATCATCACCATTTTCTAACTAGTGATATATAATGCCTATCAGCCTATGACATAAGACAACACAACACAGTTCGTAAAATCTTATAGAACTCACCCCCAAAATAGTCAACTATGTATATATTTTTTTACATAACTGAAGGGTTTGGTTCCTGGATAGTGGATATATATATTTATAAAAGGAGACATTACAACTGGAAAAAAAGAGAAGCAAGTATATTACAGACTTCAACAGTACATTTAGAGAAAAAAATGACAGTATACGGCAGTGGTGATAAATCTGAGCTAAAACCACTTAATTAATGGGTAAAAATATATTTATCTCTGATAGCATGCATCTCTGCAGCAGCATCATTCATAGACAATCGCTCCGTGGGCAATTTCTTAGAACAAAGGACACCAAGCTGAATGACGGCCGACAAACATTCCCTGGCGCTTGTTATATGACTTGTATCATTGCTATTGTTTACTCCATCATGCAACCAAATGTTGGAATCAGCTATCTCCACTATCTTGTCAGGAAGAGCTGCCTCAGCATAATAATGCAAGCTTACCCCATCTCTAAACATATCATCTGTTGGGCTCTTCCCTGTGAACATCTCAATCAAAGTGATGCCAAGACTAAACACATCTCCAGAAGGTGACACCTCAAGCCCATCTCCATATTCTGCAGTGGAATGAAATATGAGGATATATAGGCACATATGTATAAAACTCGAAGACTATTAGTAATTGGATAATCCTATTGGAGCCTCCGCACTAGTGCTCACAAGATAAGTCATAATTAAAATTAAATCTGAGATGTTCTCATAGAAATAAAAGACGCGATTCAATATTCTATAGTAATAAATGGTGATAGTATGCATTTGGTATATTGTGCTTTCTAAAAAAATTACACGCCTCTGTCATTATAACATTAGTAAATTGCATTTTCTCTTCTATGTTTAAATTACCAACGTTTGACATTGTGAAAAGTAACCTAAAGTAACCCCTCATCTTCTTCTAAATTATACGTTATGCCATCGTGAAAAATAACAAAAAGTAACCATTAAAATTTGCTTCAGTTATTACAAACATTCTACAGTAACTCAGAGTCTGAATCTACTAGCATACATCTTTTTTTTTAACAAAAAAACTATCTGAAAAGTAACCATAATGATTTTGTAAGTTAGCCACTCTTATGGTATAAATGCATGATATGTGTCACTATTCAAAAGATAGGTACATGTTTGAGTGAAGCATTCAATGTGACACTTTCCATATGTCCAACACATAGTGGAATCTAAGATTAAAACAAACGATATACATATATGACTAACCCACGAGCAACACATATTAATTAGCTAATAGGGATAGATGCTATTATTTGAAGCATGAAACAAAATAACTTGAGTCACCTGGGGCAATATATCCAATGGAACCTCTTATTCCTATGGTGCTACTGGAATTCACAAGATGTTTTGCTTGTTGCTTCATCTAAAACTCTAGCAATGCCAAAATCTCCAACACGAGCTCTTAGGTCCTTATTGAGAAGAATGTTACTTGGCTTGAGATCACAATGGATGATCGATGGCTGACAACCGTTTGTGAAGATAGTCCAAAGCATCCATAATGTCCACAGCGATATCCAACCTCTGCGACAAGCTGAGTGCACCTTGTCCATTTTGGCCACCTAAACTTGAGTGGATCCATCTATCTAAGCTGCCATTAGCCATGAACTCAAAGACTAGCTCTGAAGTCTTGACCCCTGTGGTTGATGCTAGAACAACATGTAATGATCTTTACAAGGCATCGGTGCCTCACTCTTCTTAGTGCATCACATTCAGCCTGAAAGCTTTTGTAGGACCCTGATTGTTGGACATTAAATACCTTAACAGCGACAACACTGGCTTGATTTTCTAATGTGCCCTTATATACTGTACCGTATCTTCCCTTTCCAAGCACATTTTCTTCTGAAAATTCATTTGTTCCTTTCAGTAAATCGTTGTAAGGAACCATTGGAAGTTCTATCTCTGAAAATTGTGGTGGCAAATCTTTCTTCGGTGTTTTCTTTGACTTTCTATGGTGAAATCCTGCCCAAACCAGAAAAAGTAAGATGAGGCATCCGATTGTTGGGATTGCTATTCTAAGAAACTTGGGTATGCCTTTCCTTTTTTTTTTGCATAAGAGCTTGGGCATTTTGGCATATGGAGTTGTGGTATGCCCCCGCATAATGCATTGTTACCAACAATTGACAGTCCAGTAAGATTTTTGAAAACTCCTTCTTTTGGTATTTCACCTTGCAAATTGTTGTAAGACAAATCCAGGCGAAGCAGCGATGTTGAATTACCCAAAAGCTTTGGGATTGTTCCTGATAAATTGTTATGGCCAAGATACAACTCTTGTAGGTTGCTAAGGGTAGCCAGGTTGCTAGGGATGCTTCCATTCAGTTTGTTGTCTGTGAAATTAAGTAGGGTCAATCCCGCCATGTTCTTGAAAGTAGCAGGTATGCTTCCTTGGAATGAATTGCCATCCATAGTTAGAATTTCCATGACCCTGCAATTGCCAAAAGTATCAGGTATCTCACCTGACAATTTGTTTCCTGACAGGAGGAGCTCTTTGAGATATACCAAACTACCGACTTCTAATGGAACTGGTCCCTCCAGCATGTTGTTGGACAGTTCTAGAAACATTGTGATTGATGGCAGCTCCATCATTTCATTAGGAATCATTCCAGTAAGGTTGTTACTTTGCAGACTGAGGGCTAAAAGTTTGCTCAAGTTTCCAATGCTTGGTGGAATTGGCCCCTCCAAATTGTTGTCGTTTGCATAAAGTTCAAGTAGTCTAGAAAGGTTTCCAATGGAGGATGGTAGATGTCCTGACAGGTAGTTTGAATTGAGGCCTAGATGTTGCAATTGTGTTAGCTTCCCGATGCTTTCTGGAATGACCCCAGAAATTAAGTTTCCTCCAAAATGGAGCATTTCAAGACCTACTAAATTTCCAATATCTGATGGGATGACACTGGATATGCTGTTGTTGCGAATATCTAGCCATTGGAGATTAGTAGATAGATTGACCAACGAGACTGGAAGTTTCCCTGCAAACCTGTTCCATCCAAAGGCCAGTTTCTGTAATCTGCTACAATTTGCCAAAGAACCAATAAATTCCCACTCGTCCTCATTGTTAGCTTCTAGCATGTTCTCACCCATAGCAAACACTTCAAGATTTTGTAATTTGCCCAATCCGGAAGGAACAATTCCGGTAAAACTATTCAGTGCACCGGAAAGAATCTGGAGCTTGGAGAGGTTGGTTAGTGACAGCGGAAGAGCTCCGGTAAATCTGTTTCCTCCAATCCCAAGCTGTTGGATGCTCGGAAGGCTTTTCCCCAAGTCAGATGGTAGACGACCATGGATGTTGTTGAGAGCCGCATAAAAGAGATAAAGAGATGATAGGTTGTACAGGGAGGGAGGAAGGAGACCAGAGAGATTATTGCGAGAGAGCTGAAGGAAACGGAGATACGGTTTGTTGCCGATGCCTGCAGGGATTGATCCCTCAAGATAGTTGATTGCCAAGGATAACTCTGTCAGCCGGGAAAGGTTCCCAAGAGAGGATGGGATGGTTCCGGTAAGGCTGTTGTTGTCCAGCACTAGAAACGAGAGTGCTGGCAGGTTGCCAATCTCAGATGGGATGCTTCCCTGCAGGCCTTTGTTGTCTTGGATGACAATCTCACGGAGGCTGATGCAGCGACTGATGTTACTAGGGATAACACCAGTGAGTGTATTTTGGACCAGTTGAAGGCGTTGGAGGCGCCTGAGGGAGCCAATGCTGGCAGGGATCTCACCCTGCAGGCTGTTGTAGCTAAGGTTGAGTAAGCGCGTAGGAAAGTGAGGTTACCGATAGCAGGGGAGATGATGCCGGTGAGCCCCTGGGAACTGAGGTTCAGGGCTACCACCCGCCACGGGTGTCTCCTGCCGCAGGTGACGCCCTCCCAGCTGCAGTAGCTGGTGCTCTGGTTCCACGAGTCCAGCGCGCCAGAGTGGCTGGAGATCTTAGACTTGAAAGCCACAAGAGCTCTCTCGTCATCGCCATGGCCTGACCCTGGCGAATACAAGGCTGCTGTTGCCCTTAGGGGCAGCTGCAGCAGCAGGAGCAGCACGACTGTCGTCGTTGCCATGGTGGAGATCAGCAGGAGCAGCTGCAGCAGGTGCCGGCAGGCTCTTAGTCTTAGGGGCAGCATGGCCGGTGGGCGATGGCTTTTTGGTTTCTTACGAGGCAGCACAGAGTTTGGTTTCTTTGCATTGGCTGACTATGATATGATGATGATGATGATGATGATTTGGCTCACATTACGTGATTCCGTAGTGGCTAATCATCCTGCAGTATAATACTATGCTTGCTCCCTGTTGGTCTAGTCTGGATGGAGACTGGGAGTTGGTACCCAATGGTTTTTTAGCAAGCAGCAGTGGACAATTGGTTTGCACTTCGCGATTAGTTTGACTAGATGACGTGGAGTTTTTGTATGGTTCTATATTTTATATAATA
Organism: Hyparrhenia diplandra; assembly: GCA_015847255.1. Lineage (NCBI taxonomy): Eukaryota > Viridiplantae > Streptophyta > Magnoliopsida > Poales > Poaceae > Hyparrhenia > Hyparrhenia diplandra. Next base: position 187,442 of record JADLZK010008570.1, read on the forward strand.
TTTTTCAAAGTACAGAAGCTTTTTATAAATAAAAAGGTAGTACCATAGTTTAACTTCCATATGAAAAACATTATACAAAAAGATAAGAAACAACGAGAAAATGAGAAAGAAAAGCTATATAAAAGGTTTTTAACATATTTTTATTTAGGGGTGTCTATTTAAGTTAGAGAACTCTTATACAAAAAGATACGAAAAGAAAACACATACAATGAATAAAAAAAATCGAGAGACGCACATCATGTATATTAATTAACAACAAACATGCTACTTCGTATGAATGATTTAAGAAAAATATGGTAGATGTCATGTAGCAGCCGTCAAATGGCATGATAGAAGAATATTGATGAGATGACACGTCTACAATTTTCTCGATCTTCCACGGTTGAAATAGCTTGCACAAATAGTCTCTGAAGTTGGTCTTAAGCAAACAACCATAGAAAAACAATATAATATAATTAATAGAATCGCTAGTCAATAGTGCACAGCAACAAGCAAACACAATGTCTATTTGTTCACACCTGACATGTCCCGGAAGATTAAAAAAAACTGACAATATTTTAGTCGGCCAATAGTGCTGTAGTAGCAATAGCTATACGACTCATAAAAAACAATTTTGAAGCAATCTCAGCGCACAACATCAGTTGGCATAATTAGTAGATAGAGCTGATAAATCTCGCGACAATTATATTGCCCAAATGAAATAATCTAGATGGTAAAAAAGAATCACGCTTGATTCATCAACACGAACTGCAATATCAATGAATGGATTTGGCTTACTCGGATGTCAAACCCTATGGCAAAATTTCAGCACGTGTTAGACACCCCACAGTTAGAAGAGAGGGAAACTCCAGCACGTGTTTAGGCAAAAAATTCTTGATCACTCACTAACACAAATCTACAGGGAGATCTGGATCAATAAATCTCTAGAGGGTTTGTCGGCGGCAGCTCGAGATGGAATAATAACTCCACACTAAAATCCATTTTAATATGCACTGACTTCAGGAGCCGTTTTCTTTCAAACATGGTAAATTGAAATGGATGGAAATCTCATTGAGCATTCAGGTTGTAGGAAATAAGAAGGAAGATATCAAAGGATCTCACCGTGCCTCAGCTTACTTGACCGAAGTTAACAAATTTAAGCATGCAATTCCCACCGGATCCATACTGACAGATTGTCACCCACTCTCGCTTCTGAAAAGAAACACCACCTTTTCAAAGGCTGAAAATAAAAGACATATAAGTATGGGTCGGAGTATATGTATAACGTGATAGGAATAATTATTAGCGAAAATGTGAGATTTGTAATACCTCTAGTAGTAAGATTGGTGTAAAATGCATCACATGTGCACCAGCCAAACCATTTCAGCATGTATGGCATCTACAACAAGTTGAAGTTAAGACTCAAAACAACAAAAGCAAGAGAAATTCAGATACCATTCCCCAAGTAACTCTCACAAACTTATTTTTTTGTGAGAAAACTGCCTCCCAAGAGAAATTCAGATACCATTTTCCCAACAATGTCTGCAACTGCCTCTCAAGTCTCAACAGCTCTGCAGCAAGTTGATTGATGTCATTATTATTGCCAAGGGCAGTAGGATGAAATCCACAAGAGCTTCTTGAAACCTAAAAACAGAATATATTAGACATTAAGTAATGTTATCAAGCAAAAAAATAGTTCTACAAAACTATTAACCCAATACATGTAGAGGTAAAACCATGATGTAAAAATAGTTCTGTAAAAACATTAGAAACATCATCATCAAATTTTAAATCGTTCTGAAAAGTTTCACTAATTTATCTCCCCAAATTAGAACAGAGTACTCTGTCATGAATGTTTCATCCAAAGACACATGCTTCAACATTTGATAATTATGTATTGCTACTTCAGAGTTCAAACCTAATATGTTTCAGTAACAGCTTGTGTGATAACCCATTGCAGAATTACTTCTATGTAATAAGTTGACAAATGCTTATCTCGTACATTTTTTTTTTTTCAGAACAGAATTTGTCGAATCTCAGTTGCATATCTGGTTTCTTATGATCTAAATAGAATCAATGCAGCAATGAAATCATCCATTTGCTATGATTCCATTTTAGCAATTCCTGGAAGTCTGTAACCTAAGGCCAAAACAGACATCCTGATTTCTAAAAACCCCTTTCGTCAGTCAAACTCCGTAGCAAAATTTGCCATAGAAAAATAGAAAAAAAAATCATAAGAATCATAAGGGAAAAACATAATATGGCTCAAAAGAATGAAAATATAAGCTTTAAAAGCCTCACATGAGTTGCTGACTCATGATAATTTGGCTCAAAACATGAGTTTTGGGTTAACACAGTTGATTAATGAGTACATGTACCATAAGGTCTTCCTTTTTTTATAGCTAGCAAACATATATAACAAAACTTATTTCATTCTCTGGATTTCCTTCAATACTCTGCCACAATTTCCCCTCTTCCCAATTTCACAGCTGATTACAGTGTAGATGAAAAGATGAAAAGAGAGTTTAGACCTTCAAAAGATTTCTGTTCTGATCTCATGAGATAAGCAACAATGATGGAAGCACTGCAGTAAATTTGCAAAAGGGAGTTGACATTATTACAAGTGAACAGTGTTGTGTGATAACCAATTTATTAAATAGAGACGCTACATGGGTAAAGGAAAATTTCAATTTGCAACTGTCAAGCAGGTAGAAGGCTACCAGCAAACTCCAAGTGGTTTGTATCACAAACATTCAGTTTCATCACACTACCAATTGGTTTGGTACAAATCAAATTGGTACTGCTATGCTATTTCTACCACGCTGAACCTAATTCCATAACAACATGTCAGTCTCTATCCCATTTCTAACAGATTTAAATAGCAAAAAGAGAATTGAGTTAATGTGCCTATGAAAAGGTAACTGACGAGAATAAAAATCAATTGAACACATGCAGGTAACTGACAGAATGTGTGCATTCAGTTATCAGGTTTCAGAAGCTGAATAGAAACATTCAGTTTTCATGGACTTGCCGCCTACCCAGCTCACCTCCGCCATGTTGACCCTGCTCGCCCTGCACGGCTCAATTCAAGGCGACGGTTCCCAAAAAGCGAAGGCAGCCGTCGAGTCCTGTAACAACCCTTGGCCACCGGTGAGATCAACCGGAGGCGTGAGCTAATCACAGAGGAAATCGAAGGGGATAGGATCTCAATCGCAAGGAGGAAGAACACCTTCCTGACCTGTTCGATGTTTGGAATATTTTGTTCGATGCCTTCCTGGAGTTGCTGGCGATCCTTCTATAGGAGTTGTTGCCTTGGCTTGGGCTTGGGCTGCACTTAGTAACTGGGCTCGATGGACTTGGGCTATGCTGGGCCACATCCGGTCATGACATTACCGCCCCCTCGAAACACAGCTTGTCCCCAAGCGTGGCCGTAATGATGCCAGGATCCCACTGCATTCGAACTGAAGGATCTATTTTGCTTTGTAGCTCATTGATTTCACCAAAAGAAGTGTCATTCTGTTCAGGGTCAGCTAGTGTACCAGGCCAGAGCACCACATCCATTTTGATAGCAATCAATTCCTCATGCACAGCAATAGCAACTGACCTGCTCTCATCAGGAGCTAGATCCTCCACAAGGATAGAAACGTCAGATTGCATCTGGGAATCCCACGCAATTCTGTACTGCCTTTTAGCAAACACCTCACTATTATCAAGATAAACCTGCAATTTCTTGCACTTGTTCAATCCATACATTCCCTGCTTGTCCAGATCGGCACATATACTGCTCATTGCTGCAATTGTAGACATTACTTGCTCCTGATATTCATGGCCATGCAGCAAGTCATCATTCGACACCACATCTGTACAAGTCACTGAGTACTGCAGTAAACCGTGGTGAGTGCCGATTGCAGCAGGCATTTCATCCCACAGAACCTGTCCAAAAGTTTCAACCAACACCTCAGTAGCATCACCATCAAACAGCTCCAATGTCCTGAAGACAGCCTGCTCAACTAGTTGTTGTTTGTTCTCTTGACATGGCACTTCAGTGATGAATTTACAAGCATCAATTGTTTCTTGCCTTATTTCAGGAACAACTATCTCAATGAACGCACATGCTGAAACCTGAGAATCCATCATACCAAATTCCTGCTTCCCATTATCCATCTCTGTTAAAATGGCCTCTATGTTGTCTATTTGTGCAGTCATGTGGAACTTGACTAATTCCAAGTCACTTTGAGGATCAGACCTCTTGTTTCCTAGTGAGGGAGGTATACAGCTCATCTTCTCATCATCCCAACACTCTCCACCAAGAGCTAGTTGCTGCAGCAATCCATCATGCGAACCGTCATCATGAAACAATTCCTCATCCCAGGCCACAACCTTGCTAGGACAATCATCAAATTCTTGGTCAGCAGAGCTGATACATTGCTTGAGAAAACCTGATGTGCTGACAGGGGTAAGCACTAAACTTTGATGTGTATCAATGCCAGATGGCATCTCCTCATCCCAAACAACTTCATGAGGCAAAGTATCTAATAATTTATCTGCAGTATCCCTGTCAACTTTTTAGAAATGTTTCACTGCCATGAGTGAGCAAGGTGAGCAGATCAACTGTTGACATGTTATCCACATTCAAGCACTCATCCGACAGAGTTTCTTGCTGCACCAATCCTTCATGGTAGTCAAGTCCATGCAGTAACCCATCATCCCACACCACCTGGCTAGAAAACTCATCAAACACCCCCTGGACATCACTATTGGACGTTGGTGCTTTGAACTTTGCGTGCTTGCACTCCAGCGGGTCATACATCTCTCCATCTAAGTGCTGCAGTTCCTCATCCCAAACCACATCTGGAAGAGGCATTTTATTGAGCATTTTGACAGCAGCACACTCTGACACCTTGCAACTGTCGAATGCCCCTTCATCTGTCAGTGGTGTTGCTTCTTCCTCGCTGTGAATGCTAGCAAACACCTCTTGTGCATCTCCACTAGATGTGACTTGATCTGTTAACTGAACAGACACAGGCATTGTTGCATGGTTATCCTCAAGATGTATTTCCTCAACCTCATGCACTGCTTCAATGCCAAGCTCCAAGCGATAGGAAGCTCTATTGACATGAGTGAGAACATCATATGCGGGTGGCTCAGCATTCAGATTCCTCTCCTGACCAACAGAGTAATTACTGCCTTGAGCTAGCTGCTGCAATAAATCATGATGGTAGAACATATGTTGCTTTTTCCTCATCCCAGATCATCTTCGGAGCAGACATTTCACCAAACATGTTGTGGGCAGCATGCCTCTGTAGAAATAATTCAGCATCACCGTTGCTCAACATCAGCTCACCTTGTGACTGAAGCAGGTCAGAGTGCCCCACCACCATCACTTCACGGTTGCAGATCAGGCCAACCCTCGAGAAGGTTGTGGATGAGCTCCTTGCAGGATGAAGCAGCATCATCTCTCCACGGCTGCAGATCCAGCCAACCCACCGCTGTTGCGTGCCCACTAAAGCTGATGCCACCACACTTCCACTGCGCTGCCACGCGCGTTCAGCCCCGCAACCCTGCTGCTCTCAGATCGAAAAAAAATCCCAACGCCTGAACGCCGAATTCCCCTCTTCTCACGCCGCCGGATTCCACTCAGAGTACCCGTCACTTCAAAGCCGAACTCTCATAGCATGCCGCTGCTTGAAGGAGCCCCTGCAACACGCGCGCGGCGAAGTAGTCACCGCCGCACCTGCCGATGAGGAAGGACGCGGAACAGCGCCGCCGAGGAAGAAGAATTCGTCCGCGAACGAACGGAGCCCAAGCCGATTGCCGATGTGACGTCGGCCTGAGCTGAAGAGTACAGGCACGCCGAATCGATGGATCCGCCGCCGCCGCAGATAACTAGCGTCGAAGCAGGAGCGGACGCCGCCCACCACGCACGCCGAGGATAATTGGGCTTTGATACCACTGTAACAACCCTTGGCCACCGGTGAGATCAACCCGGAGACGTGAGCTAATCACAGAGGAAATCGAAGGGGATAGGATCTCAATCGCAAGGAGGAAGAACACCTTCCTGACCTGTTCGATGTTTCTGGAATATTTTGTTCGATGCCTTCCTGGAGTTGCTGGCCGATCCTTCTATAGGAGTTGTTGCCTTGGCTTGGGCTTGGGCTGCACTTAGTAACTGGGCTCGATGGACTTGGGCTATGCTGGGCCACATCCGGGTCATGACAAGTCCCCCTAGGAGCACGAGATCTCACGACGCTACAGCTTTGCTCTCTCAATGATAGCCACCGCCACAGCGCCCCAGCCGGCCGTCGCTTGCGAGGGCGAGGCACCTGCGGGGTGCTGGCCGCACCCGCCCGGCTGTCCATTGGGCCACCTGCCGAGTGTGGGGGCGATCCGGTCGCCCGCCGCTGCTGCTGGGGACGGGCGCGCGCCCCTGGTCTTGCTGGCGGTGGACTGCCGGCGGCGTCAGGACGGCACTGGACGGGACTGCCGGCGGCGTCAGGAGAGGTCGGGGATCTCACCCATAGGTGTAATTTTTTTTCACCTAGGAGGGAATGAGGGATTTAAGAGATAGTTTTGTGTAGTTTTTTTTTTTATTGTATTATATGTAGTAGAGACCCAAAGATGCTAATTACGCTCCTCCTTGGCTTGGCTTATATGGCACAAGGCCAGTTATTATTATTACCACATATGTTTCCACTTGGTCACATCTGACCTGCATGTCTACATATGCTACTCTGATGCATCCATTTGAAATCATCCTCTTGCAGGTATAAGAAGTGCAGGGCTTGGGTATTTGTAGTTAACACGGACATAGTACCTCCTGTCTCCCTCTTCGTCAAGGCGTCAATGGAAAAGGCTTCATCAATCATTATGGTTGAATCTGCCGCTTTGGCTTTGGCTATTTTGACTCTTAACAGGCTGCAGATCACAGATGCCCATTTCCTCGTTGATAATAAGATGCTTGTCGACTACATCAACGGGTCAGATCTGGCCAATCCTCCTGATCGAGGATTAAGCCATATACCGAGGTGGTCTCTAAACTCCTAGTCAGGGGCGGATTTAGGGCCCGGGCTGCAGCCCGGGGCGAAGCCCACTAGCAGTGGCAGCATGTTTCATAAAAAACAGGTAAAAGGCTATACGCCCCCCCGCTAGAGAGTGCAGCCCAGCCTGAGAGTTCCCTTGCCCGGGCTGACTGCTCGCTCGATTGGACTGCTCGATGTCGTTCCTACTTCCGTGCGTCGTTCCTACTTCCGCGCGTGAGGCTGCTCCGTGATTTCGCGACGTTTCCAATTCCATCGCTTGGACTGCCGCGCTTAATCTCGGCTGAGCGGCGACGACGCGACGCCTGATCGTGAGCAGTCCTGATCGTGAGTCCGCGACGCACGCTGCCGTCCCGTCTGCGGCCTGCCGACGCGACGCCGGCCTCCCCGGCCCCCGCTGCAGGACTGTGGACTGCCTCGCTGTAGCCTGTACGTGAGCAGATACGCCGTACGCCAGGACTGCCCCGGTCTCGCCGTTGAATAAATCTTCTGAAGGTGAGAAAAAAGATCTCCTAAATTCCTAATCCTCTGTCCGTCTGTCCTGCTGTAGTGCTCTATTTTTTTAGATAATTCTTGTTTCATAATTCATATCCAATTTCTTAGGATGGAGAGATACTATGCTAAGAAAGATGCATCAATAGTAATACCACAGTTGAGAAAAGACCACGGATTGAACTTGATTTGAGAGAAATACATGATGATCCAGGGAATAGGAAGCCAATTGATGAGTTTCATCATGATATTAGGGATGAGGCTACGAGAGCATATCTACAAAAAGGTCCATTTAGGCCAGCCGGTTATAAGTTTCCAAAAAACAAAACTCAATGGTAAAGGTCAACCAAGAGGATTTGTTGGATCATGGTTTGATGAATTTGATTGGTTAGAGTACAGTGTAGCAAAGGATGCAGCTTATTGCTTTTATTGCTATCTTTTTAAGCCACAACTAACTGGGTTCAATAGTAATGATGCATTTAGTAGAGTTGGTTTCAGAAATTGGAAGAATGCAAAGGCTTCTTTCAAGGAGCATTGTCAATCAATTGATGGCTTTCATACTAATGCAAGAAAGCATGCAATTGATTTCAAAAATCAGAGACAAAGTGTTAAGTATGCGTGGACTGTGAAAGGCACAGCAGATGAGGAGGCATATAAAGTTCGTTTAACTATTATGGTGGGCATTGCTAGATTTCTCCTTTTACAAGCTCTAGCCTTCCGTGGACATGATGAGTCTAAAACATCAAGCAACAAAGGGAATTTTCTGGAGATGGCTGAATGGTACAGAAAGAAGGATTCAAAGGCTACACTTGTGCTCGGTGAAAATGCTCCAGGAAACAAACAAATGAGTTGCCCAATAGTTCAAAAAGATTTGGTTAGGGCTTGTGCGCGGAGGAGACAAGTCGGTTAATAAAAAATGAAATAGGAGATCGTTGCTTTGCTGTGCTTGTTGATGAGGCTCGTGATGCATCTATTAAGGAACAAATGGTTGTGGTTGTGAGGTATATATCAACAATTTATTGGTGTATTTCATTGATTGTCTTGTTTTTTTCAAGTAACTATATTTTTCCTTTTTCTCATGTAGGTTTGTCGGTGATAAAGGAGACGTCATTGAGAGGTTTCTTGGCATTGAACATGTTTCGACACCACATCACAATCACTAAAAAGAAGCTTTGGATACAATGCTTCAAATGTATGGTCTATCTATCTCTAGGATTAGAGGACAAGGATATGATGGAGCTTCAAACATGAGAGGGCAATTTCATGGATTACAAAGATTGGTATTGAATGAAAACCCATTTGCCTTTTACATCCTTTGTTTTGCTCATCAATTCTGACTTGTGGTAGTATCGTAGCCAAGTGTTGCATTTCAACTTTTGATTTCTTCAATTATGTCACTTCAGTTGTCAATACTGTCAATGCTTCTTGCAAAAGAAAAGATCAACTCCTCCAAAATCATCATGATCATCTTGTTGAGCAACTAGATAGTGGTGCTATTTTTCCCGGGAGAGGGAAAAACCAAGAAACCGAGTCTTGCTAGGCACGGTGATACACGATGGGGAACACATCACAAAACATTGGCACGTCTTATGCTCATGTGGGTTTTACGTACTTGAGGAGTCGTAGTGCAAATAGACTACAGGAAACACAAGATTAGAAGGCATGATAATCAAATGGCTCATCATCTAGCAAAGCAAGCTCTTCATTCTTTGCTTGTTAACCGGCAGGAACCATCAGGTCTATGTGTTAATCTTGTCCATGCTATAGAGTGCCCTTTTATGGCCGCACTCAACTCTGTAACCATAAACAATGTAATGGTTGTAACAACATCTTGTTGTTAATTGCAATATATTCTGTGTTTGTTGTCAAAAAAAAAAAAAAAAAAAAAAAACGCAACATCGACTAAGGCCCTATTTAGATGGACTAGCTACAACTCATTTTTTAGTCATGGTGATTAAAAAAATAGTCAACTAAAAAAATTAGCCGACTAGTTGTTTGAACATACATGTTTGGATCTGAACTTTTTTTTTTTTGTGATTACATAAAAAAACTAATACAACAAGAAGGCCGGCCCATCGGAACTTACACCTCACCCTCCGGCCACGCCATGTTCGGGATCAAAGGCGATTACGTCTAAAACATCCGTTCAAAAAGAGTGTGGAGATGCTCCTTCTTTTGTTCGGACCAAGTCAGCGTATCCCGGAAGGCTGAAAGGTCCCTTTGGTTTTTGGTAATTGAGTGTCAACATTAGGTGAACTAATATGTGTGATTGAGATAATACACAGGAGATTAGTTCACACGTGTTGGTGCAATGAAGGAGCTTTATTGCATATGAAACATGACATGGAGTCATGTGACCAAGGTGGTGAAGGTCAAGACAAGGCTTGGCTTGATGGACCGGTTGCAAGTGTGAAGGGCAAGTCGAGGCGGTGAAGCGATGGACCGCGAGGCGGTGAAGCTTAGGCTAGACTTGGCGCCCGGCGGACCGACGCAAGCGGTGAAGAGCAAGTGAGGTCAAGATCGATGGACCAACAATTGTCACGTGATGATATGAAGTGGATCATATCATTTGGTGATCGTGTTGGTGCATGTGTTGCATCGGCACTTGGAGATGGAGCGGAATGGATGGAAATGCGCAAGGCAAAGGTATAACCTATAGGGAATTTTCATTTCGCCGGTCGTTGGTGCTTAGAGAAGTTTATGACCGGATTTAGGATAGATGGACGTACTATCAAGAGGGGCAAACTTGTTTGCATATCGGTCATCTAGTGCCACTTGAGCGATCTAACTTTGCGATGTGTTAGGATCGAGTGGCGTGCTAATAGCTAACCCGTCCTTTGAAATGATTGTGAAAATGCTAACAAACATGCACATGGAGATGTTCACTTGGTGGTGTTGGCACATTTGCAAAGGCGGCGGTGATTGCGGGGTTGAGTTGGGTTTGGGAACCGCTCATCCTCCCGCCGAGCTTGCAAGGCGGGATTCGACGCTTTCGAAAATGAGTTGCATATTTTCTATTGCGCCGGATGCAAGTTGGTGGTGAAAACATGCTATTCCTCATGCTCAAGTTTGGTATACTTGATGGGTAGCATGTCGGAGCAAAGGCGTCGAAGTTTCGGTGAAGATTTGTTGAAATCGGGGTGACCGGGACGCCTTCAGGTGGCGACGGACGGCGCCGCACCGGTGGCTCCGTCGGTGCGTCGCGTAGAGCCCCGCAGCGGGTTTTTGCCGGACGCAGCGGTGGCCGGACCTCTGGACCGGATGCTTCCGGTGGTGACCGGATCCGGTGGCCGGGACGCATGTTCCGGTGTCGGCCGTGGGGCCGGGGCGTTGTCCTTTGTGACCGAAAGCACCGTTGGGTGCGGCCGGACTCGGACCGGACTTCGCCGGTGAGTCCGGTCGGTGCGCCCCGATCGACGAGCAGAAATGGATTTTTCCTCCCAATGGCTCTATTTGGCTTGGGGGCTATTTATACACCACATACCCGACCTTGTTCGGTGCCGAGCATACTTGGGCCTTGGCGGCTTGTGTTGTGGTGCTTGAGAGCCCTCCCACTCACTTGTGATTGATAGTGTTCATCCAAATCAAAGTGAGGAGTGATTCTAGTGCATTCGCGTTGAGGGATCGTATTTGTGGCACTAGGTGATCGTGTTGCAAGCCGGTGTGCTTGTTGCTCTTGGAGGTTGCCACCTCCTAGGCGGCTTGGTGGCAAGAGGCTTCGTGAAGCACGCAAACGGAGATTGTGCGGTGCTCCGAAGGAGGATTTGTGAGAGGTTCGAGCTCACCTCGCGGGGATCGTGAAGAGCATCACTACTAGAGCGTGTCTTTGAGTTACCTCACTTGTGAGTGTGGTGTCTTGCGGTGCCTTGTGATAGGCTCACTTGAGAGTGGTGTGCCTTGAGATGCAAGTGATCGAGAGTCACACCGAAGAACCATCTAGGTGAAACACCAAAGGAACCACCCAAGGTGTTGGTCGACACAACGAGGAGTAGGGGGAAGTTGGCAAGCTTCCCGATACCTCGGTAAAAAATCACCGGTGTCAACTTGTCTACTCTTCTCGGTGGTTTGCATTCTCCAAATCACAAGCTTCGTTTTTACATTCATATTGTAACACCCGTGTTTTTGCATCATTTTAAAATTCACTAAAAATTTGAACTTTTTGAAATCAACTAAAACTTAATCTACTTTCGCAAAACCAAACCCCGCTTTCAAAAAACCGCATTCAAAATCCACCATATAGAAATTAGACTCCCTTTTTGTTCGTTGCTGTCGAGCTTATGGTGGCCAAGGTATGTGCTCTCGATCTAGACTTTAAATTATAGAAGTATATTTTTCTGCATGAGCATGATTTACATTTTTCTCTGGGAATAAATCTACAAACCCTAGAATGCATGTGCAGGATAAGTACATTCCTAGATTATAAAACATCCATGGGATCTATATGCACTTGACCCATGTGTAAGTTCTAGAAAATTTGAGGGAAATAATAAGGGCATGTATACCAATATGTGTAAATGTGTGTGTGTCCTTCCAAACAAGAATATGTATATAAAGTGCTTCATGATAAATTCTAAAAATACATATGCTTGGATAAATAAATGGAAGGTATATACACATATACAACTACATAAGGGGTACACATGAAAGTGGAGAATAAAAGGGGAAATTATAAACCATGTGTGCTACTATGTAATTCTTCCAAGAAGAGGGTATATATATTTTAGTGCTCACTAAAGGGTCCTAGGATATATGTATTCCCATGCATAAGCATAATGGGAGAGAAATGCGTTGAGTATACATGGAAACGTGAGAAGAAGAAAAATAGAAAGGAAAGAGGAGGAAGAGAATTAGCAACCGGGCTCATTCCTGTTCTCGGGCCCAACCTCGCCCCTCTCACCTTCTCCTTTTCCTTCCCCCTCATGAGTGGGCCGGCCCGAATCGATCGGGCGGCCAGCCCGGATCGACAGCCCAACGGCCGAAGGCCGACCCGTCCCTCCTCCACTCGTGGGACGCCGCACGGACGGCGTGACGCGTCGTCTTCACCAGCGGCATCCATCTGCGCGACCACGGGGCCCGCCCTGCCCGGACGCGAGCGAGCGGCGGCGGCTAGCTAGAACCAGCCGGGGTTCACGGGGACTCGAGCCACGACCTCGGCGGCGGACTCGGCGACCGTAACGCCGCCGTCGCCAGCGTCGTCATTCCGCCGCGAGGGGATGATTTCACGCCAACGAGCGGAGCGGCTTTGTCGCCTCGCGGGGCCCGGAGTCGCACGGCGACGACGGTCGCCCCACTAACCTCCTCGGCCAGCTGCCCGGTCGGGCCAAGCGCGCGAGATGGGCGTCAACACCAACAGCGTTGGGAGGCGCGTGCTCTGGCGTTGCCGGTATCGTGGCGGCACGGCAACGCCGCGTGTAAGAAGATCGAGCTATGGGCCGGCTCCGGGCGTTGAACCACGAAGCCCCGCCACGAGCCACCCGCCCAAAGGTCGCGCGCCTGCGGGAGAAGCCTCCACGCCACGACAACAGTGACGACCCCTTGCGCTATCTTGGGGCACCCACCGGTGTACGGCGTGACTAGATGGGAACCGACCTCGGGAGCCACACGAGATACACGCGCGCGACGCCGCGGCGCAGGGTGGGGCACTAGGCGGCGGTCCACGAGCACCTGACCGTGGTCGGAGAAGAAAGATCTCCGCGGCGAGAGAAGATCTCACCGTGACATCCTCCTCGACCACCTATAAATAGCCACTCCAGGCTCACAATCGGCCTCGCCCCTTCCACCACGAGGACCGCGGTCGAACACACTGCGTGCTCGCCTTCGACCTTCCTCTCCTCCCTCCTATCTCCCCGTTCTGGCGCCCCCAAATCGGGTATCTCACATGTTGGAGCCGCTCGTCGTAACTCTCCCTCGGCGATCTCGGTCGAACCGAGTACAAGGTGAGTCAATTCGAGGCCCGATCAACCGATTAGTGTAGCCAATGCCCCTCAAAGCCCTCTTGTTGTTTGCCGCGACGCCTGTCGTCGAGAAACCGCCGGCAAGGCGCCCGCAGGTGGTCGACCTTCCCCATCGTCACGAAGCCTACCCTCGCGTTCGAGGAGGCGCCCTAGACTCTTGGGACCTCGCACGCGGCGAGCTCAGACGGAGGCGGCGTCATCTCGGCCGGAGTCAGGCAACCCGGCCGCCATGTGTGGGCCGAGACGGAAACTTGGACTTGGTCGTCGTTCTTGTAGACGCCGTCCGATTCCGTTCCTCTTTCTCTCTCGATGTGGGCCGGGGCCGGAGGGAAAGGCCGACGCCGTTACTCCCCCTCCCGCCCCACATGGACCGTGGCCCACGCCCCACGTGGGCGCTCACGTGGAGGCCACCGGTGGCGTCCTTGGGACCTACGTGCACGCACGCACATGGAGAACAGCCTGGGTACACAATCGAATTGCTAGGGTACACCCAATCGGTGTACACGTAAAGCTAGAAGGCCTATTTCCGTGTCGGAAAAATTTTAAAATTTGTAAATTCATTATTCGATTTATGGAATTTCATCATGTAATTAAATCCAAATTATTTACATGATAAAATTATATTATAATACTACCCTAATTAGTAAATTAGTGGTTAATATTATAAATTCCATAACTCATGCATTTTAGCCCCGTTTTGCGTGAAACGACTTCCATAATTTATCTAAATTCTAGATCTATGCAACTAACCTATTACCACCATAATGTTCTATGCTTGTTTTGTGTGCTATAGTTCAAGCTAGGTTTATCGCCAGTCGCAAGGTAGTTTTCGACGATCAGATTAGAGGTTTCTCCCAGAATACGATAGAGACGTTCGACACCGGTGCCGATCAGTAAGAACATCCCAGGTAAGTCCTTACCCCCCCCTTAATCATGACCTTAATATGATGACATGATGATGAATAATGATATAATATGACTAAGTAAGATCGATGTAACCCGAGTAACAATGTGAACCCTCCAACAAAAAGGTGAGTGGTGATTGTCTACATGGAGGTGGACTAATCGCAATCGGGGATGAATCCCGCGGAGAGATGCTCGCCTCCCTAAGGACCGGTTCATAGACCTTCTACCTAGTGAGATATTTCGTATAGCCACACGTCGTATATGGGACGGCTTGATTCCACACCCCGTTGGGTTGAGGTATAATTGGAGCCAAGGTGACCTGAGTAGGCAAACGATCTATTAGGAGCAGACATGGGGAGAGTGGCCCCATGGTCCGGTTGGCGTGGATGCTGAGTGGTCTTCCACGTAAGTGTTTGGGCGCAGTGGCGTAGTGCTAGAGGCACATATTGATGATTTGAGATTGAGAGTGGTGTTGACAGTATAGGTTGGGTAATTAGGTATTACCTGTAAAGCCGTGAGTGATTTGGTATCACCATATTGTCTAGGGTGATGCATCATCCTTAGGGTGACGTGTTATCCTTCCAACCCCTGAGAAGTCGTGGTGAAAATTATACCAATATACCTAGAATAGCACTCAAGCGGGTACGGATCTCATTAGGCCTGTTGGAACCAAAAACCGGATGGGGAAAACTGCGTGCCTATCGTGTGGGGGAAATTTGTACAACCTCTGCAGAGTTAATTAAATCTATTCGAATAGCCACGTCCTTGGAATGGGCGGATGCTAGGAAAGAACATCTATGATTAGCTTCAACTAACCTTTTGTGATACATGAAGGTGATGGTAAGATGAGATAACCCCGGGAACTAGTGAGAGCAGCTTTTAGAGACTCGCTAGGGGCCCAACCCTTAATTTACCAAACCACCCCCGGTTTGGACTTGCCGAGCACGTTTGTACTCACCCCTGCTTTTACGATTTTCGGCACATCCAAAGGTAAGATCATTTGTCAAGGTAAACGATCGGCGTTCGTCAGGAGTCCGAGAAGCGTTGCTTAGGAAGAAGATGTAGTTGCCAAGGGTTTCCATCCGTGCTCAAGTTGCCTATGGAGTATGAGGCAACAGTTATAGTTAATCCATCGCTTTCGGTTGGCTAACTTTGATATAATATTCGCCAATCGTAAGACTTTCTAATCCTATATTATTAAAGCTCGGATTTCTATTATATCTGCATGCCATTATATAACACTAATGACCGTATTTGTGCGTGATCCTGGCGCAAATACGAGAGGTTAACGACCCATTAAAAGTGGGGCGTGACACATATATACCTTGTGCTTGTGCTTGTGCTTGTGGAGTAGCTCTTGCAATTACTAGCTTGTGTAGCTTGTTAGTTGCTTTGCTTAGTTTGTGTAGCTAAGTAATTTGAGCCTTTGGGTTAGGCGTGTGTCGCCTTGTCCTTAGTGCATCTAGTGAGCTTAGGTTGGCTTTGTGCTTTTGCTCATTAGAATTGTGTAGGAGCTCACCATTGTTTAAAGTACTACTGCATAGGTTTGTGTGACCTTGCAATAGAAACGGTTAAGAGCTCAAGCTAGGCTTATCACCTCATTTGCTTTGTGTAGGATCTTTTGTGAGGTGATTTAGAGTCATAGCTAGAGGGGTGAAGTCTTGGCTAAACGAATAGCTTCAACTCCGCATCATATTTGTTTAGCCGGCGCAATTAGTTTTAGAAAGGACTATTCACCCCCCTCTAGTCCCCATCTTGACCCTACAAAGGCGGCCTTGAGCTGGTCTTCATCCAACAACTCATCCTCAACCTCAATGCCTAGCTTCCTCAAAAGCACAACTTGGGCCTGCCTAGTAGCGTTCGCCGCCCGCGGTGTGGCCTCAATGCGTTCGCTACACCGCAGCGAGTCGGTAGGCACTGGCATCCTGGAGCGGCGCAGCTACGGCCTGTCGAGGAGAGGTGTCTCCAACGGTAGGCAAATCAATGCCTTTAACTCCTCCCTTGCATCTTGTATGCCACAAAGCATCACCCGGTCGGACCGACCCTTCAACACCCCTTGGGACGGAAACAACCGCACCGGCGTGATCGTCTTTGAGAGTGCCGGGCACGGTGAGGGCAACAAGCGCGGAGGAAGGCCGAGCTGCTGCCTCCTGAGCCACCAATGGGTCCTTTGCCGCACCCAGTCCATCATGCCCAGCATGTAGGCACAAAGGGGGCGACAGCTCGGAGGAGACCCCAGTTGATGTAGCCCCCGAAACGGTCGAAGGGAGCTCCTCCAACATGGGGTCAACCCACACGGGAGGCACCTCGCACCCACGCAACTCGACCGCCGAGGGTCTCGCACCGGGAGCAAGCCACCCGGCAGCGAGAGGTCGTGGTGACGCCGATGTGCTCCTCCGCGCCTCGAAAGAGGCGTCATGCGTCGATAAAAGGTCGTCTTCGCCGCCACCTATGAAGCCAGCATCGCCGAGGCCTACCCGTGCTGTCGCGGCACCCGGCATGGCCCCGGTGAAAGACCGGTTGGGCCGACGGAAAACGGCAGCGAAGATGGCGTGGCGGGTCGGCCCCCTCGCCGGGCCGCCGTGGCGTGTCAGCCCCTTGTTGAGGACTTTGCCACGGCCCTAGACAACCGGTAGTCCCTGGTGAGGCGGCATAGGCCGCGATAGCGCAGGCAACAACGTGGCAGTCGACAAGTTGCCACACGGTGTGAGTAGGACAGGCAATTGAAACACCTATCCTGGAGTGCAGGACCACCCTCTTAGTCGGCCGCCGGTTCGGGCGAGACGTCGCGGGTTGCTGCTCCTGCCGGGGAAGGATGTCCCGCCACCCCCAGCGTTGGAGGCGACACCACGACACGGCGTTGTTGACGGGTCACCAACGACATATTTTTAACGTCAACATTCTACCAATAAAGGGGTGAAACTATACCTTACTACACACATATACATTTATTATTGACATAATTCCACTTGTAGTCCCAAATAATGTTTTGCAGGATTTATATAAAAACCAAGTGGAAAATGCACCAAAAGGCGCCTCCCTGGAAAGCGCATTCCTAAGAACATCAAGCCCAAGGGAGAAAAAGTCCATAAAATATCAATATCCAAGCACAAGCCCAAGAGGTCGAGGCCCGAGTCCAACATGAAATGATAAACGGACCGCAGGACATGGGTTCAATGTTTTGGGCATAACTTTGATCTCATACGAAATCGGATTTCAGCGAACGAATACTCGAAACGAAGCTAACTCCGAGGCCCACGTGCTCATGCAAAGTTTCAGCCCAAACGGACAAAATATTGGTGCGGGCGCACCTTAGGGTGCGCGCGCACCCATCCGGAGGCCAAATCGGCCCATCTTCGTCCTGGCGGCCCATCTCGACCTGAAAAGTTTGGTGGCGGTGTTTGCTTGCCCGTAAAACGGTGCGGGATTAGTACCAAATGGCTTAGCAGAGAGAGGATCCCATGGTGAAGGTCCTATAAATAGATGGGCACTCCCTCACTTGTAAACACACACCTCACAATGTAGCCTCTTAATTTCTTCTTCTTCTTCTTCTTCTCCCTTTCTTCTTCTTCTTCTTCTTCTTCTACTTCTTCTTCTTCCTCTTAGTTTAGGATGTGGAGCTAGGCAAAGCTACCAAGGAGGGCTTGGCTCCTTGGAAGATGGATTCAGGGAATAAATCTTTCTATGGTATTCTTCCAAAGCCTTGCTCTTATCTTATCTTGGTTGTGCATTAGGATTAGAGTCTTCATGTTATTTCTATACCTCGTGATTTATCCTATGATCTAACATGTTGTTCTTGACATGATCATGACACATGAACTAGTCTATAGTTTCTATGTTGTGATATCATCAAATAGAACTTTATGCTTAAACCATTCATGCAATATAATTGGGTAGTGTTGGGATTGTGCTGAATGACAGTTCGTTGTGTCCTTCGGGGCTTGCTCGTGTCCTATTCCGTCCATCCGTAGGGTGGGGGCCATGGGGACATGAGTAGTGTCCTAGTATGCGGACGTGGTGTCCGGATGCCGGTATTCTTCGAATATGAGTGCATGCCACGGTTGAGGGGGTAGGCGGCTTGGTCGTGACAAGCCTTGACCGTCCCCTTGAAATCCCCCCACGTTCGTGTGTGCCGTAGGAGTTCAGTAAATGCCTTCCTTCGGGGCGGATGCTCCGGGAGGTCTCCCATCCATTTCATTCTCGGCTCGACCTCCCGCTCATGCGTGTTGCCCGACTATCAAGCGGTTCTATGCATAGCCATGACTAGAATCTATATGCTCCACTTAGGACTTTCTTTATTCCTTATTTATCTTTATCCTTGAGATTGGCTTGAGTGAGTGTGTCAAGTTATCCCTTTACTGTTCCCTTATATCTCTGTTATGAGCATTGGTCCATTACATAGTCATGTTATCCTGTTCATGTCTCTATTAGATCCTTTTCCACCATGCCTTCCTTTGGAAAAATATAAATAACGATACCCTGAATACTTAGGGTGAAATGCTACAATGATAGATCCGTGCGCTTTGCGGATGAATATCTTAATTGGCAAGATCTATCACCGTTGATGTACCTAGTGTTATCACCGACATGGTGGTTTCACTTAGGAATGTCAACGGCGCATTTCTGGCGCCATTATTAGAGATGGGTTCTAAACCTGTTTCTAGTGATTGCGCTTAAGAAATGCAACAGACGCCCAAGACGTTGTCGGACTGGGACACGACCATCCACCGGCCGAACAGAATGCCGCAAACCAAGCTGCGGTCGTGGGTCGATCACACCTCCCACGCCGTGGCGAGGCACGCGCCGCCGGCCGGACCGCACCACCATGGCACCACGCGAGAACCGGCCCGGTGGTTGTACCCGCTGGGGCGTAGCGGCAACCTTGGGCGGCGACGGGTGATGTCTAGGTAGGACAAGGGCCGCTCATCGCGGGACGCGTTGCCCTCGTGATTCGCGCCCACCAGCGGTGCTTTGGACGATCCCCCCAAGTGGCCCCCGAAGGTGGAAGGGCGCGGCATGGGGAAACTTGGCGTGGGACGGCGAGCCTCGGTGCGAGGGGGCGGGCGGATGGGCGGGCGGCGCGTCGGGACTCGAGGCACCAACGTCCTCATCCACATCATCCGGGACATCCTCGACGATGACCGGTGGCTCCCCATTGTCACCGCGGCAAAAGAATGGCGACGGCGAAGATGTCGCGCCGCTTCCCATCGTAGCGCCCGACGGAGATGGCCCATGGGCGAAGATGCACGGCACGGCCGAGGTCCTCCCGACCTCAAGACCGGGAAGCAACGGAGGCCGCGCCAACTCTCGCCTCAAATGTCGGCCGCAAGGGGAGCACCATGGCCGACGATGTAGCGCGCCGTGGCCGCCCGGCCGATCGAGGTCCGCCACAATGAGCACCTCCACGGCCGAGGTGTTGTGCGGCGTCGGCGCCCCCAACTCGCGAGCACAACCCCCCCAGGATTGAAAGGTCCTAATGGCTAGAGGGGGTGAATAGCCTATTAAAAATTGTACAAACAACACTAAGCAAGGCAGTTAGTAAATAAGACGGCGTAGCGAATAAGCAAATGCTTCAAGCTAATTAAGCTAACAAGGCTAACAAACTACTCAAGCTAAGCACCCTAACAAGATATACTACCAAAGTAATGCAAAGGAGTGCTTAAGATACAATACCACCGGTGTAGTGTCGAGGTTGTAGCCAATTACCGTGATTACCTAGAAATCTCCAACGAGCAAGAACAAGTGACACGATGATTTTTCACCGAGGTTCACGTGCTTGCCGGCACGCTAGTCCCCGTTGTGGCGACACACTCACTTGACGTGTGCTAAGCTTAATGGCCGGTGCCAAAACCCCTATGGGCGCTCAAGCAAACGATCATAAGAGAGGGTCCAACAAGCCACGAGCAATCCACTAGTGCTCCTTTCGCGAATCTCCCGCGGGGTAAGGAACGACCCCTCACAATCACCACCGGTGTGGCCTCAAACAAGCTCCACTTGAGCTCAACACCGCCTCTTGCTCCAAACCGCTTGGGAACCAAGCAAATTCCCAAGAGTAACAAGATCCCGCGGCTTCTCCAAGGATGAAGTGCCTCTAGATGCAATCACCAATGCAATGCACTTCTATCACTCTCAATCTCACCAAGAATTCGAGTTAATGGATGGAGAGATGAGTGGAGAGGAGTATCAAATGCTCACTAGCAAGTTGGAAGCTTCAAATGTGCAAGAGAGAGAGCCTAAGGAACCAGCCAACCAAGTATATATAGGGCTCCTCTCGAAATGGAGCCGTTGCTCCAAAAATTTGCTCTGCAAGATCGGCAGGGACGACCGACCGGAACCACCAACGGGTCCGGTCGAGGGTCCGGTCGGTGCTTCCGTCACTACAAACAAGCCACGGGCCCACAAACGGGCGCCCTTCCTCCACGCGTCCGGTCGGCGCTTCCGGTCAGCACCGGAAGCTTCGTCCCGGCTTCCGGTCGACGCGTCTAGCGAAATCTGTAGAGCGAGCTCGCGCGACGCATCGGCGGAGCCACCCGGCCGGTGCGTCCGGCCGATGTCCGGGCCAGCGTCCGGTCACCGAAAACAAGCAAGTCTTCATCTTTTTCTTTGCTCTTTGCTTCAAACTTGCTTCGCCTCTTGCCGTAGGTTGCCAACACGTCCAAGATGACCACGTTATCACCAATGTTAGCACGTCGAGATGTTAGGCAAGATCGAAGTTAGTGCTCTCATGTCCTAAATGCAATATGCAAGTCAATTGGACCTAGAAGCACTTCATGCAAGGATTGTCGCGGCATCCCCTCTTGATAGTCGGCTATCTATCCTATAATGTGATCACACGCTCTATCGTGTCTTGATCACCAAAAAAGGAAAACCCTATCAAGATACCTTTGCCTTGATCTTCCGGGTTCCTCTCAAGCCGATCACCGAGCTTGACGATCCATCATGTCCACCATCATTGTCCATGTTCATGATCATCATGCTCCTTGTCATCCATCTAATCCTTTCTAAAGTCACACACTTAGAGCAAAGGATTAGTCCACAAGTGTCGTCATCAATTTCCAAAACCAAACATGAGATTTCAAGGATGCGGAGGAGGGGCCTAGAAACGCCGGATCGGCGAGGCAGCCATGGATCCATGGCCCCAGATCTGCCCGCCCCAACGGCCGGCGGTGATGGCGGCGGCGCCGGGCGGCCTCGGCTGAAGCACGGCCCGCCACGCCGACGCAGACGACGAGCGGGGTGGGATGCGAGGGGGGGGAGGAGGAGGGATGGACGGGGTGGAGGGCCGGGCGGCGGCGATGGTCGGGCCGCTAGGCCCGCTAGGGTTGGGGAGCGCCGTTCCGCGGGGGCTTTGGTGGCTCTTCCTCTGGATCTGAACTAATTGTTGGGTTCTTTAGACAAGCACCTTGACCACGTGGAAACGCTAATTAGAATAGGCTAAAGCGACTAGTTGCATACTCATTCATGGAAACAATAAAGTATCGAACAAGATGCTAGCGACTTATAATTTGAAACTGATGGAGTAATGATTTCTCTTCTGTTGTTGTTTCTTTATATATCCCTTTGCTGCATAGCTCAAGTACAACAGCATCTCAGCACGATCATACATTAATAAAATAGAATTGGATCCGATCACTTATATCTGGTTTCTTGAATCGCCAAAACTTCTCATTAGACAAATTAGCTAGATCCAAAAAATATAATCCTTATTGACAAAGTAGCCATACCAGATAAAACCCCATCTTCCTTCATAATATTTTGCTTTACTTCAAAATAAAATGAGCCAAACATGATAAAAGGGAATATCTTTTGTATTATTACCCGACAATGCAAGTCAATTAGAGCTAAAATATTGCACTTCTTCTTTTTCAGAAATAAAAGATGAACTGACATGAGTAAGCAACCAAACAGAAGCTTAACGAAGCCTGGGGCGATGCCAGCACGCGCACGCGCAAGACCATTCTCGGTCTGCGATTCTGCTCCCTCTTCTTCCCCTTCCTTTGCTCTGCTGCTTGCCTGTCTAGTGTCTTTCCTCTGCTTTACTAGCTCGTCTTTCCTCCATTTCAAGTTATAAAGTCGTTTGACTTCTTTGGCTCCAAATGTAACCATTCGCCTTATTTAAAAAAAAAACTTACGTAAATATTGTCAAATTTAAATCATTCTTTAAGAACTTTTATTAATAAAAGAAAGCCACGACAAAAAAGTGATGTTCTATACAAATTTTTGAATAAGACAAGTATCAAACTTATTGTCAAAAAAGTCAAACGACTTGTAATTTGAGATGGAGGAGTACTACCGTTTGTTTCACATACTCTACTCCACTCTTGTTTTCTAAATATCTATTACTTAATGGCGGAGCAGATCATGATGACATGATGGCGGCGGACGGCGGCGGCGGCCGGCCACCAGGCAGCAGCCCTGGCGTGCGCGCCCAAGGGCCCTCTGACAGTGGACGAGTTTTGTAATAATGTTATGAGGAACAAAGAAAATTCTTTCGATTTCCAGACGTTCTCGTATCCTGGCAGTATTTAATTTGTGAATTTTAGATTGAACATTCTTTATTTTCATAATCGGTCTGGTGCTCAAGATTCAACCTAATTGGCTGGTGCTAGAAGAGTAAAAGGGTTTGTACTTCAGTAAGTGTTCATGGGCAGCTGAAAAAGATCAAAGCATGGCATGTGTACTACTGTATAGTAATGAAATATTAGCTGTAAGATTAGCTACACATTGGCATTAAACTGTCTTGGATATACGATCGTGTGTATTTACTTCCCACGTGGACAGGGTCATTTGATTTACTTAAAACTATTGTCTTCTACCTAAAAATGAATGACAAACATTTGATTTGGCTGTATCTACCAGACGTTCTAGAAACATTTGGCTGTAGCCTGTATCCATGGCCACAGTGTGGCCGCCACACCCGCAGGCCGTAGCCACCTGCCCGCTCTCCCCAGCGCTCTCGGCTTCTCCGGCGCCGCGGCGCATCGCCCGCGTCGTGCTCCCGCTCGGCTTCGTCTTCTCCCGTCCTCAACGCCGACACCACTGCTCCCCATCGCCTGACTTCGGGTTCTCCGGCAACGCCTGCAACGCCGGAGCCCGCGGCGTGCTCCCGCTCTGCTTCCGCCTCCCCGTCCGCAACGCCACGCCAACGGCGCCGCTGCTCAACCGCCCCCTGTCTTCTCCGGCACCGTGGCGCGTCACCCGCAGAGTCGGCGCGCGCGTCCTAGTCCCGCTCGGCTTCGTCCTCTCCCGTGCTCAATACCACGCCGACGCCACCGGTAAATACTAACTAATGAGCATGCCTTTTTCTTGTTTGCTAAAATGCCAACCTCATGAGCATGCCATCTTATATATGTGCCCAGATGCCAACGACTCTACAAGAGTTGTATACCAAATGTTCGATGGAATGCCAACGTGAGATACGATTATACCAAATGGTCTAGGAATACCAATGTGAGATACATTGGCAATTGCTGTTTAACTAACCTGCTTTTGTGACCTGTATTGGCCATACCTTGATACAGATTAATTAATTAATTAATTAAAGCTATAACATAAGAGTGGCTGGCAGTCACCTATAAAATTAGGAGATGCTTGACAGAGTTTAGCACTTACCTTGATGCCACCATTTGGTTACAGACTTTCTGTAGACATTTAGAGCCTTCACTGCACCATTCTTAACATTGCAACATCAAAGCCAGTATTAAGGGATTACTTATAAACTGAATGGATTGTCGTCTAATAAAATTAAACGGCAAAGCTTTTGCCGTTCCTTAAAAAAAAAAAATATATATAAACTGAATGGATGCAATTTGTTTTACATTCTTATCAATAATATTATTCAAAATTTTCCAATGATTATCTGCTAATCTTGGATGGATTTCATAGGTCGCTGGAATATCCAACATTGCGAACAGCAAAGACATACTTTATATCCCGGGTAATCATTCTTCTGAGGCAAAAAAGCTTTCTCGAACTCTGCTTGCAGCGTGATCCGGCAGCCCGCCATACAGTTGCTCAGCTTATGCAAAACCTCTCGAGAAGGATCATTCTACAGTCAGGCATTCAAGATCGGCATGACAAGGGATACGTTTCCTATTCCAACTAACGGCAAAAACACCATGCTACAACTTCTATGTCCTGCCTATGATTTTTCACTAATACTGTCAAATAGTTGCTCCGTTATCAAATCTGCATGTGTTCTGTCTTAGAGCATGATGAGCACAATTTATTACAATCTGACACACTAATCCTGTTACAAAGTATGCTTCATGAATTATTAATTGTATGTTTTTTTTTCCTCCAGGTGAAGATTGTGACTTCATCATACAGAAGCTTATCTCCTTTAAAAGATCCTGATATCGTCCTCCGTTCTTCTATGATGCTCATAAAATTGGGGAAAAATAGTGCCTGCTGAGCTACATGCGAATCACAGGTATGTATAATGTATGTGCTTTATACCTTATTATGACCTCCATGAACTCATTTCCGTACTGCTGGTCATCACAGTTTATTTAACTTCCAGGATACATTTCGCACGACTTCATCGTTGTCTCAACCTCTATACGCTAACTTTGCTTTTTCTAATTTATGAATCCACAATTGCATACTGACTTATCTTTTACTTCCATGTACAATCATATAAAATGTTGCATTTCTGGCTTCCTAACCCGTGTATGGCACGGGGTCTCTGCTAGTTTTTTTTTATTACTAGGACCATTGGATTGCCACGAAACTGCTGTGTTTTCTACCTCATGAATGATAAACATTTGGCATGCCCATTGAAGTCACTGCAATATTTTTAGTCATTTGCAAGAGGTCTACCAGTTTCTTAGTGATTCTATGCTCTGCATTAACGAAACATAAAAACAATGCACAGGGAAATCTTGGGGCGGTGTAGGAAACATGTTTTTTAGTAACAACGGTGATATGTTGTGGTGCGCTCAATCATGAAACATTGAATAGAGATGAATTGAGGACTGCAACGGGATTGGTGTGTTTGTACACTTCTGGTTTCGCCTAGCTAAATAAAAAAACATACCACCTAAATCAGATTGGTGTGGTGTTATTGTTTCACCTATTTAAATAAAAAGCATACCACCTAAATCAGGGAGGGAGCTGGAGGGAGGGAGGGGGAACTCAGCATCATTGAGCCCACAACAACGGGTTACAACATTAGGCAAGCTGGAGGGTGGTTTCCTTTAGAACAAAGGGGATTGTAGGCAATCCTGAAATACAATTAACTTTATGTCAAATACTACAAATAGATGAATGGCGTCGTGACATTTATACCGCACGCATGATTCTAGCTATAACCCATTACCATTTGGGATCATCAACATTTTGTAAACAATGATTATGCCTATCAGCCTATGACATAAGACAACACAATCACAGTTGATAAAATCTTGTACAGCTCACACCAAAATAATCAAATATATGCATATATTTTTTTACATTATTACAGGAGGGTTGCTTCATGGATAGATAATTTAATAAAAGGAGATATTACAACACTGGAAAAAAAGAGAAGCAAATATATTATAGAGACTTCAACAATACATTTAGAGAAACATGATAGTATAAGGTAGTGGTGATTAATATGCCTTAAATTATGGAGTAAAAAATATATTTATCTATGATAGCATGCATCTCTGCAGCAACATCGTTCATTGACAACCGTTCCGTGGGCAATTGCTTAGAACAAAGGACACCGAGTTGAATGACGCCCGACAAACATTCCCTGGTTCTCGTTTTATGTCTTGTATCATTGCTATTGTTTACTCCATCATTCAGCAAGATGTTGGAATCTGCTATCTCCATAATCTTGTGAGGAAGAGCTGCCTCGGCATAATAATGCAAGCTCATCCCGTCTCTAAACATATCATCTGTTGGGCTCTTCCCTGTGAACGTCTCGATCAAAGTGATGCCAAGACTAAATACATCACCAGAAGTTGACACCCCAAGCCCTTCTCCATATTCTGCAGCGGAATGAAATATGAGGATACATAGGTATATATGTAAAAAAAAAACTCAAACACTATTAGTAATTGGATAATCCTATGGAGCCTCCGCAGACCGCAGGAGTGGTTACAAGATAAGCAATTAAAAAAAAAAATCAGAGATGTTCTCATAAAAATAAATCAGCTTTGAAACAAAGAAACTTGAGCTACCTGGAGCAATATATCCAATGGAACCTCTTATTCCTATGGTGCTACTGGAATTCACAGAATGTTTGCTTGTTGCTTCATCTAGAACTCTAGCAATGCCAAAATCTCCAACACGAGCTCTCATGTCCTGATTGAGAAGAATGTTACTTGGCTTGAGATCGCAATGGATGACCGATGGCTGGCAAGCATTGTGTAGATAGTCCAAAGCATCCACAATATCTACGGCGATATCTAACCTCTGTGATAGGCTGAGTGCTCCTTGTCCATTTGTGCCTTCTAAATTTGAATGGATCCATCTATCTAAGGTTCCATTAGGCATGAACTCAAATACTAGTGCTCTAAAGTCTTGACCTTGGTGGTTGATGCTAGAACAACATGTAATGATCTTTAGAAGGCATCGGTGCCTCACTCTTCTTAGTGCCTCACATTCAGCCTGAAAGCTTGTGTAGGAACCTGATTGCTGGAGATTAAACACCTTAACAGCGACGACAATGGCTTGATTTTCTAGAGTGGCCTTGTATACAGTACCATATCTTCCCTTTCCTAGCACATTTGCTTCTGAAAATCCATTTGTTCCTTTCAGAATATCAGTGTACGAAAGTATTGGAAGTTCTGTGGTGAAATACAGCCCAAACCAAGAAAAGTATGAGGAGGAGACTTCCTATCATCGGGATTATTATTCTAAGAGATTTAGGCATGCCTCTCTTATTCTTTCTTGCACTAAAGCTTGGACATTTTGGTAGATGGAGCTGTGGTATTCCACCACATAATGCATTGTTACCAATAATTGATAGTCCAGTTAGATTTATGAAAACACCTTCTTTTGGTACTTCACCTTGCAAATTGTTGTAGGATAGATCTAGAAGAAGCAATGATGTTGAATGACTTAAAAGCTCTGGAATTGTTCCAGATAAATTGTTGTGGCCAAGATACAACTCCTGTAGGTTGGTAAGGGAAGCCAGGTTGCCAGGGATGGTCCCATTCAATTTGTTGTTTGTCAAATTAAGTACAGTCAAGCCTGCCATGTTCTTCAACATAGCGGGCACACTTCCTTGGAATGAATTGCCATCCATTAAGAGGATTTCCATGACCTTGCAGTTGCCAATAGTATCCGGTATCTCACCTGATAATTTGTTTCCTGACAGGATGAGCTGTCCGAGATGCATCAAACTACCAACTTCTAGCCCTCTAGCATGTTGTCGGACAGGCGGAGGCCTATTGAGATCGAGGGTAGCTCCATAATTTCATTAGGAATCAAGCCATTAAGCTTGTTCACTGATAGATCTAGCTCCAAAAGTTTGCTCAAGTTTCCAATGTTCGGTGGAATTGGCCCCTCCAAGCTGTTGTAGTCTGCGCCAAACTTAAGTAGGCTAGAAAGATTTCCGATGGAGGATGGTATATGTCCTGAGAGGTAGTTTGAATTGAGGCCTAGCATTTGCAGTTGTGTAAGCTGTCCGATGCTTTCAGGAATGACCCCAGTGAGTAAGTTATGGCCAAAATCAAGCACCTCAAGACCTGCCAAATTTCCAATATCTAATGGGATGACACCAGATATGTTGTTGTTGGAAATCTGAAGAAACTGAAGATTAGTAGATAGATTAACCAATGAGCCTGGCAGTTTTCCTGAAAACCTATTCCAATCAATGCCTAGTTGTTGTAATCTGCTACAATTCGCCAAAGAAGGAATAAATCCCCACTCTTCCTCGTTGTTTGCCTCCAACATGTTATTATCCAGACTAAACACTTCAAGATTTTGCAATCTGTCCCATCCAGAAGGAACAATTCTGACAAAACTATTTTGTCCGGCGTAAAGCATCTGGAGCCTGGAGAGATTGGTTAGCGATGGCGGAAGAGCTCCACTAAATAGGTTGCCATTGAGGACAATATATTGGATGTTCGGAAGGCTTTTCGGTAGGTCAGATGGTAGATGGCCTTGGAGCTGGTTGAAACCCACAAAAAGGTATTAAGAGATGATAGGTTGAACAGGGAAGGAGGGAACAAACCGGAGAGATTATTAACGGAGAGCTGAAGGAAACTGAGATTCGGATTGTTCCCGATGCCTATAGGGATCGATCCCTCAAGATAGTTGAATGACAGGTCCAGTACAGTCAACCGGGAAAGGTTCCCAAGAGATGCTGGGATGGTTCCGGTGATGCTGTTGTTGTACAGCATTAGCAACCGGAGCCAAGGCATGTTGTTGCCAATCTCAGTTGGGATGCTTCCCTGCAGTCCATGGTTGTTGAAGATACTCAGGTCACGTAGGCTGATGCAGCGGCTAATGTTGCTCGGGATGACGCCGGTCAGCATGTTCTCGCCCAGGTCAAGGCGTTGGAGTCGTCTAAGGGAGCCGATGCTTGGAGGTATCTCACCGTGAAGGCTGTTGTAGCTCAGGTTGAGGGAGTGCAGAAAGGTGAGGTTGCCGATGGCGGGGGAGATGGTGCCGGTGAGCCCCTGGGATGTGAGGTTCAGGGCTACCACCCTTGACTGGTGCCTCCTGCCGCAGGTGACGCCCTCCCAGCTGCAGTAGTCGGTGCTCTGGTTCCACGAGTCCAGCACCCCGGAGTGGCCGGAGATCTTCGCCTTGAAAGCCACAAGAGCTCTCTCGTCGTCACCGTGGCCTGACGAATACAAGGCCGCTGTTGCCCTGTTTGTCGCTATGGCTGAGATCAGCAGGAGCAGCTGCAGCAGGCGCCGGCAGGCTCTTAGTTCTAGGGAAAGCATGGCCGGCGGCGATGGCTTTCGGTTTCTTACGAGGCGGCGCAGTGCTTGGTTTCTTTGCATCGGCTAACTATGATATGATGATGATTTGGCTCACATTACGTGATTCCGTAGTGGCTAATCATCCTGCAGTATAATAAAATGCTTGCTCCCTGTTGGTCTATTCTGGATGGAGACTGGGAGTTGGTGCCCAAGGGTTTTTAACAAGCAGGAGTGGACCGTTGGTTTGCACTTTCGCGATTAGTTTGACTAGATAACGTGGAGTTTTTGTATGGTTCTATATTTTTATTATATAATAAAAAGTTTTTTATAATAAAAAGTTAGTACCGCAATTTAACTTCCATATGAAAACATTATATATAAGATAAGTAACGATGAGAAAATAAGAAAGAAAAAGCTATCTAAAAGGTTTTTTAACATATGCTTATTTAGGGTGTCTATTTAAGTTAGAGAACTCTTATACAAAAAGTTAAGAAAGAAAACACATACAATGATGCACATCATGTATATTAATAAACAACAAACATGCTACTTCGTATTAATGATTTAAGAAAAAATATGCTAGATGTCCTGTAGCAGCCATCGAATGGCATGATAGAAGAATATTGATGAGATGACACGTCTACGATTTTCTCGATCTTCCCTGGTTGAAATAGCTTGCACAAATAGTCTCTGAGGTTGGTCTCAAACAAACAACCATAGAAAAACAATATACTATTTAAATATGTGCCAGCAAGTATATCCAAGAGCAATTAAATATCCCGTGATAATATAATTAATAGAATCGCTAGTCAATAGTGCACGGCAATAAGCAAACACAATGGCTGTTTGTTCACACCTGACATGTCATGGCAGATTAAAAAAACTGACAATATTTTAATCGCCAGTAGTGTTGTAGTAGCAATTGCTATACGACTGACGACTAACAATTTTGAAGCTGGAACC
The DNA here is from genome assembly GCA_015847255.1 of Hyparrhenia diplandra. Lineage (NCBI taxonomy): Eukaryota > Viridiplantae > Streptophyta > Magnoliopsida > Poales > Poaceae > Hyparrhenia > Hyparrhenia diplandra. The sequence goes on from JADLZK010008570.1 coordinate 217,640, forward strand.
AAAAACACAGCTGACTGTAATTCTCCTCCTATGGCTGTGTTGGGATGAAAGAAATAAATGGAGAGAAGAAGGAAGAAGGAGAGGTGGCTTATCTAACAGCAGCTCTGTCAGATAGATTTCAGCTGCAAAGCTGCAAGCCCCTGTTGTCGGAAACTTCGTCAGGTACAGAGAGATGGACCAAACCAAATCTGGGTTTCTTCAAGATAAATACGGATGGTGCACATGATAGCAAGACTGACCATGGAGGATGGGGCTTCATCGTTCGAGATGATCAAGGAGCAATGGTGAAAGCTGTGGAGTGGCTTGTCGAATTTGAGTTCCACGCTGTACAAGGTACCATGGAAAGCCAAGGCCTCGCCTGGTCGTCCAGTGTACGAGGGGGTCTGGGCATTTCTCCGCCTTAGCCGATTGCGTATGGCATTTGCCTTGGGCGCATAGGCGTCCGCGACGCGTGCCTGACATGCGACAGCCTACCTATTCTCCACAGGTCATCACCAGCCTTGTTCTCCTTCCTCTGCTCACAATGGTTTGCTTTGCTTTTCTTTCCGCTGCTCTGCTGCACTTACTCTGTCTTTAGCTGCAGTATAAAATCACTTCCTTGCCTTTGTTTTGTTCACTGATCCATGTGACGTGCTGTAATAGCATGTTTAGTATATGCCATGCCGTCACCTCACCTCGCCTCGCGCCATATGCGCCTAGATAGCATGTCACCACATGTGTGCATAATGCACGCCACAATGATATTCCTTTTCAACTTTGTAAATTACTGCATATATTGCGCACATTCTTGTTTTCACAATGGTGAAGTTCAACTTTGAGGTGTGAACTAGTCTTACAAGTGCAAGTTTCACAGGATAATCAATATTTGTTTCACGATTCATAAATAATGCTGCCTATGATAAGGGCAACAGAGCACCGTACATACTGATACAAGGTCTACAACTCACAAGTCAAACAAAGAAGCAAATACATTGCATATGGACTTGATAATAAATATAGGGAAACATGGTAACAAATACATAAAGATAGTGGTTACTAGAGCATTCTGACATCAGTGGGCACTAATAAACTCATCTCTTATAGCATGCATCTCTGCAGCAGCATCACTTATTGACAGACGCTCTGAGGGCAACTGCTTTGAGCAAAGGACACCAAGCTGAATGATGGCGGACAAACATTTTATATGCCTTGTGTCGTTGCTACTGCTTGCTTCATCATGCAGCCATAAGTTGGAATCTGCTATCGCCAAAACTTTGTCAGGAAAAGCAGCCTCAGCATAACCATGTAGGCTTCTACCATCTCTGAACATATCATCTGTTGGCCTCTTTGCAGTGAACAACTCTAGCAAGGTGATACCAAGACTAAACATGTCACCGCAAGTCGATACAGCAAGACCTTCTCCATATTCTGCATTGGATTAAAATATGAACACATGTATATACACGTACAATAATATAAACACATGTAGAATAGAGCAATAAATTAGAGTTACCTGGAGCAATGTAACCGATGGTACCTCTTATTCCTAATGTGCTGCCAGAATTCACCGGATGTTTGCTTGTTGCTTCATCTAGAACTCTAGCAATTCCAAAATCTCCAACACGAGCCCTCATGTCCTGATTAAGAAGAATGTTACTCGGCTTGAGATCACAATGGATGATCGATGGCTGGCAACCATTGTGAAGATAGTCCAAAGCATCCACAATGTCCACAGCGATATCCAACCTCTGTGATAGGCTGAGTGCGCGTTGTCCATCTTGGCCTTCTAATTCTAGGTGAATCCATCTATCTAAGCTGCCATTAGTCATGAACTCAAAGACTAATGCTCTGAAGTCTTGACCTTGGTGGTTGATGCTAGAACAACATGTAATGATCTTTAGAAGGCATCGGTGCCTCACTCTTCTTAGTGCCTCACATTCAGCTTGGAAACTTTTATAGGACCCTAATTGCTGGACATTAAACACCTTAATGGCAACAACAATGGCTTGATTATCTAGTGTGCCCTTGTATACTGTACCATATTTTCCCTTTCCAAGCACATTTGCTTCAGAAAATCCATCTGTTCCTTTCATTATGTCGTTGAACGGAACTATTGGAAGCTCTATCTCTGGAAATTGTGGTGGCATATCTTTCTTTGGTGCTGTCTTGGACTTTCGGTACTGAAATCCAGTCCAAACCAGAAAAAGTAAGATGAGACTTCCGATTGTTGGGATTGCTATTCTAAGAAACTTGGGTATGCCTTTATTATTCTTTTTTGCATAAGAGCTTGGGCATTTTGGCAGGTGGAGCTGTGGTATCCCTGCGCATAATGCAATGTTACCAACAATAGATAGTCCAGTCAAATTTTTGAAGACTCCTTCTTTTGGTACTTCACCTTGCAAATTGTTGTAGGACAAATCTAGACGAAGTAGGGATGTTGAGTTACCTAATATCTCTGGTATTATTCCAGTTAAATTGTTGTGGCCAAGATATAACTCCTGTAGGTTGGTAAGGGTGGCTAGGTTGCTAGGGATGCTTCCATTCAATTTATTTTTTTGTCAAATTCAGTATTGTCAAGCCTTCCATGTTCTTGAACATAGCAGGTATGCTTCCTTGGAATGAATTGCTATCCATTAAGAGGATTTCCATGACCCTGCAGTTGCCAATAGTATCAGGTATCTCACCTGACAAATTGTTTCCTGATAGGAGGAGCTGTCCGAGATGTACCAAATTACCAACTTCTAATGGAAGTGGTCCCTCTAGCTTGTTGTTGGACAAATCTAGAACCATTGAGATCGATGGTAGCTCCATAATTTCTTTAGGAATCAATCCAGTAAGGTTGTTATTTGACAGATGTAGGGATAAAAGTTTGCTCAAGTTTCCAATGCTTGGTGGAATTGGTCCCTCCAATCTGTTGCCACCTACATAAAGTTGAAGTAGGCTAGAAAGGTTTCCGATGGAGTTTGGTAGATGTCCTGAGAGGTAGTTTGAAGTGAGGCCTAGCTGCTGCAATTGTGTAAGCTTCCCGATGCTTTCAGGAATGACCCCAGTGAGTAAGGTATAGCCAAAATCAAGAGTCTCAGACCTACCAAATTTCCAATATCTAATGGGATGACACCAGATATGTTGTTGTTGCTTATCTGCAGCCACTGGAGACTAATAGACATATTAACCAACAGACCTGGCAGCGTCCCTGAAAATCTGTTTAATGCAAAGGACAGGTGCCACAATCTGCTACAATTCGTCAAAGAACCAATAAATTCCCACTCTTCCTCATTGTTTGCCTCTAACATGTTACCATCCACACCAAACACTTCAAGATTTTGCAATCTGCCCAATCCGGAAGGAACAATTCGATAAAACTATTGAATACGATGTTAAGACTCTGGAGCATGGAGATGTTAGTTAGCGACTGCGGAAGAGCTCCGGTAAATCTATTTTGTGCAATCCCAAGCTCTTGGATGCTCGGAAGGCTTTTCAAAAGATCAGATGGTAGACTGCCATGGAGCTGGTTTTGAGCCGCATAAAAGATATAAAGAGATGACATGTTGTACAGGGAAGGAGGGAGCAAACCGGAGAGATTATTATGTGATAGCTGAAGGAAACCGAGATACGGATTGTTCCCGATGCTTGCAGGGATTGATCCCTCAAGATAGTTGAATGCCAAGGACAACTCAGTCAGTCGGGAAATGTTTGCAAGAGAAGACAGGATAGTTCCGGTGATACTGCAGTTGTACAGCTCTAGAACTGAGAGCGATGGCATGTTGCCAATCTCAGCTGGGATGCTTCCCTGCAGCCTATCGTTGCTGTAGATTCTCATCTCATGGAGGCTGATGCAACGGCTAATGTTGCTAGGAATGACGCCCGTGAGCATGTTGGTGCCTAGGTCAATGCGCCGGAGGCGCCTGAGGGAGCCGATGCTGGGAGGGATCTCTCCCTGCAGGCCATTGGAGCTCAAGTTCAGTGAGCGCAGGAAAGTGAGGTTACCGATAGAAGGAGAGATGGTGCCGGAGAGCCCCTGGTAGCTGAGGTCCAGAGCAACCACCCTCCACCGGTGCTTCTTGCCGCAGGTGACGCCGTCCCAGCTGCAGTAGCTGGTGCTCTGATTCCACGAGTCCAGCACGCCGGATTGGCTGGAGATCTTTGCCTTGAAAGCGAGAAGAGCTCCCTCGTCACCATTATGGCTTGGCGAGGAAGCCGTTGCACAGTTGGTTGCGGTGGCGGAGAGCAGCAAAAGCAGCTGGAGGAGCACCATCGCAGCTGAATGATTTGAGTCAGTGCAGAGACTGGTGGTTTCCTTGCCTGATCGCATTGTGTTATGACTCTTGAAGTACATCAAGAGTTTCATATATACATACCAAAGCAAGGTACGCATGCAGAGTGCTTGTGCTTTTGGGGAATTTTAAACTGGCCGGGTGCGCCACTAATTCCATCATGGATCGCTACTGGTCCAAGTCTGGTCAAAAGTATCTGTTAGTAAAATGTAATTCAATTATGAGTCGTTCAATTAGCGGTTAAATAAACTAAAGTGTTAGTGCAGTTTGAAAATTTCAATTATGGGTCGTTCTATTATGTTCAAATCAAGCCTTTCTACCCAACATTCATGCACCTTCGTCCTCTCATGCAATAAGATGGATATAGTGTGCCTAGCTGAACAAATAAGATCAGCTTCAATTGCTTGCGTGCACCATAATTCCATCAAGTACCCGTGGAAGTCCAGTCCAAAAAAAAAAAAACCATTATGATCACCTTTAAGTATTTCCGCTCTGGTGAGTGGGAATGAGAAGAAAATCTTCCTGAGTCTAAAAAAAGGTACCCGTGCAAGTCCATTCAAAAAAAAAAGCTTTGGTTTACTTCATATTCTATTATGAGTCGTCCACCAAGTGTCCAAGTTCACTAATTTGCCGGTTAAAAGTGTAGGAGAAAATTTATGGTGTCCAAGTTCACTAATTCATCGGCAGCGCGTCGGCCCTGCGGATACTGATGTACGCCCCGTGTCTCTTCCAATCACAAGTTCCCAACCATCAGGCACTATTATCTCGATTTCCCTTCAGTCCTCCAATTTTCTTGGTGGCATTATTATGGAAATCCAATTGCTGCCAATTTGTTTGTGTCCTAGAACTTGTAATAAGACTGCTGACGCTATCGCAGCATATGGGTGTCATATTTCCAGTGACGACCATGTCACTTTGGATGATGTACCTCTTTTTGTATAGGGTCTGCATATAGAGTCAGTATATATAAGATATATTTCCATGAACTAATGAGGTGGATGAGGCGGACTAGGCTCGGCAGCTTGCCTGTCTTTCCTCTGCTTTGCTTTTGTTTCCTCTGCTCTGCTGCGCTTACTGTGTCTTTACCTGCTTGCCTCTGTTTTGTTCACTGATCCATGTGACTTGCTGTAATAGCATGTTCAGTATATGCCATGACATCGCCTCACCTCGCCTCACGGCTTATGCATCTAAAATAACATGTGACCACATGTGTTGCATAATGTATGTCACAATGATATTCTTTTTCAACTTTGCAAATGACAGCATATATTGTGCACATTCTTGGTTACATAATAGCGAGGTACAACTTTGAGGTGTGAACTAGTAGTCTAAAATGTGCAATTTTCTTTGGATAATCAATATTTGTATCATGATTCATGAATAATGCTGCCTATGATATGGGCAACAGAGCACCATATAGACTGATTCAAGGACGACAACTCACAAGCAAAAAAAAGAAGCAAATACATTACATATGGACTCCGCTAATCAATATAGAGAAACATGGTAGCCAATACATAAAGGTAGTGGTTACTGGTGCAATCTGACATCACTGAGCTCTAATATACTTATCTCTGATAGCATGCATCTCTGCAGCAGCATCACTTATTGATAGACACTCTGAGGGAAATTGCTTTGAGCAAAGGACACCAAGCTGAATGATGGCGGACAAACATTTCTTCGTTCTTGTTATATGCCTTGCGTCGTTGCTACTGCTTGCTTCATCATGCAGCCATAAGTTGGAATCTACTATTGCCAAAACTTTGTCAGGAAGAGCCGCCTCAGCATAACCATGTAGGCTTCTACCATCTCTGAACATATCGTCTGTTGGCCTCTTTGCTGTGAACATCTCTAGCAAGGTAATACCAAGACTAAACATGTCACCGCAAGTCGATACCGCAAGACCTTCTCCATACTCTGTGTTGGATTAAAACATGAACACACGTAAGTATGTACAATATCATGTGAAGAACATGGGGAACAAAGGAACAAATTAGATTTACCTGGAGCAATGTAACCGATGGTACCTCTTATTCCTAATGTGCTACCAGAATTCACTGGATGTTTGCTTGTTGCTTCATCTAGAACTCTAGCAATTCCAAAATCTCCAACACGAGCCCTCATGTCCTCATTAAGAAGAATGTTACTCGGCTTGAGATCACAATGGATGATCGATGGTTGGCAACCGTTGTGAAGATAGTCCAAAGCATCCGAAATGTCCACAGCGATATCCAATCTCTGTGACAGGCTGAGTGCTTGTTGTCCATCTTGGCCTTCTAAATCTAGGTGAATCCTTCTATCTAAGTTGCCATTAGCCATGAACTCATAGACTAGTGCTCTGAAGTCTTCACCCTGGTGGTTGGTGCTAGAACAACAAGTGATGATCTTTAGAAGGCATCGGTGCCTCACTCTTCTTAGTGCCTCACATTCTGCTTGGAAGCTTTTGTAGGAGCCTGATTCGTGGACGTTAAACACCTTAACAGCGACCACTATGGCTTGACTTTCTAATGTGCCCTTGTATACTATACCATATCTTCCCTTTCCGAGGACATTTGCTTCAGAAAATCCATCTGTTCCTTTGAGTATATCATTGTACGGAACTACTGGAAGCTCTATGTTTGCAAATTGTGGTGGCAAATCTTTCTTCGGTACTATCGTCGACTTCCTATAGTGAAATCCAGCCCAAACCAGAAAAAGTAAGATGAGACTTCCTATTGTTGGCATTTCTATTCTAAGAAACGTGGATATGCCTTCCCTATTCTTTCTTGCATAAGAGCATAGGCATTTTGGCAGATGGAGCTGTGGTATCCCCCCGCATAAAGCATTGTTACCAACAATTGATAGTCCCGATAGATTTTTGAATACTCCTCCTTTTGGTACTTCGCCTTGCAAATTGTTGTAGGATAGATCTAGAAGAATTAGCGATGTTGAATTACCTAAAATCTCTGGGATTCTTCCAGATAAGTTGTTGTGGCCAAGATAAAGCTCCTGTAGGTCGGTAAGGGTAGCCAGGTTGCTAGGGTTGCTTTCATTCAATTTGTTATCTGTTAAATCAAGTATGGTCAAGCCTGCAATGTTCTTGAAAGTATCAGGTATGCTTCCTTGGAATGAATTACCATACATTAAGAGGATTTCCATGGCCCTGCAGTTGCCAATAGTATCTGGTATATCACCTGACAAATTGTTTCCATCTAGGTAGAGCTGTTCAAGAAGTACCAAGCTACCAACTTCTAATGGAAGTGGTCCCTCTAGCAAGTTGTTGGACAGTTCAAGAAACATTGAGATAGATGGTAGCTCCATAATCTCAATAGGAATTGAGCCAGTAAGATTGTTACTGCCTAGACTTAGGGCTAAAAGTTTGGTCAAGTTTCCTAGGCTCCGTGCAATTGGCCCTTCCAAGTTGTTTTTTTCTGCATAAAGTTGAAGTAGTCTAGAAAGGTTTCCTATCGAGGATGGTAGATGTCCTGAGAGGTAGTTTGAAGTGAGGACTAGCTGCTGCAGTCGTCTAAGCTTCCCAATGCTTTCAGGAATGACCCCAGTGAGTAAGTTTTGGCCAAAATCAAGCACCTCAAGACCCACCAAATTTCCAATATCTGATGGGATGACACTAGATATGTTGTTGTTGTCAGTCTGAAGCAACTGGAGATTAGTAGACAGATTAGCCAATGAGCCTGGTAGTTTTCCTGAAAATCTGTTTGACCCAATGTTCAGTACCTGTAATCTGCTACAATTCACCAAAGAATCAATAAATTCCCACCCTTCCTCATTGTTTGCCTCGAACATGGTCTCATAAAGAGCAAAATGTACAAGTTGTTGCAATCTTCCCATTTCGGCAGGCACAACTCCAGTAAAATTATTATATCCCAAGTCGAGAACCTGGAGCTTGGAGAGGTTAGTCAGCGACAACGGAAGAGTTCCAAAAAATTGGTTTTTTGCAATCTCAAGCCTGCGGATGCTCAGAAGGCTTCTTCCTAGGTCAGGTGGTAGATGACCATGGAGCTGGTTGACAGCCACAGAAAAGATATAAAGAGATGACAAGTTGAACAGGGATTGAGGGAGCAAACCGGAGAGATTATTAACAGAGAGCTGAAGAAAACGGAGATACGGATTGTTCCCGATCCCTGCAGGGATTGATCCCTCAAGATAGTTGAGGGACAAGGCCAACTCGTCCAACCGGGAAAGGTTGGCAAGAGAAGATGGGATAGTTCCGGTAATGCTGTTGTTTGACAGCGCTAGAACTGAGAGTGATGGCATGTTGCCAATCTCTGCTGGGATGATTCCTTCCACTCCCTTGTTGCTGTAGATGTACAACTCACGTAGGCTGATGCAGCGGCTAATGTTGCTCGGGATAACGCCCGTGAGCATGTTTAAGCCCAGGTTAATGCGCCCGAAGGCGCCTGAGGGAACCGATGCTAGGAGGGATCTCTCCCTGCAGGCCGTTGGTGGTCAGGTTCAGCGAGCGCAGGAAAGTGAGATTACCAATAGCCGGGAGATGGTGCCCGTGAGTCCCTGGGAGCTAAGATCCAGAGCGACCACCCTCCATGGGTGCCTGCTGCCGCAGGTAACGCCCTCCCAGCTGCAGTAGCTGGTGCTCTGGTTCCACGAGTCCAGCACGCTAGAGTGGCCAGAGATCTTGGCCTTGAAAGCGAGAAGAGCTCCCTCGTCAACATTATGGCTTGGCCAGGAAGCGGTTGCACAGTTGGTTGCGGTGGCGGAGAGCAGCAGAAGCAGCTGGAGGAGCAGCATCGCTGCTGAAGGATTTGAGCTAGTGCAGAGAATGGTTTCCTTGCCTGATCGCATTGTGTTGTGCGCTCATGAGGTACGTCCAGAGTTTCATATATACATACCAAAACAAGGTACGCGTGCATAGTGCTTGTGCTTTTAGGGAATTTTTAACAGGCCGAGTGCGCCATTAATTCTATCATGGATCGGTACTGGCCGGTCAAAAGTTTCTGTTAGTAATTGTAATTCAATTATGAGTCGTTCTATTAGCGGTTAAATAAATTAAAGTGTCTGTTAGTGCAGTTTGAAAAATTCAATTATCAGTCGTTCAATTATGTTCAAATCAAGCCTTTCTACCCAACATTCCTGCCCCCTTCGTCCTCCCGTGCAAAAAAGATGGATATAGTGTGCCTAGCTGAACGAATTAGATCAGATTTAATTGCTCGCGTGCACCATGATTCATCAAGTACCCGTGCAAGTCCAGTCAAAAAAGCTCTGGTTTACTCCATATTCTATTATGAGTCGTCCACCAAGTGTCAAGTTCACTAATTTGCCGGTTAAAAGTGTAGGAGAAAATTTATGGTGTCCAAGTTCACTAATTCATCGGCGCTCTAATCAGCCCGGTCCTGAGTTTTCATGCACCTGAAGCCAAAAGTAGTAGTGGTAGTAATAATCCTAATTTTTTTTTTTTTCGAAGGGACGGCAAAAGCTTTGCCACAATTTTTATTAGACGAATAGTAATAATCCTTATATTTGTTAGCTTGTTAAGGGTTTAGCTTAAGACCAACTGAAAACAATTTACAATGGAGCAAAACCCTACAATTTAATAACGAGGAAACATTGAATCACATAAACATCTTTGTGCACAAACATCTACTTTTGGACCATCACTGGCCAAAACCTACGACGTTATTTGCTCAGCTGTTCAAAAACACGTATAGAAAACACAGAACTGCTGGCCGTTAATGGCCCCTCGGGGTTACAGCTCGTGCCCCACTTGCCCTGCTCAGAGAGAACTTAGGCTGTGGGCCGAAATAAAAAATTAGCAGGCCCGGAACTAATTTAAAAAATATTTTAGAGTTTGTAATTATACTTTCATGGCTCACAGATTATTCGATCTGGCCCTACCCAATGTAAATGGCTATCGACACTGACGACGCCCCCCGTGTCTCTTCCAATCACAAGTTCCCAAGCATCAGGCACTATTATCTCGATTTCCCTTCACAATTTCCTCGCAGCAGGCTTCGTCACCCATATGACAAGTTTGTTAGTTTTCTACCATGCTTCACCTTTGCTGCTTGTGCTGGTGTAGGACAGAAGCGCAACTGCACCTGGGCGATCATGGAGGTGCTGCTCTCCAAGTTCCAGGCCGCTGCTGTAGTGTCCAAGAAGGACGGCACCTTTGTCAAGAATGGCTCAAACCTGAAGCACATGGAAAAAATAGTTAGAACTGGCTAAATAAACAAAGCGACTAGCACCAGATTGCAAACTCATTCATGGAAACAGCACACCTGTTCCTCAAATGCAAAGAGGTCAAGTATATTTGGTGGGTGCTGAACTTGGAGATGGTGCGATGCAACCTGTTGTTAGCAGAATCTGCTAGAGCCATGATGGAGAAAATCTTGAAGCCGGAACCAGAAACACAGCTGACTGTAATTCTCCCTATGGCTGTGGCGGAATGAAATAAATAAATGGACAGAAGAAGGAAGAAGGAGAACTGCTGTGGAGGTAGCTTATCTTACAGCAGCTCTGTCAGATAGATTTCAGCTTCTAGACCCTGTTGTCGGAAAGTCGTCAGGTACAGAGATGGACCAAACCAAATCCAAGATAAATTCGGATGGTTCACATGATATCAAGAGACTGACCATTGCGGATGGGGCTTCATCATTCGAGGTAATCAAGGAGCAATGGTGAAAGCTGGACTGGAGTGGGTAAGAAGAAATTTCTACATAACTCATTCCATGCGGAATTGCTTGCGTGCTTAGAAGGGGTGAAAATGGTGGCCACGCTGGATCTACAGCCGGTGGTCCTGGAAACTGATGCTTCTCTCGTCAAGCTGGAGCTGGAAGGAGATTAGTACAGGCTCTCAGCTCTCGGTGGCATAAAGTCCGGTTGCTGCTAATGTCGGAATTTTTGTCTTTCAGTATTTGTTTGTGTCCTAGAACTTGTAATAACACTGCTGACGCTATCGCAGCATATGGGTGTCATGTTTCCAGTGACGACCATGTAACAATTCTCTTTTTGTAGAGGGTCTGGTGGTCAGCGACTTCGCTGAGTCTAATGAGTAATAAAGTATTGCTCTTAAAAAGGTATCCGGCAAGGATGCTAATCACGCTCGAACTAATCACGCTGGAACACATAGAGTCAGTATATATAAGATATATTTCCATGAACTAATGAGGTGGGCTTGATGGGGCGGATGAGGCCGGACTAGGCTCGGCTGCTTGCCTGTCTTGCCTCTGCTTTGCTTTTGTTTCCTCTGCTCTGCTGCGCTTACTCTGTCTTTACCTGCTTGCCTCTGTTTTGTTCACTGATCCATGTGACTTGCTGTAATAGCATGTTCAGTATATGCCATGACATCGCCTCACCTCGCCTCACGGCTTATGCGCCTAAAATAACATGTTACCACATGTGTTGCATAACGTATGTCACAATGATATTCTTTTTCAACTTTGCAAATTACAGCATATATTGTGCACATTCTTGGTTACATAATAGTGAGGTTCAACTTTGAGGTGTGAACTAGTAGTCTAAAATGAGCAATATTCTCAGGATAATCAATATTTGTATCATGATTCATGGAAAATGCTGCCTATGATATGGGCAACAGAGCACCGCATAAACTGATACAAGGACGACAACTCACAAGCAAAAAAAAAGAAGCAAATACATTACATATGGACTTCGCTAATAAATATAGAGAAACATGGTAGCCAATACATAAAGGTACTGGTTACTGGTGCAATCTGACATCACTGAGCTCTAATATACTTATCTCTGATAGCATGCATCTTTGTAGTAGCGTCGCTTATTGACAGACGCTCTGAGGGCAATTGCTTTGAGCAAAGGACACCAAGCTGAATGATGGCGGACAAACATTTCTTGTTTCTTGTTATATGCCTTGCATTGTTGCTACTGCTTGCTTCATGGTGCAGCCATAGGTTCGAATCTGCTATCGCCATAACTTTGTCAGGAAGAGCTGCCTCAGCATAACCATGTAGGCTTCTACCATCTCTAAACATATCATCTGTTGGCCTCTTTGCAGTGAACAACTCCAGCAAGGTGATACCAAGACTAAACATGTCACCGCAGGTCGATACCGCAAGACCTTCTCCATATTCTGCATTGGATGAAAACATGAACACATATATGTCTATAAAATAATATCATGTGAAGCACATGAAGAACAGAGGAACAAATTAGAGTTACCTGGAGCAATGTAACCGATGGTACCTCTTATTCCTAATGTGCTAGCAGAATTCACAGGATGATTGCTTGTTGCTTCATCTAGAACTCTTGCGATTCCAAAATCCCCAACACGAGCCCTCATGTCCTGATTGAGAAGAATGTTACTCGGCTTGAGATCACAATGGATGATCGACGGCTGGCAACCATTGTGAAGATATTCCAAAGCATCCACAATGTCCACTGCGATATCCAATCTTTGTGACAAGCTGAGTGCTCCTTGTCCATCTTGGCCTTCTAAATCTGAGTGGATCCATCTATCTAAGCTTCCATTAGTCATGAACTCAAAGACTAGTGCTCTGAAGTCTTGACCTTGGTGGTTGATGCTAGAACAACATGTAATGATCTTTAGAAGGCATCAGTGCCTCACTCTTCTTAGTGCCTCACATTCAGCCTGGAAGCTTTTGTAAGACCCTTGCTGAACATTGAACACCTTAACGGCAACGACGATGCCTTGATTTCCTAATGTGCCCTTGTATACCGTACCATATTTTCCCTTTCCAAGCACATTTGCTTCAGAAAATCCATCTGTTCCTTTTAGTATATTGTTGTACGGAACCATTGGAAGCTCTATCTCTCCAAATGGTGGTTGCAAATCTTTCTTCAGTATTGTCTTGGACTTTTTGTATTGGAATCCAGCCCAAACCAGAAAAAGCAAGACGAGACTTCCTATTGTTGGGATTGCTATTCTAAGAAACATGGGTATGCCTTTCTTATTCTTTCTTTCTTGCACGAGAGCTTGGGCATTTTGGTAGATGGAGCTGTGGTAACCCCCGCATAATGCATTGTTACCAACAATTGATAGTCCAGTCAAATTTTTGAAAATTCCTCCTTTTGGTATTTCACCATGCAAATTGTTGTAGGACAGATCTAAGCGGCCTAAAGTAATGTTAAATTACCTAAAAGTTCTGGTATTGTTCGGATAAATTGTTGTCGCCAAGATATAACTCTTGTAGGTCGGTAAGGGTAGCCAGGTTGCTAGGGATGCTTCCATTCAGTTTGTTGTTTGTCAAATTAAGTATAGTCAAGCCTGCTATGTTCTTGAACGTAGCAGGTATGCTTCCTTGGAATGAATTGCCATCCATTGAGAGGATTTCCATGACCCTGCAGTTGCCTATAGTAACAGGTATCTCACCTGACAAATTGTTTCCGGATAGGAAGAGTTGTTCGAGATGTACCAAACTACCAACTTCTAATGGAAGTGGTCCCTCCAAGCATGTTGTTTGTCACATCGAGAAATTGTGTGATCGATGGTAGCTCCATAATTTCGATGGGAATCAAGCTAGTAAGGTTGTTAGATCCCAAACCTAGGGCTAAGAGTTTGCTCAAGTTTCCAATGCTTGATGGAATTGGCCCCTCCAAACTGTTATCAGACGCATAAAGTTGAAGTAGGCTAGAGAGATTTCCGATGGAGGATGGTAGATTCCCTATGTGGTGGTTTGAAGCAACGGCTAGCTGCTTCATTCGTGTAAGCTTTCCGATGCTTTCAGGAATGACCCCAGTGAGAAAGTTAAGGCCAAAATCAAGCATCTCAAGACCTGCCAAATTTCCAATATCTGATGGGATGACACCGGATATGTTGTTATTTTGAATCTGAAGAAACTGGAGATTAGTAGACAAATTAACCAATGAGCCTGGCAGTTTTCCTGTAAATCTGTTCCATCCAAAGCCTAGCATCTGTAATCTGCTGCAATTTGCCAAAGAACCAATAAATTCCCACTCTTCCTCATTGTTTGCTTCTAACATGTTATTACTCAAAGTAAACTCTTCAAGATTTTTCAATCTACCCAATCCACAAGGAACAGTTCCAATAAAACTATTTAATCCGGCTCCAAGAATCTGGAGCATGGAGAGATTGGTTAACGATGGCGGAAGAGCTCCACCGAATTGGTTATCTGAAATTACAAAATGTTGGATGGTCGGAAGACTTTCCCGAGGTCAGATGGTAGGCGACCATGGAGCCGGTTTTAAGCAACCTCAAAGTGAGAAACAGATGAAAGGTTGAACAGGGAAGGAGGGAGCAAATCGGAGAGATTATTCACGGAGAGCTGAAGGAAACCGAGATACGGATTGTTTCCGATTCCTGCAGGGATTGATCCCTCAAGATAGTTGGCTGCCAAGGACAACCCAGTCGGTTGGGAAAGGTTCGCAAGAGAAGATGGGATAGTTCGGTGATACTGCAGTTGAACAGCTCTAGAACTGAGAGCCGATGGCATGTTGCCAATCTCAGTTGGGATGATTCCCTGCACTCCCTTGTTGCTGTAGATGTGCATCTCACGGAGGCTAGTATAACGGCTAATGTTGCTCGGGATGACGCCGGTGAGCATGTTGAGGCCCAGGTCAATGCGCCGGAGGCGCCTGAGAGAGCCGATGCTAGGAGGGATCTCTCCCTGCAGACCGTTGAAGCTCAGGTCAAGTAAGCGCAGGAAAGTGAGGTTACCGATGGCAGGGGAGATGGTGCCGCCGAGGCCCGGGGAGCTGAGGTCCAGAGCAACCACCCTCGACCGGTGCTTCTTGCCGCAGGTGACGCCGTCCCAGCTGCAGTAGCTGGTGCTCTGGTTCCACGAGTCCAGCACGCCGGAGTGGCCGGAGATCTTGGCCTTGAAAGCGAGAAGGGCTCCCTCGTCACGATTATGGCTTGGCAAGGAAGCGGTTGCGCTGTTGGTCGTGGCGGAGAGCAGAAAAAGCAGCTGGAGGAGCAGCATTGCTGCTGAATGATTTGAGTCAGTGCAGAGAGTGGTTTCCTTGCCTGATCGCATGATGTTATGCGCTCATGAGGTACGTCAAGAGTTTCATATATACATACTAAAAGGTACGCATGCAGAGTGCTTGTGCTTTTTGGGGAATTTTTAACTGGCCGGGAGCGCCATTAATTCCAGCATGGATCGGTACCGGTTCAATTGCGGTCAAAAGTATCTGTTAGTAAATGTAATTCAATATGGGTCGTTCTATTAGCGGTTAAATAAATAAATTAAAGTGTCTGTTAGTACAGTTTGAAAAAAAAAATCAATTGTGGGTCGTTCAATTATTTTCAAATCCAGCCTTTCTACCCAACATTCCTGCCCCCTTCGTCCTCCCCGTGCAAAAAAGATATGGATATAGTGTGCCTAGCTGAACGAATGAGTCCAGTCAAAAAAAAAAGATTGGTTACCGATATTCCATTATGAGTCGTCCACCAATTAGTGTCCAAAAGTTCATTAATTTGCCGGTTAAAAGTGTTGGTGGGACGACCGACTTTTTTTCCCATTACTTTAGGAGAAATTTTATGGTGCTTGCAAAAAAATAACAACCATTCATTCGGTGCTCTGATCAGGGCCGGTCCTGAGTTTCCATGGACCTGAAGCGAAACTGGCAAGCAAGGTCTCTCAATAATATTAGTAGTAATACCATGTACTCACGCGGTCGTCCACTCTGTTCCCATGATGCCGAGTGCTGGGCGCCCTTGGTCTGGTTTATGTGGATCACCTTGGTCCAGGCCCAGCTGCTTGTCCCTCTTCAGAGTTGTTGACACGAAACTAGGGCTTCCACCAACACACCAGGAGGGCCTTGGACGCCCACGAGGTTGCGATCAACCTGAAAAACGTAGCAAGACTCACCACGTAATCACCCAAGCCGATCTAGGGTTCGGTAAGGACGATGTAGAGTGGTGATCTCGACGCCGAGAGCTTTCGTGAACGAGCTCCGAAAGGATCCGTCGGGAGGGCGCACGAGAAGGAGATCTTCTAGGGTCGATAAGGCCACCTAGAATGCCGGCGAAATTCGCCGAGAATGTCGTCGAACAACAGGGTTAGGGTTTGGAAGAGGTAAATTAGGGTTTGGAGGTAGTGTTTTGACGATTTGTTGTAGATGGAATCAAATCGGCCATGAACCTCTTTATTATATAGAGGAGGCTGGTCTTATCCTTTTAGGAAACCGTCCTTGGATGTTTCCAATCTCCAAAACCGACCAGAACACGATTTAGGAAACAATCTGTTCGGATCGTGTACGGACGATTCAATTTTTATGCGACCGGACGCTGGATCGGACGCGCCGTTGCTAGTGTTCGGTCACTTCATGAGAGGCCTGCAGCGCGCCAAAAATGCAGCGTTTGACCGGACGCTAGACCGGACGCGCCGCTGCTAGCGTCCGGTCACTTCCAGAGAAGTCCGTAACGCAGCACGTGACCGGACTCTGGACCGGACGCACAGAGGCCAGCACCCGGTCAATTCAGAGACGCTCGTCTTGAATTTTACTACGCCTTGGTCCAATATGAATTTGGCTATCTCTACGCCTTGGCCCAACATGAATTTGGCTATCTCTAGAATCTTATTGTGTCCTAGTCCAAGCCAATTTTACGATGACTTGGTCCAAAGCCAATTTTAGGTGTCAACAAGAGTCTTTTGTGCGGGATCACCAACGGTGGCCTGCACCAGACAGCCCAGACTAGCTAAGGTTGTAACAACCAGACAAAGATTAAAGAGATACACAATTCGCATACATGTCTCAACAGTTAACTTGAACATGGATTAAAATACGTACACAATTTCATAACCATAAGAACACGCACTTCAGGGATAGGTGCAAGTCCAGTCAAAAAAAGCTTTAGTTACTGATATCCCATTATGAGTCATCCACCAAGTGTCCAAATTCAGTAATTTGCCGGTTAAAAGTGTTGATGGGACGACCAACCTTTTCCTTCCGTCGTCCACTCTGTTCCCGTGATGCGAGTGCTGGGCGACCTTGGTCTGGTGGATCACCTTGGTCCAAGGCCTCCAGGCCCAGCTGCTTGTCCACTTCAGAGTCTTGTGCCGGATCACCAACAACGGAACGAGATCGTCTAACTTCAGGCAAAACGACTGCATCTGCAGTCAGAGCATCTGTGCCATTGATTATTGATCCGACGACAGATGGAATGGGCTGCACAATAGCAAGGCCCAACACAGCCCACGCAGGTTCTGGCGGTGCCAAAATCGCTCCAAACGCGGACGCCTTGTCGTCGCCGCTGTGAAACGCGCTCCAAACCCTCAAACGCGTCGCCGCCGCCGCCGTCCTCGCCGGGAGCCATGTCGCGCAGCGCCGTCCCTCACGGGGAGCCACGTCGCGCAGCACCGCCCCGCCAAGAGCCGCTCTGTCTCCGTCGTCGCCGAGCGCGGCACTGTCAGCGTCCTCGCCGGCCGGCTGTCCTTGCCGAGCGTGGTGCTGTCACCGTGCTGGAAGCTGTCGGGCCATGGCGTTTCCACCTCGCCCACCTGCTGCACATCTCCCAACATGTATAGAGCTCGACGTCGACAAGCTAGCTGTCCCGGGGGCTACTGCAATTTGTGTTGTGCAAATTTGCGCAAGAGGTCGTTTCTAGGCAGCATTGTGTGTTGTGCAAATTGAGCCTGCATTGTATTCCATCAGAAGTATGCAAGTTGATGTTTCTTTAATCAATTCCAACACGAGCTGAAGTGGTAGAGGATGTGCAAATCAATTAATTGCATGATGCAATCTGAACACACATGGAGAGAACAGAGAAGAGTAGGTGCAGACCGCGATCATGTTCCTGACCACACAACCAACAGCCAAGATCTCCGGTCTCCCCTTTGCGTTCGCAGGAAAGCTGATTGCCGTCACCGATGCCTCACCCTCACGGCCTCATTCGCGGGAAAACTGACGGAAATCGCGCCAAAAATTCCGGTGTGGCCGCCAAAACGAGGGAGCGATGGAGTATATAGATGGGCCGAGGCCCATATAACAGAGCAGCTCAGCAGCCAGACGTTCACATCGTTAGATCAGGAGCAGACGGCACAGATGCTCTGACTGCAGATGCAGTCGTTTTGCCTGAAGTTAGACGATCTCGTTCCCCAACAATGGCCTTTAACAGACGGCCCACACAGTAGCTGAGGTTGTGACAACCAGGCATAGATTAAAATACACAATTCCCATAAATGTCTCAACAGTTAACTTGAACATGGATTAAAATACACAATTTCATAACCATAAGAACACACTTCAGAGATATCGGAGCATATCTTCAGTAAAAAGGCATGTCATTGCTCAGTTCAGAACCGGGATTATTAGTGACCATAACCTATCCAAGGAAAAGTACATGGTTACTTCAGAAAAAAACGACATCTGAGATCAGTTCATAATTTTTGCAAGTCTGAATCCACCAGAAGTCAACGATTCACAAAACTTTGCAAATGATGTGGAATGCATTAATCCACTGTTGATCACAAGGCCATAATCTTGTAAGATCTTCACATGTTTGCAGCCACTAACCTTGTCCATTTTGGCCTTCTATATTTGAGTGGATCCATCTATCTAAGCTGCCATTAGCCATGAATTCAAAGACTAGTGCTTTGAAGTCTTGACCCTGGTGGTTGATGCTAGAACAACATGTAATGATCTTTAGAAGGCATCGGTGCCTCACTCTTCTTAGCGCCTCACATTCAACCTGGAAGCTTTTGTGTGATCTTGATTGTTGAACATTAAACACCTTAACAGCAACAACAAGGTCTTGATTTTCTAGTGTGCCTTTATATACCGTTCCATATCTTCCCTTTCCGAGCACATTTGCTTCTGAAAATCCATCTGTTCCTTTCAGTATATCATTGTATGGAACAATTGGAAGCTCTATCTCTAAAAATGGTTGTGGCAAATCTTTCTTCGGTGCTTTCTTGGACTTTATGTGGTGAAATCCAGCCCAAACCAGGAGAAGTAAGATGAGAGTTCCGATTGTTGGGATTATCATTCTAAGAAACTTGGGTATGCCTTTCCTATTCTTTCTTGCATAAGAGCTTGGGCATTTTTGCAGGTGGAGTTGTGGTATCCCCCCGCATAATGCATTATTACCAACAATTGATAGTCCTGATAGATTTTTGAAAATCCATTGTTTTGGTACTTCACCTTGCAAGTTGTTGTAGGATAGATCTAGACGAAGCAGCGATGTTGAATTACTTCAAAGCTCTGGGATTGTTCCGGATAAATTGTTATGGCCAAGATACAACTCCTGTAGGTTGGTAAGGGTAGCCAGGTTGCCAGGGATGCTTGCATTTAGTTTGTTCTCTGTCAAATTAAGTACGGTCAAGGCCACCATGTTCTTGAACGTAGCGGTATGCTTCCATGGAATGAATTGCCATCCAAGAAGAGGATTTCCATGTCCCCTGCAATTGCCAAGAGTATCGGGTATCTCACCCGACAATTTGTTTCCTCGACAGGCCGAGCTTTTCAAGATATATCAAATGATCGACTTCTAATGGAAGTGGTCCGTCCAATATGTTGTTGGACAAATCGAGAACCATTGAGATCGATGGTAGCTCCATAATTTTGCTAGGAATCAATCTAGTAAGCTTGTTATTTGACAAATCTAGGGATAAAAGTTTGCTCAAGTTTCCAATGTTTGGTGGAATTGGCCCCTCCAAGTTGTTGTAGGGTGCATAAAGTTGAAGTATACTAGAAAGGTTTCCAATGGAGGATGATAGATGCCTGAGATGTAGTTCGAATCGAGGTATAGCTGCTCCAATTTTGTAAGCTTCCCGATGCTTTCAGGAATGACCCCAGTAAATAAGTTTCCACCGAAATCAAGCATCTCAAGATCTACCAGATTTCCAATATGTGATGGGATGATACCTGATATGCTGTTGTTGTAAATCTGAAGCGTTTGGAGAGTAGTAGACAGATTAACCAATGAGTGTGGCAGTTTTCCTACAAACTTGTTCCATCCAAAGGCCAGTTTCTGTAATCTGCTACAATTCACCAAAGAACCAATAAATTCCCACTCTTCCTCGTTATTTGCCTCTAACATGTTATGACCCATAGTAATCTCTTCAAGATTTTACAATCTGCCCAATGCGGAAGGAACAATTCCGATAAAACTATTTAAATTGACAGAAAGACCCTGGAGCTTGGAGAGATTGGTTAGTGACATTGGAAGAGTTCCAGTAAATCTGTTTCCTCCAATCCCAAGATGTTGGATGCTTGGGAGTCTTTTGCCCATGTCAGTTGGTAGATGGCCATGCAACTTGTTGCTTGCCACAAAAAGGTAATAAATAGATGATAGGTTGTACAGGGAAGAAGGAATCAAACCGGAGAGAATATTACTAGATAGTTGAAGGAAAATGAGATAAGGATTGTTCCCAATGCTTGCAGGGATTGATCCGTCAAGATAGTTCTTTGGCAAGGACAACACGGCCAGACGGGAAAGGTTCCCAAGAGATGGCGGGATGGTTCCGGTAATGCTGTTGTTGTCCAGCACTAAAACCATGAGCGCTGGCATGTTGCCAATCTCAGCTGGGATGCTTCCCTGCAGCCCATTGTTGTTGTAGATTCTCATGTGACGGAGGCTAATGCAGCGGCTGATGTTACTCGGGATGACACCAGTGAGCGTGTTCTCGCCCAGGTGAAGGCGTCGGAGGCGCCTAAGGGAGCCGATGCTGGCAGGGATCTCACCGTGAAGGTTGTTGTAGCTCAGGTTAAGCAAACGCAGGAAGGTGAGGTTGCCGATGGCGGGGGAGATGGTGCCGGTGAGCCCCTGGGAATTGAGGTTCAGGGCCACCACCCTCCACCGGTGCCTCCTGCTGGGTGACACCCTCCCAGCTACAGTAGTTGGTGCTCTGATTCCAGGAGGCCAGTGCAGCAGAGGCAGAGTCACTGGAGATCTTGGCCTTGAAAGCCACGAGAGCTCTCTCGTCGTCATGGTCATGGCCATAGCCTGGCGAATACATGGCTGCAGTTGTTGCTGCTGCAGCGGAGATTAGGACCAGCTGCAGCAAGCCCTTCATTCTGAGGAGCACCATGGCCGGTGGTGGGTTTTGGTTCATCGCCCGCGGCGGCAGCGGCGCTGAGCTTATTGGTTTCTTTGGCTGATAATGATGATATTCGCTCATGTAGCAGTAGTAGTACATATGGAAACGCGCAGATGAACAGATGCATTGCCTTGGCTCATTAGGTCCCATGCCATGATGCCATGATGGAAAGTGTGTGGACACAACAAGCTCAAGCTTGCTGTGTCTGTGCTGCCGTGTAGTGCACTCACAAATAAGCTGGAGTCGTCGTCCCCAGGTTTACTGGGACTGGACCGTTGAATCTATGCTTGGTCTTTTTTTTATGACTCTGATCTGGAAATGTGAACAAAGCCCTTTACACATTCCTCAGAATTCTGCATTCTGGAAACGGGTTTGTATACTTGGTGTCCTCATCACTCTATGTGACGGCATCCATGAATAATGGAGCTCGAATTTCAAAGGATTTGTTTCTCTTGAAGAACTGCAGTTTAGTTTTTTTTTTTTAAATAAGGGAACAGAGTTAGGTATCGATTCGGTAACTGTGTGGCTACCGTCTCTTTACTTCTCTCATTATTTGTTTGAACTTTCTTCTGCTTAATGAAATACGCGCAACAGAGCGGTTTTGAAAAAAAAAAGGAACAGAGTTCCAAGAAGAACTGCAGAGTATGATGACCGAACCAATTTCGATAATTAAGAAGAAACCCTTTTGATCTACATTGAAGCAACAACTAACATGGTCAACACGGCCATAGTGGTGGAACGAGCAGATGAATGTCGTGTATACAGAGTACAAGTACAGTGGTCAACACGGCCAGTCTACTTTCATCAGTGTGGTTCTGTCGTCTATCCCACGGCAGCATTGACATCGATGAATAATGAACCTGGAATTTCAATCTTCAAAGGACTGATTTCTCGTGAAGAACTGTAGAGTATGAAGAACTGCAAATAACTTGTTCCAACTGAAGGTTTGTACGTGCCACGAAGTGACGTAGAAGATTTGTATCTTCTGAAGAATTGACAGCAACCCACCAGATTCGTTTCCACTAGTCCAGTTGCTATCTACAGAATTGAAGCATCACCGTGATCTGGGAGACGACGGTGAAAAGACAAGAGAGTGGTTCACATGGATATGGAGGAACTGGTTGTAACAGAACCAACCAATTTATATGAATTTAAGTACAAAAGCGGCTACCGAAGTAGTTTTGCTCTCGCACACTGAATGAATACATATAAACCCGGTAGTCCTGAAATCTCGAAGGATTTCAAACATTTTGCCATCATTGATTAACGGAGGTGTGGTCGTCTATAAATTGGTTTTTTGGAAGTGCGCACCATAAAACACCTTTGATAATTGATGATTTTCAGAGGCCGCCATTGTAAGCATCCGTCTATGAAAATCAATTTATGGAGAGAGACACTTTAGATGTACATCTCTATATATAGTTACATCATAACATACTTTTGTAATTTTGTGTCAAAGTTGTAGTTCTTGACGCCTATGCTGTTATAGTTGAAAGTTTTTCATTTGAAACTATTTTTAGTCATAAAAATATTTTTAAAATTCATGCACATCAAAATTTTAAATATATTTTGTTGAAATAGTCTATATCAAAGTTGTACTCCCTATGTATAAGATTTAGAAGTTATTTAGGACAGCGACATGGTCTTCAAAACACTACTTTGACTTTTATTTTCATAAAAATATTTATAGAAAAGTGATATATATGTATACTTTTATGAAAGTATTTTCAAAACAAATTATTTATATAATTTTACATTTGCAAACTCAACAACTTAAAAAGTTATTGATGATTTACGCTCTCAATGTTTGACCTAAATCTTATCCAAAATGACTTCTAAATCCTATATGGAGAGAGTAGTTCTCAATAGAATATACTACTTTTTTGCTGAAAAGTTTTTGATTTGAAGTCGTTTCAAGTCTCAAATATGTGTCATCAATTGATAGATTTTGAAATTCAAACTTAGATTTCTATACAACCTTGAATGTTCAAATGGCGATTTGATCTGCATTTAGTTTCTCAAATATTTCTTTAAAATTCACAAATCTTAAGATTCATTTTTTTTAATTTTCAAACAGTCTTGGACGAGGCATATCCTATACCAAAATTGTAGTAGTTGATGAGATATAAACTATATAGTTGATATTTTTTATTTAAATTTGTTTATGTCATTTGCTAGATTTGGGCCAGCTATGGGTGGGCTAAGAAGGCCCAAACGGCCGTGGCCGCCCAAGAGGGGGGGGGGGGCGGGGGCGTGGCAGAGGGGAGGCGCCCCCTGGCCGCCGCACCCCTCCACCTTCCCCGTCTTCGACATTAAGTTAGGATTATCTTAGGACTTTTGGTATGTAAATGGGGATATTCCAATCATATAAGAAAGACCCTTATTAGAAAATGAATTAATATTGCTTCTAAAAGGTATTCTAATCATATAAAGAAACCTTATAGAGATTGCGATTACAAGTCGGGCTATATAAGCAAGGGGATGTAATCTCTTTGGGAGACAAGCAATAAAGAAATAGTTCGTGGCTCTCTCTCCAGCCCCAACTGCCGCCGCCCCTCTCCCCAGCGCGCCGTTCGCCGCCGCCACGCCGCCCTATGCCGCCGCCCGCCCGCCCGCCCGCCCGCCACCACCAGCCGGCCTCCTGGCCCAGCGCCGCCGCCCCCACCGCCCCCTACGCCCCGCCGTCATCGCCCTAGAGTTCGTCGGTGACGTGTCACAACCGCCCAATCTAAGCGGGTTTGTTACAGTTTAGTAGTCCAAATGTTCAACAAGATTATGGAAAGCATTAACTTGAATTTTTACGGCCAGCTGCTCCAGGATCAACTCGACATATCTATTTTTTTTTCTATTTTTTTTGTAAATTACAAAAATATAATATGGATTTGGTAGAGTCCAAATCAAAGAGATCGAGCAGTCATTTATGTACATTAACAATAACATAGTTCAACAGATTATGTGCCCATATGTGAATTTATTTATGTAGAGGCACAAACAGACCAAAAAGAAGAGATTATTTGATCAGCTAACCACGTTTCCTCAGGAGCTTTCGCACCCTACGAGTGGGGTTTTTTTTTTTTTTGACAAGTAAATTTGACAAAACCACCATTGTAATGTTTGTAATTTATTTAAAATTCCTCCTAAAATACTATATTTGACTTTTCAGCTAAGATGTTCATTCTCTTTGTCGCTCTTTGTTTCCAGCACTGGACCTCTCTGTAATGGTTTCGTATATATCAATGGAAAATGGTTCATCCGGGTTCAAAAAATATTTAGCCCAAGAATGTATTAAACAAATTTTTAAAAAATTGTAAGCATGTGTAAAACTCTGCGAAGTCAAAAATTTCTAGCTTAAAATTGTAAGAATATGTTTTGTTACGAAACTTTGATTTTGCTTGAAGGCATATGCTGAAATATAGGAAAAACATGGTATACTTTTGTAATTTTCTTGCAAAATTGTATTAAAAAAAAAAAAAAAACTCAGTTGTGGCGTACCTGTAAGATGAGAACTAGATCATAGTCGTGTAATGTTTTCTCAAAAATTAATTGATCTATCGATGGGGAACGCATTGCCCATAGTCTGAGGAATTTATTTCAGACAAGGACAGACAGTTACAGGCTTACAGCATCAGTTGCCATCAGGACAGGAGCATAGCATCAGTTCATTCACCCCCTCCATCTGAAGGTGTTATTACGTGTACGGAGTACAGCAACTGAAGTCTGAATTGGACCACTCTGTGGACTGCTTGTTTGGTAGCCAACCAGATTCGTTTGCAATAGTCCAGTCGCTAACATCCAGTCATCTACATCTGAATTGAACCATCACCGTGCTCTGGGGAGACTGTCGAAAGACTAGAGGGAAGTCCTGGAGACGACTGACTCGGCTCATTAGGTCTCCCTCTCCTTTGTTGCTTTGGGTGTGTTTAGTTGTGATTTGTGAAATATTTTAGGTTGGGATACTGCAGCACTTTTCGTTTGTATTTGGTAATTATTATCGAACCATGAACTAACTAGAGGCTTAAAAGATTCGTCTCGCATTTCTCAACCAAATTGTACAATCAGTTTTTTATTTAACTATATTTAATGCTCCAAAAATACGTTAAGAGATTCGATGTGACGTGAGAATTGTAGCACTTTTTGGGTTCCTGGTGCTCTGGTTCCATGAGTCCAGCACGCTGGAGTGACCAGAGATCATGGCCTTGAAAGCCACAAGAGCTCTCTCATCGTCATGGTCAGGGCCATCGTGGCCTTGCCAATACATGGCTGCAGTGCTTGTTGCTGCAGTGGAGGTGAGTAGGAGCAGCTGGAGCAAAAGCTTGATTCTGAGGAGCACCATGGCCGGTGGTGGCTTTCGGTTCATCGCCAGCGGCGGCAGCGGCGCAGAGCTTGGTTAGCCTGGTTTCTTTGGCTCATAAGGATGATATTCGCTCATGTGTAGCAGTATAGTACATATGAAAACGCGCAGATGGCCACATGCATTGCCTCCCTCAGCTCATCAGGTCCCATGCCATGATTCCTTGGTGGAAAGTCTGTGGACACGACCAATCTTGCTGTGTCTGTGCTGCCGTGTAGTGCACTCTGCTGAATCACTATTCTTACATGTAGTTTCTGTACTGGAGTTGTCCTCCCCATGTTTACTAGGACTGGACCGTTGATTCGATGATTGGTCTTTTTTATGACTCTGTGTTCTGGGAATGTGTTTTACGCTTGGTTTTCTCACCACTGCATTCTGGAGACGGGTTTCTATGCTTGGGTTTCCTCATCATTCTACGTTTTGGAATCTGGAAACCCTGTTGATCTACATTGAAGCAACAACTAACGTGGTCAACACGGCCATAGTGAGGTTCTAGCCCACGGCAGCATTGGCATCAATGAATTATGAAGCTGGAATTTCCAAGGATTGATTTCTCTTGAACCACTCTGAGTGTGGACTGATTGTTTGGTAGCCCACCAGATTCGTTTGCACCTACTAGTCCAGTCTCTAACATCTACAGTACATCAACTGAATTATTGAACCATCACCGTGCTCTGTGGAGACGATTGACTCGGCTCACGAGGTCTCCCTCTCCATGACCATGACTGCTTTGCCAATAATAATTCTAGCAGAATGTAGAGGAATGGTGTAAAGGCGTCTGCTTTCTAGATCACAGAAACTCGCCTCCTCCTACGACTAAGGAGACCATGACTCGGTTCACAGGGTCTCCCCTGATTGGCTGCTTGCTAACAATATTACATGGTGACTGCATGCAGAGGATTCACTGCCACCTTTAGGCCTTGTTCGTTTTGGTCGGATTGAATTCCGGTCCGGATTACTTCCGAACTTGGAATGAGTGAATCTACATATGCTACTCAATCCGGTTGTTTCAATTCCGGATCTCAAGAGTTGTGGAATAAATCCGGGTGGTTTGGTCACTACTACAAAAACAAGGTCTATCCTCGGATGAATAATACACCACGTTTACGATTCCCAACCGTAACTGGGGATAAAGTTTCATTACCCCAAGTCCAAACTACCAACCGAGACTAAAGGTCTGGGGCTAAGCGGTGGGAGGGGCTTAACCGGTAAAGGTCTCAAAGGAGGGACTAAAGCTTTTTTTTTAAATGTGCATTTGGCAACGTCCTTTTTCCACAAAAGACCTCGATGATTTAGTATCTATCCACCTGTGTCCTTAGCATAACATGTAGGAAAGCGTATATAAGGAAATACGTTTCCCCTTAATTACATATTTGCCGCTCAGATTAAAATGCTTATAAAATTTTGTGTTTTAAATCCGATTCAATTCGTTTCTAGTTCTATTAGATTCGTATTTAACTTTAATACACGCCGTGTCATTGTTTTAACTAATTATAAGTGTTAAAATTTGAGGTTAGATTTAATAAATATTGTGTTTTCAAAGTGTAATTCACCATATTTAGTTGCACGCGGGTACGTAGAAAAAAATACAATAATTCCAAAAATGACTAAAAACCTAGGATCTTATGTGGGGCCATATTTTGGATGTAAATGAGCACAAAAAAACTTGAGGCAATTTGGACATAGGCTAAGCACACATGCTTCACAATGGTATTTGAAACCTTTCACCGAACCCCCGCCCATACACTTAGGTTTCTCATGGTTGTGTCATGTACGCTTTGTAATTGTGCTATCGACCTCAAACTTTTTCCGAGGCTTCTACATGGCTCGTGTGAAGGCACCGCCAAGTTTGAGAATTTTCTAAAATTGTTTGGTATTTTTCTTTTGATTATTTTAATTACCGTGCGACTTCTCCCTGTAATTATACGTTGAACTGTGACCACCCCTGTGCCAAACTTCGCTGCAAGGTCTCTTGTGCCCTACGAGGCAAAACTTTGTGGAGGCCGGTGCGAAAATATTGTGTTTTCAAAGTGTAATTCATTGCACGATACGACACGAGAAAAAATACAGTAATTCCAAAAATGACTAAAAAACCTAGGATCTTGCGTGGGGCCATATTTTGGGTGCAAATGAGCACAAAAAAATTTTTGAGGCAATTTGGACATAGGCGAACCTTTCACCAAACCTTGTCCATACACTTAGGTTTCTCATGGTTGTGTGGCCTCAGGCGCTTTTGTAAAGGTGCTATCGACCTCAAACTTTTTCTCGAGGCTTCTACATGGCTCGTGTGAAGGCAACCGCCAAGTTTGAGAATTTTCTAAAATTGTTTGGTAACTTTCTCTCGATTATTTTAATTACTACGCCGACTTCTCTCGGTAATTATACGTTGAACTCGCGACCACCCCGAACAGACCTGAAATGGTGCCGAACTTTGTCGCAAGGTCTCTTGTGCCCTAGGAGGCAAAAACTTTGTGGAGGCCGGTGCTTAAAATATTGTGTTTTCAAAGTGTAATTCACCATATTTGGTCGCATGCGACACGGAGAAAAATACAGTAATTACAAAAATGACTAAAAAACCTAGGATCTTGCGTGGGGCCATATTTTTGGGTGTACATGAGCACAAAAAAAAATTAAGGCAATTTGAACATAGGCGGAGAGCAGACGGTTTCACAACGGTATATGAAACCTTGCACCGAACCATGGTGTGACGTTGAAGTACAATGCACGCTCTTGACTATATATACTAAATATGTATGTTGTATGTTATTTGTGTATGCATCGATCCATTCAAAACTTTCCGAATCAAGCGTATACATGTCATTGGCATTGTAGAATCGAATTCAAAACCAATTTAATTTTAAAAACAAAATGAATCTTCAATAAAAAAATAAGCGGGGAAAAGAAAAACAAAAGATTGTTATTCCCAGTTGGTCTTACCAACCGGGAGTAAAATGAGTTGACCACGTGGTCGGTAAAATATACAAAAGCCCCCATTTTTTGTCCCGGTGGGTATCTAGAACCAGGACTAAATGAGTGACCACGAGGTCGGTAAAATGCAAAGCCCCCCCCCCAAATTTTGTCTCGGTGGGTATCTAGAGGGACTAAACCTTAGTTTTATCCCCGTTCTAGTGCTACAAAGGCAACTATTAGTCCCGGGACTAACCCCCGGTGCCAAACCGGGACTAGAGGCCTCCATGAACAGGGGATAGACCTAGTTTGTGTACCAGTGGGTATACCAAATGGGAGGATTCAAAACCATCCTAGTTCAATCCGTTTGGAACAATTCCTTAACCGAACGCCCATTTTAGCATGAACCGGATTCAAGACTAGGTCAAATCAATCCTCTAGGAATGGAGTCAATCCGAATGAAACGAACAAGTCCTTAAGACAGCTTTGCGTATACTACAGGTTGCACTAGCAGATCTGAAATACGATGTGGAATAAAAAAAACCTTATGTGTTTGGTTTGAGGAATGAAGTGGTTGTAAGGCCAGTCTCAATGGAGAGTTTCACCTCCCCGGTTTCCAAGATGTGAAACTTTGGGATGAAATAGACGTCTCTCTCAATGCATAGTTTCATTGCACAGTTTCATAGGCTCAAGGGTCCCACAACCTCTCTCTCATTGCATGGTTTAATTGCATAGTTGCATGATGAAAACTCTATTTGTGTCTCAATGGGGGTTTCACACGGTTTCCAATGTGAACGGTGCCCAAAGGTTTCACCATGGTGAAACTCTTTCCTTCTCTCTCCTAGAGGTTTCATGCAAAAAGTGAAATTTTGCTGATGTGGCGCTGCATTTAATGTGCATGAAACACTCATGAAACCCCCATTGAAACCGGCCTAACACCCGAATTTTTGCATGTTTTCAAATAGCTTAAATTGATTTATTTATGCAATATTGTGATGCATTGAATTTAGAGAAATAAATAAATTTTATGAAATTAAAATTAGTCATAAGGTTAGACACATGTATGGCTATTTTTAGACACATGTATGGCTATTTGAAAACAGTTTTGCCACAGGTTTCAAAAGCTTATAATTTATTCGCTTTTAAGTCCAAATCGATCCGCTCAAGTCGCGTTAGATTCGTAATTCCGTAGTCTACATGTTTATCTTACTGTTAGTCAGGTTTTAAACTTTTTAATTTTCGAGTTTGCATTAGCTTTATTATTTTATTAATGTAAATCTTGTAAAATCCACATCTTCGCCGTTTAGCTCCGATTTCGTGAATTTGATGTCTATGTGATCGTAGCGGCGTAAACTAGTGTTTTAAAGCATTTTTAATTTATTTATTTGCTGATGGTGTAATGTTCTCATGTTATCCCTTTGTTTGCTTCGTGTTTGATTGCATGAATGGATGAATGTTGATGCGTGATGATTCATTTAGACGGTGAGTTGTACGCTATGAATCGAGCTTCTTGGTAACCCGGAGCGTCAGGAGTTCTCCAATCAAGGCAAGTATAGCATGTGAAATTCCTTGTTGTCCTATTTACCATAATCATTAAATTTCATCATGCATGTGTCCACCTTGTTCGACATTAAGGATTACCTAGCTATTGATGACTTGTACCTTGCTACCTATGGGTTTTGCATTTGGGTAGTAACCATGCTAGTGCTCCACATACATCGACATTGTTCTTGTTTAGTGTCAAAGCAAATAAATATGATTCATGATGTTGTTGTTAAATTTTGTTTATAGGGCTTAAAGAGCTTGTGTTTTATTTATGAAGCTCTTAGCTCTCCGTGAAGGACTTATTTTGTAACCGATCATCCGGGGACATACAATACACCTATGGGGGTCACGTGGCTCTAGCTCTAGTTGATCAAAGGATCTTGTTTAACTATTTGTTGGGGTTACGGTTAGGAGATATACTGGGGGTTTGTACCGTGGGCCATCGACATGTTAGACAACCCTTTGAAAGACTTTTTATATGATTTTCATTGGCCGTGGAAATCATAACCCATAGTGAAAGTGTACACCTCTCGTAGAGTAAAAATCGATATATCACCGTGTTCGCGGTTATGAACGGCCTTGGAGACACTTACAAAATAGATGATCACCTGTTTAATATCTGTTTATGATTTATGGTTATTCATACTTGTTCATTCATGTGATTATGGGTTGATGGGAAATTCTTGATGCTAATGCTTAAAACTTTGACAACTAAAAGTGAAATGCGCTTTTAACCGGTGTCTAGCCTTTTTGAGCCTCATATACACCAATGTTATATTTGTTGAGTACGACATGTACTTACGCTTTTGTTTTACATTCAATATTTGGAAAATCCCGGATGGGTAAATGACTTTGGAGAAGATGATGTGTTTCAAGGAGACCTCTAGGCTTGATGTCAACCCGGTTGGCAATCCCCTCGTGGATTTTGGAGCAAGACCGAGTGCTAGTCGTTTACTTCGCTTTGTTAGACCTTGCTTTTATTCATGTAATGAATATTAAACGTTATGTAATAAGCTTTGGATAGGATACTCTAGTGATTTGTCTTGCATATGTGTGATTGATCTCGGGGCACATATGTAATCCTTGTATTCATTTTTGTTCCTTAAAAACGGGTATGACAGTGGTCCATCATCTTCTCACTCCTTACGGTTTTCATTTGGTTTGTGAAATGTAATGAGTTGATCTGTCACCACCTCATCCTTCACAAGCTAATAATTAGTATATATGAGAAATAGGTTAATTCTACAAAAATTCATGCAACGAATTCATGATTTTTTGTCATTTACACGCCATTTGCTCGATGCAGTCACTATTACAAAAACGATTTTAGGAGATAGGATCTCTGATTAATTAAAGGTAGCAACCATTTCTGCAAATAGCCAGGAGGCCTCCAGAAAACAAACTTTCTACCTCTGCAAATCATTTAGGGAGGCATGCATTCTAAGGCGTCCGCCTAAAAAAAGATAATTGATTAATAGAGGTGGTCCTGGCAGCAGACTTTCTTCAAACTTTATTGAATGCAGCTTGTAGAGATGGTCACCTAAGCTTGCCAATTCCATTGAGAAGTGATCAAGATTTCCCCATTCTTTAATATGCCGACGACACCCTGATCTTTATGCAGGCTGACACTGCTCAGATTAGTTTTCTGAAAAACCTTCTTCACACCTTTGGTGAGTCCAATGGCCTCAGAGTTAATTATGGAAACTCAAGTATTGTTCCTATTAATGTGCAGGTGGAGAATTTAGAAGTTTTGGCACAATCCTTTGGCTGTCAGAAGGAAAGCTTCCCATTCACTTACTTAGGCTTGTCACTCAGCATCCAGAAGCCAAGTGTTACATACTTTTGGCCTATTGTAAACAAGTGTAAAAGAAGATTAGGTAGTATCTCCAGTTTTTTGAATGAAGCAAGTTGGCTTCAACTCACTAATGCTATTTTTACAGATCTGCCAATGTTTGCTATGTGTACTTTCAAATTCCCAAATGCAATTATCAAGCAAATAGATAAATATCGAAAGCATTGTTTTTGGAGGAGTTCGACACTAGCAAAGAAGAAACCTTCAAAAACTGCTTAGCCAAGTGGTTTGTCTGCCAAAAAAGAAGGGGATTGGGAGTTCTTGATCTAGAACTACAAAATGATTGTCTGCTCCTCAAGCATTTACACAAGTTCTTTAATCATGTTAATGTGCCCTGGGTTCAACTAGTTTGGGACAAGTATTACAGTGATGACAAATTACCTATCTTCTCAGTCAGATTCAGACGGTCCTTTTCGGTAGCGTGACAATCTCAAGATTCTTTCTAAATACAAAGAAATCTGCTCACCAATAGTGAACAATGGCACTACTTGCTTCTTTTGGTTGGACAGATGGATGGATGTTGCCCCGGATCAACTTTGACCACAACTCTTCTCTTATGCAAAGAACCCCAATATTTGAGTCCAAGCAGTCCACTCCCTCTACGCAACTCATAATTAAATCTTTTTCACCTCCCTCTTTCCACTAAAAGCTTACTCCCTCTCGTCCCTAAATAGATGTCATTCTCGCCTCCCGAGAAGTCAACGCGTTTTCAAACTGCCGGCAATTATATATTAAAATATATAAATATTTATGCTAAGTAATTAGTATCATTGAAAAGATCTTTTAAGTCTAGTTTTTTAATAAATTTATCTAGAGATATAAATGTTACACGTATTTTTTACAAACTTAGTCAAAGTTGAGAAAGTTTGACCGGCACGCACCCCAAAACGACTTCTAAAAAGGGACGGAGGGAGTATGATCAGTTCCAACAGCTCTCCAGCATTGTTCATTCTACGGCCCTACAACAAGCAAAGGATCAGTGGACTTATATCTGGGGCAATGGATCCTTTTCAACAAGTAAAGCTTATGGACACTTCATTGGAGATCATCAAGCTCATCCTATCTATAAAGGGTTCTGGAAGTCTTCTTGCCAAAAAAAAAGGTCTTCTTCTGGCTCCTATTCAAAGATAGGTTAAATACTCAAGAATTGCTGAAAAGGAAAAACATGTTTCTGCCTGATTACACTTATGTTCATTGTGTTCAGACAGTTGAGGAAGACCTCTACCATCTATTCTTCGATTGCCCCAAGGCTATGGCTTGCTGGAACATCCTGGGTCTCATAGTGCCGACTACATTTTTGAAGCTTTCAAAATTCAGATACATCTTCCTTTCTTCATGGAAATTATTCTCACAATGTGCTGGTCTATTTGGATGCTTCAGTAATGATGTAATTTTCAAAGGCATTCCTACTTCCGTTAGGCGCTGCAAGATCATCTTTAAAAGTGAATTTTCTCTGGTTATCCTTTGAGCAAAGCCGTCCTATTCCCCTTTCGTTCAGCAATGAATAGAATCCTTTGTGTAATTTTACTCGTTTTCTTTGTTAGCTTCTTTGTTTCTTGAAGCTGCTTGTAAAGACTTATAGAGGTGGTTGTTTTAAGATGCACGTATCTGTAGATCAATTTCTAGAGGTGGGCACCATAAAACGCCTTCTATAATCAATGTTTTTTATAGGCCACCATTGTGTACGTCTCAAAAAAAAATCAATTTGCGGAGGCAGTCAGTTTAGATGTTTGTCTCTAATAAATACTCCTCTATCCCAAATTGTAAGTCGTTTTGACTTTTTGGCTCCAAGTTTGACCATTCGCCTTATTCAAAAAAATTTGCGCAAATATAGTCAAATTTAAGTCATTCTTTAAGAACTTTCATTAATAAAGAAAGTCACTTAAAAAAAGAAGTGATATTTTGCACAAATTTTTGAATAAGATGAGTGGTCAAATTTATTGTTAAAAAAAGTCAAACGACTTACAATTTGGGATGGAGGAGGTAATAATTACATTAAAAAAAATGATTTTGTGGGATATATAGGCCAGACGCCGAGGGGTAGAAGGCCCACGAGGGCCGCATGGAGCGATCAATTTGAAGGTAAAGGCACGTCAAGCATATCCGAGAACCAACACATGCGGAGGGGATATGCTTCCGTTTATGGTTGCTAGCTCTTTGTCAAGTTGAGAGAACGCCGGAAGGTGAGTGTTGTGTTCTGAATCACAACGGATAACTGAGTGGAATTGGGGAATTTATGTTCGGAAAAGCAAGAACTAAAGGCGAGAAGGGAAGAACAGAGCAAATTCAGACATGCAGCGAGAGTTCAGGGAATGGGATTCTGTAATTCGATGATCTCAGCAGTCAGTTACAAGGGCTTATATTCCTGCCCCGACTCCACAGGCACAACGCCGGCCCAAACTCTTAACAGTTGAACTGACTCTGGCAATTACATGGACTAAGTCCCACCAGACACTATCACTCTTCTTCGGGCTCTGTTTTATCTAACAAGGGACGCCTCCATTTCCATTGCATTGGCATGGAAATACTTCAGTTTTAGAAAGCCTTCAGGCTTGTTGTCGGAAAAGTTTCAGTCTTCCTTCCTATAGTCTCTCTGGATCCCTCCCTAGTCCCTGCAGTCCACTGAAGCTCAGATTCAGTGAACGCAGGAAGGTGAGGTTGCCGATGCCAGCCCATGGGACCTGAGGCTCAGAGACCACCCACCAGGGATGTTTTTTCTTGCCGCGAGTGACGCTCTCCAGTTGCAGTGACTGCTGCTCTGGTTCTAGGAGGACAGGACGCCAGATCGTGTGGCTGGAGATCTTGGCCTCGAATGCAAGAAGAGCTCCCTTGTGGTGGCCATGGCCTGACGAATACAAAGCTGCTACTGGACTGGTTGTTGCCGCGGTGGAGATCAGCAGGAGCAGCTTCAGCAGGCGCCTGAGCAGGCCGTCAGTCTTAGGAGCAGCATGGCCGGCGGCGTAGAGCTTTGTTTCTTTGCGTTGGATGACTGAGACGCTCATGGTTCGTTCTGCGACTCCTACGCCGTAGTGGCAGGGCTCTGTGCCTAATTAATCATGCTGTATAATATATTCTTGTGCCTCTTGCTGCTCTGAATGGACCGTTGGTTTGTAATTGGCAATTAGAATGTGGCGTGCGTTGATATCTATAACCCCTATATAGAAGGAGGCCACTAGAGGACTTCTCTGCACATGCAGAGGTGACACCTCAGCAAATCTTCAGTTACTGTTCCCGTTCGATGGTATTCAGACTCCTGCTCGGCGGCCTCTTCGCGTCGCCTTTCCGCGTCGCCGTCGCCTTTCCGCGTGCAGGTAACCTCCTCGCCTCCCTCGTCAATTCATCCACCGGCGGCCTCCTCGCATGCAGAATTGAATAGCCGGCGTCCTCTGCGTATCTGCTTGGCTCCTGGCCTCCTGCCTTCCCCTGTGCGGCTTCCCAAACCACACATGCCTATAAATCGGCCCGTCTTCTATCGCTTCCACCACCACAGGCCCTGCAAAGACGCAGCGGCTCGAGCCTCCCCAACGGCCTCCGGCGAGCGCGCCGCCCTTCGTTGCTCCTTCCTTGACGGCCGGCGGCGTAGACCCTCTTGTCGGACAGCGAGTCTCCGAAGAGGCCGACACGGCGGCCCCTGGCGGCAGCGAGGAACACCGTGGGACGACGCCGGGGGTGCCCAGGAGAGCACAGCGAGCGGCGGGCGGCCGTTCCGGCATGCAGAGAAGACGGTGTGGCTCGTGGACCAAGGAAGACGACGCCTCGCCATCGTCGCGCTGTACGTAGGAGTCGACGAGCCGCGGGATCCGCAGAACTCTGCCATGGCGGCGGCTGGGCGGAAGGGGAAGGTGAGGGCGGCGGGTCTCTTCCCCGTTGCCGGCGGCGGCGGCAGGTCCGGCTCGGTGGCTGGCCACCTCTCCTTCGGCCGCGGATCCAGCCTGGCGACGTCCCAGCAGCGGAACCAGCACGGCGTCGTCCCAGCAGCGGATGCAGCCCGACGTCTTCCCAGCAGCGGATCCAGCCCTACGGCCGGCGTCCTTGCCGTTGGCTGCGGATCTAGCCCCAGCGGCGGCGTCCACGTTAGCCTCGGCTCTGACACGGCGGCTGGCGGCGTCCTCCCCGTCTTCCCCAACACTGGCAGCAACAACGGAGGGTCTTCTTCCATGGCTGCAGAGTCCTACCTCAGCAACAATGGAAGTCCAGCTTTATTAACAAATACATTCCCATCTCAGTCTTGGTGGTGCTCGGTTCCGTCATGGTGACTCCGTACACGTATATCTGAACTCTCTGAACATGTATCTCTGAACTTTTCTCAATCGACTTGAGAATCGGTTAGTTTAGAACATGGATCTCTGAACTCTCTGAACCTGTTATCTCTGTTTCAGTTTAGTTTAGTTTTCCCATGGCACAGATCGACTGCAGTGTGTGTACTTGATCCTGTTATTTGCTTATTCAGTTCTCTGTATTATTTTTTTTTGTGTAGGATGGCAGGCTGCATCTGGTGGATCGGCAACAGCTCTGAACTTAAGTGTACTACTGGAACTGCTATCCAACAGCCAAAGCTTGGTGGATCGGCAATGTTTCTGAAGCTCTAATGTTGGTGTACACCACTATTTTGAGTATTCATTTTAGTGTCAGTTTAGTTTCTGTCAGTTAAGATGAACAGAGGTGCTCCACTAGGTGCCCTTAAGTAAGTGTACTCATTAAGTGTGAAATGATGTCTATTCGAATGTTTAGAGTATGCTGCTATTTTTTTATGCATTTTTGAATACTGAATGTTAGTGAACTGCTATGTGCTTTCTGATTGGTGGCTGTTATCTAAATGTGAAAGCTTTCATCCTGTTATTTAGACATAGCCTGTGCCACTGTGAAATTTTCTTGAGCTAGGATCCAGGAGCGGGAGGGAATAGAATAAACTACAGTGATACAGGCCACAAACAATCGGATAGAAGATCACAGTTGCAAGTATGCATTATTTTTAAGAAAATCCCGCGGCAACGCGCGGGGTATTCTCCTAGTATTAATAAAATAAGCGGAGCTAGAAATAAAGGAGAAGTAAATATATTATAGACTTCAATACATTCAGAGAAACTCTAATGGTGTCGTGACTCGTGAGTCGTGACATAATCTTTTGAGACCATCTCAACATTTTCTAACCAATAATAATGCCTATCAGCATAT
This sequence comes from Hyparrhenia diplandra, assembly GCA_015847255.1. NCBI lineage: Eukaryota > Viridiplantae > Streptophyta > Magnoliopsida > Poales > Poaceae > Hyparrhenia > Hyparrhenia diplandra. The sequence continues at coordinate 254,678 of JADLZK010008570.1, forward strand.
GACAAAAGGGTTTGGTAAAATAAAATAGGTGTTAATAAAAGAGAAGCAAATATATTACAGACTTGCTGGGCAAATATAACAACTGGAAAAGAGAAGCAAATACATTACAGTTCGACAATGCATTTAGAGAAACTTAATAGTATAAGTTAATGACAATTAATATGAACTAACACCAACTTATTATTGAGAAAAAATATATTTATCTCTGATAGCATGCATCTCTGCAGCAGCATCGCTCGTTGACAGTCGCTCCGTGGGCGATTGCTTTGAACAAAGGACACCAAGCTGAATGACGGCCGCCAAACATTCCCTAATTCTTGTTATATGCCTTGTATCATTGCTATTGTTTACTCCATCATGCAGCCACATGTTGGAATCTGCTATCTCCATAATCTTGTCAGGAAGAGCTGCCTTGGCATAATAATGCAAGCTTATCCCATCTCTAAACATATCATCTGTTGGGTTCTTCCCTGTGAACATCTCAATCAAAGTGATGCCAAGACTAAACACATCTCCAGAAGTTGACACCTCAAGCCCTTCTCCATATTCTGCAGTGGAATGAAATATGAGGATACATAGGCCTATATGTATAAAACTCAAAAGATTGTTAGTAATTGGATAATCCTATTGGAGCCTCCACACTAGTGCTCACAAGACAAGCCATAACTAAAAATAAATCTGAGATGTTCTCAAAAAATAAAAGGCATCGGCCGTCGATTCAGTGTTCTATAGTTATCAATGGTTATAATATGCATTTGGTATATGTGCTTTCTAATAAATTACACACCTCTGTCATTATAAAAACATTATTAAATTGCATTTTCTATCTTGTATATTTAAATTACCAACATTTGACATGTGAAAACTAACTTAAAGTAAACCACCTTCAACTAAATTATCTGTTATGCCATCGTCAAAAATAACATAAGGTAACCATTAAAATTTGCTTCAGTTATTGAAAACATTCTAAAGTAATTCTGAGTTTGAATGGAATAGCATACATCTATCTTTTTTTTTTTTAAAAAAAAAAACTATCTAAAAAGTAACCATAATGATTTTCTATGCTATCCACTCATTTGGCATAAATGCATGATGTGTGTGACGGTGCAGACGATGGGTACATGTTTGAGGGGAAGCGTTGAATATGATAGTTTTTCCATGTCCAAGGTATAGTGGAAGCTAAGATTCAAACTAAAGATAGACATATGAGCAAATGGGAAACAACAATTTTGTTGAGCTCTAACCAAATTTCTGACTTCTTTTAAAAAAATTACTAACCTATGCAGCAGCACATATTAATCAGCTAATAGGGATAGATGCTATTATTTGAAGCATAAAAGAAAACAACTTGAGTTACCTGGCGCAATATATCCAATGGAACCTCTTATTCCTAAGGTGCTACTAGAGTTCACAGGAACTTTGCTTGCTACACCATCTAGAACTCTCGCAATGCCAAAATCTCCAACGCGAGCTCTCATGTCCTGATTGAGAAGAATGTTACTTGGCTTGATATCGCAATGGATGATCGATGGTTGGCAACCATTGTGAAGATAGTCCAAAGCACCCACAATGTCCACAGCGATATCCAATCCGTGACAAAGTGAGTGCTCTGTGTCGATTATTGTGGCCATCCAAATTTGGGTGGATCCACCCATGTAAGCTGCCATTAGCCATGAACTCAAAGACAAGTGCTCTGAAGTCTTCGCTCTGGTGGTTGATGCTAGAACAACATGTAATGATGTTTAGAAGGCAGCGGTGTCTCACTCTTCTTAGTGCCTCACATTCAACCTGGAAACTTTTGTAGGACCCTGATTGCTGGACATTAAACACCTTAACGGCGACCACAATGTCTTCATTTTCTAGTGTACCCTTATATATTGTACCATATCTTCCCTTTCCAAGCACATTTGCTTCAGAAAATCCATCTGTTCCTTTCAATATACTATTGTATGAAACTATTGGAAGCTCTATCTCTAGAAATTGTGGTGGCAAATCTTTCTTCGGTGTTGTCTTGGACTTTCTATGGTGAAATCCAACCCAAACCAGAAAAAGTAAGATGAGACTTCCGATTGTTGGGATTACTATTCTAAGAAACTTGGGTATGCCTTTCCTATTTTTTTCTTGCATAAGAGCTTGGGCATTTTGGCAGGTGAAGCTGTGGTATCCCTCCACATAATGCATTGTTACCAATAATTGATAGTACAGACAGATTTTTAAAAACCCCTCCTTTTGGTACTTCACCTTGCAAATTGTTGTAGGATAGATCTAGATGAATTAGCGATGTTGAATTACCTAAAAGCTCTGGGATCCTTCCGAGAGCTGGTTGTACGATATGTCGAGGCTGCTGAGCTTATCCAGCTTTCGCTGAACTGCATACTGGAATCTCGCCGAGAGACGGTTGCAGCTGAGGTTAAGCGAAATCTCCAAATGAGGGAAGTTTTTCCGAGCCCGGCGGATGCCACCGAGAGCGCGTTGTCGCCGAGGTCCAGCAGGCTGGGCTTCTTGCAGAACCGAGCTCCGGCGGTATGCCGCCGGAGATCCGATTCTTGCCGAGGTTAAGCTTGGCCGCTCCGCAACAACCCAATGCCGGGCGCGCAGCAGACCGATGAGCTTGTTGTCGGAGATGTCGACGAACCGTAGGCTGCGGGCAGCTCATCCGCAAAGAGCCCGACAGGCATTCGAGTGCAGGTCCATGAATCCTAGGTTGTCGCAGCTCGACAACGCCGCCGCAATGGCCCAACGAGGCGGTTGCTGCCCCAAGTCGAGGAAAGTGAGGTTCTTGAGCTTGCCGATCTCCGGGCCGGTATCTCCCGGAAAGCCGGTTATTATTCAGCCGGAGCCGGTAGAGATTGGTGCGGTTGCCGATCTCCGGGTGGTATGAACCCGAGAGGTCGTTGTCGAGGAGCAAAGAAATGGGTCGTTCTCGCAGCAAGAAACAGCCTCCCTCGGGACGGGCGCCGTGAGGTTGTTGTACGAGAGGTCCAGTGGTCTCGCAGCCCCGCGACGGGGCCGATCCCGCCCGCACGGGGCCGGCCGACCGCTTCGCCACGCGATGAACCAGGTCAGGTTGCGCAGCGCTGGAAGTCGATGCCGATCTCCCGCCACCGGGTTGTTGTCCACCTCGATGTCGGTCGGCCGACGCGGTTGGAGAGCTCCGGCGGGATGACGACGGTGAGCTTGTTGGTGCTGAAGCCGCACCGCCGCAGTTGGGCAACGAAGCCGCTCGATGGGCCCCGTGAGCGAGCTGAGCGACAGGTCGACATTTACGAGGTCCTTGCGCTTGGCGATCTCCGCGGGATGGTGCCGACGAGCTGGTCCGCCTACGCCAGCACCGCTCGCAGTTTGCGCAGGTGGCCGAGCCGCGGCGGGGATGGGGCCCGAGAGGGAGTTCTGGGCGGTGCAGGCGGTGAGCTCGGTGCAGCTTGCCGATGCTCTCGGGATGGAGCCGGTGAGCATCGCGGGTGTAGATGGTGATCGTCCTGATCTTCTTAAGCTGCCCCATCGCCTCCGGCAGCCCCCGAGAGGCCGGTCACGGCGAGGCCGAGCATGGTGAGGTCGGTGCACCTCCGACCGGCCGGCAGCGGGCCCTTGAGCGCTCGTTCCCGCCGCGCAAAGACCGCAGCCTTCTTCAGTTGCCGATGCTCGCCGGGATGGCGCCGCTGAGCTCGTTGTCGAGAGCGTGAGCGACGCCGCCGGGAGAGGTTGCCAATGTCGCCGGGATGGCGCCCCGCAGCGAAGTTGGTGTTGAGCGCCGGCGATCGAGCTTCGTCACCGGCGCAGCGTCGGGCGGGATCGCGCCGGACAGCCGGTTCTTGCCGAGGTCAAGCGTGGTCAGCGGGCGAGGTCGCCGATCTCCTTGGGGATCGCGCCGGTGAGGTTGGTGCCGAGAGCACCAGCGTCTTGAGCGACGGCCTCGCGGTCGCAGCCGGCCCGCCGGAGCGCCCCGCCGAGGTCGACCGACTTGATGATCAGCGACACGACGGCGTTGCGCTGCCGCACCCCAGGCCCCCGCCACCGGGCATCGGGTCGCCCGCCGCGCAGCGCCACGACGAGTCCGCCGCGCCGCCGGCCCTTCCATCGCGCGCGCCTGGCCTTGCTCGTTGACGCCGCGGCACGGCGCGAGCAGCGCCGGGAGAGGCACACGAGGAGCGCGACGACGAGCCTCGCTGCCGTGGTGGCGCGCAGGCGCAGAGGCATGGGTGGAGCAGAGAGTGGCCGAGGCCGCTGGTGAGTGCTGGCACTGGCAGCTCCTCGTTGCCTTGGGATTGCAGAGCGGGAGACCCCAGGTTTTGTTTTATAGCACATAAAGGGTTTAGAGATCTGGATCTAGCTGAAATAATGAAACAATAGCTTAGCTTTTGGAGGATATTCTTTTCGATAAACAACAGATTTGATGAGGTATAGTGACTTGCCTTGTACTATCTCTACTCTCTAGCCATGGATGGTCTGCACACACCATTGATTCGTCTTTGAGATTTGTGCTCGATCGCTATGGTTTCACTGTGTCACAGATCTTCAAGCCGTTTCGATAGCACAAATGGTCTCTCATTTCCTAGATACAGTGGTGTGTGTGACAGTGTGACTGTATGAGTGGTCTCTGCTACTTGGAATATTTTGACTGAAACAGCAGGGGAGTCCCCTACCTATTTTTTTTTTTTTTTTTTTGTATTTCAATTGAATAAAAGAATGTTTATATATAAATGTCGCAAAATTTGGTTCTTGAAGTTTCAGATCAGAAAGGAATATTGGCAATTTCCAATTCAAGTGTGGGGAAGAAGGAAGATGGCATGGATGGACCCCAGCTGATGCCATCATTTGCATATATATGTTTATCCCTAGTTGATGTAGTCATTATTGCCATTGGGTGATCCTGAATTGGCAATTGTTTTTTGTTCAAAAAAAGATTTGTTAATTGGTTGCTGCTGTGCTCGGTGCTCTGTTGAGGAGGTGACTGAGAACATGAACATTTCTTTTCCTCCTCGGGTTCCGGGGAATGCTAATCGTAATTCCCTCGGTAATCTGAAGTTCTGAACTTTATCGTTTGATAAGTACAACGTTTCTAGCGCCTGTGAAAGTTTGTTCTTTTGTACTGCATTGATGCAGGGTGGTCAGAACTCAGAAGTTAACGGAGGCTGCTCGTGTTTGTTTACTACTCAATTCACATGCTCCCCTCTGGGCTCTGCTGGGTGTTTACCTTCTGCAGTGATTCAGAGCTGCTTCTGTGAAAAAAAAAAAAAAAAATATATAAATTTGTTGTACTGTGAGAGAACTAGAAATGATATCCACACCAAATTACACTTTTCTATCAAATTCAAAGCTGGATCATCATCGCCACTACCGATTCGCTTGATATCCCGTGAGCCGACCCTTTTAATCACGGAAAGGATAACCCGGGGTAACACACGGATATCGTTGACGGGAAAAAAAACGACGTGGAAATCTCTCTTTCCCGTGAACACGGACCATGTTCACGGGATATCCTTTCCCGTGATTCTAGAAAGCTCACGGGATATACTTAACGGGGTGGGGGTGGGGGGGGTGGCGCCGTTAACGGGGGAGGGTAAAACCCCGTTATGGCCTACGGGGCTCGTGACATGAAACGGCGTTTTGAGTGATATCCCGTGAGCGTAACGGTGCAGCTCACGGGATATCCTCTCCCTTTCCCGTGTGTCAAAAATGAGTTCACGGAAATATTTGGTCAATTTCCGTGAGCCGTGCCACTCACGGAAATATTTATCAATTTCCGTGTGTGGCTCACGGAAATTGACCTTTTTTTTTTTTTTTTTGTTCCAAAGACATTGTTGACACATATAAATATATATATACATATACAGATTTCATAATATCCATAATACCACATATATAGCTCGATAAATCCATAATACCACATATATTACATAATATCCAACAAAGTTACAAGTTCAACCACATGTCCATGAGTGCAACCACAAGTTCACAAACTGACATAAAATCCAAGTTCACAAGTTCAAGTGCACAAGTTTTCAACCTAAAACATGACAAATTTACCCACGGCGTCCAACCCGCCGAAGCGCGTTCCCAAGCGCCCCGGTTGAGATTGGTTCGAGTTGGGTTCGAGGCATGAGAATTTTCCCCGCACGTAGGCAAAGATAAATAGTTAGAAATTTGTGAGACAAAATTCAAGGTAGAATCTATTAACTTGAAAAAAGAAGAGAAATAGTTAGAAATTTCGGCAGCACCTCCCCCGCACGGAGGGCTTTCCAACCCGCAAGAAAACAACGGCTCGATGGCCGACAACCACATGTCCACGTGCACATCTCATGGTGCATTCAAAACTCCAGATCATATCCATTCACATTCATATATGCATATTTCGAGTTACGGGAGACAAACTCACGTGAGAGGCTCCATGCGTGGGAGGGAAGATCGACGGCCGACCGTAGACGGGCGGTGGGACGACGACAGGCGGTGGGACGCAGACGGGCGGTGGCGGGAAGGCGATCTCCCGTGGCAGCCTGCACACCAACCCGGCCACCAACACGCCGGAGGTACGCTAGGAGAGCTTCCATGCTCTTCCGGTGTTGCTCGACCCTCTCTTGCTCCGCTCAAGCCCTCTCTTGCTCCGCCTGCAGCCCTTGCCCGCTCCCTCTCCTCGGCCTCCTCCCCGCCGCTTCCTCTCTTCCTCTATCCGGCCCTATCTCAACACAAAGTTAGAACACGGAGAAATAGTATTCAACGATAAATGAACCTTAAATAAAAATATATAAACCTCAAGTCCGGAGATCAGAGCCTGGTAAGTGGTTGGCCGCTCACAGATCACCGGGCCTCCCGAGCGTGCTTTCGAGCTCGATAGCTTCTTTTGTGTTGTGCGGGTTGATAACGCTATCACCCAAATAGTACCGACCGTGCTTCTTGCCTCCTCCCGCGATCATGGCGATGTCCCCCTCAATGTCGTGGCCGCGGGGATCGAAGGTTTCTCCATACTGCTCCTCGCCACGCCCGGTGTACCTACCGATCTTCTCGTAGGTGGTCGGGTTGGTGTAGGCTTCGGGCCCGACCTCATGGTTGAAGACGACCGCGGGATCTTATACCCGCCCCGTGTGGGAGTTAGCAAAGGCCTCGAGCATGCCGATTGGCGTGCCATGTGTCGCCGCTCTCGTGTGAGAAAAAGAAAAGTAGCTAGAATGGTAAGAAAGTATTGAGTTGCACATCAGAAAATAAGAATTGGATAACACTTACATATCCTAGCTTGGTAGGAAGCGAGATTAAGGCTGCCTTGATGGTGTGGTACACCGGCATCATGGCACGCCGGTCCCGGTAGTTGTTGTGGACCTCCCCGATAGTGCAGACGACCCACTTGTCCACCCGAAGCTCCCAAAGAACGCCTATGCATCAAGCACCACTCCGAATCACCTACAGGACACCACGTATAACACAGATTATAAAAATCACATTAAGCATAATTAAACTTAGTATGAGCATTCAATATTTACCTCCATGTATTGTTCTTTGGTCAGATTCAGCGTTTTCCATTCATGCTTATCGAGCCTTCTTTCCTCCTTTAACGCGCACCACGCCCCGACGGCCCGGCCGCATGCCTCGTACCACATGTCCGCCACAAGCTTGAAACAGCGTTTAGAGCCACTTCCTCCGCCTCGCCCCTCGTATCCCTCCTCGCGCACTTGAAGTATTTCTCGCACATAGAAGCAATGTAATAAGTCATTATTTCTAACATTAGAATTTGAGCGATGTATTTGCACACTACAAAGTGCGACATAGACTTACCTAAAACTCTTTGATCACACGAATGGCCTTGTTACCATATTTCATGCCATCCTCATCATAGTTGTCGGCAAAGTCCACGCATCTGGTGGAACGACGTGACAGGATACTCTACCCGTCGATGGTAACAAGGCCGTGGTAGTGCTTCCCGAAAGCGTAATACCAAGAATGCTAGCGGGAAGGCGCCCTTGAACCGAGTTCGCGGTGACAACAAAACCCCTACCCAAATGATCAAGAATAACTATTAGTTCCTATTACGATTTTGAAACCCGAAAAATAAGAAAGTAGTGCTAAAGTGTAAAGTAAATTACCTTGGTCGTGGCTGGTCTTATGGTCGGTTTTTCGCTCCTCACGAGGTTGTCGATCCGGGGAGTCCGGAGGGGCCTCGCAAGTAGACACGCCCTCGGCGGAGGAAGAGGAACCCCTCCCGTACTACGGCTAGTCCCTCCTCGTGGTGCGATGCCGAGCGGTCCGCGTGGTGCGACGCCGAGCGGTCCCGCGTGCCGCGACGCCGAGAGGTCCCGCCCTCCCTCCGCCTCCGCCTCCTCCTCCTCCTCCTCCTCCTCCTCGTGCACCATCGGGTGGTGGCGACGGTGGTCGGGGTGCACGATGCCCGCCCCGCCCCTACCCCGTGGCGGTGGTGCCGGCTCGACGCCCCTCCCCTTCATCCCGCCCCTTGCCCTAGCTCGGATACACTCGAACTTCCTTGTCAACCCGGTTAATTTCTTCATGACATTCGCTCGAGGCATCTTTTTGAATGACCTGCAGGTTAGATATAGACAATTAGTAAAATGCAAAATTAAATAGAACATAATTATGAAGAGATGAAAAACCAATAATCAGAACATAATTATTAAGAGATGCATAGTATTACATGTATTAGAAATAATCCTCATCCCTGTCACGATTTTCAAGACCGGTCGGATCATAATCCTCATGATCACTATCATCCATGTCTACGTCTTCCAACATATGAAGATTAGCAGGATCCATGGGAGGAGGAACGACGTCAACACCGCATTTGTCCTTAAGTAATTTTTCAAGTAACTTGTAAGTCCTTCGCATCTCGAACCTCCTCGTCCCTCCTCATCATCAACAACACTTTCATTGTCTACTTCCATTTCGTTGGGCCCGGTTATTTCTATCACAAATTTATCTTGTAGCCCATGTTCTTGGAAGAACTCTCCCTCATATGTGTTTGCATTAAAATGGTAATCGTCCCTCGTTTGGGGACAGTAGTCTACCGTGTGGCAATACCTTCTCGCACAACATCCCAACCCTTAAGCCGCCGTCGTGGCCGGGCAACACCATGGGAGATAATAAACTTGTGTGGCATGTTGAGCCACAATGTAGACATCATCTCCGGCCATCCGGGAATCTTGTCGAATCTGAACAATCCCAAGTTGTTCGAGGTCCGAATTTGTTATTTCAGGATCAAACCAATGGCACTTAAACACGACAGAGCAAGCCGTTTAGAGCCGGGAAATGGAGCTCGTATATTTCTTCAATTCTTACATAATAACCTTTAGTGCTAGTTCCATCATCACCTTTAGTGAAAACTCCGGTATTTGTGGTTCTTCGGTTTGGTCGATTACGCTCAAAGCTAGTTGTGTGGTAGCGATATCCATTCACGCCATAACCGTAAATGACCTAACCCCGGTCTCAAAGCCATTGGCAACCTGTATGAGCTCGGGATGCATACCCGGATCGGTTCAGGCTCGCAAGCTCAAGCGGGATAAATGAAATGAGACAGGTTCGTTAGCATATCAAACGAGACGTTATTTAACACGAATTGGACAGTACCGGGCGTTTGAACCAACTAATGAAATCGGGTTTTCCATTGCCAAGACCGCCTAAGCGGGGCCCAATTCATGTGCCGGGCGGCGTTCGTTGACGCCTTTAATTGCCTTTGAAATTTCCTATACCAACGAGAGACAAAAAGGGTTGGATGCGGGATATTAAGTACTACAAGACAAGTAGGTTCTACGCTTAGAGTTGTGACTTCATCAGACGTAAGGAAGCACTTCGTCCAGGTTGAAAAGTATATAATTCATTATACCGATCCACTCTCGATTTGTCAAGATCTTTATTTTTGAACCACTTGCACGCCCTAGTTCTCCTTGGAAAAGGCCGAGGGTTGATTCATTTTCATCAAGCATTGTAACGAGGGGGTGGATAATGCGAGCTAGGAAGGTTGTCACCATAGTATTTTGATGTGAAGTTCGACACCTCCCGCCGAACCTTTGCTTCGCGATGGAACCCTCAATCTTACACTTATTTTTACAACCGGCCCGAACATGCTTCGTAACTCTCAACAAAGATAGCACCAACGAAACGTGCGGGGCCACCAACCCTTGCCTCGTATGGAAGGTGCAAAATCAAATGCACCATCGGAACAAAGAAGCTCGGGCGGAAATATCTTCTCCAACTTACGGACCAACACAGGTGCCACTTTTTCCATTTCTTCTAGTGTGGTCCGAGATAACTCTTTAGCACAAAGTCGCCGAAAGAAATTGCTCAACTCGCCATCACATGCCGACATGATCGGGGACATAGCCTCGAAGCATCTTTGGAAGAAGCCGCTCCATCCATATGTGGTAGTCATGACTCTTGAGCCCATTGATTCGCATAGTAGATAAGTTCATTCCCTCCTTAGATTTGCCGCATACCCATTAGGGAACATTAATTTCTCGAAACCATTGCAAGTATTTCCCTCCTTTGGGGCTGCTCAACACGTAATCGGCCTTAGGTTTTTCCATCTCTTGCCATTGCTAGGAGGCTTCATTTCTTGCTTTGGCCTCGTCACACAACTCGCCGGATCAATTCTAGCCTTAACGTTGTCCTTTGACTTGCTAGTTTCCATGAATGTTCCAAAAAATACTCGGGCGATGTTCTTTTCGTATGCATTAAATCAAGGTTATGTGGAAGAAGAAGGTCGTCATAATAGGGGAGCCTCTCTAATCCCGACTTGTGAGTCCATGCATGATCCACGCCATAACCCACAAAGACACCCGTTTCATCACCACAAGGGAATCCACTTGAGCGTGTACCTCAAAGATATGTCATCATCCTCGGCTCGGGTCCGAACTTGGAGACCTTTTGTAAAGTTCTTCTTGTCTAGCCCGAAAGCATGGTCGAGGCAGGAACCGCCGATGCTTGTCGAACGCAGTAATACTTGCCACCCTTCTTCAACCAGGTGAACCTCACAGCCGCCTTGCATACTAGGCAAGGGAACTTGCCGTGCACACACCAGCCCAGAATATCCCGTACACCAAGAAATCATGCAGGAGTAGTGGTACCACACGTACATCCCGAAATTTCTCTTCAAAGCTCTGGTCGTGCGCCCAAAACCCTTCATTCCAACCTTTGATCAATTCATCAATCACGGGCTCTAAGAACACACCCATTTTATTTCCCGGGTGGCCGGAATTATCAAAGACAAAAGAATGTTCTTCGCTTGAAAGTAGACGCCCTGGAGGCGCATTCGTGGGATAACGAATACGGGCCAACAAGTGTATGGGGCAGCCATCATTCCATAAGGATTGAACCCATCTGTTGCTGCCGCAACACGCACATTATGAGCCTCCATAGCTTTGTCAAGATGAATATTGTTGAAATGGGTCCATGCTTTCGCATCGGATGGGTGTACCATCTTATCGGGCTTGTAGCGACGCCCATCTTTGTGCCATGTCATCTGCTTTCGCAGACTCCTCGGTCATGTACATCCGTTGTAAACCTCGGTGCGAAGGGAAGGTACCGTAGGATTTTCACGGGGACCTTAAGCTCGCCTCTTCTCACCGTCTTCACCGTGGTCTACCTCTATGAACCTTGAGGATTTACACTTTTAGACAATGCGTATCGTCTTTGTACTCTTCCTAAATAAGACGTACCCGTTCTCACAAGCATGTATCTCGCTCGTATGGCATCTTGAGTACCTTGAGGAGTTTTTCTCGACTCATACATGTTCTTTGGCAAAGACGTGACCGGCGGAAGCAAGCCCCCAAAGATCGCCAACATGTCGGTGAAGCCGCCTCGACTAATATTGCATCGGGCCTTCAAGTCCATAAGGCGTGAAATGGCATCTAGTTTGGAGACCTCACAATAGTCGTGAAGGGGTTTCGTGTCGCCCGCAACATGGTATAATAGGCCTTTGCGGTTTCTTCCGGCTCCTCCTCCCCTCATCCCCAAGTCCTTGCTCAAAGTTTCCAGGCATGAAAGTCATCTATCATGTCTCCTATCCCGCATCGAAGCAAGATCATCGATGCGTTGCCTCACGACCTCGCCTCTCATACGCTTAGTTTCACCATGGAAGATCCACCGCTTATAGCCCGCCGTCCATCCATACTTGGGAAGATGTTTAGACATGTCCTCCTTACTTTGCCTTTTTTATTGTCACAATTCTTCCACGGACACCAAACCTTACTCGCACCTCGAGCATTCGAAAAGCATAATCCACGAAAAAGCACCGCTCTTGCTAACCCATTCACGGTCATAATCTCCAAAACTCCTCCGCCCATCGTATATCCACGCGACGGTCATCCATTCTCTATCATTTCAGCGAGAATATAAGAATGCAAAGGCATCTACACAATGATCCTACCATCTAGTAGGTGAAGATAGGTCCTAATCCCACCGAGGATGCGTAGATGAGGTCAGTTCCATGCTCCACTCCTATCCAAGATAGAATTTTGCAGCACCTTCCTTGCTGTTCTCCGAATACACGCCTCTCCCCGAGAGGGGAGCCGTGTATTCGAAGAACAACAGGGGAGATGCTGCCAAACTCAATCGCACAGAGTGGAGCATGGAACGAACCTCATCTACGCATCCTCGGCTGTCCAAAAACGTGGACAATTCGAAACATACGGTTAAAGGTATGTGGGGATCCGTGATACTTCCAACCGTATCTCTTTCGAACAGAGACGCCTTAACCGAAGCTGCGCGATCTAGCTACGACCATGACACGGAAGGAAGGGTGATACCTAGGGTCGCGGTGGAGTCACCCTAGCCGGCGAGGAAGAACATCGGGGCCGCTAAGAGACTCCCGGCCGACAAGCAACTCGCCTCCGGAGGGTTCCTCTCTGCATAAAAAGAAACGGGGATAAGTTCAAAATTTCGACGTAACCTCCCCCCGCATGGGGAGGTTTCAATACCGCAAACAAAATGCATGGCACGATGGCCGACAATCACATTCACATCAAGGCCACGATGGCCGACAATCATATTCACATCAAGGGCACGATGGCCGACAACCCGCGGTTGAAGACGACGGCGTGTGGTGGGGGCGGACGACGTGTGGCGGTCCTCCTCCCTCTCTTCCGCCGGCGGGTGGCGGCGGTCCAAGGTCGCAAGGGGTGCCGGCGCGGCGGCGGCCGGGGCACGCCGAGGCTACGGTGAGCGGTCCTCCTCCTCCTCATCTCCTTCCTTCCTTCCCCTCCTTCCTCCCCTCCTCCTCCTCCTCCTCTTCCTTCCTTCCTTCCCCCCCTCCTCCTCCTCCCCTCCTCCCTCCCTTCTCCTCTTCTTCTTCCTCCCTCCTCCTCCCCCCCCCCCCTCCTCCTCCCCTCCCCCTTCTCCTCTTCCTTCCTCCTCCCCTCTGCCTTCCTCCTCCCCCTCCCCTCCCCCCCTATTTCCTTCCCATCCCGGCCCGGCCCGCGCGGTGGTGCGAGGGCCGCCCGGATGAGGTGGGGGCGGGGGGCCGCCGGCGTCGGTGGCGGGCCGGCGGGCCGGCCGGCCTTGTGGCGCCGGGCGGGCGCGCGGGCGGGGCGTCGGCGGGCGGGCGGGCGGGCGGTAGGGGCAGGCGCGCCGGGCGGGCGCCGCGGCGGCGGGCGGGGGCGGGCGGAAGGCTTGGCCGGGCGGGCGGGCGGGGTGGCGCGGCGGGACGCCGGCGGCGTCGCCGGCGGGCGGCGGTGGAGGGCGTCGGCGCGGCGCGTATGCGTGTGTGTGTGTGTGTGTGTGTGTCGAGTGTGCGAGAGTGTGAGAGAGGGGGGAGCCGGGCGCCGTTGACTTTGTTTTAAAAAATTGGCTTTCCGTGATGGATCCGGGAGGATCACGGGAAAGACACCACCTTCCCGTGATGCTCCCGCATCCATCACGGGAAAGAGAATACCTTTTTAAAAAAATTTCCACCGCCGACACACCGAAACGCGGGTCCCACACAATCCTTTCCCGTGATTAGCTCACGGAAATATCCCTCCTATCCCGTGAGCAGCTCACGGAAAGGGAATTTTCGTAAATTAAATTTATCCTTCCCATTTCTTTTTCTAACATATATATTTTCAAACTTTGATCAAGATTATTTCAAAAATACCTTATCACATACACTCACCCATACATAATTGATCCTTTTCGCTAAAAAAATAGGCCATTATTTCATGTGGTTCTATCTCCTTTTTAAAAATTGTATTTACTTCACTCTCAACAAAAAATTATAATAATTACCAAAATAATCCAAAAAATCTCGAAAATAGACATGATACACTATCCGAGGTCTGCATTTGCATATAGAAAAAGTTTAAGTAGCCAAACCACAACTTGACCGCCACATCCACATGAAATGACACGAGATCACTCTCAACAAACATGAACCTTCTACGTAGATGTTGGAGCCTGTGAACATCGTACATGCCAACTTGTGCGAAACGCCCCAAGTTTTTTATCATAGTCTCGGCAAAAGATATCATGACAGATTATCAAATTTCATGATTTTTTTTTTGCACAACGGTTTATTTTCTAGAATTTTTAGACCACTCGAATAGGGATTAGAGTTGATGATTTCGTATTAAGATGTTCCGATTTCATTATTTTTTTAAATGCAAGGCCTTACATTGTGTTGAGTATGAGGAATATAAATTTTCTACTAACTTTTTTTTCAAAAATTTGAACCACTTGTAGTTCAAATTTGGCCTCATTTCATAAATTCCCATAAAAGAGAATAATTAACTAAATATATCAAATAAAGTCAATAATTCACCAAACTTTAATATTGAGTGCCATATGATATGGAACAAGTGTAGAAAAAGTTTGGAGATGAAAATCCAAAAAAAAATTTCCGTGAGCCTATTTCCCGTGAACAGGGGTAAACATCTCACGGGGAAAGGGGTCCCTTTGCCGAGGCCCTTGTTTGGCCCACGGAAAGCCAGCTCACGGGAAAGAGATATCCCGTGAGCTGGACGGAGCTCTCACGGAAAGAGCGCATGAGGGGGACGGAGCGGGCCGGGCCGACAGCCGTTCCCTTTCCCGTGAGCACACTCCTCACGGAAAGGGGGCCGGGCCGACGGCCGTTCCCTTTCCCGTGAGCACACTCCCCTCACGGGAAAGGGATGGGCGATTTCCCCGCGGAGTCCGTCCATCACGGAAATTAGATATCCCGTGGGTATTTTCTTTCCCGTGATGTTTTCGCCCCGCTCACGGGGATATCCGGTGATTTTCCGTGATTATTTTCTCGTTAGCTCACGGGGAAAACATTTCCGCACGGGATATCACTTGATTCCGGCACCGTCGATTCGAAAAAATCTTGAGATTGTAAGTGATCGATGAACTCCTTATGCAATTATATACTAGAGTCGAATATCATATATCGTTGACAATATAGTGCATTTCGCATAACGCTTACAAGCAATACTTGAAGGATCCGAACCGGCTGGGATCGACGGTCCCGTAGTGTAAGGAGCGCAATGGAGATAGACTCAAAATGAAGCGAGATTTCCCGGCACGTAAATTAAACATAGTTTTTCTTAGTACGACTACTAGGCTATAGCTTCGATATTACTAATAACACCGGGTTTATTGTGTGCGGTGCCTCAAACAACCATACGGATCAAACTTGTGTGGATTCTTCGTCTGCGTGAGTTCCTCGGGGCACGCAAAAGGTACAAATCCAGCTACCGACAGCTCAAGGACTCAAAGAACAAGTTCACGGGGATAATACAAAAGGCAACCGACGAGATGCGGTTCGGGCGCCAAGAAGAGCGCACATCCGCAAGTTCATTCTAGACATGGTAGTTCACGAAAAACAGCCGTACTTCAATCGAGACGGTGAGTGGGGCTGTTTATAAAGTTTGGGCCGCTAAGGAGATGAGAAGAGCTAGAGCTTAAGGACTATCTTCATCCAATCAACATATAGCTCGCAATTTTTGTATGGATATATTGTAATCAAAACAAGTACATGTTGGATATGAGCGAATGGATCGATCGATCGGTGAAACTTGTATATATGAATCGATGTATATATATATATATATATATATATATATATATGTATATATGATGTATATTAGAGTACATATTTGTCTTATATATATGTGTGTGTGTGTGTGTGTATATATATATATATATATATATAGAGGTATTCTATATATTACCACAGGTAGTGAATAATAATCACTACCCGAGCCAGCCCGACGCGCCAATACGCGTGCCGCGTGCGGGCCCCCGCCACGTCTTCCGTTTATCCGCACCCATCTCCTTTTATTTACTAGGTTAGTGCCAGCGGCGTTGCTGCGGGATACCTAAAATTTCATGGTAGAAACACACGGATCGCATGGTAAGATAACAATATTGTGAAATTTAAATACCAATGTTAAAGTGACATTGGATCCAAACAACAAAGTTTATGGATAGCGTGACGGCGAAAGGCTCACCAACTCTACTTTATATACCTTTCTATGATACGGCTAAGATAATAGTTTATATCGAAAAAAAAAACTTCCATTATCTTTTTATTCTTTGGCGGTCTTAGTTTTATCTCCTGATGATGCACGTGAACCGTTTTTTAGAGCCACAATTAAGGAAGGCAATGGGTCATGTTCGGATTGGGTGGAGTCTCCGTGCACAAACCCGAAGTTGAAACCCGAACACGAAACCAATTCAGGTGGAAATTCATAACCAAAACCAAACCCGTGGATACCCAAAACCCGAACGGATACCCAAAACCCGGACGGATAACCAAAACCCGCAATATATATACACATATTCACATGTATAAATATTTTTAACAAATATTTTCATGAGTCAAATTTGAATAAGTTTAATAATCTAAGTAAACAAGTTATTATTAATATATTATAAATATGAGTTTTAGTTCCAAATAATTTATTTTTGAATATTCATTGGGTAAACTGAACCCGAACCCGAACCCGAACCTAAAAACCGTGGGCGAAAAACCAACACCAAACCTGAAACTCGAAAACCCAAAACCAGTGGTTACCCACCCCAAACCCGATCCATTTGTCATCCTTAGCCACAATAGATGCAACTGAACAACCATATACACCGGGTTATTTATCTAGATAACACAACTGAAAAATCCTCATATCTATGTTTTTTAACTACTTGGCAACAACAATGTCAAGGTTGACAATAAGTGATGATGAAGACCGAGGGCATGCAGTTGGAACTCGAGGGATGGCGAGGGAGAGGACATGGACTTTCCTTCTTCCTGGCCACGTTCCCGCATGGGGATTTCCTTTTTTTTTTTTTTTTTTGACCTTCCTTGCATGGACCACGAAAGTGATTGGGTGTCTTTCCTTCCTTGCCGCGGATCACATCATGGAGTCTCACTTTCCTTCTTAATGGCCATTGCATGCGTGATTGGGGATTTCCTTTTTTTACCTTCCTTGCCGGACCACGGGTAATTGGGACCTTCTTTCTTGGCCTAGGATCGCATGCATGATGTCTCTTTCCTTCCTTACCGCAGGGTCCCACCTGTCAGCGGACTCGCGGTATCACACGAGGAGGTAGGCTGGAAGTACCAAAGCAATTGTCGCATCAAAAAATGTCCACGTTTTGGTCTTTTTATGTTGTAGAGATTTATTTTCTTTTTTTTTTCCATCACAATTTACAATTTTTCTGTTGCGTGGCGGGCGCGTTATGCCGCCCGCCACGGTTAAGATTTTTTGCGTGGCGGGCACGGCCGCCCGCCACGCTGGAAGGCCACGGTTATCCGTGACCTTTTCGTTAGTGACGGGCAGCCGTGCCCGCCACTAAAAAGGTTTTTGTCCGCCATAAAAAGAATTTCGGTAAGTCACTTGACCCATGATTGAATTTCAGATACGTCAAGAGTTCCATAAATGCATACACAAACAAGGTACGCATGCAGAGTGCTTGTGCTTTTGGGGATTTTTTTTAACTGGCCGGGTGCGCCACTAAACTCCATTATGGATCGGTACCTGCAAGTCCAGTCAAAAGTATATGTTAATCAAATGAAATTCAATCATGGGTCATTGAATTACAGGTTAAATAAAGTGTCCGTTAGTGCAGTTTTCATAAAAGCAAAGCTAAAGGGAGGGGCAGCAACTTTACAAGCTCAAATTTAGTCTTTCTACCGAACATTCCTGCCCCCGGCCAAAAGATGGATTGAGTGTGCCAATTGGGACTCGTCCACAAGGCACCAACCAACAAGCTCATCTTTAATTGCCGGCGTCCAGTCAAGGCACCAACCAACAAGCTCAACTTTCATCATGGTGCAAGTCCAGTCAAAAAAGCTTTTTGGTTACTAATATTCCATTATGAGTCGTCCACCAAGTCACAAAGTTCATTAATTTGCTGGTTAAAAGTGTTGGTTGAACGACCAACCTTTTTTCCATTATTTTTCATACAAGCGCAGCTCAATCATCATTCAGCTGCCCTGACATGTTGTTTTTCTTGGCACATTAACAGAAAGGTACAATATTGAGTTGTTATGCATTAGAGACTGCATTTGGCACTTAGCTTAAGGTGTATAGTTATTTTTGAAGCTATCGTGTTGACGAGGACATTACTCTAATGGATACACACAATACTCTTCAAGTTGCTATGTGAGGAGCAATTACTCGAACGTGAGCACAACAAATGAATTTGCAGGTGACCTCTTGCTTACATACTTATTTAATAATTATGTGAATAGATTGCTACCTAATGATATTAGTATTAGAACATATTTAGAGGACAAGGAAGAGCTTGGAAAGAGGCATGGAGGAGGAAAAGGTTAGCGTGAGCATCTAAGAGCAACTCCACTAGATTGAGAAAAAAATATCTCCTTTTCCTAAAAACACACCATATAGGGAATGAGGTGAAAAAACTGCTCTGGTATATCCACTTTCCCTGTATTTTTTCTCAATCCCTCAAAAACTCCCCTCGATACCTCATCAAAAGGAGGGGATCTGTCACCTTCCCAAACCCCTTTCTCCTTCCTCCTATCACTGATGCGTGTTCAGTGGAGGTCTTGGTGCTTTCGGCGATCATTGAGTTGCCGCTATGGTGACTGGCAGACGAGCCAGCCCATTTGTCGCCGTGTGCCGGGAGGCTAGCCCTACTACTATAAACTTTTCCGAGGTGGGCGAAATGGATTTACCTAGGCGGGCATCACAACTGTCTTGGCCCAAAGGTCACGGTATATCAATCTTTACCGAGGTAGTTCAAATGCTCGCCTCAATTAGTAAATCAAATAAAAACAAAAAGAAAAACCCATGGATAGGCCCGCCGACCCCATCCATGGGCCTGCGAAACCATCCATGTGCCGCTGCCTCCGCTAGCTAGATCTACACACCATCAGTGTCGTCATCATTGGATCCACCACCGGAGAACACGCTCGCCCCAAGATCCGCAACCGGAGGACGAGCCCGCCCTAGATCCGCTGCCAGGAAGCATACCGACCCTAGATATGCCACGGGAGGCGCACCGGCCCTGCTGCATCCGCCGCCGGGTGGTGCACCTCAGTCCAATGCCGAACTCGACGGCTCCTTGCGGATCTGGTCCATCCGCACCGAATAGCTGAGCTTGGAAGGGGAGAGGGAGGAGAGGGATGCAACACTGGGGAGGGTTGAAGGAGAAGGTGGCAGCAGGGGCGGATTCACAGCCTGGGCTGAGGCCCAGCAACAGTGGAGTAAGTTTCATAAAACCGACCTAAAAAGGCCTGGCAGCCCAATAGCCCTCCCTGAGAAGAAAAAAAAAAAGCCCAGCTCTCTTTTCCATAGCCCTGGTCGGGACACACTATTTGCTGCTCGTCATTTACTTGGCGCCTCGCCGCCTCGCGCTTCCTCCGGCCTCTCGCGATCAGGGGCGCGGAAGAGTCGAAGCCGAGAAGTCCCTGGCCGCCGTGAAACCCCTGGCGAGTGGCGAGGACGCCGCGAACGCAAAGCCTCTGGCGACGACGCCGCCCATCTCCAACTCGCGAGAACGGCCTCGCCCAGTCTAGCCGTCTCCCTGCGACCCCGCTGACAGGCGACAACGGCCTCGCCCAGTTTCCCGCTGTCCTGCCGGCCGCCCGGCTGCCCTTGCAGAGGTGAGAAAAGCGATTCAAATGATCAAATCCCTAATTCCCTTTACTGTCTACAACATTCCGTATTTTTTTATTAATTCATATCCAATGTCTTAGGAATTACAAAAGATATGCATCCCTAATTCCCTTCAGGGTGTGTTTAGATTCCATAATTACATAATTTGTTTGTAAATTGCAAGATAAATCTAATAAGCCTAATTAGGCCAGCCTCACTTCACAACATCTAAACTTAGTATGGTACTTTTCTATCCTCATCATACAGTACTATGTATCGTTGAGCACTTTGAATGGAGATCAAAATTTACTATATCTATTAGAGTACTATGTAGAACGAGCAAATTTTTTTTGTCCTTTGTTATTTAGCCCCCCTTGTGGTCCGTTTCTGGATCCGCCACTGGGTGGCAGTGTCGCTCAGGGGAATTTTTATCTCAAAAATTATCAGGTCTTCATCTGATACTTTCGC
The DNA here is from genome assembly GCA_015847255.1 of Hyparrhenia diplandra. Taxonomy (NCBI): domain Eukaryota; kingdom Viridiplantae; phylum Streptophyta; class Magnoliopsida; order Poales; family Poaceae; genus Hyparrhenia; species Hyparrhenia diplandra. The sequence goes on from JADLZK010008570.1 coordinate 275,155, forward strand.
GAGGAATTTTAAGGAAAAAACTATTGTCTAATTGAATTAAAGGTTATGAGATTTGTTTTGACTCCATACTCCTTTACTTCTATTGACACATAAGCAGAGCATGCTCGATAGTTTCTTCCCGTCCACAGAAACAACATGCATATGAGATGTATCTATGCTTAAGCTGGATTCCGGTGAATGCTGCAAACAATCATGGGCCATTCTTCATGTATTATTTTCATATTTGTAGGATCATTGATCATTCGCCTGGCCCCGCCCGCCGCTCCGGTAACCACGCTTTGTTCAATCGCCTTCCTAGCACTAAATCCTGCACGCGCCCTCCATCACCCAATCGTTTTTAGTTGCAGGTGGATCCAATCCGGGCCTTGTTTAGATGGCTAAAGTTTCTAACTTTTTTTCCCCTTTCTCTCCATCACATCACATTAAATACACCAAAAAAGACATATATTTAGAGTATTAAATATAGATAAAAAAATAACTAATTACACAGTTTAGATGTACATTACGAGGCGATTCTTTTGAGCCTAGTTTCTTTCCATGGTAGGATGATATTTACCACTAACAAACGAAATGTGCTACAGTGTACGATGTGACATTCGGGGCTAAATTTTAGCCATCTAAACAAGGCCCCGGTCATCACCACTCGCCAAGCAGATGGCGATCACATGGGAACGTAAAGGCATCACCAGGCAGACGGCGATCCGATCATCGAGTGCGGATGGAACCGGCACGACGCAGCACTAGGTGGAAACAAATTCGGTGAGGACCATCCCTATCAAAACATGATGTGGATGTGCAGCGACGTGTGTAGCATGGGGACATCTATTTTACCATGCGACAATCCAGGACAGACGGCAATACGGGACCCATGTTAGCTCCTTGTGATCCAACGGCTTTGGTTCATCTAGAGACGTTCTAACACTAGGAAAACGACCAGGTCGCATCGCGCCACACTTAGGCTCTGTTTGGGAGTACCGTATTCTTTTTGAAGTGTATAGTGTTTCCAACTGTAATTTGCACAAAGATACTACTGTTTTCTTTTACACTTGTAAAATGCTGTTTGGGTAAAAAGCTTCCGCCTGTAACTTGCACATCTCAGGTAACTCAATACAGATAGAAGACAGCTTGCTCACACCGTCGTCCACTCTGTTCCCTTATGAGTGCTGGGCGCCCTTTGTCTGGTGGATTACCTTGGCCCAGGCCCAGCTGCTTGTCCCTCTTCAGAGTCTTGTGCCGGATCACCAACAGTGGCCTGCACCAGACGGCCCACAGTAGCTGAGGTTGTAACTTGTAACAACCAGGCATAGATTAAAATACACAATACCCATACATGTCTCAACAGTTAACTTGAACTTGGATTAAATACACAATTTCTTAACCATAAGAACACACTTCAGAGATAGGAACATATCTTCAGTAAAAAGGCATGTCATTGGTCAGTTCAGAACCAAGATTATTAGTGACCATAACCTATCCAATGAAGTACCTGGTTGCTTCAGAAAAAAACGACACCTCAGATGAGTTCATAATTTCTGCTGTTAGGTTGATCTCCTCCGAGTCGGGCCCAACGGCGGATTCGGACCCTCGATCTCGTGTCCCGATCGGGAATGCCCAGCCCAATACACGGCGGGTGGGCCCCTGTCGTGCAGCGCCATAAATAGGGAGGTGGGGGCCAGGCACGAGGTACGAGGTTCACTGTAGCCGCCACAGCACCCCACCTCGAACCCTAGCCGATCCCGGAGGGAGGCGCTGAAGCGGGGCGGGAGGCTCCACTTCGCCACCGCCGCCGCCGTCGGGGAGGCAGCTGCAGTGCATCGCCCTTCTACACCGACCGCCGCTGCCGCAGGCGCAGCCTCCATCGGTGAACGTGGATCCCGCACCAACGATGGTCTCGCTCCTCTACACTAACCTCCCTCTTCCTCTCTAAGTTTATCCTGGTACTCCAAGTTTTTCATCTCAAATGCAAAGTAAGTACCGCCTTGATCTATCGCTAATAGATCCTATTAGTCTATCATCCGCAAGTCTGAACCACCAAAAGTCAACGATAAACAAAACTTTGCAAAGGATATGCAATGCATTAATCCACTTTGTTGATCACAAGGCCATGAGGAACTTCCATCTTCCCGATCCCCGCGTCGCTCCCCACGCGGGGCGACTCCAGCGGCCTCCACCGCGCCGCCTCCCTCTTACCCCCTCTCTCCTCCTCTCCCGCGCGCCACCACCGGAGCTAGCCGCCGGCATGGCCGCCCGGCCGGCCTTGATGGCGGCGGCGGGGCTTCTCCCTCCCCACGTTGACGGCGTAGTTGTAGCATGCCGGAGGTCCCGCCCGCGACCGGGTGTGGAGGTTGACGGGTGGTGGCCGTGGCTGTAGCGGTGCCGGTGGTGTCCGTCGCGGGTGCGGGGGGGACGGCAGCGAGGTCCTCTTCTTCTCCGGGCATTCCCCTTCTCCTCTCTTGATGGCGGCGGCGGCCTCGGCTGGGGCCGCTGGCCCATGGCCTGGAAGACCGGATCCGGTGCACGGGGGCCGGATCCAAACCCCCCTGGTGGCTGGATTCGCCCGGCGGCCGTGCTTGCGCTTGGGGGCAGCGCTTCTTTCGTCGTCCCGCCCTCACGGCCTTGGTTGCCGTGGGGCTCGAGCCGGCTGCGTCCGGGCCGGCAACACTAGCTTGCCCGCGGCGGCGGCTGGTGCAGTGGTGTCGCGACCGCTAGACCATGTCGGCTCTGCGGTTGCGGTCTTGATGGAGGCGGCGGCGTCGGCCGGGGGGCGGAATTCGGGGCCTGGTGTCCCGGTCGGCGAACCTAGGGCATGGGGCGGTGCCCAAGATGGTGGGGCACACACACCCTAGCTGCCCGGCGAAGATATCGGCGGCTTGCATCGGTGGGTGCCGAGCCGACGACGTTGGTCAATTGCGGCCACGCCCGGCGGGCAAGTGTGACACGGGCGGTGGAGTCGTCGGCTCGCATGGCTTGATCGGAGGGGGGTGGTGGCCGACGCAAGGCGCGCTCGCTACATGCGGGTGGCGTCGATGCCCCTCCGAAGGGGCCACGTGGGGTGGCGGGATAGCGGCAAGGCGGCGAAGGTGGTAGGGGGTTCAGCTCTGCGACCCGACGTTTGTGCTAGTGGGTTCTTTGGCAAAAGCCTTGGCGACGGCGACGCCGTTTGGCGCCGCTTCCCTGTTGGGGGCGTCGTATTCTCCCACTAGCACGCGTCTTACAAGGGTGCAAACCTGGTCCACCTTGGACATGCGACGGTGATGTCATCAATGTCACTTCCTTCCTGAAGGCGTCGCATTTGGATTATCGTCGCGGTTTCGTTGCGGGCGTTGGTCACGTTCGGAAGTCGAGCTGCTCTTCGTTGTTTGAGCTTGGCAACGATGACCGGGGCGGCCGTTGCCTTTGGACCCGTTGGGACGTTGGGAGGGTGACCACCGGGTGGCATGCTATGGGAAGTCGGAGTTCCTGGCAGCTTGGCTTCCATGCTTGGCAACGATGACCCATGGCAGTGTGTCGCGGTTTGTGCTCAGCCGCATCGTGTGGGGTGGTTAGTCCATTGGGTGTCTCTTTGGCACCTTTCTAGCTAACCTGCTTGTACATAATATTCTTTTTCGTCTTAATTGAGCGGCAGAGCTCCTGCCTTTGTTTCATAAAAAAATCACAAGGCCATACTCTTCTAAGATCTTCACGTGTCTGCAGCCACTAACCTGCAACACAGTTTCAAATTTAAGTGTGAAGCATTGTTAAATCTTGCACGGAAATGTGAAATTTCAGAGAGATTGCAGTACATGCAAATAAGAATAAATGGATGGAGAATAGAATGGTGTGAATATAAAAATGGATGCAAAGCAATCCATGACTGAATTCTGAAGCAAATTGGAGCGCTCACCCGTTCTTTTCCACAAGCATGCTCGCTCGTGATTGACTCCGCGTGGGGCTGCCGTCTGCAGAAAGGAGGAGGCGCTGGGATTTTTCTAGAGTTCAACGTGTGAGATTGTAATTAGAATTTTATAGAAACTTGAATAGTTTTTATCACCCGTTACAACGCATGGACACGCTTGCTAATAAGCTTAAAAAACTTGAATAAACCCTTGTTTGTCGTCTTATAGCAGCCAATACGATCCAATCAAATAGTCAATCATTCATAGAGGCTGACGACAGTAAATCTGGAATTCAACTGGAGACTGCAAGTCGTGCCAACCGGGTTAATTAATTCAATACAATTCACTCCCTCTTCAATGATTGTAACTAGCTAACCACAGATCATTAGTCTACCGCACTTGCAAACCGGAAGGCTTGGAAATTAAGCTCCTTTCCTGCATTCTTGCTGCAACCCACACACAGATAACTTGATATGAAGTGCCTCCTCCTTGCCCTTGGCCTTGCACTCGTAGTCTCCTATGGCGCCGGCGCCGACCAATTTACCTATGCCGGCTTCAGTAATGTTAGCCTCACCCTCGATGGCTCTGCCACGATCAAGCCCGACGGACTTCTGCAGCTAACTAATGGGTTGGGGCAGGTCAAAGGGCATGCGTTCTACCCAGCTCCTTTGCGCTTCCACAAGTCTGCTAACAACATGGTACAATCCTTCTCGGTCACCTTTGTGTTTGGCATAATCTCGGACGGATCCAGCCCCAGCAACGACGGTATGGCCTTCTTCATCGCCCCCAGCATGAATTTTTCAGATGCCTTTCCAGCTCAGTTCTTGGGACTCCTCAATCCACAGAACAATGGTGATCCAAAAAATCATCTTTGCTGTAGAGCTAGATACCGTCTCTAATGTTGAGTTTGATGACATCAATGACAACCATGTTGGAATTAACATTAATAGTCTCCACTCCAATATATCCTGTGTGCCCCAATTCTATGATAGTAAGAGTGGACAGCTGCAGGAACTGTCCCTTAGTAGCCATGAGCCGATGCAAGTGTGGGTACACTACGATGGAGACACAAACAAGATTAATGTGACAATTGCTGCGCTCGGTATGCCTAAACCCACGTATCCACTGATGACAACCACCACCTATAACCTGTCAGCAGTACTTACAGAGACAACTTATATAGGCTTTTCAGCGGCCACGGGCAACTTTGGTGGAACACAACATTATGTGCTTGGTTGGAGCTTTCGAATGGGAGGGCCTGCTCGAGCCATCGACATCGCCACACTACCTCAGCTGCCTCAAATTGTTGCATAGTCTCACTCCATTTCAAAGAAGACTATTTCTCTGATAGCTGTTGCTATTCCAATAATTTTCCTCACAGTGGGCACTATTGTCTATCTTGTGCGAAGGCGGTTCGTAAATGCTGATCTTTTGGAAGATTGGGAGATTGAGTTTGGACCACATAGGTTCTTATTCAAGGACTTGTTTCAAGCTACAGACGGATTCAAAGACAAACATCTTATTGGTAGAGGTGGATTTGGACAGGTGTACAAGGGCATACTTCCAACATCTAAGACCGAAGTCGCAGTGAAGAGGGTGTCCCATGAATCAAGGCAGGGTATGAGAGAGTTCATTGCTGAGGTTGTTAGCATTGGTCGTCTGCGACATAGAAATATTGTGCAATTACTTGGCTACTGTCGGCGTAAAAGAGAACTCATCTTAGTCTATGAGTACATGCCAAACGGTAGTCTTGACAATTGCCTATATACTAGTGATGATAGGCATCATGTTGGTTGGCATGTGAGATTTCAAATCATCAAGGGTATAGCATCAGGCCTTCTCTACCTCCATGAATCCTGGGAACAAGTGGTTGTCCATCGAGATATTAAATCAAGCAATGTGCTCCTCGACAGTGATATGAATGGGAGGCTAGGTGATTTTGGTCTGGCGAGGTTATACAATCATGGTACTGACCCACAGACAACACGCATGGCTGGTACCTTCGGATACATAGCTCCAGAGTTAGCACGTACAGGTAAAGCATCCCCTCTAACAGATGTGTTCGCTTTCGGCATACTCCTTCTCGAGGTTACCTGCGGAAGAAGGCCCATTGAGGGAAGAGCACAAGATATGCCATTCATATTGGTGGATTGGGTAACCGATCATTGGCACAATGGATCACTTATGGAGGCTGTGGATAGTAGGCTCCAAAGTGACTATAACACTGATGAGGCATGCCTGTCACTTACACTGGGATTATGGTGCTCACATCCACTGCCCAATGCAAGACCCAGCATGCAACAAGTCATGTTGTACCTCGAAGGCGACCTTCCTGTTCCTGAGTTTATACCAATGGGCGTAGAAAGCAAAACTGGGTTCAACGCAAACATCATATCACATCAATCAGACATCGGCACAATGTCTGGTCTCTCTGGAGGAAGATGATGCTCATGCTACTTTGGTTGTTACTCCTACTTTGTAACTTTTAGTATATGTGCATCGGTGCACAGCATTTGGCTATCGCCTTGGAACTCTGTTTCTGGCCAACATACATAAAGAAACTTAGATATGGATGCTCCTTTCTGATTCATGTACTTGTGGACCTATGGTTTGTTGTGTGTCATGTTGCAGAACAAACATCTTCACCTTGTTTGGTGCTCTCATCATCCAAATCTTATGTCCCCGCTTCAATAATTCAGCCACTTAATATGCTGTCATTGGGCCATGTATACATGTCAGTTTATTATTAAATTAACTAATATATTGTTTCAGTATAATGTAGTTTATGTTTCATCAGTGGACACGAGGTTTTATAAGCAGGAATATGAATCATTGCTTTTGTTTCAGTGGTACAAATAAACAAAAAAAAGTAGAGAAACAAATACAGACTGTTTTACACTAACAAATAAACAAAAAGAAGTCATGGTTAGCTAGGAAAAGTAAAATAAAATAAGTAGAAGAATTAAAAATGAAAAAAAACGAGTAGGAACAACCAAAACGAAAAGGAGAAGAAAAAAAAAAGGGTGCTAAATATACTGTCCAGGCCTGGCTAAAACAAGCTATGTATGGGCTGAACAAGCATATGCCCCTGAGCTTAATCTTGCAAATTATTGAAGGATAGATCAAGACGAGGAGCGACGCTGAATTACCTAAATGTTCTAGGATCGATCCTGATAAATTATTATGGGCAAGGTACAACTCCTGCAAGTCAGTAAGGCTGCCTAAGTCATGATGAATGGTACATTCTGTTTGTTGTTTGTCAAATTCAGCAGAGTGAGGCCTAAGATAAATTATTATGGGCAAGCTATGTATGGTTTGTTGTTTGCTGAAACTAGCAGGTATGTTTCCTTGGAATGAATTATCGTCCATTAACAAGAATCCCATGACTTTGCAGTTGCCAGTGGTCTCAGGTATCTTGTCAGACAATTTGTTTCCATTCAGCAAGTTGAATGACAAATCAAAAGTAATTGAAATTGATGGTAGGTGCATAATGTCGTTTGGGATAAAGCCAATAAACTTGTTATGTGATAAATCCAAGACCCAAAGTTTGCTCACATTACGAATCATGGATGGAATTGGCCCCTCCAAGCTGGTTCAGTTTGAATCCCTATGCTTTCAGGAATTACCTGTGAGTAAGTTTTTGCTGAAAACAAAGCACCTGAAGGTTTCCAAAATTTCCGATCTCGTACAGGATGACACCAGTCCGTAGCCAAAGGAGGTTGGTGGATAAATTAGACAAAGAGAAGTTGGCAGCTTCCCTGCCGACTTGTATCTACTCTCACCTAAAATCAAAATATATCAAGTCCAATGTTACAAAATACATAGAGTCTGTTGTAAAAAAAAAAAAAAAAAATTACCTTATCAATCAAAGATCATGCATGCATCAACACAATCTAGAAAAGGATTTTTTTATTTTTAAAATATTCCCTATTTATCCTATTTTATAAAATTAAAAAATTAAAACATATACATTTCATCTATTACCTCCTAGGAGGCAATAGTTTATCGTGACCGGCCCAATCGAAATCAATGAACGCCTCATAGTCATTTGAGGTACCGCAGCAAAGCCCAACAACAAAAATAAGTCATGATTAGCTAGGAAAAGTAAAATAAGGTGAAGAATTAAAAAACATGTGGGAACATTAAAAACAAAAAGGAGAAAAAAAAAAAAAGGTGCTAAATATGCTGTCTAGGCCTGGCTAAAACAAGCTATGTTCCATCCACTGAGGAGGATTTGTAACCTCTTGCAACTGTTCAAAGCAACAAATTCTCCATTCTTGCTCATTGTGTGCCTTTAAAATTCGTCAGCATTGAGCTGTAAACGTTCCTATCAAAAGTAGTCCTATAATCAAAGCGTAAGTACTCCGCCACGGCATAGAATGATTGATAACACCATTGCACCAACCAAGCAGTCCCTTTCGACTAGTACTTGGAAGACTGAAACTTACACCCGTCATGACAGGTTACCTTTGATTTCTGTACGTATGAAACTCCAACCCACAAATGTGGATCTCTGTGCTTCACTCATCAAAGAAGCCAGCAACCATGCCGCTTGTGAGAACCCGATGCCTCCTCCTTCCCCTCCACCTGCTGCTGCTGTCTTCAGCTTGGATAGGCCATGGTAGCGACAAGGGAGCTCTTCTCGCTTTCAAGGCCAAGATCACTGGCCGCTCCGGCGTGCTGGACTTATGGAACCAGAGCACAGGCTACTGCAGCTGGGAAGGAATATGAAGTTTATGTTTCAATAATTCGGCCACTTAATATGCTGCCATTGGTCCATGTATACATGTGTTACGGCGTCGAGCCTTGAAACTGAGAAAGTAGGGAGGAGAGAAGGGGGCGCGTGGCTTCTGTTGCCGGCAGCGTGAGGGTGCCGTGATCGGCAGAGAAGGGGAGCGACAAAAGAGGGACGGGGAATAGGAGCGCCAGGCGCCCAAGGGTGACAATATGTCACAATCCCAGGCTGATCTCTTTCATTAACGATTCAGGACTCTTATAGAGTTTACAATTCCAACTCTTCTAACAACCTTGCTAACAAACTCCAAATATCTAGGACTCTCCAACTAATTATCTCATCTAGCTAATCCAATCTGCTAAGACTCAACTCAACCGACCAGGCCTAAGCCTGGCTCAACCTATGGCCAGCTCAACTCATGGCTGTGGCTTAGCCACTTTCCTGATTGTCACGGCCTCTCTTCCTCCTATACATTTGCCCACACATAACAACATGTCAGTTCATTATTAAATTAACTAATATATTGTTTCAGTATAATGTAGTTTATGTTTCATCAGTGGACATGAGGTTTTATAAGCAGGAATATGAATCATTGCTTTTGTTTCAGTATAATGTAGTTTATCGTCCATTAACAAGAATCCCATGACTTTGCATTTGCCAGTGGTCTCAGGTATCTCGTCAGACAATTTGTTTCCATTCAGCAAGTTGAACGACAAATCAAAAGTTATTGAAATTGATGGTAGGTGCATAATGTCGTTTGGGATAAAGCCAATAAACTTGTTATGTGACAAATCCAAGACCCAAAGTTTGCTCATATTACGAATCATGGGTGGAATTGGCCCCTCCAAGCTGGTTCAGTTTGAATCCCTATGCTTTCAGGAATTATACCTGTGAGTAAGTTTTAGCTGAAAGCAAGAACCTGAAGGTTTCCCAGATTTCTGATACGTTGTTGTTGTGTGTCCGTAGCCAAAGGAGGTTGGTGGACAAATTAGACAGAGAAGTTTCCCAGATTTCTTCCTTTAAAAGTTTCAATCAAAGTAGTCATATAATCAAAGCGTAAGTATCCCGCCACCTCATAGAAAGTCTGAATCTTACACGTCATATAATCAAAATTCGCACCAATCAAGCAGTCCCTTTCAACTAGTACTGAAAGTCTGAATATTACACGTCATGACAGGTTAGGTTCTTTCTGTACGTATGAAACTCCAACCCACAAATGTGGATCTCTGCGCTTGACAGGTTACCTTGCTGTACTGAAGCAGCCACCAAACATGCCACTCGGGAGAACCAGGTGCCTCCTCCTCCCCAGCTGCTGCTGCTGTCTTCAGCTTGATGGGCCATGGTGGCGACAAGGAAGCTCTTCTCGCTTTCAAGGCCAAGATCTCCAGCCACCGGCATGCTGGACTCATGGAACCGAAGCACAGACTACTGCAGCTGGGAGGGCGTCACCTGCAGCAAGAGACACCCGCCGAGGGTGGTAGCTCTGGACCTCAGCACCCAGGGGCTGACTGGCACCATCTCCCCTGCCATTGGCAACCTCACCTTCCTGCTCTCACTGAACCTGAGCACCAACACCCTTCAAGGAGAGATCCCTCCCAGCATCGGTTCACCTGAGGCGCTCCAACAAGATTGACCTCAGTGACAACATGCTTACCAGTGTCATCCCAAGCAATATCAGCCGCTGCATCAGCCTCCGTGAGATGTACATCTACAACAACAAGGGGTGCAAGGAAGCATCCCAGCTGAGATTGGCAACATGCCATCACTCTCAGTTCCCGATGCTGTTCGACCGCAGCATCACCGGAACTATGCCGCCATCTCGAATATTTCCCGCTTGACCAAGCTGTCATTGTCGACGAACTATCCGGAGGGATCCATCCCCTGCAGCATCGGCAACAATCCATACCTTGCTGTCCTTCACTCTCTCCATTAACAATCTCTCGGTTTGCTTCCGCCTTCCCCGCTGTCCAACCTATCGCCTCTTTATTACTTTTATGTGGCAGAAAACAAGCTTCAAGGCCATCTACCATCCGATTTTGGTAATGGCCTCCCGAGCATGAAACAGATTGGGATTGGAGGAAACCAATTCACCGGACCTCTACCTACCAAATCAATAACCAATCTCTCTAGGCTCCTCGAAGCTCTATGCAGGATTCAACAGTTTTATCGAACTGTTCCATCCGAATTGGGCAGACTGCAAGATCTTCAGTGTTTGTTCTAGATTTCAACATGTTCGAGGCGAACAACGAGCGAGATTGGGAATTCATAGCCTCTTTGACGAACTGCAAAAGAAGGTTACGATGTCGACCATCGGAGGCAATCGGTTTGCAGTGGAAACTACCAAGTTCGGCTGGCTAATCTGACTAGCAACCTTCAGTGGTTACGGACTCCCCAAAGAATTACATATCCGTGTCATCCCATCCGACATAGGAAATCTGGCAAGTCTTGCCAACCTTGATTTCGATGACAACATGCTCAATGGGGCCATTCCCGAGAGCATAGGGAAGCTTACACAATTGATCCAGCCAGATCTGTATTCCAACAAGTTATCGGGACACATACCGCCCCTCTATTGGGAACCTAAGTCCTCTATCCGAACTTAATGCAAGTGGCAACAGCTTGGAGGGGTCAATTCCACCAAGCATTGGAAATTTGAGAAAACTTTCAGCCCTAGACCTGTCAAGTAACAAGCTTACAGGTGTTATTCCAAAACGAAATTATGGAGCTATCATCAATCACAATATCTCTTTCTCTGTCTTACAACTTGTTGGAAGGACCACTTCCTTCAGAAGTAGGTAATTTGGTAAATCTTAAGCAGCTCATCCTATCAGGAAACAAACCGTCAAGTGAGATACCTAATACCGATTGGAAACCGCAGAGTCATGGAAATCCTAACCATGGATGACAATTCATTCCAAGGAAGCATACCGCTACTTTGAAGAACATGGCAGGCCCGACTATACTTAATTTGACCAACAACCAACCTGAATGGCAGCATCCCTAGCAACCTAGCAACCATCACCTACTTGCAGGAGTTGTACCTTGCTCACAATAATTTATCAGGAGTAATACCAGAACTCTTTGGTAATTTAACAGTGCTGCTCCACCTCGATCTATCCTTCAACAATTTACAGGGTAAAGTACCAACAAACGGTGTTTTCAGAAATATTACTGGACTATCAATTGCGGGGAACAGGGCATTGTGCGGTGGAGTACCACAGCTCCGCCTACCAAAATGCCCAAGCTCTAGTGCAGAAAAGGATAAGAAAGACATGACAAGGTCCCTAATGATTGCAATCCCAACAGTAGCAGCTCTCCTGCTTATACTTTTGGGGCTTGTTTGGTCTGGATTTCTTTACCGGAAATTATTCAAGACAACACCTAAGGAAGAAATAGCAGCTCAAGAAGAAATAGCAGCTCAATTCATTGAGAGAGAATTTCCAATAGTTCCATATAAGGATATAATGAAAGGAACGAATGGTTTTTCAGAATCAAATATTCTTGGACAAGGAAGATATGGTACAGTATACAGGGGCACTCTAGAAAATAATGAAGCCATTGTTGTTGCTGTTAAGGTATTTAATGTACAGCAAGCAGGGTCCTACAAAAGCTTCCAGGCTGAATGCGAGGCATTAAGAAGAGTGAGGCACCGATGTCTTGTAAAGATCATTACATGTTGTTCTAAGGCCAACCACCACGGTCAAGACTTCAGAGCAATAGTGTTTGAGTTCATGGCTAATGGCAGTTTAGATAGATGGATCCACTCAAATTTTGAAGGCCAAAATGGACAAGTAACACTCAGCTTGTCACAGAGGTTGGATATTGCCGTGGATATTGTGGATGCTTTGGATTATCTGCACAATGGTTGCAAGCCACCAGTCATTCATTGTGATCTCAAGCCAAGCAATATTCTTCTCAATGAGGACATGAGAGCTCGTGTTGGGGATTTTGGCATTGCAAAAGTTCTAGATGAAGAGGCAATCAAATATCTTGCATATTCTGGTAGCACTATTGAATAAGAGGTTCTATTGGATACATTGCTCCAGGTAACTAATATATGATGTTCCCCTTATGTTTTGCATTGTAGCATTTATCCCTACTAGTCCATCAACATAAGAGACATAATGGTAGAAATTCAAGGCTAATTTAGGTACACAGCTAATTTGAGGCCTCTAAGTTACTCAAGAGATGTACTAGCAAAAAAGTAAATTCTAAAAATTCCCATGCTAGTGTCCGCTGTCCAACACCTGTTTCTGATTGCCAGCCATATAAACATATTGCACTTGCCATTGCCAAGGTCTTCCATAGACGACGCCAAGGCTCGAAGGTCGATAAAACTCAGAATTTAGGAAGCACATCAAGGGGGTACGGTACTGGTGGGGTAACACTAAGAAACGACATTTAATGTTTCTCATATATACCACGTAGAATTTCTGAAACAATTTAACTTAAGAACCAATAGGTTGGTAAAAAATATGGACTTGTGAGTTACCTTTTGTAGAAATTGCAATGAATGAGAGGAGTTAATTAGTCGCACCGCCTGAAGTTGTTCTTTCCCTGGGCCAAGAGATATAATGTATGGGAAAAATTAGCTGTAACATATTTGGAAATCAGTGAAAGGAGTTTTTTTTTTGGTGTGTGTGTGTGTTGGGGACGAAAGGACAAATCTGAGATGCAGCAATTCATGTTATCACTACTTACAAAAAAATAAATTATGGACTACTATAGAATTTTACCTTGGAAAAGTTAGTAAAATAAATTTCACATATAAGAAAGGTCAGACATCCTTGCCACTTCCCACTTTGTAAGATTTCCATGGAAAATATGTCAATTATCATATCAATCACTGCATCAGGTCTAGAAGCTTGGTCTCGAACACCAAAATGGAAACTGTATTATTGGGATATTGTTTCCCTGGTAGCATGTTAGGAACTATTGTTGTAATGAGAATTGGTTCAAACACAAATAACTGATAGAGGATTGTAAGCACAGATGAAAACAATTCTGTATACTTGTGTCCCATAAGTTTACGTGCATAGTGATTAGTGTTCCATAGTTACTTATGACAGTTCACAGTAAACTTTATTGCAAATCACAATAATAAAGAAGTAATGGTTGGCATATATTGCAACAGCATGAAGGGCATGGCACCATTCTTACCTTTCTGTGTGGTTGCTATGTTTCTTCTCGGGTAGGCAAATATTATACGGTCACATGATTATGCAAGTGTATATATAGTATCAGGGCCATTTATTCAGTTTGAATGCAATTACAAAGATTTGCATATGAAATTTCAGATTCCCTATTGCAAGAACAGAACTGAGATGCAGTATGTACATTTATGTGTACCTTCATTTTTGTGTGTGTGTGTGGGGGGCATCCATTTGTCTTAACTGGAAGTACGGACAAACGGTAGTACTCAGAATTTAAACATGGTTAAATATCCATTGCATTTACTAAAGAGCACAAACTTGAGTGTACCCCTGTGCAAAGCAATAGCTGTTCATTGCAAAGATATAGGATTGCAGTATTGAGGAGGCAACATAACCATTTTCTGTTGGAACACAACAACTACTGTTGAATCAAAATTTAAAAACAATATTGAGAAAAGAATCAATGATAATCTTGAGAAAGCAAATATTTGAGCTGTCTGCAGACATGCAATAGTCGAGGAAAAACTGAATGAATATACCTAATAAATAGCTGTAAAACAGGAAACTGTGGCTGGTAACCTAAGTGTCATAACGCGCAATCATTTGCAAGAAGATCAGCGTATGGAGTTCTCTTGCTTTCAGCGTTCAAAGCAATTGCACATCACAATTTAAAAATTGTTAAGTTGTGGCCCCATTTGAAAAATTGACCAGATAGGCCCGAGCACCTAAAGGGCAAGAAAAACCCCAGAGCAAAGAACACAACATATGGGGCAATCACGGTGCGTAGAGTGGAAGGAGAAGCAACTAAGGATACACACCATGCTATGTACGTAAGGAGTTTGAAGCGCAAGGGAAACGAAATGGCAGATGATTACCTCGCATGTACACCCGTAACGAACACCGGAGCCATCCGAGCCGCGGCCGGATGCGACGGTGAGCTGTGCCGAGCGGCCGCCGTGAGGTGCGACAGCGAGTGGAGGCAGCGCGGGAGGCGATTGAGGATGGGGGAGGGAGAGGCGGAGTTGGCAGAGGGCGGCGAGGAGGGAGGGGGCGGCGGTTTGCACCGCGCCAAGGGGGGGACGGGCTGCGACCGTGTGTGTCGTAAATAGATAAATTTATTTAGATGACGTTTAAAATGATAGATGTAAGTTAGTTACATACCGATGGAGGGGTTACTTAATGTAACTGTGGATTGTTTTTCATTAAATACATAATTGATCCAATAAATATTATTGTTAACAAGGACTAGATCGACTAAATTGATAGTTACTCTTCCGTTTCAAATTGTAGTTCACTTTTAGCTTTTCTAGATTCATTTCTTTTTACTATGTATCTAGACATAGTGTATAACTAGGTGCATAGCAAAATCAAGAAAAGCCAAAGTGAACTACAATTTGGAACGGAGGAGATGTTTTTAATTTTTCTCGTGAATTTCTAGGATTATATCTTTTGGAGTCTTTGCAATTAATGAGGAGGCTTCAAAATAATTTACTAATTAGGACTAGTAAGATGGATACCAAATATTCTTTGATCTCTATGCGTGTGCTCATATTTCATTCCATTGCAGAGTATGGAGAAGGGCTTATGGAATCAACTTATGGTGATGTATTTAGTCTTGGTATCACTTTGATTGAGATGTTCACAGGAAAGAGCCCCACTGATGATATGTTTAGAGATGGGGTAAGCTTGCATTTTTACGCTAAGGCAGCTCTTCCTTACAAGGTTATGGAGATAGCAGATTCAAACATGTGGTTACACGATGGGGAATATTAAGTAAAAACAGTGATACAAGGCATGTAACAAGAACAAGGGAATGTTTGTCGGCTGTCATTCAGCTTGGGGTCCTTTGCTCAACGCAATTGCCCAAAGAGCGCATGTCAATGAGTGATGCTACTGCTGAGATGCATGCTATCAGAGATAAATACATTTGTACTACAAAAATTAAGTGATGTCAGTTCATTACAACTGCCTTATAGTATCGTGTTTCTCTAAATGTATTGCTAAAGGTCATAAGGGCAAGTGTATTGGTGGTCTAACTGAGGGTTTCATGGACTGTCACTTAATTTTGAATCAACTTAATCGGCAAGATCATGTAGTGGGTTTTCTTATAAGTTGTCTCATAGGAACTTACAATTCAATGATTTTGTCCATAAAAAGGATTGTCACCAATTGTATGTTACGATGGTGTTAAAGTTGTCTCATAGTCCCACATATAGCCTATGAGGCGGTGTGTCGCAGGTTCGAACCCCTAGCCGTGTCACATGTAGAGTGGATCGCAGTTTGGGATGAGCAAACAAGGTGGACCGGGTGACTGGGCGGTTGGCCCCTCGCGCTAGACGCGGGAGGGAGGGTTAGTCCTCGTGGCAAGGCTGGTTCCAAGGCTACCTATCCATGGCAGCGGGCTTAACGCTGGAGGAAGGGGTCGGGATGACCAAAGTTGACAGTGGGCTCAAACGATCAAAACGGAAGAGAGGGAGAGGCGGGCCTAGCTATCGGCGACTAAAGAGGGATGAATGTTGTTGACCGACAGGCCCACATGGCAATGAGATGGAGATGGAAGATCTCTGAGCATGGACTCTCCACCAGCGATTGGGCTGCGGGGTCGAGTTGGTGGGATGGGGAAGACTCTTAAGCCGCTTTTAGTCATCTAGGCCCAAGGAAGAGGAGGAACGCGCCATTGGTGGGTTTTCCACCCAAGGGAAAGAGTGGCCACAAGATTGGTAACAAAGCAAAAGGGAAAAGAAGTTTTACACAAAAACAAGAAATAAAGCTTTATCATTTTCCAAAGTTGTTTCTCAAACTAAGTTTTGTTATAATTTAAAGTATATTTTGAAACTTTTTTTTGAGAAGAACAAAACCTATTTGAGGCTTAAACGATTTTTGAATTCATTTTTACATAATATAATTAATGCAAGGCTTGAATGCAACACCTAATTAAATCAATTTATAAAAGTTTAGAAAAAAAATCACATATTTTAGCTATTTAAATTATCAACAACCTATCCAAATCTCGGAAATTTTTAAGGAAATATAAAATCATTTGTTTATTTAGTATTAAATATTTACAACCAAAATTGAAATTCTGAGGTGTGACGAAAAGTTTCATTAAATTCGTTAGTTCAGATCCCAAAATTTTGGACGCCGCTGAGTTTTTTCCCCAGCCTTCCACTGTGTTTCGTACACTGTCCGTTGGTCCACGTCGCGGCCCTGACATGTGGCCCAGCCTTCCACTGTGTGTGTACACCCATGCGGCTCTGCCTACCTCTACCGGTCTGGGTCTGTGACTCTGCTCCCTCTTCTCCTTCGGTCATTGCCAGCCTTCTTCATCTTCACCTTCCTCTGCTCTACTGCTTGTCTGTCTTTCATCTGCTCTACTAGTACCACCGTTTTTGGTGTGAACTAGTCGGAAATGCAATTTTCACAGGATAATTAACATTTCTATCATGATTCATCAATGATGTTGCCTATGATATGATGGTCTACAACTGATACAAGGTCTACAACTCGACCACAAGCAAAAAAGAACGAAATTTTAGCTTATGCTTTCGTCTTATGGTGATAAACTTCTCATAATTATTTTACTGATCTTTGTGCAGCTCTTCTAATGAAGCCAACAACTATTTAGGATTATCACTATCAGGATTTGTCCCCCTAAGATCAGCACTAATAAATAACTTTATGATCTTGAGCGATAGCCTGTTTTGAGCGCTTCCATAGATATCTATCACACTCAAACTCTTTTAACTTCTAGTACAAGGTGTTGTCATAATCACCTTCTCATGTTGGGAAAGGAGTACTCTGGCGTATGGTATGATCACAACTCAGAGTTAAGAGAGTCAGTTATACTTCCTCTTTCCATAATGGAAAGTTGGTCCACTCCAGAATTGGAATATGATTGATTCTATCCATAATCTTCAAAGAACACAATTCTGACTCAAAATAAATTAAACAACATTAGTAAGGGTATATTTACATTATGTCGTGCACGAACGGAATCCTACATTGGTCTAACTCAAAACATGCTAATGACATTTCATATTCGCATTGCAGTTGAGCAGAAACGAAAAAGAAGCCAAACATAAACTTGTAAACTTATGCATATAAATTAATTAACGTTCGTCAAAGATATATACATAAGCCATAGTGAAGTTTCTAACTAGATTTTTTTGTTCCATTCTAACTGGAAAAAAATAATCATGACTTAGCAACAGAGAAAACATTATGTGGAAAGAAATAAACAAAATAAATAAAACATAAGATAGTGCCATGGTTCTCTGAGCTATAATGAGATGCACCGGAAATAATAATCTTAAAACTTAGTTCAAAAAGGCCCTGAAATAATTAGGGGATGCACATTAAATTGCCTAGAAACTAAATTAGGAAATAATCATACATTTCTTAGGAGAAAATTTATCATTATTGCCCCATTAAGATTAAATTGTGCCTCTCAAGTAGTCATAATGCTAGAACATGAAAAGGACATGATTTTTATTTGGTCAAAAAGTATCCCAATATAATAATGCAATGATACGGCACAATTAGATGATAAGACATTATGGCCCACAAGAGTATATGTAAGAGTATCTAATACTCCTTCACAATCTATGGTTTTTTGAGAATGAAAAATAATCACCTCCAACAACTCCTAAACTCACCTCCTAATCTTTTAGCACGTGGGGAAAAAAACATTCGTACATAAAGATGCGTGGACTCTAGGTCGTGCACAAAATGTTGCATCCTTTAGCTAGTCTAGAAGTGGAAGGGCTGGGAAAGAATAAAGAGTAGAAAAAAATATTGCTGATCCAAATGCGCCAGAGAGAAAAAGAACATATGAAATTTGGTTAACATAATTTGGATATAGTATAGGATATGTAAAATTGTCTTGGGTTGAGTTATAGGAAACTGTTGGAGACGCGAATTGACTCGTAGTCCAATGGTAGGACGGTCCGGTGGGGGACGCGCTACCGTTCAAATCCTGATGCTAGCACCTTTTTTATGGGATTTTTTCAGGATTTACCCGGCGTCATGCATTCAAATGATAGCGACTTTCCCATCGACGACAGGCGCTAACGGTGACTTTAGGAATCTCGGATATGCGGGTGCTCAATCTTCTTCTGAGGTGCTCATAGGGTAGGGTGCGTCACGTGTATTCATAGGGGTGAGTGTGCGTGTGTGTGATGTGAGTGTGTCTGCGTTGTAATGTGTAATTCTCAAAAGACGATCTTATTTGCTCTAGGAAAAAATTAGAAACACTTGGAGAATATCTAACTTTTTGTAGCCCTAGTTGATATCCTAAAATAATTAAAGGATATTTTCTAATGGGCTAAAAGAGGTATTGGAAGGGATTATAGACGGGGGTAACTGCCATACGTATCCTTATACGATTGTACTTATATTGCTTTTCTCTTAATTAATACATGTATGCTTTATAAAAAAATCCGTAATGCACGGTTTAATGGGCCGCGAAAGCAGGTTATCCGTGCGTGATGCTCGCCAGCCCACTTAAGGCCCGTATGATATCCACCGTGAGCCAATTGAGAGTCTCTCTCTCCACTCTTTTCCCCATTTTCACGCAAGCAGCGGCTGCTGGAAATCCCACTGCGGCTGTGGGGAGGAGACGGCGGCGCCGGCGTGGGCCCACTCGTCGGATGGCGCGTGCGGGCGAAGCCGCGCGCGGCTCTGCCGAGCGGCTCCGCGCCGGTTCCGGTGAAGACTGCGCTCGGGAGGCCTTCAGCACGGTGGCGCAGCGGAAGCGGTGTGACGGCCTGGTGCAGTACGGCGGCGGCTCCGTCGCCCTTATGTGCGACGGCCGCGAGGGCGGAGCGGCACCTGATGCGCGGCGGGGTACAGCTGTGGCGTCGCCCTGATTCGCGTGCATCGCGTACAGGCTGGCAGCTCGTGCGTGCGTGCTAGGCTGCACGAGCGGACACCAAACCGAGGTAAATCATCCCGAAGCCATACATAATCCTTAGTGAAGTTAGGCTTTCAGTTTTGGGGAAACTGGGTTCGTGAATTTGGAGAGTTTCATCTGAGATTTACATGCTAATGCTCACTAATTAAGGAACAATTGATGTTATACATCACATCCGAAACCTTGGCCCCTCAATGCACGTGAATTTTGCCACGGTTGACATTATCTGAGACTCGATTGTGCATACCCGTGACCAATTAAGGAACAATTGATGTTATGCTCACTGATTTCATGCACAACTAGGACTAATTTAATCTGTGAGAAATTAGGCATCAAATTGGGCACAACATCATTAATCAGTGGCTAATCATTATTGTTAACTCAATCAAGGCCCTATGCATGCATAATTAGGTATAGGAAGAGACTTAATTGTCTTAAAGCATGACTAAATAGGGCCTAGAACATCATCAGCACAGCTACAAAGCACAACAGAAAATGTTGTTGTTTGCTAGCTTTAGTACAGGAGAGCGACAGCATGTTGCCAATCCCGGGTGGGATGCTTCGCTGCACTCCCTTGTTGCTGTTGATGCTCATGATACGCAGGCTGATGCAACAGCTAATGTTGCTCAGGATGACGCTGGTGAGCCATCTCCTGCAGGCCGTTGAAGCTCAAGTTCAGCGAGCGCAGGAAAGTGAGATTACTGATAGCAGGGGAGATGGTGCCAGCCCCTGGAAACTGAGTTTCAGGCCCACCACCCTACACGGGTGCCTCCTACCCCAGCTGACGCCCTCCCAGCTGTGGTAGTTGGTGCTCTGGTTCCAGGAGTCCAGCACGCCGATGTGGCTGGAGATCTTGGCCTTGAAAGACATAAGAGGTACAATAGGTGTGGGCACTCCTAGCAGCATGAATTACTCCTACTTGCAGCCTCCCTCTCCCATGTGCCACAGGACCAGGACAGTACTAACATCAGGCTCCTCATCCAGACTAAGAAGACGACGACCGACTCGATCGTCCCTCTGCTTCTTGGCTGCTTGCTAACAATAATTCATAGCAGAATGTTGAGGAGGGGTGTACTAGATCAGAGAAATTAGGCATCAAATTGGGCACAACATCATTAATCCGTGACTAATCATTATGATTAACTAAACCTAGGCCCTAAGCATGCATAACTAGGTTTAACCCGAGATGATTAGGCATAACCACAGACTTAATTGTCTTAAAGCATGACAGTTCTCTCAGGATAATGAACATTTCTCTAGTATGGGCAACACAGCACCTTACCAACTGATATAAGGTCTACAACTCACAACCAAAAAAAGAACCAAATATATTATATATGGACTTCGATAATAAATTTAGTGAAACATGGTAGCCAATATATAAAGGCAGTGGTTACTGGTGCAATATGTCATCACTAAGCACTAATATACTTATCTTTGATAGCATGCATCTCTGCGGTAGCATCACTTATTGACAAACGCTCTGTGGGCAATTGCTTTGAGCAAAGGACACCAAGCTGAATGATGGCGGACAAACATTTCCTGGTTCTTGTTATATGACTTGTATCATTGTTGTTGCTTGCTTCATCATGCAACCATAAGTTGGAATCTACTATCTCCATAACTTTGTCCGGTAGAGCCGCCTCAGCATAACCATGTAGGCTCATACCATCTCTGAACATATCATCTGTTGGCCTCTTTGCTGTGAACATCTCTAGCAAGGTGATGCCAAGACTAAACATGTCACCGCAAGTCGATGCCGCAAGACCTTCTCCATACTCTACATTTGATTAAAACATGAGCACACGTAGGTATGTACAATATCATGTGAAGCACATGGGCGACAGAACAAAAAATTAGAGTTACCTGGAGCAATGTAACCGATGGTACCTCTTATTCCTAATGTGCTAGCAGAATTCACAGGATGTTTGCTTGTTGCTTCATCTAGAACTCTAGCAATTCCAAAATCTCCAACACGAGCTCTCATGTCCTCATTGAGAAGAATGTTACTCGGCTTGAGATCACAATGGATGATCGATGGTCGGCAACCGTTGTGGAGATAGTCCAAAGCATCCACAATGTCCACGGCAATATCCAACCTCTCGTGACAATTTGAGTGCTCCTTGTCCTGTCTTGGCCTTTTAAATTTGAGTGGATCCATCTATCTAAGTTGCCATTAACCATGAACTCAAAGACTAGTGCTCTAAAGTCTTGACCCTGGTTGTTGATGCTAGAACAACATGTAATGACCTTTAGAAGGCAACGGTGCCTCACTATTCTTAGTGCCTCACATTACGCTTGGAAGCTTTTGTAGGACCACGATTCTTTGGACATTAAACACCTTGACAAATGACCACAATGGCTTGATTTTCGGTGTGCCCTTGTATCTTGTACCATATCTTCCCTTTCCAAGCACATTTGTTTCTGAAAATCCATTTGTTCCTTTTTGTATGTCATTGTATGGAACTATTGGGAGCTCTGTCTCTGCCAATTGTGGTAGCAAATCTTTCTTCGGTATTGTCTTGAACTCTCTATGGTGATATCCAGCCCAAACAAAAAAAAAAGTAAGATGAGACTTCCTATTATTGGAATTGTTATTCTAAGAAACTGCATGCCTTTCCTATTCTTTCTTGCACAAAAGCTTGCACATTTTGGCAGATGGTGCTGTGGTATCCCCCCGCATAACTCATTGTTACCAACAATTGATAGTCCAGTCAAATTTTTGAAAACTCCCCCTTTCGGTATTTCACCTTGCAAATTGTTGTAGGACAGATCTAGGACAAGCAGCGATGTTAAATGTCCTAAAAGTTCCGGTACTCGTTCGGATAAATTGTTGTGGTCGAGATACAACTCCCGTAGGTTGGTAAGGGTAGCCGAGGTTGCTAGGGATGCTTCCATTCGTTTGTTGTTTGCCAAATTAAGTACAGTCAAGCACTGCCATGTTCTTCAATGTAGCAGGTATGCTTCCTTGGAATGAATTTCCATCCATAGTTAGGATTTCCATGACCCTGTAGTTTCCAATAGTATCCGGTATGTCACCTGACAAATTGTTTCCGTCTAGGAAGAGTTGTTCAAGATTTACCGAACTACCAACTTCTAATGGAAGTGGTCCCTCCAGCATGTTGTTGGACGGATCAAGAAACATTGAGATCGATGGCAACTCCATAATTTTGTTAGGAATCAAGCCAGTAAGGTTGTTATTGAACAGAGTGAGGGCTAAAAGTTTGCTCAAGTTTCCAATGCTCGATGGAATTGGCCCCTCCAAGCTGTTGGCGTGTGCATAAAATTGAAGTAGACTAGAAAGGTTTCCGATGGAGGATGGTAGATGTCCGGGAGAGGTAGTTTGAATTGAGGCCTAGCACCCGCAATCCCGTAAGCTTCCCGATGCTTTAAATGACCCCCAGTGAGTAAGTTTGTGCCAAAATTAAGCACCTCAAGACCTTCCAAATTTCCAATATCCGATGGGATGACACCGGATATGTTGTTGTTGGAACTATGCGGCAACCGAGAGATTAGTAGACAGATTAACCAAAGAGCACGGAAGTTTCCCGGCAAATTTGTTCCATCCAAAGGCTAGTTCCTAATGTCTGCTACAATTCGCCAAAGAACTAATAAATTCCCACTCTTTCTCGTTGTTTGCTTCTAACATGTTATTTTCCATAGCAAACACTTCAAGATTTTGCAATTTTCCCAATTCATGAGGAACAATTCCAACAAAACTATTGGATCCGGCGAAAATACTTTGGAGGCTGGATAGATTGGTTAGCGGCGATGGAAGAGCTCCAAGAAATCGGTTTCCTCCAATCCCAAGCCCTTGGATGCTCGGAAGGCTTTTTCTCGAGGTCGATGGCGAGATGGCCATCGAGCTGGTTGTGAGACACGTAAAAGAGAGAAAGAGATGAAAGGTTGAGCGAGGGAAGGAGGGAGCAAACCGGAGAGATTATTTTCGGAAAGCTGAAGGAAACCGAGGTACAGATTGTTCCCGATGCCTATAGGGATTGATCCCTCAAGATGGTTGAATGACAAATCCAATACGGTCAACGGGAAAGGTTCCCAAAAGATGACGGGATGGTTCGGTGATGCTGTTGTTATATAGCATTAGAAATTGGAGCCAAGGCATGTTGTTGCCAATCTCAGCTGGGATGCTCCCTTGTAGCCCATTGTTGTTGAAGATGCGGATGTCACGGAGGCTGATGCAGCGGCTAATGTTGCTCGGGATGATGCCGGTCAACGTATTCTCGCCCAGCCTGAAGAAGTTGGAGGCGCCCGAGGGAGCCTATGCTGGCTGGGATCTCGCCCGAAGGCTGTTGTAGCTTAGGTTGAGCAAGCGCAGGAAGGTGAGGTTACCGATGGCGGGGAGATGGTGCCGGCGAGCCCCTGGGAACTGAGGTTCAGTCCTACCACCCTCCACGGGTGCCTCCTGCCGCAGGTGACGCCTTCCCAGCTACAGTAGCTGTTGCTCTGGTTCCACGAGTCCAGCACTCCGGAGTGGCCGGAGATCTTGGCCTTGAAAGCAAGAAGTGCTCCCTCGTCACCATTATGGCTTGGCGAGGAAGCTGTTGCACAGTTGGTTGCGGTGGCGGAGAGCAGCAAAAGCAGCTGGATGAGCAGCATTGTTGCTGAAGGATTTGAGTCAGTGCAAAGAGTGGTTTCCTTGCCTGATCGCATTGTGTTATGCGCTCATGATGTACGTCGAGTTTCATATAGTACATACATGATACCAAAACAAGGTACGCGTGCAGAGTGCTTGTGCTTTTTGGGGAATTTTCAACTGGCCGGGTGCGCCAGTACCAGTGCAATTCCGGTCAAAAGTTTCTGTTAGTAAATGTAATTCAATTATGAGTCGTTCAGTTAGCGGTTAAATAAATTAAAGTGTCAATGATGGGTCGTTCTATTATGTTCAAATCAAGCCTTTCTACCCAACATTCCTGCACCTTCGTCCTCTCGTGCAATAAGATGGATAAAAAAACCACCATTATGATCACCTTTAAGTATTTCCGCTCTGGTGAGTGGGAATGAGAAGAAAATCTTCCTAAGTCTAAAAAAAGGTACCCGTGCAAGTCCATTCAAAAAAAAGGCTTTGGTTTACTTCATATTCTATTAGAGCACTCACAATGCAGGCTCTATGGTAGTTTATATTCTAATTTATTACCCCTCTATTTATTGCTTTTTTGCTGATGTGGCGCTGTATTTATTGATGAGAAAGAGGAAAAATACAAGAAACCAAGTCTAACTAAACCAAGTCTTCACGTAAACCAAGACAATATGTGAGAGTGACAAGTGGGTCAGGTGATATCATGATAGAAAAATGCATTGTGGAAGATAGTTTCTTGACACAATGTCTAAGACTATAGAAATCATGATAGTTTCTAGCATTGTGAGTGCCCTTATGAGTCGTCCACCAAGTGTCCAAGTTCACTAATTTGCCGCTTAAAAGTGTAGGAGAAAATTTATGGTGTCCAAGTTCACTAATTCATCGCCAGCGCGTCGGCCCTGCGGACACTGACGTACGCCCCGTGTCTCTTCCAATCACAAGTTCCCAACCATCAGGCACTATTATCTCGATTTCCCTTCAGTCCTCCAATTTTTCTCGGTGGCATTATTATGGAAATCCAATTGCTGCCAATTTGTGTGTGTCCTAGAACTTGTAATAAGACTGCTGACGCTACCGCAGCATAAGGGTGTCATGTTTCCAGTGACGACCATGTCACTTTGGATGATGTACCTCTTTTTGTATAGGGTCTGCACATACAGTCAGTATATATAAGATATATTTCCATGAACTAATGAGGTGGATGAGGCCGGACTAGGCTCGGCAGCTTGCCTGTCTTTCCTCTGCTCTGCTTTTGTTTCCTCTGCTCTGCTGCGCTTACTCTTGCCCTGTTCGGCTTGTCTTGGCTTGACTTGTTTCAGCTTATCCTCTCTCACAGAATACTATTTAATCAGTCAAAATCAGCCATCAGCACAAATCAGCCGAGTTAGACACAAACGTGTTGGTATTGTTCCGGATAAATTGTTGTGGCCAAGATATAACTCCTGTAGGTTGGTAAGGGTAGCTAGGTTGCTAGGGATGCTTCCATTAAGTTTGTTGTTTGTCAGATTAAGTATAGTCAAGCCTGCTATGTTCTTGAGTGTAGCAGGTATGCTTCCTTGGAATGAATTGCCATCCATTGAGAGGATTTCGATGACCTTGCAGTTGCCAATACTATCAGGAATTTCACCTGACAAGTTATTTCCTGATAGGAGGAGGTTTCCAAGGTTTACCAATCTACCAACTTCTAATGGAAGTGGTCCCTCCAGCATGTTGTCGGAGAGACTGAGACCTATTGAGATTGATGGTAGCTCCATAATTTTGTTAGGAATCAAGCCAGTAAGCTTGTTAATTGATAGATCTAGGTCTAAAAGTTTGCTCAAGTTTCCAATGTTTGGTGGAATTTGCCCCTCCAAGCTGTTGTGGTCTGCATAAAGGTTAAGTAAGCTTCAAAGGTTTCCGATGGAGGATGGTAGATGTCCAGAGAGGTAGTTTGAATCGAGGACTAGCTGTTGTAGTTGTCTAAGCTTCCCAATGCTTTGAGGAATGACCCCAATGAGTAAGTTATAGCTAAAATCAAGCAACTCAAGACCTGCCAAATTTACAATATCGGGTGGGATGGCACCGGATATGTTGTTCATGGAAATATGCAACCACTGGATATTTGTAGACAGATTAACCAATGAGCTTGGCAGCTTCCCTGAAAATCTATTGAATCCAATGTCCAGTACCTGTAATATGCTACAATTCACCAAAGAATCAATAAATTCCCACCCTTCCTCATTGTTTGCCTCTATCATGTTAGAATTCAATGAAAACACATCAAGATTTTGCAGTCTGCCCAATCCAAAAGGAACAACTCCAGTAAAATTATTAGTTCCCAAGTCAAGAAGCAGAAGCCTGGAGAGGTTGGTTAGTGACAGCGGAAGAGCTCCAGTAAATCGGTTTCCTCCAAGCCCAAGTTGTTGGATTCTGGGAAGGCTATTCCCCAGGTAAGATGGTAGATGGCCTTGCAACTTGTTTTCTGTCACATAAAAGTAATAAAGAGATGATAGGTTGGACAGTAGGGAAGGTGGAAGCAAACCAGAGAGATTGTTAATGGAGAGCTGAAGAACAGCCAAGTATGGATTGTTGCTGATGCCTGCCGGGATCGATCCCTGAAGATAGTTGTCTAACAAGGACAACTCAGTCAGCTGGGAAAGGTTCGCAAGTGAAGATGGGATAGTTCCGGTGATACTACAGTTGTACAGCATTAGACCTGAGAGCGATGGCATGTTGCCAATCTCAGCTGGGATGCTTCCCTGCAGGCCCCGGTTGCTATCCATGTCAATCAGACGGAGGCTGGTGCAGCGGCTGATGTTTCTCGGGATGACACCCGTGAGCATGTTGATGCTCAGGTCAATGAGCCGAAGACGCCGAAGGGAGCCAATGCTGGGAGGGATCTCTCCCTGAATGCTATTGGAGCTCAGGTTCAGCCAGTGCAGGAAAGTGAGGTTACTGATAGCAGGAGAGATGGTGCCAGCGAGCCCCTGGGAGCTCAGGTCCAGAGCGACCACCCTCCACCGGTGCTTCTTGCCGCAGGTGACGCCCTCCCAGCTACAGTAGCTGGTGCTCTGGTTCCAGGAGTCCAACACGCCGGAGTGGCCATTTATCTTGGCCTTGATAGCGAGAAAGCTCTCTCGTCACCATCATGGCTTGCCGTGGGAAGCGGATGCACAGTTGGTTGCGGTGGCGGAGAGCAGCAAAAGCAGCTGGACGAGCAGCATCCTTGCTGAAGGATTTGAGTCCGTGCAGAGAGTGGTTTCCTTGCCTGATCGCATGATGTTATGCGCTCATGAAGTACGTGAAGAGTTGCATATATACATACCAAAACAATGTAAGCATGCAGAGTGCTTGTGCTTTTGGGGAATTTTTATCTGGCCGGGTGTGCCATTAATTTCATCATGGATCGGTACCGGTTCAATTGCGGTCAAAAGTATCTGTCAGTAAATGTAATTCAATTACGAGTCGTTCAATTAGCGGTTAAATAAATTAAAGTGTCTGTTAGTGCAGTTTGAAAAAATCAATCATGGGTCGTTCAATTATGTTCAAATCCAGTCTTTCTACCCAACATTCCTGCACCTTCCTCCTCCCGTGCAAAAAGATGGATATAGTGTGCCTAGCTGAACGAATAAGCGCACCTTTAATTGCTCGCGTGCATCATGATTCCATCAAGTACCCGTGCAAGTCCAGTCGAAAAACCTTTGATTACTGATATTCCTTTATGAGTCGTCCACCAAGTGTCCAAGTTCACTAATTTGCCGGTTAAAAGTGTTGGTGGGATGACCAGCCTTTTTCCCATTATTTTAGGAGAGATTTTATGGTGCTTGCAAAAAATAATTTGTAAGCTTGTTAAGAGTTTAGCTTAAGACAAACTGAAAACTGAAAATAATTTGTAAGGAAACATTATTGAATCACATAAACATGTTTGTGCACGCACATCTGCTTTTGGACCATCACTGGCCAAAACATACGACGTTATTTGCGCAGCTGTTCAAAACACGTATACATAAAAAACAGAACTACTGGCCGTTAATGGCCCCTCGGTGTCGAGGGCCTACAGCTCGTGCCCCGCTCCCCAAGTACATGTACTCACGCGGTCGTCCACTCTGTTCCCGTGACGCCGAGTGCTGGGCGCCCCTGGTCTGGTGGATTACCTTGGTCCAGGCCCAGCTGCTTGTCCCGCGTCAAAGCCTCGTGCCGGATCACCAACAGTGGCCTTTCCCAGACAGCCCATAGTAGCTGAGGTTGTAAACAACCAGGCATATATTAAAATACACAAGCCCCATACATGTCTCTTTTTTTTTAGATAATGGAAACGAATCCGGCTTTATCTATCAAAAGATAGAATCAGACCAATTATTACAATCGAGTTTTGGACACCAACTGCTGAAGCTGAACAACCAGCCAGCCACAATTTGGAAGACACTAGAAATAAAGACAGGTTTAATCTAAACATGACCAATAAATCTTGAGGAAAGCCATCCTCTTGAACCAAAAAGTGCAACGCCGACGTTTGATTAATCTTAATCAGACAGCCAGTATAAGCTGGTCACGCCGATCCTCGTCCCTTTTGGAGACTTGCCTTTGGCGCCGGTGCGTTCCCGAATAGCACCCGCAAGAAAGATTTTGGTCTACATTTATCAAAACCACCGCATTCCTTGTTATCCAAATTGCCCAGAGTAAAGCTGAAGCTGCGGTTAATAACAATGTATTTACTTTTCTGTTTGCAATCTTAGTCCATCGCACAAATAAGTCATTCATGTTTGTCGGTGGTGAAACACCAAACAATAAATGTACCGCCGCCCACGTAAATTTTGCATAACCACGGTCAAAAAAATAGGTGTTGAATTGATTTTGGAATATGGCAAAAGAACAATTCTTGTCACCATTCCATCTACGTTTAACTAAATTATCTTTAGTTAAAATCACACCCTTTTTTAGGTACCATAGAAAATTTTTTTATTTTCATTGGTACCTTAATACGCCAAATATCCTATGACACTAGGATGCCATTGTTAATTAACGCAAAGATACATGGATTTGACCGTAAAACCTCCGGATGCATTTAAACCCCAAACAAAAGTGTCTCTCTCCTCCATTAAAGTAATATCTTGTAACGACTTAACAATTCTCTGTGCCAAGCAGCTAGATTTACCCCGGTTAAATGTCTCCTGAAAGAGACATTTAGCGGCGCGGTACTAAGCACTTGGGCCACGGAATCCTGTTTTGATTGTACAATATTAAATAATGAAGGGAATTTGTCTTTTAAAGGTTTATTACCCAACCAGGTACCAAACCAGAACCTAGTTTGGGACCCATCTTTAATGTTAAAACTACCAAAATCCAAAAGCAATCTTTTACATTCATTAAGCCTTTCCAAAAGTGAGAGTCTGTTGGTTTTTAACACAACTTCCAATTGGTTTACTTTTAACATACTTATTTCGAAGTAATTCTTGCCACATACCGTCTTCATTTAATAATTTGTATAACCACTTACTTAACAGACATTTATTTTGAATATCCGATTTAGAATTCCTAGACCTCCTTGTTCTTTTGGTTGTCTTAAAATCTCCCACTTTGCCAACCTATACTTTTTTTTAAGTTGATCATTTTGCTAGAAGAAGCGTGATCTAAAACAATCAATTTTTCAAGCACCCCACGAGGAAGCTCAAAAAGACATCATAAACATCGGTAAGCTAGAGAGCACCGAGTTTATCAAGACCAACCTACCTCCTACCGACAAGAGTTTTCCTTTCCGGCTACTAAGCTTTTTTTTCAATTCTTTCTTCAATTAACTTCCAGTCTTTGTTATTCAATTTCCTAACATTCATAGGGATTCCAGTGTACCGGAATGGAAAAGATCCAAAACACATCCAAATAGCTGCGAATAAAAATCTTCTTGTTCTTTTGCTTTTCCAAAACAGAAAAGCTCACTCTTATGGAAGTTTATCTTC
The DNA here is from genome assembly GCA_015847255.1 of Hyparrhenia diplandra. Taxonomy (NCBI): domain Eukaryota; kingdom Viridiplantae; phylum Streptophyta; class Magnoliopsida; order Poales; family Poaceae; genus Hyparrhenia; species Hyparrhenia diplandra. Next base: position 305,356 of record JADLZK010008570.1, read on the forward strand.
AAGCCTGATAATTGCTCAAAGGTAGTTAATAATAGTTTCATATTAACTGCCTTTTCAACATCGTGAAAAGGTAGTTAATATGAAACTATTATTAACTACCTTTAACATGGGTTAAAATACACAATTTCATAACCATAAGAACATACTTCAGAGATAGGATCTTCAGTAAAAAGGCAAGTCATTGGTCAGTTCAGAACCACGATTATTAGTGGTCATAACCTATCCAAGGAAGTACCTGGTTGCTTCAGAAAAAAAAAACTGACACCTTAGATCAGTTCATAATTAATTTCTGAAAGTCTGAACCACCAAAAGTCAACGATTCACAAAACTTTGCAAAGGATGTGCAATGCATTAATCCACTGTTGATCACAAGGCCATAATCTTCCAAGATATTCACATGTTTGCAGCCACTAACCTGCAACACAGAGTTGCAAATTTAAGTGTGAAGCATTGCTAAAATTTGCACAGAAATGTGAAATTTCAGAGAGATTGCAGTACATGCAAATAAGAATAAATGGATGGAGAATAGAATGGTGTGTATATGAAAATGGATGCAAAGCAATCCATGCCTGAATTCTGAAATAGATCAAGCACATATTGGCATATGCATATGTGTCAGGAATAAAGGCAAGAGGTGCAGTACTGTGCGTGATCCGGCAATAGGTGGCTGAAGTGGTTCACTGAAGACTGCCGCCAGCGTTTGCAGGAATCACAAGTTCAGAACATGATGCAGAACTGACGACCTGGCGCCAAAGCATGGATCCAAGTTTCAGCTGGACATAATGAAGTCGGTGGAAGAGCTGACGACCGAATTCGAAGTTATGATGAAGCAATTGGAAGAACATGATAATGCAGTCGTCGTTGGAGTCTCTCGAAGTCACACGCGAACACGGACAGGGTGTTGGTGAATTGCGCGAGAAGGTTGATGGAATGGTTTCATCCTTGGCCACCGTCTCGAAGCGGGTTGATCTCGCCGCGAACAGGGTCGATTCAATCGAAGCGCGGTTGATGAGCTCCCGCGGCCAATCCAAATCCTGAGCAGCGAAGACGGTCGACCTCAATATTGCTCCAGCCTCGTCTTCGTCTTCACTGACGAAGGACGGGGAACCGCCCGTTGTTGGGCCCGGCGAGAACTGCTCTACTGATTTTACTCTTCTTCCCTACACTACACCTGCTGTTCCTCTGTTCCCTGGCTTACTCTGCTTTGCTCTGTCTTTCCTCTACTCTGCTGCGCTTACTCTGTCTTGCCTGCATATGTTACTATGTTAATAATGGTTTGTTGTCCCTCTTTGCTTGTATATCTCACTGCCTCTGTTTTATTCATCCACGTAATTTGGTGTATATATATTAGATAAATTGGAGAGTAAACCACAGGATCTCCGATCTAATTACTTGAAACAAATTAACCTAATGTGAATTAGTGACAAACCATAATCCAGCGCTGGACAGTCACCTCTAATCCACTTCATAGCACAGCCTCTTCTAGATCGGGAAGAAGAGGTACAATACGGAGGTGCCACTGCCATCAATTGTCTGTTCAGGTGTGGCGCTATTTACAGCTACGTGCAGACCAGGGGACATTGTTTATCACAAAGTTACTTGTGTTGATATGCATGCTTTTGTTGATATAAGTTATACTACTTTGTGGAGAGTGGCTGACAGACGAGTTTTGTAATGTTATCAAGAACAAAGAAATAAGTTAGTTTGCATTCTTTCAATTTCCAAATGTTCTCGTCTCCTGGCAGTATTTAATTTATGAATTTTAGATTGAACATTCTTTGTTTTCATAATCGGTCTGGTGCTCAAGATTCAACCTAATTGGCTAGTGCTAGAAGACTAAAAGGGTTTGTACTTCAGCAAGTATTCATGGGCTGCTGAAAAAGATCAAAGCATGGCTGATGTGTGTATTAACTATTGTCTTGTAGTACCTAAAAATGAATGACAAACATTTGATTTGGCTGTATCTACCAGACGTTCCCAAGCTCCCGCACTCCCCAGCGCTCTCGGCTTCTCCGGCTCCGCGGCGCATCGCCCGCGTCGTGCTCCCGCTCGGCTTCGTCTTCTCCCGTCCTCAACGCCGACACCACTGCTCCCCCCATCGCCAGACTTCTTAGAGCAACTCCAACCCACCCCTAATTGAGCCCCTACCCTAAATTCTAGGGGGTTGGAAAAAAAATCAACTCCAATGGAGCCCCTTAATGGGACCTCAAATTTTAAAAAACCCCAAATTTTAGTTTGAACCCCTAGATCCGGTTGGCCCCATCCGCCGTGGGTCCCACCTCTTTTTCTTCCGTTCGCAGCATTTTCCCATCCGTTCGCTCGGACTTTCCCCATACGTTCGCCGGACGCCGCCGCCGCCGGCGTGTTCCCCCCGTCGGCGGCTGGCCGGCGCCTGTCTACCCTTTGCTGTTGTCTCCCCCACGCCGCCCGCCTCCGTCGTCTCCCCACGCCGCCCGCCTCCATAGTCTTCCCGCCACATCGCCGTCCCGAGCTCCGCCGGTCACGCCCGCCGCCCCAAGCTCACCGGCTCCTTCCCTTCTACTGGCCTGCCCACCACCGGCTCCTTGCACAACCCTCGCTGCCGGCTCCGACGAGCCCCACCAAGGTCCCAGCAGACATGGCGGCGTCGGGATCCTCCGGGAGGGGGATCGCCTCCCATTTGTTGGTTGGTGCCATGCGACGTCGTACCTTCGTCGCGCCTCATCGCCAAGGTGCCTCAAATCCTCTCAATGGTGCTGGCAGCAGGGAAGGTACTTCTACCAGCGGCAGCAGCGGCAGGATGCCAGCTCCCGGCAGTGGCAGCAGCTGCTTGCCTCGTCGGCTCTCCAGTGACCAGCCTCCTCTTGGCCCTCGCGGGCTGACATTCACTGAGCCTCATAGTCGAAGCAACAGCACGACATCAACAACGAGAGATCTACGAGGTCGCCGGCGACGAGTTGAGCCCCAACCATCGGATGCCCGACTACTCGGTGCCCAACCATTGGACGCCTGACTACTCGGGTGAGGTTTCTTTGCTTTTGTTCTTTGACGGTTTGGATGATGAATGCCTGCTAATCTGTTCTGTGATGCATTGTGACCTGGGGTGCAAATGTGAAGGCCCTGCAAACACTTTCTAGGCCACACCTATCCTGCTTGTCCTGAGTGTGAGTAGAAATTAGAATGTGCTGATAATATGTACTACAAAAATAGGACTAGACTGGTAGAATATAATAGTTACATTTTCCAGAGCATATATAGCTCGCGTCTTGTATGGCCTTGTTCCAAATTCATAATTTAGTTTCGTATAGCAGTAAGATTCAGTAGCATAGTCCAATTGTTTTATACCTTTATTAGTAGTTCCATTGCTCAATGGTGGATTGCTTTTGAAATCTCATCATTCATCTCTGCAAAACTTGTTTTCTGGATGCACTCACTTTATCTTGGTATTCCATCATCCTGTTGGCATAATTGAAGATGTTTTATATGAGACTGAAATCAATTCCACAATGAGGTCGAGTTCTCAATGATCCAGGGTTTAAGCTAAACCCTGGAATTAGTATGACATGGGCCATGGCACATGTCATATATTATCATCACCCTTCTCAGATGCAAGGCATGCAAGACAATTTTGTAGCTGTCTGAACTTTTTTTTTTTTTCATTCTCTGAAGAAAAGCTCCCTGAACCTGAACCTGCAATGTGGTTTAATCCCTTGCATGATATGAAGCCAAATAAAACACAATACTCATATCTGGATGCTAAAACTTTTATTACTCTTTCTGTAGACTAGAGTTACTCAGTTTGGAAGTATGTGGTTCAGAGTGTAATGAGTCTGATGGCCATCTAAATAATTTTTGCTCCGTCTATTGTGGTTCTCTTTGTATCTTGTTGTTGTTTACGAACTACAAAGAAGCAATAAAACACTTCTATTGAAAGTGATGTGTGCCATGTTTGCATTGTCGTATCTGCTAGCACTGTTCAACAGGAAAGCCCTGGCTTCATTGGCTACTGAAATTTATTTTTTAATGTGTAATGTTTGGTCTGCTATAGACTCAGACTCCTAGTGAGTTGATAAACCATGTTCTTTACTGAACTCCCAGGACATTTAGGAAAGAGTGTATCTGTAGATGCATGATTTTACTTGTCAAATACCTTCTGCTTTTTGTTTCCAATATGGATATCTGCACGCATGTTACAGCAGTGAAGATTGTTTCTATTTTCATTTACAGTTCAAAAATTATCAGTTATAAGTGGTTGGTTGTGTTCACTTCCCTGGCCATGTTTTCAGTTGGGTTCATTGGCATCCTTGCTGCAGATAGAATCATGACTGCAGTTAACTTGTTTTTTTTTTTTTTTTTATTGATTTGACTTGCCTACATATCTAGTTCTTATAACTTGTTTTACTGAAACTTTGCCTTCCTTGTGTCTCTTATTCTTTGCAGCAACCAAGGTCTTCAAGTTCACAATACTTCACAAATATGATGACACAAGAAGGTGCCGATGATTTTGAACTGTTGAGGCAGCCGGATCCCACCCCAAGTATTGGCGGTAAAGCGTCGTCAAGCGAGGAAGCAACTACACAGATCTTGAAGATCTTCAGCTATGCAAATCATGGATCCATATCAGCAATGACCCTGTCATAGGCAATGATCAGGCAGCAAAAAACTTATCTGGCAGAGGATCACAAATGATTTTCACATCAACAGAGATTTCGATTCGATCAAAATGCCAATTCACTTGAGCATCGCCGCAAACCATACTAAAGGAGTGCATGAAGTTTCAAGGTTACTATGAGGAGGTCGAGCGTCGTCATCCAAGCGGCGTTCCCTATCAAGAACATGTAATTGATCTTACACTTGGTCCTTGCAATTACATCTATTCTTGTCATTGGTATATATGTAATCATGAACTAAATCTTTGCTGCAGATTCTGGAAGCCCAAGCAAGATATGCCAGACAGGCGAAGGGCAAAAATTGCCAATTCGAACAATGTTGGTTGACCTTGAGGCATACTCAAAAGTTTCAAGCAACGCTTGAGGGCAACAAGAGGCCGACCAAGTCCAGAGACCTGAACCTCCCTGCAGGAAGTGAACAAGACACTCAGTCAAGTGCCCAAGGCCAAGAGAGCTCGGGACCCTTCGCCAAGATAACCCGACCTCCGGGTAGAAAGAAGTCTAAAGAAAAGCTCAAAAAGAAATGAAGGAGATGACGACTACAAGAACATGATGCAAACTTTGATGGAAATGAAGACCGAGGAGCACATGTAATGAAGAAAGAAAGGTGGGACAAGGAAGAGATGCTCGAAACGCAGGCTTGAGATGGAGCAAGAACGGCTTCGTGGGAGCAGGAATAGAAAATCATGTTACGTGATATGAGCACAATGGACGAATTTCAAAGGACATACGTGATGGCAAAAGAGCAAAAATTGTGAAGTCAATAAATGCTAGTGTAGCAGATACGACTAGTGGTGAGAGCGGGGTGTAAATTATGTTTCTCTATGTTATGTTTGGCGCCTCTAAATTATTTTGCAAAATAATGTGTAAGACTGGAATGTTATTAGCTGGAATGTGTTTTCCTTCATTTTGTCAGAATGTGTAAGACTAGAATTTTGTGAGATTAATTTTGTGAGATTGGGTACTATTCAGCTGGATGGTGCTATTTTGTCCGAAAGAAAACTACAACTATCCGGACGGTGCTCTGAATTTTGTGAGATTGCAAGTAGCTCACCGCATATTGCCACTGAATATTCCTACTCGACTCACCCGACATTAGCCTTTCTTAAGAAATGATGCCGCACAATATTGCATAGATAGAGTATAAAGTAATGCGTTTGGAGATACCAGTATTCGAGATAATGTCCTTTTGTTACATGTCATTTTGAAAAGCAAACAAGGATATATCCGTAAAACAAGGACATTTGTTGGGGAACATTTGAACTTTCAAAGTAGTAGTTTGCTTTTGCATAATAATGTAAAACAAGTGCATCCATTCAGATTCTTACAACAGGAACCATCCAATAATATCAACAAGACATTTATTCAGAATAATTTATAAACCTCGTAGCTCACATGACAAAATGACTTTTACACAAATGCATAGAACTAGCTAGAACTATGTATGGACCACAAATGCTCTACAAGGTCTTCACGAAGTCGTTCATGTGTAGTCTTGTCTTCAATCCAATCATGAATCTTTAAGAAGTCCTCTAGCACTTGTGGATTACGACTTTGGTAGTCCACAAAGTTGCAAAGAAGGGATACTCTCGATGGTAGTTGAAATCATCTTGCTCATCTCGTTCATCCTCAATTATCATGTTGTGTAGGAGTACACAGGCTTGCATTATGTACCATAGATCTTCCTTACTCCACAATCTTGCAGGACCCGCACCATTGCAAAGCGAGCTTGAGTACACCAAATGCCCTTTCCACATCTTTCCTCACAGCTTCTTGTTCCATTGTGAAGTGAATTTTCTTGTTTCCCTGTGGGCATTGAAAAGCTTTGACAAATGTTGCCCAGGCTGGGTATATCCCATCAGCAAGATAGTACCCCATTGTGTATTTATTTCCATTGACTATGTATTCCACTTGTGGTGCCGTCCCAGAAGTCAGACTTTGAAAGAGGGGTGAGCGGCGTAAAACGTTGATATCGTTTAAAGAACCAGGAAGACCGAAGAATGCGTGCCAAATCCATAAGTCTTGAGATGCAACAGCCTCGAGAATCATGGTCGGCCCATCTTCCTTGCCTTCGTACGCCCCTCTCCATGCTACTGGACACTTGTCCCATTTCCAGTGCATGCAATCAATGGAACCGAGCATTCCAGGAAAGCCTCTCGCATTATTAATCGCCAAAGAACCTGGTTGTGTCTTGGGCATTAGGGGGGCCCTCAAGTATTCTTCGCCAAAGACATCAACAACAGCTTCCACAAAATGTTTCAGACATTCGATAATGGTGCTCTCTCCCATCCTGAGATACTCATCCAAGAAATCAGCTGAAACACCATACGCAAGCATCCGAACAGCGGCAACGGCCTTCTGTATGGGTGAGGCGCCAAGCTTTCCAACGGCGTCGGGCTTCTGACGGAAGAAGTCATCATGAGCCTCCACTGCATCCACTATCTGCAGAAAAAGAGCCTTGGACATCCGGAACCTCCTTCTGAAATGATTGTCGGTGTACACACACGGATCCGCGAAGTAGTCCAGATAAATGCGATTGTGACCTGCCGCAATGTCCCGTGGCACTTTACGGCGACCGGGCAACGATCCACGAAACTTTTTCTTGCACTTGTTTCTCCTCGAGCCCTCAAGAAGACCGGCAATGATGATGAGGTCGTCATCAGATTCATCGTCATCGTCCCACCGTCGGCGACTAGTCCAAAACCTATTTGTTGACATCCCGAAATAAAAATATTCATCGATTCTCAGTGCATACTGACACTTCATTTACACATTCAGAAACTTGTGTACTGTACACATTAAGAAACTGCAAATGCCACATTCAATTCATTGAGTGTACCATGACATTGTGCAACAGTTAATCAGTCGGAGTAGCATACAAGGGTAGTCTGAATCAAAAGTATTCATTTCAGCAACTGTGTCTTGTCTGAATCAACGCGATACAAGGGTAGCATACCAATCTCGACACTGTTAAATAAGGGTATAACAGGCTCTATAGCTATTGTTTGTTTTTGCCAAGTAAACCCCAACCACTATTCATCTCATACTGTCATACATCTGACTCAAAGCAAGTCACTAATAATCTCCAGCTGGAGGCCTTAAATCATGTGAAATGCAACAGTTAATTAGTCACCAGAAAGTGGGAGCTTCATTTGAGGCTTGATCATGTCAGAAGTTCATGTTTGTATTTGAAAATTACAGATGAGATGGCCACTGTTATTATTCACATGGGTTGTGGTTCAACTTCAATAGCAGACACAAGATCCTTGTAAACTGGATCTTGCTCTCAACAACTAATAGCATGCCAGTTTCAGGAAGATGGAATAACACGCATGGATTATGACAGTAACCAGCAGTAGAGTAAGCTGCCATGCTGATTCTTGTTGCCAATGCTTGGAACATGACGATGCGATTCAGTAGAACAATCTCAGTAAGACATAAAAGTACACACTCGTGCAGATGACGCCAGAAATGGGTTTGCTACACCAGAGAACAAGGATGTGGGTACCTCACCAACGCCACGAGCTTGGAGGACGCCCGGCGGCACCGCCGTGCCGACCGCGCTAGAGCAGGAGAGGCGGCGGTCGTGGCGACGGTGGCGGCGCGTGGTCGGGCGACGGGTGCAGGTGTCGCGCGGGCAGGGCAGGGCTATCGCGCGCGGATCAGGCACGGCTCGCTGGCAGGGTGTTGAGAAGGCGGCGCGCAGGCAGGGGTGCCGGAGCAGGCGCCAACGGCGCAGTGGGACCAGCGGCGCGGGGCGCCGGCAGGAGAAGGTCGCGCGGCGCTGCCGGGAGAACGGAGTTTAGGGCCTTTTTTCATTCACGGTTGGAGTTGGGCTCCAGTTCAAGCCCCCAAACTTTACAGGCGGGCCTCCAAATTGGATGGATGGGGGTTGATTTCCGGCTTGGGCTGGAGTTGCTCTTAGGCCCCGACACCGCTGCTACCCAGCTGCCCGGTTCTCCGCAACGCCTGCTGCTTCCGCCTCCCCGTCCGCAACGCCACGCCAACGGCGCCGCTGCTCAACCGCCGCCTGTCTTCTCTCCGCACCGTGGCGCGCCACCGCAGAGTCGGCGCAAGGCCCCAGTCCCGCTCGGCTTCTTCCTCTCCCGTTCTCAATACCACGCCGACGCCACCGGTAAATGCAAATTAATTCACAGATCAAGTATAGTATGCCTTTGTCGTGTTTGCTAAAATGCCAACCTCATGAGCATGGCGTCTTATATTTGTGCCCAGATGCCAACGACTCTACGAGAGTTGTATACCAAATGTTCGATGGAATGCCAACGTGAGATACGATTTTTACCAATTGTTTTATGGAATACCATTGTGAGATACGATTGGCAATTGCCGTTTAACTAACCTGCTTTTGTGACCTGTATTGGCCATACCTTGATACAGATTTATTAATTAATTAAAGCTATAACATAACAGAGGCTGGCAGTTAACTATAAATTAGGAGATGCTTGACAGAGTTTAGCACTTACCTTGATGCCACCATTTGGTTACAGACTTTCTGTAGACATTTAGAGCCTTCACTGCACCATTCTTAAGATTGCAACATCAAAGCCTCCTTATAGTCAGTATTAAGGGATTACTTAGAAACTGAATGGATGAAATTAGTTTTACATGCTTATCAATAATATTATTCAAATTTTTCCAATGATTACCTGCTAATCTTGGATGGATTTCATAGGTCGCTGCAATATCCCGGTTAATCTTTCTTCTGAAGCTCCCGGTGAAGATTGTGATTTCATCATATAGAAGCTTATCTCCTTTAAAAGATCCTGATATTGTCCCCCGTTCTTCTATGATGCTCATAAAATTGGGGAAAAAAAATAGCGCCAGCTGAGCTACATGCGAATCACAGGTATGTATAATGTGTGTGCTTCATACCTTATTCTGACCTCCATGAACTCATTTCCGTATTGTTGGTCATCACAGTATATTTAACTTCCGGGATACATTTCAGCACGGCTTCATTGTTGTCTCAACTCTCTAAGTTAACTTTGCTTTTCTGATTTATGAATCCACAATTGCATACTGACTTATCTTTTACTTCCATGTACAATCATATAAAATGTTGCATTTCTGGCTTCTAACCCGTGCGAAGCACGGGGTTTCTGCTAGTTTTTTTGTATTACTAGGACCATTGGATTGCCACGAAACTGCTGTGTCTTCTACCTAATGAATGATAAACATTTGGCATGCCCATTGAAGTCAATGCAATACTTTTTAGTCATTTGCAAGAGGTCTACCAGTTCCTTAGCGATTCTATCCTCTGCATTAACGAAACATAAAAACGATGCACATGGAAATCTTGGGGCGGTGTAGGAAACATGTTTTTTTAGTAACAACGGTGATATGTTGTGGTGCGCTCAATCATGAAACATTGAATAGAGATGAATTGAGCACTGCAACTGGATTGGTGTGTTTGTACACTTCTGGTTTCGCCTAGCTAAATAAAAACATACCACCCAAATCACGGGTGGGGTGGTGTTCGTAGCTCAGCATCATTGAGCCCACAACAATGGGTTGCAACATTAGGCAAGCTGGAGGGTGGTTCGTTTGGAACAAAGGGGATTGTAGGCAAATCTGAAATACAATTAACTGTATGTCAAATACAGAAATACTACAAATAGATGAATGGCTTCATGGCATTTATACCGGCAGGCATCTAGCTAACCCATTACCGTTTGGGATCATCAACATTTTGTAACCAATGAGCCTATGACATAAGACAATACAACACAATTGATAAAATCTTGTACAGCTCACACCAAAATAATCAAATAAGTGTATATTTTTTTACATTATTACAGGAGGGGTTGCTTCCTGGACTGGAAAAAGAGAAGCAAATATATTATAGAGACTTCAACAATACATTTAGAGAAACATGATAGTATAAGGTAGTGATGATTAATATGCCCTTAATTAATGAGTAAAAATATATTTATCTCTGATAGCATGCATCTCTGCAGCAACATCATTCATTGACAACCGCTCCGTGGGCAATTGCTTAGAACAAAGGACACCAAGTTGAATGACGGCCGACAAACATTCCCTGGTTCTTGTTATATGTCTTGTATCATTGCTATTGTTTACTCCATCATTCAGCAAGATATTGGAATCTGCTATCTCCATAATCTTGTGAGGAAGAGCTGCCTCAGCATAATAATACTGCAAGCTCATCCCGTCTCTAAACATATCATCTGTCGGGCTCTTCCCTGTGAACATCTCGATCAAAGTGATGCCAAGACTAAACACATCTCCAGAAGTTGACATTGCAAGCCCATCTCCATATTCTGCAGAGGAATGAAATATGAGAATACATAGGTATATACGTGTAGAACTCAAAGACTATTAGTAATTGGCTAATCCAATTGAAGCCTCCCCCACTAGTGCTCACAAGACAAGCCATAACGAAAATAACTCAGAGTCGTTTTCATAAAAATGAAAGGCATTGGTCATCGATTCAGTTTTCTATTTTTTTATAGGCAGTTTTCTAAAGTGATCAATGATGATAATATGCATTTTGTATATCGTGGATCGGGCGATAGCCCAAATGGTTAGCTTCCCGTGTGTGGAAGCAACCGCTCCCGAGTTCGATCCCCATCGGGGACGACTTACGCGCCTCATTTTCTTCTTAATACAAAGCCCCTAGTTCCTCCAAGGTCGGGTCTAGTTTTTTTTTATCGTGTTTTACAAAAAATCACACACCTCAGTCATTATAAAAATAGCATTTACTATCTTGCATATTCAAATTACAAACATATGACATTATGGAAACTAACTAATAATATAGCCTTCATCTTCAATGGTGATAATATATATTAGTAAAAATAATATATATTATATTATCCATTAAAATTTGCTTTAGTTATTACAAACATTCTAAAGTAATTCTGAGTCTGAATCTAATAGCATACATCTATTGTATTTTGTTAATAAAAGAAACTACTTGAAAAGTAACCGTTATTTCCAAGTTACCCCCTTATTTGCAATAAATGGATGATTTGTGTCATTATGCAGATGAGGATATGTTTCAGGGATGCATTCAATATGACCTTGGGTGCATGTTTGAGCTAAGATTAAAACTAAAGACAAACATATGTCCAACAAATACTAACCCACGCAACAGAACATCTTAATTAGTTACCTAATAGGGATAAATGATAACAAAATATCTTTAGTTACCTGGCTGGAGCAATATATCCAATGGAACCTCTTATTCCTATGGTGCTACTAGAATTCACAGAATGTCGCCCTGTTGCTTCATCTAGAACGCTAGCAATGCCAAAATCTCCAACACGAGCTCTCATGTCTTCATTGAGAAGAATGTTACATGGCTTCAGATCGCAATGGAGGATCAATGGCTGGCAACCGTTGTAGAAGGTAGTCCAAAGCATCCACAATGTCCACAGCGATATCCAATCTCTCGTGATAGGCTGAGTGCTCGTTGCCCATCTTGGCCTTCTAAATTTGAGTGGATCCATCTATCTAAGCTGCCATTAGCCATGAACTCAAAGACTAGTGCTCAAGTCTTGACCCCGGTGGTCGATGCTAGAACAACATGTAACAATCTTTAGAAGGCATCGGTGCCTCACTCTTCTTAGTGCCTCACATTCAACGTGGAAACTTTTGTAGGACCCTGATTGTTGGACATTAAACACCTTAACTGCAACAACACTATCTTGATTTTCTAGTGTGCCCTTATATACTGTACCATATCTTCCCTTTCCAATCACATTTTCTTCAGAAAATCCATCCGTTGGTTTCAATATATCATTGTACGAAACTACTGGAAGCTCTATCTCTGGAAATTGTGGTGGCAAATCTTTCTTTGGTGTTGTCTTGGACTTTCGTGGTGAAATCCAGCCCAAAACTTAAAAAAGTAAGATGAGACTTCCGATTGTTGGGATTGCTATTCTAAGAAACTTGGGTATGCCTTTCCTATTCTTTCTTGCATAAGAGCTTGGGCATTTTAAGTGTGGAGTTGTGGTATCCCAAGCATAATGCATTATTACCAACAATTGATAGTCCTGTCAAATTGTTGAAAATCCCTCCTTTTGGTATTTCACCTTGCAAATTGTTGTAGGATAGATCTAGATGAATCAACGATGTTGAATTACCTAAAAGCTCTGGGATTGTTCCGGATAAATTGTTGTGGCCAAGATACAACTCCTGTAGGTTGGTAAGGGTAGCCAGGTTGCCAGGGATGCTTGCATTCAGTTTATTATCTGTTAAATTAAGTACGGTTAGGCCTACCATGTTCTTGAACGTGGCAGGTATACTTCCTTGGAATGAATTGCCATCCATTAAGAGGATTTCCATGACCTTGCAGTTGCCAAAAGTATTAGGTAGCTCACGACAATTTGTTTCCCGACGGTGGAGCTCTTTGAGACTTGCCAAATGACCAACTTCTAATGGAAGTGGTCCCTCCAACATGTTGTGGGACAAACTAAGACCCATTGAGATTGATGGCAATTCCATAATTTCATTTGGAATCAAGCCATTAAGCTTGTTATTTGACAGATTTAGGTCTAAAAGTTTGCTCAAGTTTCCAATGCTTGGTGAAATTGGCCCCTCCAAGCTATTGCTTTATGCGCATAAAGGTAAAGCGGCGAGAAAGGTTTCGGTGGAGGGTAGATGTCCCGAGAGGTTGTTTGAACTGAAGCTTAGCTTCCGCAGTCCCGTAAGCTTACCGATGCTTTCGGGGAATGACCCCAATGGAGTAAGTTGTTGCCAAAATCAAGCTTCTCAAGACCGCCAAATTTCCAATATCCGAGGGGATGACACCAGATATGTTGTTGTTGTCAATCGTAGAAACGGAGATTAGTAGGCATTAACCAACGAGGTTGGTAGTTTCCTCGAAAAATCTGTTCGCCCAATGTCCAAAGAGTCATGTAATCTGCTGCAACCCGCCAAAGAACCAAGAAAACCCCACTCTTCCTCATTGTTAGCTTCTAACATGTTCTGAGCCATAGCAAATACTTCAAGATTTTGCAATCCGCCCAATCCGGAAGGAACAATTCCGATAAAACTATTCGATGCGCCGGAAAGAACGGAGCTTGGAGAGGTTGGTTAGCGACAACGGAAGAGTTCCAAGTAAACCTGTTTTCTCCAATCCCAAACTGCTGGATGCTCGGAAGGCTTTTCCCCAGGTCAGATGGTAGACGGCCATGGAGCCGGTTGACACAACAAAAAGTGAGAAACAGGATGAAAGGTTGAACAGGGGGAAGGAGGGAACAACCCGGAGAGGTTGTTACTAGAGAGCTGAAGCCATCTCGAGATATGGATTGTTCCCCGATGCCTGTAGGGATCGGTCCCTCAAGATAGTTGAATGCCAAGGACAAGGCCATCAATCGGGAAAGATTGGCAAGAGATGACGAGATGGTTCCGGCGATGCTTTTTGTTGTCCAACGCTAGAACCGAGAGTGCCGCAGGTTACCAATCTCGGTTGGGATGCTTCCCGCAGGCCTTTGTTGTCTTGGATGACAATTTCACACGAAGGCTGATGCAGCGGCTGATATTACTTGGGATGATACCAGTGAACGTGTTATCGCCCCAGGCAAAGTAGTTGGAGGCGCTTGAGGTTGCCGATGCTGGGAGGGATCTCACCTTGAAGGCTGTTGTAGCTCAGGTCGAGTACGCGCAGGAAGGTGAGGTTGCCGATGGCGGGAGATGGTGCCGGTGAGCCCCCGGGAGCTGAGGTCCAGAGCTACCACCCTCCACCGGTGCTTCTTGCCACAGGTGACGCCCTCCCAGCTGCAGTAGCTGGTGCTCTGGTTCCACGAGTCCAGCACACCAGAGTGTGTGGAGATCTTGGCCTTGAAAGCGAGAAGAGCTCCCTCGTCACCATCATGGCTTGGTGAGGAAGTGGTTGCAGAGTTGGTTGCGGTGGCGAAGAGCAGCAAAAGCAGCTGGAGGAGCATCATCGCTGCTGATGAATTTGAGACAGTGCAGAGAGTGGTTTCCTTGCCTGATCGCATTTTGTGTTGTGCACTCATGAAGCAGCTCAAGAGTTGCATATATACATACCAAAAAAGGTACGCATGCAGAGTGCTTCTGTTTTTGGAGAATTTTTAACTGGCCGGGTGCGCCATTAATTCCATCATGGATCGGTACCGGTTCAATTGCGTTCAAAAGTATCTGTTAGTAAATGTAATTTTATTATGAGTCGTTCTATTAGCGATTAAATACATTAAAGTGTCTGTTAGTACAGTTAGAAAAATACTATTATGGGTCGTTCAATTATATTCAAATCCTCTCGTCTTTCTACCCAACATTCCTGCACCTTCCTCCTCTCGTGCAAAAAGATGGATATAGTGTGCCTAGCTGAATGAATTAGATCAGATTTAATTGCTCGCGTGCACCATGATTCCATCAAGTACCCGTGCAAGTCCAGTCAAAAAAAGCTTTGGTTACTGATATTCCTTTATGAGTCATCCACCAAGTGTCCAAGTTCACTAATTTGCCGGTTAAAAGTCTTGGTGGGATGACCAACCTTTTTTTTTTTTCATTATTCTAGAAGAAATTTTCATGGACCTGAAGCGGAACTGGCAAGCTCTCAATATAAACATAGTATCCTTATATTTGTAAGCTTGTTAAGAGTTTAGCCAAAACAATTTACAATGATGCAAAACCTGCAATTAATGACGAGGAAACACTGAATCACATAAACATCTTTGTGCACGCAGATCTACTTTTGGATCGTCACTAGCCAAAACCTACGACGTTATTTGCTCAGCCGTTCAAAAAACACGTATACATAACACAGAACTGCTGGCCGTTAATGGCCCCTCGGCGTCGAGGGCCTGCCATGGCTACTCTCCCTCTTGCTGGGCTGTTCCAGGCCGCTGCTGTAGTGTCCAAGAAGGACGGCACCTTCGTCAAGAATGGCTCAAACCTAAAGCTGAAAACTGGCCCTTGGCACACGCTGAAGGCTGCTCAGAAGCAATGGAGGGATGTCAGCCCTGCCACATATGGCACACAGGTCTGCTTTTGTCAGCACACATGGTTGGACTCGGTCTTTTATATATGCAACATCGACTTACGGACACCTTGAGCACATGGAATGAGAAATGCTATGGAGGTAGCTTATCTTACAGCAGCTCTGTCACATAGATTTCAGCTGCAAAGCTGCAAGCCCCCTGTTGTCGGAAACTCGTCAGGTACAGAGATGGACCAAACCAAGTCCGGGTATCTTCAAGATAAATTCGGATGGTGCACATGATAGCAAGACTGGCCATTTCGAATGGGGGTTCATTATTCGAGATAATCAAGGAGCAATGGTGAATGCTGGAGTGGGTAAGACGAAATTTCTACATAACCCATTCCATTTGGAATAGCAAGACTGGCCATGGCGAAGGGGTGAAAATGTTGGCCACGCTGGATCTACAGCCGGTGGTCCTCGAAACTGATGCTTCTCTTGTCAAGCTGGAGCTGGAAGGAGATTAGTACAGGCTCTCAGCTCTTGTCAAGCTAGAACTTGTAATAAGACTGCTGACGCTATGACAGCATATGGGTGTCATGTTTCCAGTGACGCTATGACGTACCTCTTTTTGTATAGGGTCTGGTGGTCAGCGACTTCGCTTAGTCTAATGAGTAATAAAGTATTGCTCTTAAAGAAGTATCCGGCAAGAATGCTAATCACGCTTGAACTAATAACACTCCAACACACAGAGTCAGTATATATAAGACCATGAACTAATGAGATGGGCTTGATGGGGAGGATGAGGCCGGACTAGGCTCGGCTGCTTGCCTGTCTTTCCTCTGCTTTGCTTTTCTTTCCTCTGCTCTGCTACGCTTACTCTGTCTTTACCTGCTTGCCTCTGTTTTGTTCACTGATCCATACGACTTGCTGTAATAGCATGTTCAGTATATGCCATGGCATCGCCTCACCTCGCCTCACGGCTTATGCACCTAAAATAACATGTCACCACGTGTGTTGCATAATACATGTCACCATGATATTCTTTTTCAACTTTGCAAATTACAGCATATATTTTGCTCATTCTTGGTTACATAATAGCGAGGTTCAACTTTGAGGTGTGAACTAGTAGTCTAAAATGTGCAATTTTCTTAGGATAATCAATACCTGTATCATGATTCTTGAATAATGCTACCTATGATACAGGCAACAGAGCACCATATAGACTGATACAAGGATGACAACTCACATGCAAAAAAAAGAAGCAAATACATTACATATGGACTACGATAATAAATATAGAGAAACATGGTAGCCAATACATAAAGGTAGTGGTTACTGGTGCAATCTGACATCATTGAGCTCCAATATACTTATCTCTGATAGCATGCATCTCTGTAGTAGCGTCGCTTATTGACAGACGCTCTGAGGGCAATTGCTTTGAGCAAAGGACACCAAGCTGAATGATGGCGGACAAACATTTCTTGTTTCTTGTTATATGTCTTGTATCGTTGCTACTACTTGCTTCATCGTGCAGCCATAGGTTGGAATCTGCTATCTCCATAACTTTGTCAGGAAGAGCCGCCTCAGCATAACCATGTAGGCTTCTACCATCTCTGAACATATCATCGGTTGGCCTCTTTGCTGTGAACAACTCTAGCAAGGTGATACCAAGACTGAACATGTCACCGCAAGTCGATACCGCAAGACCTTCTCCATATTCTGCATTGGATTAAAATATGAACACATGTATATATGTACAATAATATCAAGTCAAACACATGCAGAACAGAGGAACAAATTAGAGTTACCTAGAGCAATGTAACCGATGGTACCTCTTATTCCTAATGTGCTAGCAGAATTCACAGGATGATTGCTTGTCGCTTCATCTAGAACTCTTGCAATTCCAAAATCCCCAACACGAGCCCTCATGTCCTGATTGAGAAGAATGTTACTCGGCTTGAGATCACAGTGAATGATCGATGGCTGGCAACCGTTGTGAAGATAGTCCAAAGCATCTGCAATGTCCACGGCAATATCCAACCTTTGTGACAGGGTGAGTGGTCCTTGTCCATCTTGGCCTTCTAAATCTGAGTGAATCCATCTATCTAAGCTGCCATTAGTCATGAACTCAAAGACTAGTGCTCTGAAGTCTTGACCTTGGTGGTTGATGCTAGAACAACATGTAATTATCTTTAGAAGGCATCGGTGCCTCACTCTTCTTAGTGCCTCACATTCCACCCGAAACTTTTGTAGGACCCTGATTGCTGAACATTGAACACCTTAACGGCAACGACGATGCCTTGATTTTCCAATATGCCCTTGTATACCGTACCATATTTTCCCTTTCCAAGCACATTTGCTTCGGAAAATCCATCTGTTCCATTCAATATATCATTGTACGGAACAATTGGAAGCTCTATCTCTCCAAATGTTGGTGGCAAATCTTTCTTCGGTATTGTCTTGGACTTTCTGTATTGGAATCCAGCCGAAACCAAAAAAAGTAAGATGAGACTTCCTATTGTTGGGATTGCTATTCTAAGAAACTTGGGTATGCCTTTCTTATTCTTTCTTGCATGAGAGCTTGGGCATTTTGGTAGATGGAGCTGTGGTATCCCCCCGCATAACGCATTGTTACCAACAATTGATAGTCCAGTGAAATTTTTGAATACCCCTTCTTTTGGTATTTCACCATGCAAATTGTTGTAGGACAGATCTAGGCGAAGCAGCGATGTTAAATTACCTAAAAGTTCTGGTATTATTCCGGATAAATTGTTGTGGCCAAGATATAACTCCCGTAGGTTTGTAAGGGTAGCCAGGTTGCTAGGGATGCTTCCATTCAGTTTGTTGTCCGGTCAAGTTAAGTACAATCAAGCCCGCCATGTTCTTGAATGTAGTAGGTATGTTTCCTTGGAATGAATTGGCATCCATTGAGAGGATTTCCATCATCACGCTAATTGCCAATAGTATCGTATTTGACGACAAGTTGTTTCCCTCGATAGGAGGAGGTTTCCGAGGTGTACCAAGCTACCAACTTCTAATGGAAGTGGTCCCTCCAAAGCATGTTGTTCGAGAGATCGAGACCTATTGAGATCGATGGCAGCTCCATTATATCAATAGGAATCAAGCCAGTAAGCTTGTTAACTGATAGACTTAGGTCCAAAAGTTTTCTCAAGTTTCCAATGTTCGGTGGAATTGGCCCCTCCAAGCTGTTGTGGTATGCATAAAGTTTAAGTATGCTAGAAAGATTTCCGATGGAGGATGGTAGAGGTCCCGAGAGGTAGTTTGAAGAGAGGTCTACATACTGCAATTTTGTTAGCTTCCCAATGCTTTCAGGAATGCCCCCAGTAAGTGAGTTGGTGTTGAAATCAAGCATCTCAAGCCCTGCCAAATTTCCAATATCTGATGGGATGACACCAGATATATTGTTGTTGCTAATTTGCAGCCACCGGAGATTAATAGATAGATTAACCAAGGAACCTGGCAGCTTCCCTGAAATTCTATTTAGTGCAAAGGATAATTCCTACAATCTACTACAATTCACCAAAGAATCAATAAATTCCCACCCTTCCTCATTGTTTGCCTCTATCTTGTTAGAATTCAATGAAAACACTTCAAGATTTTGCAGTCTGCCCAATCCGAAAGGAACAACTCCAGTAAAATTATTAGTTCCCAAGTCAAGAAGCGAGAAGCCCTGAGAGGTTGGTTAGTGACAAGCGGAAGAGCTCCGTAAATCGGTTTCCTCCAATCCCAAGCTGTTGGATGCTGGGAAGGCTATTCCCAGGTAAGATGGTAGATGGCCTTCCAACTTGTTTTCTGTCACATAAAAGTAAAAAGAGATGATAGGTTGGACAGTAGGGAAGGTGGAAGCAAAACCGAGAGATTGTTAATGGAGAGCTGAAGAACAGCCAAGTATGGATTGTTGCCGATGCCCCGCAGGGGATCGATCCTCGAAGATAGTTGTCTAACAAGGACAACTCAGTCAGTTGGGAAAGGTTCGCAAGTGAAGATGGGATAGTTCGGTGATACTACAGTTGTACAGCATTAGACCTGAGAGCGATGGCATGTTGCCAATCTCAGCTGGGAGCCTGGGATGCTTCCCAAAAGGCCCCGGTTGCTATCCATGTCAATTAGACGGAGGCTGGTGCAGCGGCTGATGTTTCTCGGGATGACACCCGTGAGCATGTTGATGCTCAGGTCAATGAACCGGAGGCGCCGAAGGGAGCCAATGCTGGGAGGGATCTCTCCCTGAATGCTATTGGAGCTCAGGTTCAGCCAGTGCAGGAAAGTGAGGTTACCGATAGCAGGAGAGATGGTGCCGGCGAGCCCTTGGGAGCTGAGGTTCAGAGCTGCCACCCTCCACCGGTGCTTCTTGCCGCAGGTGACGCCTTCCCAGCTGCAGTAGCTGGTGTTCTGATTCCACGAATCCAGCACACCGTAGTGGCCGGAGATCTTGGCCTTGAAAGCAAGAAGAGCTCTCTCGTCACCATTATGGCTTGGCGAGGAAGCGGTTGCACAGTTGGTTGCGGTGGCGGAGAGCAGCAAAAGCAGGTGGAGGAGCAGCATCGCTGCTGAAGGATTTGAGTCAGTGCAGAGAGTGGTTTCCTTGCCTAATCGCATGATGTTATGCGCTCATGAGGTACATTAAGAGTTGCATATATACATACCAAAACAAGGTAAGCATGCAGAGTGCTTGTGCTTTTGGGGAATTTTTAATTATTTTTTGCAGAGGGCCTTTCTGGATTAGTTCCATAATGGATGGGTACCGGTGCAATTGTCAGTGAGTGCCGAAACGAAAAACAAATATCGGTATGCTATTACTTTTTGTTTTTTAGTGTAAAATTAATTATTTTTTAAAAACAATACGCTACGGTGACCACTGAAATTGCCGAAAATTCCAAAATTTTCGCTTTTTTATCGGTGACCACCGATAAATTTTTATTTCCGATAAAAACCCCCAAGTATCTGTTAGTAAATGTAATTCAATTATGAGTCGTTCTATTAGCGGTTAAATAAATTAACGTGCTTGTTAGTGCAGTTTGAAAAATTCAATTATGGGTCGTTCAATTATGTTGAAATCCTCTCGTCTTTCTACCCAACATTCCTGCACCTCCCACCTCCCGTGCAAAAAGATGGATACAGTGTGCCTAGGTGAACGAAAAAGCTCAGCTTTAATTGCTCGCGTGCACCATGATTCCATCAAGTACCCGTGCAAGTCCAGTCAAAAAAAAAGCTTTGGTTACTGATATTCCTTTATGAGTCATCCACCAAGTGTCCAAGTTCACTAATTTGCCGGTTAAAAGTCTTGGTGGGATGACCAACCTTTTTTTTTCCATTATTTTAGGAGAAATTTTCATGGACCTGAAGCGGAACTGGCAAGCTCTCAATATAAACATAGTATCCTTATATTTGTAAGCTTGTTAAGAGTTTAGCTTAAGACCAACTGAAAACAATTTACAATGGAGCAGAACCCTACAACTTAATAATGAGGAAACATTGAATCACATAAACATCTTTGTGCACACACATCTACGTTTGGACCATCACTGGCCAAAACCTACGACGTTATTTGCTCAGCTGTTGAAAACACGTATACATAACATAGAACTGCTGGCCGTTAATGACCCCTCAGCGTCGAGGGCCGACAGCTCGTTCCCTGCTCGCCCTGCTCAGAAAGAACTTAGGCTGTGGGCCGAAATAAACTGGAACTAATTAAAAAATATATATATTGGAGTTTGTAATTATACTTTCATGGCTCACAGATTATTCGATTTGACCCAACCCAATGTAAATGCAGAGCTATCCACAAGCTTACTCTCATGGTCAACTCATGTCCCTGCCAGTGCTATCCATCCATCTGAACTCCGGAAGCGCATCGGCCTTCCGTATGGACACCCTGAGCACATGGAATGAGAAATGCTATGGAGGTAGCTTATCTTACAGCAGCTCTGTCAGATAGATTTGAGCTGCAAAGCTGCAAGCCCCTGTTGTCGGAAACTCGTCAGGTACAGAGATGGACCAAACCAAGTCCGGGTATCTTCAAGATAAATTCGGATGGTGCACATGATAGCAAGACTGGCCATGGCGAATGGGGCTTCATCATTCGAGATGATCAAGGAGCAATGGTGAAAGCTGGAGTGGGTAAGAAGAAATTTCTACATAAGGCATTCCATGTGGAATTGCTTGCGTGCTTACAAGGGGTGAAAATGGTGGCCACGCTGGATCTACAGCCGGTGGTCCTGGAAACTGATGCTTCTCTCGTCAAGCTGGAGCTGGAAGGAGATTACTACAGGCTCTCAGCTCTCGGTGGCATTATTACGGAAATCCGGTTGCTGCTAATGTCGGAATTTTTATCTTTCAGTATTTGTTTGTGTCCTAGAATTTGTAATAACACTGCTGACGCTATCGCAGTATATGGGTGTCATATTTCCAGTGATGACCATGTCACTTGGGATGATGTACCTCTTTTTGTATAGGATCTGGTGGTCAGCGACTTCGCTGAGTCTAATGAGTAATAAAGTATTGCTCTTAAAGAAGTATCCGGCAAGAATGCTAATCACGCTCGAACTAATAACACTCCAACACACAGAGTCAGTATATATAAGACCATGAACTAATGAGATGGGCTTGATGGGGAGGATGAGGCCGGACTAGGCTCGGCTGCTTGCCTGTCTTTCCTCTGCTTTGCTTTTCTTTCCTCTGCTCTGCTACGCTTACTCTGTCTTTACCTGCTTGCCTCTGTTTTGTTCACTGATCCATATGACTTGCTGTAATAGCATGTTCAGTATATGCCATGGCATCGCCTCACCTCGCCTCACGGCTTATGCACCTAAAATAACATATCACCACGTGTGTTGCATAATGCATGTCACAATGATATTGTTTTTCAACTTTGCAAATTACAGCATATATATTCTTGGTTACAAAATAGCGAGGTTCAACTTTGAGGTGTGAACTAGTAGTCTAAAATGTGCAATTTTCTTAGGATAATCAATATTTGTATCATGATTCATGAATAATGCTACCTACGATATGGGCAACAGAGCACCATATAGACTGATACAAGGACGACAACTCACAAGCAAAAAAGAAGCAAATACATTACATATGGAGTTCGCTAATAAATATAGAGATTAGAGAAACATGGTAGCCAATACATAAAGGTAGTGGTTATTGGTGCAATCTGACATCACTGAGCTCTAATATACTTATCTCTGATACCATGCATCTCTGCAGCAGCATCGCTTATTGACAGACGCTCTGAGGGCAATTGCTTTGAGCAAAGGACACCGAGCTGAATGATGGCAGACAAACATTTCTTGTTTCTTGTTATATGCCTTGTATCATTGCGACTGCTTGCTTCATCGTGCAGCCATAGGTTGGAATCTGCTATCTCCATAACTTTGTCAGGAAGAGCCGCCTCCCGCATAACCATGTAGGCTTCTACCATCTCTGAACATATCATCCGTTGGCTTCTTTGCAGTGAACAACTCTAGCAAGGTGACACCAAGACTAAACATGTCACCGCAAGTCGATACCGCAATACCTTCTCCATATTCTGCATTTGATTAAAACATGAACACATGTATGTCTGTAAAATAATATTCATGTGAAGCACATGCAGAACAGAGGAACAAATTAGAGTTACCTGGAGCAATGTAACCGATGGTACCTCTTATTCCTAATGTGCTAGCAGAATTCACAGGATGATTGCTTGTTGCTTCATCTAGAACTCTTGCGATTCCAAAATCCCCAACACGAGCCCTCATGTCCTGATTGAGAAGAATGTTACTCGGCTTAAGATCACAATGGATGATTGATGACTGGCAACCATTGTGAAGATAGTCCAAAGCATCTGCAATGTCCACTGCGATATCCAACCTCTGTGACAGGCTGAGTGCTCCTTGTCCATCTTGGCCTTCTAAATCTGAGTGGATCCATCTATCTAAGCTTCCATTAGTCATGAACTCAAAGACTAGTGCTCTAAAGTCCTGACCTTGGTGGTCGATGCTTGAACAACATGTAATGATCTTTAGAAGGCATCGGTGCCTCACTCTTCTTAGTGCCTCACATTCAGCCTGGAAGCTTTTGTAAGACCCTTGCTGAACATTGAACACCTTAACAGCAACGACGATGCCTTGATTTCCTAATGTGCCCTTGTATACCGTACCATATTTTCCCTTTCCAAGCACATTTGCTTCAGAAAATCCATCTGTTCCTTTTTTAGTATGTAGATTTATGCGGAACAACCTGGAAGCTCTGTCTCTCCAAATGGTGGTGGCAAATCTTTCTTCAGTATTGTCTTGGACTTTTTGTATTGGAATCCAGCCCAAACCAGAAAAAGCAAGACGAGACTTCCTATTGTTGGGATTGCTATTCTAAGAAACATGGGTATGCCTTTCTTATTCTTTCTTGCACGAGAGCTTGGGCATTTTGGTAGATGGAGCTGTGGTAACCCCCGCATAATGCATTGTTACCAACAATTGATAGTCCATCAAATTTTTGAAAATTCCTCCTTTTGGTATTTCACCATGCAAATTGTTGTAGGACAGATCTAGGCGACCTTGAGAAATGTTAAATTACCTAAAAGTTCTGGTATTGTTCCCGATAAATTGTTGTCACCAAGATATAACTCTTGTAGGTTGGTAAGGGTTGCCAGGTTTCTAGGGATGCTTCCATTCAGTTTGTTGTTTGTCAAATTAAGTATAGTCAAGCCTGCTATGTTCTTGAACGTAGCAGGTATGCTTCCTTGGAATGAATTGCCATCCATTGAGAGGATTTCCATGACCTGCGAGTTGCCTATAGTATCGGGTATCTCACGACAAATTGTTTCTTGATACGAAGAGAGCTGTTCGAGATGTACCAAACTACCAACTTCTAAGGGAAGTGGTCCCTCAAAGATGTTGTTTGACACATCGAGAAATAGTGTGATCGATGGTAGCTCCATAATTTCGACGGGAATCAAGCCAGTAAGGTTGTTATATCCCAAACCTAGGGCTAAGAGTTTGCTCAAGTTTCCAATGCTTGATGGAATTGGCCCCTCCAAGCTGTTGTCAGATGCATAAAGTTGAAGTAGGCTAGAGAGATTTCGATGGAGGATGGTAGATTCCCTATGTGGTGGTTTGAATCAAGGCCTAGCCGCTTCATTAAATTGTAAGCTTTCCGATGCTTTCGGGAATGACCCTGATGAGAAAGTTAAGGCCAAAATCAAGCATCTCAAGACCTGCCAAAATTCCAATATCGATGGGATGACACCGGCTATGTTGTTATTTTGAATTGAAGAATCGGAGATTAGTAGACAAATTAACCAACGAGCAGCGGCAGTTTTTCTGCAAATCTGATTTCCACCCAAAGCCTAGAATCATGTCTGGCGCAATTTGCCAAAGAACCAATAAATTCCCACTCTTCCTCATTGTTTGCTTCTAACGTGTTTTTACTCAAAGTAAACTCTTCAAGATTTTTCAATCTACCCAATCCGGAAGGAACAGTCCCAATAAAACTATTGAATCCGGCTCCAAGAATCTGAAGCGTGGAGAGATTGGTTAATGATGGCGGAAGAGCTCCACCAAATTGGTTATCTGAAATTATAAAATGTTGGATGGTCGGAAGGCTTTTCCCGAGGTCAGATGGTAGACGACCATGGAGCCGGTTGACAAGAATGTAAAAGGTTGAAACAGATGAAAGGTTGAACATGGAAGGAGGGAGCGAACCGGAGAGATTATTCACGGAGAGCTGAAGGAAACCGAGATACGGATTGTTTCCAATTCCTGCAGGGATTGATCCCTCAAGATAGTTGGCTGCCAAGGACAACACAGTCAGTTGGGAAAGGTTCGCAAGAGAAGATGGGATAGTTCGGTGATACTACAGTTGAACAGCTCTAGAACTGAGAGCGATGGCATGTTGCCAATCTCAGTTGGGATGATTCCCTGCACTCCCTTGTTGCTGTAGATGAGCATCTCACGGAGGCTAATGCAACAGCTAATGTTGCTTGAATGGGCGCCCGTGAGCATATTATTGCTCAGGTAAAGTTGTCGGAGGCGCTGAGCTTGCCGATTTGGCAGGGATCTCACCTCCAAGGCTGTTGTAGCTTAGGTCAAGTAAGCGCCAGGAAAGTGAGGTTACCGATGGCGGGGAGATGGTGCCGGCGAGCCCCCGGGAACTGGCGTTGAGGCCAACCACCCTCCACCGGTGTCGCTTGCCGCAAGTGACGCCTTCCCAGCTGCAGTAGCTGGTGCTATGGTTCCACGAGTCCAGCATGCCAGATTGGCGGAGATCTTTGCCTTGAAAGCAAGAAGAGCTCTCTCGTCACCATTATGGCTTGGCGAGGAAGCGGTTGCACAGTTGGTTGCGGTGGCGGAGAGCAGCAAAAGCAGCTGGAGGAGCAGCATCGCTGCTGAAGGATTTGAGCGGTGCAGAGAGTGGTTTCCTTGCTTGATCGCATGATGTTATGCGCTCATGAAGTACGTGAAGAGTTGCATATATACGTACCAAAACAAGGTACGCATGCAGAGTGCTTGTGCTTTTGGGGAATTTTTAACTTACCGAGTCGCCATTAATTCCATCATGGATCGGTACCGTGCAATTCGGTCAAAAGTATCTGTTAGTAAATGTAATTCAATTATGAGTCGTTCTATTAGCGGTTAAATAAATTAACGTGTTTGTTAGTGCAGTTTGAAAAATTCAATTATGGGTCGTTCAATTATGTTGAAATCCTCTCGTCTTTCCACCCAAAAATTCTCCCTCCCGTGCAAAAAGATGGATACAGTGTGCCTAGCTGAACGAATAAGCTCAACTTTAATTGCTCGCGTGCACCATGATTCCATCAAGTACCCGTGCAAGTCCAGTCAAAAAAAAAACCCCTTTGGTTACTGACATTCCTTTATGAGTCGTCCACCAAGTGTCAAGTTCACTAATTTGCCGGTTAAAAGTGTTGGTGGGACGACCAACCTTTTTTTTTTCCATTATTTTAGGAGAAATTTTATGTTGCTTGTTAGCTTAAGACAAACTGAAAACAATTTACAATGGACCAAAACCCTGCAACATACTTAATGACGAGGAAACATTATTGAATCACTGCTTTTGGACCATCACTGGCCAAAACATACGACGTTATTTGCTCAGCTGTTCAAAACACGTATACATAAAACAGAACTACTGGCCGTTAATGGCCCCTCGGCGTCGAGGGCCTACAGCTCGTGCCCCGCTCCCCTAGTACATGTACTCACGCGGTCGTCCACTCTGTTCCCCATGATGCCGAGTTCGGGGGCGCCATTGGTCTGCGGTGGATGTGGATCACCTTGGTCCAGGTCCAGCTGCTTGTCCCTCTTCAGAGTTGTTGACACGAAACTAGGGCTTCGCACCCATCAAGAGGGCCTTGAATACCCACGAGGTTGCGATCAACCTGAAAAACGCAGCAAGACTCACTGCGTAATCACCAAACCGATCTAGGGTTGGTAGGGGACGATGTAGAGCGTGATCTCGGCCGCGAGAGCTTCGGAACGACCTCCGGAAGGATCCACCGGGATGGTGCACGAGAAGGATCTTCTAGGGCGGCAAGGCCACCTCGAACGCCGGCGAAATTCGTCAAGAACGTCGTCGAACAAGAGTTAGGGTTTGGAAGAGGTAAATTAGGGTTTGGAGGTAGTGTTTTGACGATTTCCAATCTCCAAAACCGACCAAAACATGATTTAGGAAACAATCTGTTCGGTATCGTGTACGGACGATTCAATTTATACGCGACCGGACGCTAGAAAACAATTTATACGCCGTTGCTAGCGTCCGGTCACTTCTGGAGAAGTCATGCAGAACGCGGCACGTGACCGGACTCTAGACCGGATGCATAGAGGTCAGCATCCGGTCAATTCAGAGACGCCCGTCTTGGTCCGTTGGTCCTAGTCCAAGCCAATTTTAGCTATCAACAAGAGTCTTGTGCGGGATCACCAACAGTGGCCTGCACTAGACGGCCCAGAGTAGCTGAGGTTGTAACAACCAGGCATAGATTAAAGGGATACACAATTCCCATACATGTCTCAACAGTTTGGCCGGATGTTTCATCCTTTATCTAAAAAAAATGTCTCAACAGTTAACTTGAACATGGATTAAAATACGTACACAATTTCATAACCATAAGAACACGCACTTCAGAGATAGTAGGTGCAAGTCCAGTCAAAAAAAAAGCTTTAGTTACTGATATCCCATTATGAGTCATCCACCAAGTGTCCAAATTCAGTAATTTGCCGGTTAAAAGTGTTGATGGGACGACCAACTTTTTCCTGCGGTCGTCCACTGTGTTCCCGTGATGCGAGTGCTGGGCGACCTTAGTCTGGTGGATCACCTTGGTCCAGGGCCTCCAGGCCCAGCTACTTGTCCCACTTCAGAGTCTTGTGCCGGATCACCAACAATGGCCTTTAACACCCGGCCCACAGTAGCTGAGGTTTGACAACCAGGCATAGATTAAAATACACAATTCTCATAAATGTCTCAACAGTTAACTTGCATGGATTAAAATACACAATTTCATAACCATAAGAACACACTTCAGAGATATCGGAGCATATCTTCCGTAAAAAGGCATGTCTTTGCTCAGTTCAGAACCAAGATTTTTAGTGACCATAACCTGTCCAAGGAAGTACCTGGTTGCTTCAGAAAAAACGACACCTCAGATCAGTTCATAATTAATTTCTGCAAGTCTGAACCACCAAAAGTCAACGATAAATAAAACTCTGCAAAGGATGTGCAATATGCATTAATCCACTGTTGATGACAAGAACATAATCTTCTAAGATATTCACATGTTTGCAGCCACTAACCTGCAACACAGAGTTGCGAATTTAAGTGTGAAGCACTGCTAAAAATTGCGAGGAAATGTGAAATTTCAGAGAGATTGCAGTACATGGAAATAAGAATAAATGGATGGAGAATAGAATGGTGTGAATATGAAAATGGTTGCAAAGCAATCCATGCCTGAATTCTGAAGCAGATCAAGCACATTTCATGCAAATAGAATTCTGAAGCAGATCATGTACACTATCCACAGCTTCACATATTGAAATTTGAATTTGATCAGACGGACATGCTGAAGTAAGAACAAACATTCAGGCAGTAGGTAAACCATTCAGTCTCGCGCTCGCACTCAGTTTGGGGTCGTCGTCATTGAGCAGCTCAAGGTGGCGTTCTTTTCCACGCTCGTGATTGACTTCTCGTGGGGCTGCCGTCTGCAGAAAGATTAGCCCGTTCTGGGCTTTTTCTGGCGTTCGACGTGTGAGATTACAGTTAGTGGCGCTGCCAACAGTAACATATATAAAAGAATTATATTATGAATGTTATGGTAACCATAAATTATAGAATTAAAATTTTAAACTAACAAATAAAACATAAATAGATCCATACCTTCTAAAAGTTTTTATCTCCCAAATTAATGCATGGACACACTTGCTAATATAAGCTTAAACAACTTGAATAAAGCCTTGTTTGTCGTCCTATGGCAGCCAAGACGGTCCAATCAAATAGTCAATCATTCATAGAGGCTGACGACAGTAAAATTGGAATTCAACTCGAGACGACAAGTTGTGCCGCCGGGCTAATTAATTCATTGCAATTCACTCCTGCTTCAATGATAGTAGTAACTATCTAACCATAGATAATAGTCTACCGCACTTGCCAACCAGGAATCAAGCTCCTTTCCTGCATCCTCTTGCTGCAACCCACACCCAAATAACTTGACATGAAGTGCCTCCTCCTTACTCTTGGCCTTGCACTCTTAGTCTTCTACGGCACCGCTGGCGCCGACCAATTTACCTATGCCAGCTTCAGTAATGTTAGCCTCACCCTCGATGGCTCTGCCACGATCAAGCCGGATGGACTTCTGCAGCTTACCAATGGGATGGGGCAGGTCAAAGGGCATGCGTTCTACCCAGCGCCTTTGAGCTTCCACCAATCTGCCAACAACACGGTACAATCCTTCTCGGTCACCTTTGTGTTTGGCATAATCATGGACGGATCCAGCCCCAGCAACGACGGTATGGCCTTCTTCATCGCCCCCACCATGAATTTTTCAGATGCCTTTCCAGCTCAGTTCTTGGGACTCCTCAATCCACAGAACAATGGTGATCCAAAAAATCATCTCTTTGCTGTAGAGCTAGATACCGTCTCTAATGTTGAGTTTGATGACATCAATGACAACCATGTGGGAATTAACATCAATAGTCTCCACTCCAATATATCCTTTGTGCCCCAATTCTATGATAGTAAGAGTGGACAGCTGCAGGAACTGTCCCTTAGTAGCCATGAGCCGAAGCAAGTGTGGGTACACTATGATGGAGACTCAAACAAGATTAATGTGACAATTGCTGCCCTCGGTATGCCTAAACCCACATATCCACTAATGACAACCACCACCTATAACCTATCAGCAGTACTTACAGAGACAACTTATATAGGCTTTTCAGCGGCCACGGGCAACTTTGGTGGAACACAACATTATGTGCTTGGTTGGAGCTTTGGAATGGGAGGGCCTGCTCCAGCCATCGACATCGCCACACTACCTCAGCTGCCTCAAATTGTTGCAAAGTCTCACTCCATTTCAAAGAAGACTGTTTCTCTGATAGCTGTTGCTATTACAGTAATTTTCCTGACAGTGGGCACTATTGTCTATCTTGTGCGAAGGCGGTTCATAAATGCTGATTTTTTGGAAGATTGGGAGATTGAGTTTGGACCACATAGGTTCTTATTCAAGGACTTGTTCCAAGCTACCGAGGGATTCAAAGACAAACATCTTATCAGTAGAGGTGGATTTGGACAGGTGTACAAGGGCATACTTCCAACATCTAAGACCGAAGTCGCAGTGAAGAGGGTGTCCCATGAATCAAGGCAGGGCATGAGAGAGTTCATTGCCGAGGTTGTTAGCATTGGTCGTCTACGACATAGAAATATCGTGCAATTACTTGGCTACTGTCGACGTAAAAGAGAACTCATCTTAGTCTATGAGTACATGCCAAACGGTAGTCTTGACAACTACCTGTATACTAGTGATCATAGGCATCATGTTGGTTGGCACGAGAGATTTCAAATCATCAAGGGTATAGCATCAGGCCTTCTCTACCTCCATGAATCCTGGGAACAAGTGGTCATCCATCGAGATATTAAGTCAAGCAATGTGCTCCTCGACAGCGATATGAATGGGAGGCTAGGTGATTTTGGTCTGGCGAGGTTATACAATCATGGTACTGACCCACAGACAACACGCATGGCTGGTACCTTCGGATACATAGCTCCAGAGTTAGCACGTACAGGTAAAGCATCCCCTCTAACAGATGTGTTCGCTTTCGGCATACTCCTTCTCGAGGTTACCTGTGGAAGAAGGCCCATTGAGGGAAGAGCACAAGATATGCCATTCATATTGGTGGATTGGGTGACCGATCATTGGCACAATGGATCACTTATGGAGGCTGTGGATAGTAGGCTCCAAAGTGACTATAACACTGATGAGGCATGCCTGTCACTTACACTGGGATTATGGTGCTCACATCCACTGCCCAATGCAAGACCCAGCATGCAACAAGTCTGGCACAATGGAGTACCTCGAAGGTGACCTTCCTGTTCCTGAGTTTATACCAATGGACGTAGAAAGCAAAACGGGCTTCGACACACACATCATATCACATCAATCAGACATCGGCACAATGTCTGGTCTCTCTGGAGGAAGATGATGCTCATGCTACTTTGGTTGTTATTCCTACTTTGTAACTTTTGGTATATGTGCATCGGTGCACAGCATTTGGCTATCACCTTGGAACTCTGTTTCTGGCCGACATACATAAAGGGGACAATTGTGCAACTGCCCCTGTTTTGAAGGCTAATTGCTTTCGTTTACCCTTATTTTTTAACTTTGCTCATTTGCTTTTGTTTTTCGTTCTTTGAAGCCACCGTTTGCCCCTCTTTTCCTAAACCGTGAGCTGGGGTTAGATAATGGCCAAAAAAAATGCTGGGAGAAAAAGGAAAAAGAAAAAGGACTAAACTACCCCTTATCCATCCCTATCCTCCCACCTCGTACCTTACGTTTTGTTTACGGAGCTCACGTCCGCGCGGCGAGGGGGGAGACATGGCTCCGATGGTGGCGGAGGCGGGGTGGCCGGGATCCAGCAGGTCAGCGGCCGGACTCAGTGGGGGGGGGGCTCCGGCCTCCGGCCAGGCGGCGGGCGACCTCGGCGGCAGGCGGCCGGGCCGGGGTCTCTCGGCGAAGCGGGCGTGGCCAGCGGCGAGGGGGCATGCGCTGGCGGCGGGTGAGTCCTGCGCTGGGCGGCGGCGGAGTCGGGCAGCGCGAGGCCGGCGGCGGAGGCGGGCGGCGTGATTCCGGCGCGGCGGAGGCGGGCGTCGCGCGGCCGGCGAAGCGGTTCGATCGTCGTCGCCGCCGCAGCGGCTTGACGCGCGGTTTGCCGGCCGCGCGTGCGTCGCGTGCGTGGTGGCGGCGGCGGCTTGCTGGCTCACCAGCGCACCAGCGCCGGCTCTCATGGAAGGCGGTGGTTGTTGCTCAGCCAGGGGAAGAGGAGGAAGAAGAAAGCGACACATGCCCCCCCCTCCCCGTGTCGGTGAGACGAGGGAGCCGAGGGTATTTGTGTCTTTTGACCCTTCCCTTAACACCGTTAAGTCTCTTTCACAGAATAGGGGCAAGGAGGAGCTTCGGGTTCGAAAAATAAGGGCAAACACGCAAAGTTAAAAAAGAGGGGCAAATGAGCAATTAGCCCTCAAAAAAGGGGGCAGTTGCACAATTGGCCCAACATAAAGAAACTTAGATATGGATGCTCCTTTCTGATTCATGTACTTGTGGACCTATGGTTTGTTGTGTGTCATGTTGTAGAACAAACATCTTCACCTTGTTTGGTGCTCTCATCATCCAAATCTTATTCCTTTGGTCCATGTATACCTGTCGCCTTCCAGATTAGTCCCCACTTCAATAATTCGGCCACTTAATATGCTGTCATTGGTCCATGTATACATGTCAGTTCATTATTAAATTAACTAATATACTGTTTCAGTATAATGTAGTTTATGTTTCATCAGTCCATGAGGTTTTATAAGCAGGAATATGAATCATTGCTTTTTTTGTTTCAGTGGTACAAAAGTTCAATAGAACAATCTAAAAATGAAATAAAAGTAGAGAAACAAATACAGACTGTTTTAGCTAGCTGTGTCCTTGCCCTTGTTTATACACTAAAAAATAAACAATAAAGAAGTCGTGATTAGCTAGGAAAAGTAAAATAAGTAGAAGAATTAAAAATGAAAAAAAAAACGAGTGGGAACAATCAAAACAAAAAGGAGAAGAAGCAAAAGGGTGCTAAATGTCCAGGCCTGGCTAAAACAAGCTATGTATGGCCCCTGAGCTTCACCTTGCAAATTTTTGAAGGATAGATCAAGGCGGAGGAGCGACGATGAATTACCTAAATGTTCTAGGATCGATCCTGATAAACTATTATGGGCAAGGTACAACTCCTGCAAGTCAGTAAGGCTGCCTAAGTCATGATGAATGGTACATTCTGTTTGTTGTTTGTCAAATTCAGCAGAGAGAAGCCTGCCATATTGCTGAAAGTAGTAGGTATGTTTCCTTGGAATGAATTATCGTCCATTAACAAGAATCCCATGACTTTGCAGTTGCCAGTGGTCTCAGGTATCTCGTCAGACAATTTGTTTCCATTCAGCAAGTTGAACGACAAATCAAAAGTTATTGAAATTGATGGTAGATGCATAATGTCGTTTGGGATAAAGCCAATTAAACTTCTTATGTGACAAATCCAAGACCCAAAGTTTGCTCATATTACGAATCATGGGTGGAATTGGCCCCTCAAGCTGGTTCAGTTTGAATCCCTATGCTTTCAGGAATTATACCTGTGAGTAAGTTTTTGCTGAAAACAAAGCACCTGAAGGTTTCCAAAATTTCCGATCTCGTACAGGATGACACCAGTCCGTAGCCAAAGGAGGTTGGTGGATAAATTAGACAAAGAGAAGTTGGCAGCTTCCTGCCGACTTGTATCTACTCTCACCTAAAATCAAAATATATCAAGTCCAATGTTACAAATACATAGAGTCTGTTGTAAAATAAAAAAGTATTTACCATATCAGTCAAAAGATCATGCATGCATCAACCAAATCTAGAAAAAATATTTTTTATTTTTAAAATATTCCCTATTTATCCTATTTTATAAAAATAAAAATTAATAAATATACATTTCTAGGAGGTAATAGTTTATCGTGACCGTCCAATCGAAATCAATGAACGGCTCATAGTCATTTGGGGTACCGCAGCAAAGCCCAACAAAAATAAGTCATGATTAGCTAGGAAAAGTAAAATAAGGAGAAGAATTAAAAAAAGAAAACAAGTGGGAACATTCAAAACAAAAAGGAGAAGAAACAAAAGGTGCTAAATATGCTGTCTAGGCCTGGCTAAAACAAGCTATGTTCCATCCACTGAGGAGGATTTGTAACCTCTTGCAACTGTTCAAAGAAGCAACAAATTCTCCATTCTTGCTCATTGTGTGCCTTTAAAATTCGTCAGCATTGAATTCCTGTAAACGTTCCTATCAAAAGTAGTCCTATAATCAAAGCGTAAGTACTCCGCCACCGCATAGAATGATTGATAACACCATTGCACCAAACAAGCAGTCCCTTTCGACTAGTACTTGGAAGACTGAAACTTACACCCGTCATGACAGGTTACCTTTGATTTCTGTACGTCTGAAACTCCAACCCACAAATGTGGATCTCTGTGCTTCACTCATCAAAGAAGCCAGCAACCATGCCGCTTGTGAGAACCCGATGCCTCCTCCTTCCCCTCCACTTGCTGCTGCTGTCTTCAGCTTGGATAGGCCATGGTAGCGACGAGGGAGCTCTTCTCGCTTTCAAGGCCAAGATCACTGGCCGCTCCGGCGTGCTGGACTCATGGAACCAGAGCACAGGCTACTGCAGCTGGGAAGGAATATGAAGATTATGTTTCAATATAATTCGGCCACTTAATATGCTGCCATTGGTCCATGTATACATGTCAGTTCATTATTAAATTAACTAATATATTGTTTCAGTATAATGTAGTTTATGTTTCATCAGTCGACATGAGGTTTTATAAGCAGGAATATGAATCATTGCTTTTGTTTCAGTATAATGTAGTTTATCGTCCATTAACAAGAAACCCATGACTTTGCATTTGCCAGTGGTCTCAGGTATCTCGTCAGACAATTTGTTTCTATTCAGCAAGTTGAACGACAAATCAAAAGTTATTGAATTTGTGTGCCTTCAAAATTCGTCAGCATTGAATTCCTTTAAAAGTTCCAATCAAAGTAGTCATATAATCAAAGCGTAAGTATCCCACCACCTCATAAAAAGTCTGAATCTTACACGTCATATAATCAAAATTCGCACCAATCAAGTAGTCCCTTTCAACTAGTACTGAAAGTCTGAATCTTACACGTCATGACAGGTTACCTTTCTGTACATATAAAACTCCAACCCACAAATGTGGATCTCTGCGCTTGACAGGTTACCTTGCTGTACTGAAGCAGACACCAAACATGCCACTCGTGAGAACCAGATGCCTCCTCCTACCCCTCCAGCTGCTGCTGCTGTCCTCAGCTTGGATGGGCCATGGAGGCGACGAGGAAGCTCTTCTCGCTTTCAAGGCCAAGATCTCCAGCCTCTCCGGCGTGCTGGACTCGTGGAACCAGAGCACAGGCTACTGCAGCTGGGAGGGCGTCACCTGCAGCAAGAGACAGCCGTCGAGGGTTGTAGCTCTGGACCTCAGCGCCCAGGGGCTGACCGGCACCATCTCCCCTGCCATTGGCAACCTCACCCTCCTGCTCTTACTGAACCTGAGCACCAACACCCTTCAAGGAGAGATCCCTCCCAGCATCGGTTCCCTGATGCGCCTCCAGCGCATTGACCTCAGTGACAACATGCTTACCAGTGTCATCCCAAGCAACATCAGCCGCTGCACCAGCCTCCGTGAGATGTACATCTACAACAACAAGGGGGTGCAAGGAAGCATCCCAGCTGAGATTGGCAACATGCCATCACTCTCAATTCTGATCTTTGTTCGATTTGCGGCATCACCGGAACTATGCCGCCATCTCTCGGGAATATTTCCCGCTTGACCAAGCTATCATTGTCGACGAACTATCTGGAGGGATCCATCCCAGCAGGCATCGGCAACAATCCATACCTGGCTGTCCTTCAGCTCTCCATTAACAATCTCTACGGTTTGCTTCCGCCTTCCCTGCTGTCCAACCTATCGTCTCTTTATTACTTTTATGTGGCAGAAAACAAGCTGCAAGGCCATCTACCATCCGATTTTGGTAATGGCCTCCCGAGCATGAAACAGATTGGGATTGGAGGAAACCAATTCACCGGACCTCCGCCACAGTCAATAACCAATCTCTCTAGGCTCCACGAAGCTCTATGCAGGATTCAACAGTTTTCTTTGGAACTGTTCCATCCGAATTAGGCGGACCGCAAGATCTTCAGGTGTTTGTTCTAGATTTCAATATGTTCGAGGCGAACAACGGCGAGATTGGGAATTCATAGCCTCTTTGACGAACTGCGGCGAGGTTCGATCTTGCGACCATTGAGGCAATCGGTTTTGCGAGGGGAAACTACCAAGTTCGGCCGGGCTAATCGACTAGCAACCTTCGATTGGTTTACGGACTCCCGGCAATTACATATCTGGTGTCATCCCATCGACATAGGAAATCGGCAAGTCTTGCCAACCTTGATTTCGATGACAACATGCTCGGTGGGGCCATTCCGAGAGCATAGGGAAGCTTACACAATTGATCCAGCTGTATCTCGTATTCCAACAACTTATCGGGACACATACCGTCCTCTATTGGGAACCTAAGTGCTCTATCTGAACTTAATGCAAGTGGCAACAGCTTGGAGGGGTCAATTCCACCAAGCATTGGAAATTTGAGAAAACTTTCAGCCCTAGACCTGTCAAGTAACAAGCTTACAGGTGTTATTCCAAACGAAATTATGGAGCTATCGTCAATCACAATATCTCTTTCTCTGTCTTACAACTTGCTGGAAGGACCACTTCCTTCAGAAGTAGGTAATTTGGTAAATCTTAAGCAGCTCATCCTATCAGGAAACAAACTGTCGGTGAGATACCTAATACCATTGAAACTGCAGAGTCATGGAAATCCTAACCATGGATGACAATTCATTCCAAGGAAGCATACCTGCTACTTTGAAGAACATGGCAGGCCTGACTATACTTAATTTGACCAACAACCAACTGAATGGCAGCATCCCTAGCAACCTAGCAACCATCACCTACTTGCAGGAGTTGTACCTTGCTCACAATAATTTATCAGGAGTAATACCGGAACTCTTTGGTAATTTAACAGTGCTGCTCCATCTCGATCTATCCTTCAACAATTTACAGGGTAAAGTACCAACAAACGGTGTTTTCAGAAATATTACTGGACTATCAATTGCGGGGAACAGGGCATTGTGTGGTGGAGTACCACAGCTCCGCCTACCAAAATGCCCAAGCTCTAGTGCAGAAAAGGATAAGAAAGACATGACAAGGTCCCTAATGATTGCAATCCCAACAGTAGCAGCTCTCCTGCTTATACTTTTGGGGCTTGTTTGGTCTGGATTTCTTTACCGGAAATTATTCAAGACAACACCTAAGGAAGAAATAGCAGCTCAAGAAGAAATAGCAGCTCAATTCATTGAGAGAGAATTTCCAATAGTTCCATATAAGGATATAATGAAAGGAACGAATGGTTTTTCAGAATCAAATATTCTTGGACAAGGAAGATATGGTACAGTATACAGGGGCACTCTAGAAAATAATGAAGCCATTGTTGTTGCTGTTAAGGTATTTAATGTACAGCAAGCAGGGTCCTACAAAAGCTTCCAGGCTGAATGCGAGGCATTAAGAAGAGTGAGGCACCGATGTCTTGTAAAGATCATTACATGTTGTTCTAGCGTCAACCACCACGGTCAAGACTTGAGCAATAGTGTTTGAGTTCATGGCTAATGGCAGTTTAGATAGATGGATCCACTCAAATTTTGAAGGCCAAAATGGACAAGTAACACTCAGCTTGTCACGAGAGGTTGGATATTGCCGTGGATATTGTGGATGCTTTGGATTATCTCGCACAATGGTTGCAAGCCACCGGTCATTCATTGTGATCTCAAGCCAAGCAATATTCTTCCACTACACCACAACACCGAATCACCATTAGATTGTCGACCCTAAAAATTTTCTTTATCGATGGATGACTGGACGCTAAAGATTAGTAAGAGAAGATCCGACGCTAAACCTTCATTTAGCGTTTTAGCATCGACGCTATAGGTATCTAAATTCAGCGATTGATGATCGACGCTAAAATTAGATATAGCATTTATCATGTCGGACGCTAAAAAACAGGCCCCACACCGGATCACAGGCCCTATCTCCATAAGTAGCCCAACTAAGTCATATTCGCCCAACTCTCCATTTGCTCCGCCTTGGCCTGTTTGGCCCAATCCATAGCGTGGCTCGTAGCCGCCGTCGATACGATCGGACAACTCACGCGTTCTTCGTTCACCCAAGAAAATCGGTCTCCATTTGGATACCCGAACCCTAGCTTCTTTCACCTATCTCCCGTAGGGACGCAGGTCGGTGACATTGCCCGGTGACATTCCCCCGTGACATTGAGTCACTGGCGTGTGGGACCCGCGTCTTTCGGGCCCACGTGGGTCCCACACGCCGATGACTCAATGTCACCGGCAATGTCACCGGGCAATGTCACCGAATCTCAGTCCCTCCCGTAGCACCACCTCCCCACACATAGCGGCGGCGCGCTTGGCATCTGCATCGGGGACGGGGAAGACAGCCAGGAGCCCGCGTCACGGAGAGAGCGGGGAGCCGCGGCACGGCGAGAAGGCAACAGCTGGGCGGTGTCTCCTTCGTGAGCGAGCAGCGGCGGGCGGCATCTCCTGCGTGGGACCTCTTTGTGCCAGCCCGAGGCGGAGATGGCCGGGAGAGCCGCCGGATGCAGCACGTGGAGGTCACATCACCGGCAGCCATGGTCAACGCGCAGAGGTCGCGGCTCCGGTGGCTGAGGGCGTCGCATGGATGTCGCAGCCCCGACGGCGGCGGGCGGCGCGCAGAGGTCATAGTCTCGGCAGCCGATGGTGGTGGCGAGCATAGGTTGCGGCCCAGCGAGGAGGCGTCGACTTAATTGTAGATCCGTCTCCACTGAGCCATCAGCACGGTAAGTCCTCTCTGTCTTCCTCCGTTGTGTTTTTTTTTCTCCACATCCGTAGGCCATAGAGTCACTTGCAAGTTGCAACACTTGTGACGAGTTCAATAAATTAGGTACTGAGTTATCCTTGCAGATCTAGAGGTGTGTCCAGTGTATACGTGTATATCAAATTCGATTGTAACATCATGAGACCTGCTGACTCAAAATGTGTATACCTGTATATCACCATCGATTTGGATTTCTCTACAGAATACATGTGTTGTCATGCTATTTAATTTGGCTACCATGCTATCTTAATTAGGACGCCTGCATAGTTAGCACTTTGCTTTACGTCAAGTCATAATTTGCCTGTCTGCATAGTTAGCACTTTGCATAATTTGCTTGCCGAGATAGTGAGTCGCTCTTCACAACTGTTGGTAAGCTATTTATTTATTGGTGTCACGGCTTATAATCAGTTACTTGACGAAGCCCAAACATTGCTCCTAGCAGCGTGTTTGTACTTGGTAGTACTTTAGTTCCTTAATTGGTATGTTTGGGTCAATTGTTACAGCAGCTAGAATTGATTCCTCAATTTCATTTGATATTATCATAATATTGTTACAACAGGCATTTTGAGGTTGGTTTAGTTTGATGATATTAACTGTATTGAAAAATTGCTGAGCTAATTCTGGATTTCTGTCAAATATGATTTCAACAAAAGTGTGGCTTTCCACATAAACAAAATAGTTTTATCTATAGCCTTTTAGATAGATGATGTTATGGAAGTCTTAATCATTCTATACCTTACAAGTAGAGCAATAATATGAAATGAGATTAGTTATTAAGATCTTTTGTCCATGACTAAAAATGACAGCTAGCTGCTCATTTTGGATTTCTGTAAATAAACGAATACATATAACTATTGATGCTATTATTATTTCTACATTTTTCTTCAGCAACTGATTGTGCCTTCTTGGGCAAACGCCATGGAATTTCTAAATGTACATGAGCTGGTTAGTGATGGGAAGTTTGATTTCTACCGAACTTGAGTTAGTTGTATTTCCTGCTATAAATTGGGCATGGGTATGTTGTTTTGCAGGTTATAAGGTGATGCTATCCTCCTTCAGATTCAGTTAAATTATCAGGTAGAACATTACATGCTTTTCTGCTCTATATTTTCATTCCTGGTGATGAAACTGCTATTAATAATAAGAGGTACAACTTAAGGCAATAAAGGGACATTTCTTGTGTGATATATGAGTCTACACTTTACAGATTTGGAAAATGTCATAGGATTGTATGCAGGGAACTTGTATAGGTGAGTTTACACTATTAATATGTTTTTCAAACATAAAGTAGAGGTGAGCATACTGTGTGGTTAGTATTGAAGATTGACCTGTGAGCACATGACTTGCTACACTTATCTTGATCCTCTCAGATTTTATAGGCTGAAGTTGTACTTAGAAAGCTACCTATTTGCTTATCTATTAATAGTGTACCAGTGTAATCCAGTGTTTCATATTGAAATTAGAAAGTTTTTGTGAAGATTGCGTGTAGAGAATGTGAAGACATGTAGACTATCAAACTAATATCTTTAGTTTTTATTTGACTTCTTAGATATCTCACATTTCTAATGCTCTCAGCTATTGTTTTGGGTGTTGGGCCTCAAAACAATGTCACTACCTCTGGAATTTTTACTACAATTGTGCAATAATAACTTATATCTGTTTAGGAGTGGATTTCAGCTGAATGAATGAACTCAGTATATGTTGTCTTGATGTGAAAACAAGTAGGAAAAACTCAATACCATTTTTGCATTGTGTTCTGAAAACTGCAGTGTGTATAATTCTGCCTGAAAAAATATTTTTGTAATTAAATGTTCTTTTCTGTGAATCTTGTTAATGTAAAAGTTGTATATAACTTACATATCTATGCTGTCCTAAAATTTCGTGATTTTAGACCACCAGACTTGGGAGTTATGATTTTCTGAAGTTCCCTGTCAGGATTTCGCCGAGTCCTGAGCATTCATGTTTTTGACCTTGTTAACTGATGAACTAGATCTTGTTGATAACTACAAAGTTGTTAAAGAACATAAATTTTGGTGCACTAGAACCCTGGATGTGAAGATCTGTTTAAAATTACGTTTCACAGATTTTCATCTTGTAAAGTTGATAGTCTAGGATTGCATTTCAGGATTTAGGCTTGAAAGCTACAGCAGTCCATATGCATAGTCATAGGCAACATTGGAACCCTCAATTGCCTTTTCAGTTCAAGGTAAAGCTCTTCCAAAATAGCAGCGATGCTCCCTTAGACCATGCTGAGATACATGGTGTGTGATGTGTAATACTTCTTACTATTCCATGGTTTATTAGTACTTCAGTAATAGTGAGATTAGGCTCATACAATGGTGTTTACATTTGGTTGAACCATTTGGAAGGCCTAGTTTGGATGATCATGTTTTATAGTCGAGGCAAAGAGACTCAGCTTTGTAACATTAGCATAGTGAGAAAGTTCTCACCATGCATGGTTGGTTTGCAATATAGCTCCTTCTAAATTTACTGGCAGTCCGTAGCACTTCAATTTTCTACTAAACACAATTCCAATAACTTGATTTTAACTTGAGATTGGTAACTAGTTTCTGATTTTCATATTTGACATATGCACTTCCTAGAGCTCAATAATATTTCCCATATGTAGCCATGCTTGTAGCACAGAATGTTGCCGTAGTGTCTAAAAATATATTGATTTTCCAGTAGTGTCTGCACTAGCTTCAGTTTAGACTGTGTGTACACTCATTTGTTGAATTGCACAGCCACTACATGATTATGGTAGCAAATGCAGTAAAATTTTCAGTGTAAAAATAGACTTTCAGTAAGGCTTTCATCAATTCACTACAGGTCACAGCCTTACACAATGCAGCATTTTGTACACTCAATATGTTTACTTGCTCCATTAATTTTTAAGCCAGTTCCCTGCAGTTGCAGCAACTCACTGAGCCCACCACTCTGTACTTTTCAGCCAGCAAGCTTAAGATGGAAGCCAGCCTGTGGTTGTAGGAGTCAGAGCACCACTGAACCGAGAACATCACGAGTAAGTGTAATATAAGAAATGAATTACTGCATTTTCAATTAAGAAGATAGGTGAACCATCTTATATTGTTATCGCAATTATTGGATCGTGGGTGATGACGCTGGACACCACCTGCTTGGCACTGTATATTTTCTCGACTTTGCTGTTCAGTAGTACTATTGTCTTTGTTTGCTTGACTTGATGGCACAATTCTCAGCTGAATATTTGCTTTTCATTTTACGTGACTAGTAAAGACTTCTTGTTTATTGATTAGTTGAGTCTCATAATGTAATATTAGACTAAAAATGTCTAATCCAGCTCCTATTGCCTTACCTGATTGTTCATATATTGTTCTCTGACTAGTGTCCTGCATTCAGGTCTGTTTTCAAACAGAGGTGAGCTGAGGTACTGATAGTTCCAACGTCTTCCCTTGGATCCAATCTATGAAGGTGAGCTACCTATCCTCTCACACCATCAGATATGGATGCATACAGTTGTGAAAAATTAGTAGGGATATAGCTGTTGGTTTTGTTTTGATCATTCCATTCAGGGCCTTGGACCTCTATAGATTAGTGCTCCTTGTTAAGTCTAGGATGTTGAGGTGTCATGCTAGCTTTTTCATTTAGTGGACGTGATGCTGCAGGCACTATTTTATACCAGTACATATGTTTGCAGTTCTGATT
Organism: Hyparrhenia diplandra; assembly: GCA_015847255.1. Classification (NCBI taxonomy): domain Eukaryota; kingdom Viridiplantae; phylum Streptophyta; class Magnoliopsida; order Poales; family Poaceae; genus Hyparrhenia; species Hyparrhenia diplandra. The sequence goes on from JADLZK010008570.1 coordinate 347,906, forward strand.
TCTAAATTGTGCACTATTTTTCACTTGTAGATAGCTCATCTATGTACCCTATGTATCTTTGGATTACCAAAATATCTTCATTTACAAAGCTAGGTGAGTAAAACTTCAAGTCCCATATACCCTTGCAAAAGATAAAATTGAACTAGAGAACTAGTGTTTGACATGAAGGGTAGCCAATACAGTGACCCCTCTGAGAGATAACCCCTCTGTTATTTTTTGGTATACTCCAATCCAGCCAAGTCTTTCAAATCCCTTAACATAGCATTAATTTTTGACCTATGCCATAATTTTACATCTAATACTTGGTGTTGTCAACATGCTTGGCTTGTTCTCTCAGTACTAACACTTTTAGGCTCTAGCTTGACTATTCTTGATTGTTCTTTGTTCCCGGGTGCACTCATGTTGCGATAGATGAGAATTGCAGTTCGAAGGAAAGCAAACTCAAACTCATCATGTAGGACAGCTTGGGTTGTGGCAGTGTCTGCTACAGTTTTTAAACTACAAATTACAGTAGCTTGAACTCCTACAATTGCAGCCATAGTTTTTGAACTACCACTAGTGTTTGTAATGGTTGATCTTATATATATATATGTCTCTGTGAGTGTTTGGATTAAATGAATGAATCTATTTGTATGAGAAATGTGCACAATGATGTTACTTTTGCATTAAATTGCGACCAAATGGCTTTTTTTTTTTTTTTAAATGCATTGAAATGATCCCATCGAACCATCGACGCTAAAAGCACTTATAATGTCAAGCTATCGACGCTATAGTGTATTGGCATGCTATCGACGCTATATAGTGCTGGCATGCTATCTGACGCTAAAGAATGTTCAGCACATCAGACCATCGACGCTATAGGTCTGGTCTGACGCTATAGGTCTTTAGCGTCGGGACTTACAGCGTCGGCTGAAGTCTGACGCTATATGTTCTCGGGGTCAGAATGTCTGACGCTATATGTGGCTTTCAGCGTCAGACCATCCAATGGTAATTGGGGTGTTGTGGTGTAGTGTTCTCAATGAGGACATGAGAGCTCGTGTTGGGGATTTTGGCATTGCAAAAGTTCTAGATGAAGAGGCAATCAAATATCTTGCATATTCTGGTAGCACTATTGGAATAAGAGGTTCTATTGGATACATTGCTCCAGGTAACTAATATATGATGTTCCCCTTATGTTTTACATTGTAGCATTTATCCCTACTAGTCCATCAACATAAGAGACATAATGGTAGAAATTCAAGGCTAATTTAGGTACACAGCTAATTTGAGGCCTCTACGTTACTCAAGAGATGCACTAGCAAAAAAGTAAATTCTAAAAATTCCCATGCTAGTATCTGCTGTCCAACACCTGTTTCTGATTGGCAGCCATATAAACATATTGCACTTCTTAGGAGCCACTTTAGCTCTTGCTCAAAGAGATCCATTGCCAAGGTCTTCCATAGCCGACGCCAAGGCTCGAAGGTCGATAAAACTCAGAATTTAGGAAGCACATCAAGGGGGGTATGGTACTGGTGGGGTAACACTAAGAAACGACATTTAATGTTTCTCATATATACCACGTAGAATTTCTGAAACAATTTAACTTAAGAACCAATAGGTTGGTAAAAATATGGACTTGTGAGTTACCTTTTGTAGAAATTGCAATGAATGAGAGGAGTTAATTAGTAGTACCGTCTGAAGTTGTTCTTTCCTGGGCCAAGAGATATAATGTATGAGAAAAATTAGCTGTAGCATATTTTGAAATCAGTGAAAGGAGTTTTTTTTTTTTTTTTGGTATGTGTGTGTGTGGGGGGGGGACGAAAGGACAAATCTGAGATGCAGCAATTCATGTTTTCGCTACTTACAAAAAATAAATTATGGACTACTATAGAATTTTACCTTGGGTAAAATAAATTTCACATATAAGAAAGGTCTGACATCCTTGCTTGAAAGCCACTCCCACTTTGTAAGATTTCCATGGCAAATATGTCAATTATCATATCAATCACTGCATCAGGTCTAGAAGCTTGGTCTTGAACACCAAAATAGAAACTGTATTCTTGGGATATTGTTTCCCCGGTAGCATATTAGGAACTATTGTTGTACATGAGAATTGGTTCAAATAAAAATAACTGACAGAGGATTGTAAGCACAGATGAAAACAATTCTGTATACTTGTGTCCTATAAGTTTATGTGCATAGTGATTAGTGTTCCATATTTACTGATGCCAGTTCACAGTAAACTTTATTGCAAATCACAATAATAAAGAACTAATGGTTGACATATATCGCAACAGCATGAAGGGCATGGCACCATTCTTACTTTTTCTGTGTGGTTGCTATGTTTCTTCTCGGGTAGGCAAATATTATACGGTCACATGATTATGCAAGTGTATATATAGTATCAGGGCCATTTATTCAGTTTGAATGCAATTACAAAGATTCGTATTTGAAATTTCAGATTCCCTATTGCAAGAACAGAACTGAGAGGGAGTACTCAGAATTTAAACATGCAAGTGTATATATAGTATCAGGGCATCCATTTGTCTTAACTGGAAGTATGGACAAACGGTAGTACTCAGAATTTAAACATTGTTAAATCTCCATTGCAGTTACTAAAGAGCACAAACTTGAGTGTACCCCTGTGCAAAGCAATAGCTGTTCATTGCAAATATATAGGATTGCAGTATTGAGGAGGCAGCATAACCATTTTCTGTTGGAACACAACAACTGTTGAATCAAAATTGTAAAACAATATTGAGAAATGAATGAATGGTAATCTTGAGAAAGCAAACATTTGAGCTATCTGCAGACATGCAACAGCCGAGGAAAAATCTGAATGAATATACCTAAATAGCTATAAAAACAGGAAACTGTGGCTGTAACCTAAGTGTTATACGCGCGATCATTTGCAAGAAGATCAGTGTATGGAGTTCTCTTGCTTTCAGTGTTCGAAGCAACTGAACATCACAATTTAAAATTTGTTAAATTGTGGCCCCATTTGAATATTTGACCAGATAGGCATCCTGGAATATAATGTGGAGAAAGCAGAGGCCTTTTGGCCACTGGCGGACGCAGTATATGGACATGGGTGTACAGATGTACACCCAATAATTTGGAGAAAAAAATTACAGCTACTATATATGCATAAACATGTATACAGCATATATAATAATATAATATATATAGACCAAATTCTGTATGATTCCAAATAGGCCTCCCGTCCACCACTCCACCATTAGTTGGGCCGGCCAGCTAGCTCAAGAAGACATCATCTCTCGATTTCAAAAGCCGCCTCATAGAGAAATTTGTAATGTTTCTTTTATTAGTTGATACTTCATAGATATTATATGTATTATTAATTAACTGTACTAATTCGCCTAAAAAGAATAATTGTACTAATGTACTATGCTCTACTACTGTTTGCTTTGAATTGATGAATATTTAGCTTTACATATGCCATGATGGTTTCGTTCTGTATGTGCATATGTGTAGTCTGTACACCCAATTTTCAATTCCTGCGTCCGCCACTGCTTTTGGCCATTCCACCGAGCACCTGAAGGGCGCAGAGAACCAAGAGCAAAGAACACAGCAGAATCACAATGCGTAGAGTTGAAGGAGAAGCAACTAAGGATACACCACCATGCTATCAACGTAAGGAGTTTGGAGCGTAAGGGAAAGGAAATGGCAGATTACCTCGCATGTACGCCAGAACGGAACCCTGGAGCCATCCGAACCGCGTCGGGAGGTGTTCGCATGCGCGGGCTTCCTTGCACCGCCGCGCAGGTGGACGGGTCTGGTGGCTGTGCCGGGAGCGGCCGTGAGGTGCGACAGCGAGTGGAGGCAGCGGGAGGCGGCGAGGATGGGGCGAGGGAGGCGGAGTTTGGCGGAGGAGGCGCGGGGGAGGGAGGGGCGGCAGCGGAGGAGGGGCCGTGCCTTAATATTGTGTTCAAATATTAACAAATGAGAGACTTTCAAGTAAACTCGTGTAGATAGATAATTTCTGGTGTGGGGTAAAACAAAAAGTGCGTGCGTGTGTGGCGTAAATAGATAATTTAGATGAAGTTTATGTGTTAGTATTTTTCAAAATGATAGATGTAAGTTATTTACATACCGATGGAGGGGGTTACTTAATGTAACTGTGGATTGTTTTTCATCAAATACATACTTGATCTAAAAATATTATTGTTAACAATGACTAGATCCACTAAATTGATATCTAGATGCATTTAATTTTTTGTGTGAATTTCTTGGATTATATCTTTTAGAGCCTCTGCAATTATTAATGTTGAGGCTTCAAAATACTACTTAACTAATTAGGACCAGTAAGACGTATACCAAATATTCTTTGACCTCTCTACATGTCTCACGTTTCATTCTATTGCAGAATATGGAGAAGGGCTTGCGGTATCAACTTATGGTGATGTATTTAGTCTTGGTATCACTTTGATCGAGATGTTCACAGGAAAGAGCCCTACCGATGATATGTTTAGAGATGGAGTAAGCTTGCATTTTTACGCTAAGGCAGCTCTTCCTTACAAGGTTATGGAGATAGCAGATTCGAACATGTGGCTACACGATGGAGGAATAATAAGTAAAAATAGTGATACATGGCATGTAACAAAAACAAGGGAATGTTTGTCGGCCGTCATTCAGCTTGGGGTCCTTTGCTCAACGCAATTGCCCAAAGAACGCATGTCAATGAGTGATGCTAGTGTTGAGATGCATTCTATTAGAGATAAATACATTTGTAGTATAAAAATTAAGTGATGTTAGTTCATATTAGTTACAACTGCCTTATACTATCATGTTTCTCTAAATATATTGCTAAAGGCCATAAGGGCAAGTGTATTGGTGGTCTCACTGAGGGTCTCATGCACTGTCACCTAATTTTTGAATCAACTTAATCGGCAAGATCATGTAGTGAGTTTTCTTATAAGTTGTCTCATAGGAACTTACAATTCGATGATTTTGTCCATAAAAAGGATTGTTACCCGTTGTATGTTACGATGGTGTCAAAGTTGTCTCATAGTCCCACATATAGCCTATGAGGCGGTGTCGCGGGTTCGGAACCCTAGTCGTGTCACTTGTAGAGCGGATCGCAGTTTGGGATGAGCGAGACAAGGTGGACCGGGTGACTGGAGCGGTTGGCCCGCGCTAGACGCGGGGAGGGAGGGTCGATCCTCGTGGCAAGGCTGGTTCCTAGGCTACCTAGCCATGGCGTGAGGCGGCGGAGGAAGGGGGGGCGAGATGACAAGGTTGACAGGTGAGCTCAAGCGATCAGCAACGGGAGAGAGGGGAGAGGAGAGGCCTAGCTATCGGCGACTAAAGAGGGATGGATGTTGTTGACTACTTGGGGCCCACATGGCAATGAGATGGAGGTGGAAGGGCTCATTGCACATGGAAAGAGTAGGAAATTTTGTGTCGGGGAGAATTTAGCCAGTCCGGAGGTGGAAGGGCTAGGAAAGAATAAAGAGTAGGAAAAAATATTGCTGATCCAAATGTGTCAGGGAGAAAGAACATACAAAATTGGTTAACATAATTTGGATATAGTATAGGATATCTAAAATTGTCTTCTTGTTTTTAGGGTTGAGTTATAGGAAGCTGTTGGAGATGATCTTATTTTCTCTAGGAAAAAAATTAGAAACACTGGGAGATGATCTAACTTTTGTAGCCCTAGTTCATATATCCTAAAATAATTAAAGGATATTTTCTAATGGGCTAAAAGAGGTATTGAAAAAAAAATCCGTAATGCATTTGACTTACATACCACATGGATCTCTAACATAGCGCACATGCACCCGCACTGGTTTAATGGGCTGCGAAAGCGGGTTATCCGCGCGTGATGCTCGCCAGCCCACTTATGGCCCGCATGATATCCACCGTGAGCCAGTTGAGAGTCTCTCCACTCTTTTCCCCATTTTCACGCAAGCAGCGGCTGCTGGAAATCCCACTGCGGCTGCGGGGGGAGGAGACGACGGCGCCGGCGTGGGCCCCTCGTCGGATGGCGCGTGCGGGCGAAGCCGCGCCCGGCTCTGCCGAGCGGCTCCGCGCCGGTGCCGGTGAAGATTGCGCTCGGGAGGCCTTCAGCACGGTGGCGCAGCGGAAGTGGTGTGACGGTCTGGTGCAGTACGGCGGTGGCTCCGTCGCCCTTATGTGCGACGGCCGCGAGCGGAGCGGCACCTGATGCGCGGCAGGGGGACAGCTTCGGCGTCGCCCAGATGCGCGTGCATCGGCGGCGTGGCGGCGGTGGCACTATGGCAGGCTGGCAGCTCGTGCGTGCGAGCTCGCCTGATGGCTCGCCCGGCAAGGCTGCACGAGCGGACACCAAACCGAGGTAAATCATCCCGAAGCCATACATAATCCTTAGTGAAGTTAGGCTCTCAGTTTTGGGAAAACTGGGTTGGTGAATTTGGAGAGTTTCGTCTGAGATTTACATGATGCTCCTCCTACATCACATGCTAATCCGAACCTTGGCCCCTCAATGCACGTGAATTTTGCCACGATTGACATTATCTGAGGCTCGATTGTGCATACCCGTGACTAGTTAAGGAACAATTGATGTTATGCTCACTGATTTCATACACAACAAGGACTAAATCTGTGAGAAATTAAGCATCAAATTGGGCACAACGTCATTAATCAGTGGTTAATCATTACTATTAACTCAACCAAGGCACTATGCATGCAAAATTAGGGATAGCCAGAGACTTAATTATCTTGAAGCATGACTAAATAGGGCCCAGAACATCGTCAGCACAGCTAACAAAGCACAACAGAAAATGTTGTTGTTTGCTAGCTTTAGTACTGAGAGCGACAGCATGTTGCCAATCCCGGGTGGGATGCTTCGCTGCACTCCCTTGTTGCTGTAGATGCTCATGACACGGAGGCTGATGCAACAGCGAATGTTGCTCAGGATGACGCTGGTGAGCATGTTGAGGCCCAGGTCAATGCACGGAGGCGACATCTCCTGCAGGCCGTTGAAGCTGAAGTTCAGCGAGTGCAGGAAAGTGAGATTACCGATAGCAGGGGAGATGGTGCCGACGAGCCCCTGGAAACTGAGTTTCAGGCCCACCACCCTACACGGGTGCCTCCTACCCCAGCTGACGCCCTCCTAGCTGCGGTAGCTGGTGCTCTGGTTCCAGGAGTCCAGCACGCCGATGTGGCTGGAGATCTTGGCCTTGAAAGACATAAGAGGTACAATAGGTGTGGGCACTGCTAGCAGCATGAATTACTCCTACTTGCAGCCTCCCTCTCCCATGTGCCACAGGACCAGGACAGTACTAACATCAGGCTCCTCATCCAGACTGAGAAGACGACGACCGACTCGATCGTCCCTCTGCTTCTTGGCTGCTTGCTAACAATAATTCATAGCAGAATGTTGAGGAGGGGTGTACTAGATCAGAGAAATTAGGCATCAATTGGGCACAACATCGTTAATCCGTGACTAATCATTGTGATTAACTAAACCTAGGCCCTAAACATGCATAACTAGGTTTAACCCGAGATGATTAGGCATAACCACAGACTTAATTGTCTTAAAGCATGACAGTTCTCTCAGGATAATGAACATTTCTCTAGTATGGGCAACACAGCACCTTACCAACTGATATAAGGTCTACAACTCACAACCAAAAAAACAACCAAATATATTATATATGGACTTGATAATAAATTTAGTGAAACATGGTAGCCAATATATAAAGGCAGTGGTTACTGGTGCAATATGTCATCACTGAGCACTAATATACTTATCTCTGATAGCATGCATCTCTGTGGTAGCATCACTTATTGATAAACGCTCTGTGGGCAATTGCTTTGAGCAAAAGGACACCGAGCTGAATGATGGCAGATAAACATTTCTTGGTTCTTGTTATATGACTTGTATCATTACTATTGTTTGCTTCATCTTGCAGCCATAAGTTGGAATCTGCTATCTCCATAACTTTGTCTGGAAGAGCCGCCTCAGCATAACCATGTAGGCTCATACCATCTCTGAACATATCATCTGTTGGCCTCTTTGCCGTGAACATCTCTAGCAAGGTGATGCCAAGACTAAACATGTCACCGCAAGTCGATACCGCAAGACATTCTCCATACTCTGCATTGGATTAAAACATGAACACACGTAAGTATGTGCAATATCATGTCAAGCACATGGGAAACAAAACAACAAATTAGAGTTACCTGGAGCAATGTAACCGATGGTACCTCTTATTCCTAATGTGCTAGCAGAATTCACAGGATGTTTGCTTGTTGCTTCATCTAGAACTCTAGCAATTCCAAAATCTCCAACACGGGCCCTCATGTCCTGATTGAGAAGAATGTTACTCGGCTTGAGATCACAATGGATGATTGATGGCTGGCAACCGTTATGAAGATAGTCCAAAGCATCCACAATGTCCACAGCAATATCCAACCTCTGTGACAAGCTGAGTGCCCCTTGTCCGTCTTGGCCTTCTAAATTTGAGTGGATCCATCTATCTAAGCTGCCATTAGCCATGAACTCAAAGACTAATGCCCTGAAGTCTTGACCCTGGTGGTTGATGCTAGAACAACATGTAACGATCTTTAGAAGGCAGCGGTGCCTCACTCTTCTTAGGGCCTCACATTCAGCCTGGAAGCTTTTGTAGGACCCTGATTGCTGGACATTAAACACCTTAATGGCAACGACAATGGCTTGATTTTCTAGTGTTCCCTTGTATACTGTACCATATCTTCCCTTTCCAAGAACATTTGTTTCTGAAAACCCATCCGTTCCTTTCAGTATATCGTTGTATGGAACTGTTGGAAGCTCTATCTCTGCAAATTGTGGTAGCAAATATTTCTTTGGTGCTGTCTTGGACTTTCTGTGGTGAAATCTAACCCAAACCAGAAAAAGTAAGATGAAACTTCCGATTGTTGGGATTGCTATTCTAAGATACTTGGGTATGCCTTTCCTATTCTTTCTTGCATAAGAGCTTGGGCATTTTGGCAGGTGGAGCTGTGATATCCCCCCGCATAATGCATTGTTACCAACAATTGATAGTCCGGACAGATTTTTGAAAACCCCTCCTTTTGGTACTACACCTTGCAAATTGTTGTAGGATAGATCTAGATGAATTAGCGATGTTGAATTACCTAAAAGCTCTGGGATTCTTCCAGATAAATTGTTGTGGCCAAGATACAGCTCCTGTAGGTTGGTGAGGGTAGCCAGGTTGCCAGGGATGCTTCCATTCAGTTTGTTGTCCGTCAAATTAAGTGCAGTCAAGCCTACCATGTTCTTGAACGTAGCAGGTATGCTCCCTTGGAATGAATTGCTATCCAGTAATAGGTTTTCCATGACCCTACAGTTGCCAATTGTATCTGGTATGTCACCTGACAATTTGTTTCCTGATAGGGAGAGCTGTTCAAGATTTACCAAATTACCAACTTCTAATGGAAGTGGTCCCTCTAGCATGTTGTTGGACAGATCAAGAAGCATTGAGATCGATGGAAGCTCCACAATTTCATTAGGAATCAATCCAGTAAGATTGCCATTTGACAGATCTAGGAGTAAAAGTTTGCTCAAGTTTCCAATGCTTTGTGGAATTGGCCCCTCCAAGCTGTTGTGGCCTGCATAGAATTGAAGTAGTCTAGAAAGGTTTCCAATGGACGATGGTAGATGTCCTGAGAGGTAGTTTGAATCGAGGGCTAGCTGCTGCAATCGTGTAAGCTTCCCGATGCTTTCAGGAATGACCCCAGTGAGTAAGTTTTTGCCAAAATCAAGCGTCTCAAGACCTGCCAAATTTCCAATATCAGATGGGATGACACCGGATATGTTGTTGTTTTCAATCTGAAGAAACCGGAGATTAGTAGACAGATTAACCAATGATTCTGGCAGTTTTCCTGAAAACTTGTTCCATCCAAATGATAGGAGCTGTAATCTAGTACAGTTCACCAAAGAACCAATAAATTCCCACCCTTTCTTGTTATTTGATTCTAACATGTTAACACCCATAGCAAACACTTCAAGATTTTGCAATCTGCCCAATTCAGAAGGAACAAGTCCATTAAAATTATTTTGTCCCAAGTCAATAGACTGGATCGTGGAAAGATTGGTTAACGACAGCGGAAGAGATCCAGTAAATATGTTTCCTCCAAGCCCAAGCTTTTTTTGGATGCTAGGAATGCTTTTCCCCAGGTCAGTTGGTAGACTACCATGGAGCTGGTTGACAGCAACAGAAAAGAGAGAAACAGATGACAGGTTGAACAGGGAAGCAGGGAGCAAACCGGAGAGATTATTCTGGGTGAGCTGAAGGAAACGGAGATATGGATTATTCCCGATGCCTGCAGGGATTGATCCCTCAAGATAGTTGGCTGCCAAGGACAACACAGTCAGTCGGGAAAGGTTTGCAAGAGAAGACGGGATAGTTCCGGTGATACTGCAGTTGAACAGCCATAGACTTGAGAGGGATGGCATCTTGCCAATCTGAGCTGGGATGGTTCCCTGCAGTCCCTCGTTGCTGTAAATGTGCATCTCACGGAGGTTGATGCATCGGCTAATGTTGCTTGGGATGACACCAGTGAGCATGTTGGTGCCCAAGTCAATGCGCCGGAGGCGCCTGAGGGAACCGATGCTATGAGGGATTTCTCCCTGTAGGCCGTTGGAACTCAGGTTCAGCAAACGCAGGAAAGTGAGGTTACCGATAGCGGGGGGAGATGGCGCCGTCGAGCCCCTGGGAGCTGAGGTCCAGAGCGACCACCCTCCATGGGTGCCTGCTGCCGCAGGTAACACGCCCCCAGCTGCAGTAGCTGGTGCTCTGGTTCCACGAGTCCAGCACACCGGAGTGGCCGGAGATCTTGGCCTTGAAAGCGAGAAGAGCTGCCTCGTCAACATTATGGCTTGGCGAGGAAGCGGTTGCGCAGTTGGTTATGGTGGTGGAGAGCAGCAAAAGCAGCTGGAGGAGCAGCATCGCTGCTGAAGGATTTGAGCTAGTGCAGAGAATGGTCTCCTTCCCTGTGGTTGCATGCATTGTGCGTTCATGAAGTCCAAGGGATTGATAAATACTAGCATGCAGAGTGCGTCAACTTGACAACTTGGGCAGCGCGCGGCATTATTGGGTCAAGTTGCAAGTGCTCCACTCCACTCACAAACGGATCTAGCACGGCCTGGGAACTCTGAAGTTGATGGCTGCCGACGACCTCAAGATAGACCGGCCGATAAAAATCATCATATGCTGAGTGTTTGATGATTATTTTTGCTAATAAATATATATGTTCGGATGAAAGTACTTAAGTAGCATCAATATTTGTGTGACGCTTTATTTTGGAGGTCGTATGAGTGGCACATGTTTATAAAATTAAATTAATTCTCGAAGAGTTGTACGTCAACTTCACAACTTGGGCAGCTGTGCTTATTGTGCTCTATTTACGTGCGCGCCATTATTCCGCAAGTCCAGTAAACAAGGTAGTCAAATTCAGTTATGGGTCATTCGCCAAGTCCATTTCTCCACTAACCTTTACTACATATAATTTATAGTCCAATCATCTAGACGACCGTGCGTGGTGAAAAGGGGTTCTTTATTTGTACTGTACTAGTATAATTGAATTAACCGATTATATTTGGATTCATTTTTGCTTTTTTTTATCTAAAAATGACATAGAAATGATGTCATGGTTTCCTAAACAAAAAAAGAACTTTTTTGTAATTTTTTTGAAAGTTTTTTTTTTATTGCCCATAAATATTAAATATATCCAATATTTCTATTTATTGGTGACCACCGAGTTTTTAAAAATACACATAGAGAAAATTGTCACGGCCGAGCTCGGGAGGGCCGGCGGTGACGATGGCAGTGGTGGCGCTGGGAGGGCGGCTGCCCTAGGGCAGCAGCCGCGTGGGGGAGGAGGGGGTGTTGGAGAGCTGGAATATTTTCCTTTATTGCTTGCCTCTAAAAGATTACATCTCCCTTTGTTTATATAGCCCTTCTATGGGACTTGTATCTTAAGCAATCTCGAAGGTTTCCTTATATTTCCGGTATAATTTTACAAGCAATCTCTTATTCTTTTCCTAGTAGGAGACTCCCTTATAGATTAGGAATATCTCCTTCACAACAAAAGTCCTAATCCTAATACGATTCGATGATGACGTGGAGCGAGGGAGAGAGGAGGGGGCGGCCCTCCCCTCCCCCCGCCACGCGCCCCCCAGGGCCGGCCACGCCGGGCCGGGCCTCCCGGGCCCCCCTAGGCTGGCCCGATCCATCTTGTGAGATCTCCCCACCGTTCGCCGAGGCGACGCGAGGAGGCTGGCCCTATCCTATACTGTGAGATCTCCCCACCGTTCGTCGAGGCAGGAGAGAGAGAGAGCTGAAGTGACTGGTGAGGGTGAGTTACCGGGACCATAGCGTAGCTACAGCTGACCCATCCTGTCGTTGAAGTCGTTGACGGCTGAAGAGGAGTCATCATCGGAGTCGGGTGCGGGTCACCAAAGAAGACGCTGAACTTGTAGCTCGAGAGAGGGGGTGTATTAGTGGCTTGGCCACCCTTGCTGATTTCATGATGGCGTTGTTCAAGACGGCGTTCATCTCAATAGTCTGCTGGCAAACAGGCGGTGCAGGATGGAGTAGGTCATAGGAACAAACACCGAGCATGGATATGCCTGCAGAAGATGTGACAGATCAACGTGGCCGGTGTAGAGGTCAGGCAAAACAGGCGCCCGTAGAGGAGGTCATTTGGTTGTCGCCACCTCGTGCCCGAACTGGGGTGCTCGCGACCGAGGGCGCCGTTGGAGACGCTTGTCGATGCGCCAGAACTCTTGCCGTTGTCGCCGAAGAGAAGCACCGTGATGTCGCCCAACTTGATGCTCTCGGGCTCCAACAAGAGCATGATTCTTGCCGAAAGCATCCGAGGTGTCGTCGGAAGGTGAAATCTCACTGCAACGCTATGGGGAGACTCCCTTGTCCAAGAGAATGTCCTGAAGGAGAGTTGAGGCTGCTGGAACATAGTAGCGGTGAAAGTACCTGACGATGCCACTGTAGAGGGTCCACTCCGACACCGTTGCCTAAAGCTAGATGGCGCCTGTGATGATGGCCATCCGCTGGTTCATCGAGGCACTCGACAAAGCTCACTAAGGGCATCCCATGTTGCTCGGTCGTCGAACATCTCCATCGCTGTTGCCAAGCACGGGTGCTCAGCCACCTTGGCGTCTAGCGTCTTGTCGATGTCAGTGTCGATGTTGATGACGTTGCCGTTGTTGTAGTCGAAGTCGTGGAAGCTGGCAACCTCACGTGGTGGCGCCTCATGGTGCTGGTCATCGCATCGACGTGCAAGATTGATTGCCTCGTGCATCATGCGCGGCTCCTCCTAGGTGAGGACCTTGCGGAGAGCTTTGCGTAACCCACCGATGAAGACGTGGACGCGGTGCAGCGGGCTCTCCAGGTCCAGGCGCGCAGCGTACTCCTGGAAGGCGTCGATGTAGTCATCCAAGCTCCCATCTTGTGCCGGTGGCGCGAGATCTCCCTTGGTGTCGTTGGTGATGGGTGGCTCGAAATCGCGCCGCAGTAGCGCGAGAAGACCTCCCACTCAACCAACAAACCTCCTCTTGGACAAAATTGGATGTACCAAAGTTCAACATTTCTGTTAGGTGAAAAGCAGCGTTCCGTGCGTGGAACCCCGGGTCGATATCAGTCCGTAGCTCGAAAAACATCTCCAGCTTTGCTCGGCCAGAGGTCGGGATCATCACTAGCTATCACCGTGCCGGGGCCTCCAAATGGATCTGAACCGCGGGGTCGGAGGTGAAGCCGGCAGAGGTGACGCCGGGATAGGCGCCAGGTATGCCATTGTCTCAGGAGCAGTAAGTGAGGGAGTCGAGTTGTCTTCCATGGTGATGCCGAGGATGGAAGGAGTGTTGACCTCGACGACGCCGCCTCGATGATGAGGTCGGTGTTGTTGTCGATGGCGCCGGGCAGGGCGGTGGCGCCCATGGTGGCGCCGAGACGCCCGCCCGGGGCGGCCATGGCCTCGGGTCGCCCCGGCGCCGTCGTGGAGCGAGTGGAGGCCAACTTGATCCTGGGGTTGGCATAGATGTACTCCCATGTGACGGTAAGTCGCTTCAGCTTCGCCAAAGCGACCGCTGATCTTGAGGAAGTTCTCGCCGAGGAGTTGCTTGAGCGCATGGAGAAGCCGATGCCATCGGGGGCCATCGGTGGTGGGAATCGCCCCGGTCTCCGGATACCACCGCCACGCCCAAGCTCGGGAGGGCCGGCAAAGGACGATGCCGGCGGCGGCGCTGGGGCGGTGGCGCTAGGAGGGGCGGCTGCCCTATGGCAGTAGCCACGTGTGGGGGGGGGGCAGCGCGGGTGCTGGAGAGCTGGAATATTTTCCTTTATTGGTTGCCCCTAAAAGATTAGATCTCCCTTGTTTATATAGCCCTGCTATGAGACTTGTATCTCAAGCAATCTTTAAATATTTACTTTTATTTCCGGAATACCTTTTACAAGCAATCTCTTATTTTTTCCTCATAGGAGACTCCCTTTTAGATTGGGAATATCTCCTTCACACCAAAAGTCTTAATCCTAATACGATTTGATGATGACGTGGAGCGAGGGAGAGAGGAGGGGCGGCGGCAGTCCCCCCCGCCCCACCCGCCATCCCTAGGGGCAGGCCGCACCGGCTGGGCCTCCTGGGCCCCCTCTGGGCTGGCCCGATCCTGTACTGAGACATAGAAAACCTTGGTGGCAGGTGCTCTAGTTCCACAAGTCCAGCACGCTAGAGTGGCGGGAGAGATCGATCTGGGCCTTGAAACCAAGAAGAGATACCTCGTCGACACCATGGCCCTTGGATGAAGATGAGGAAGCAGTTGCAGGGTTAGTTGTGGTGGAGAGCACTAACACTAACAGCTGGAGGAGGCGGCATCTGCTTCTGAAGAGCAGCATGGCTGCTGAAGTCTTTGAGCCACAGCAGAGATACCGGATTTACTGATCCAGTTACAGTTTCATATAATGGGAGTACCGACATGGGTTCAAGTTTCTTCATTGAAGGCAATTGGTTACCGCTCTTGTTTGATTAGACCAGTATCAATGAGAGTTTCATAAAAGTTTCATGTGCATTAAACAATCATGGATGCGGCGTAGTTTAAATGAAGAGATATTAAATTTGATGGGATGAAATAAGTTTCCTGAAGAAAAAACGACTAACTCATCTGTCAATATATTTCTGGAAAGTCAAACACTAATTCAATGCAAATGTTACCGGTATAAGAATTGGGTTTGGTTTAACATATTTTTCAAAATAACTCAATCCTTCTTTACACTGTTTTCAACATCACGAAGTCTTAAAACACTGACTGCGACTGGCATGGGATCAAGCCAATATTTCAGGACAGCTCTATCATTATCACAGACCGAGGAAATCTGCACTGACGGGTCTAAAACGGTGTTCTGGAACTGATGACCATTGTCTTGCTGGGGATTGGTGTGGAAACAGTCATACGTTGAAACAAAGGGATGAAATAAGTCTGCGAGCTCTGAAGTTGATGGCTGCCGACGACCTCAAGATAGACCGGTGGTCTTGGGTATGCTGGGCCGATAAGAATCATCATATGCTGAATGTTTGGTGATTATTTTTACTAAGAAATATATGTGTCAGGACTATGCACTCAGGAACCGAGTGTGTGTGTGCGGCGGCAGCGTACTCCAATGAACAAGGAACACACAGACACCTTCGATCACCGTCGGTTTTGTCCATCGTTAGTGAAAATAAACATAGATAACAATGATTATCACCAGCATCTTTCTCTTCTCGTCACCTTGTAGACCGTCATCACCACCTCGACCTTGAGCATCTTCGCCAGGTTCGTCACCACTGCTGTGTCAACGAACCCCGTGGCAGCAAATTAATAAAACCGTCCATGCGTGTGCCATCATCGGCTACCGGCTTTTCTCTCTTTTTTGCCAGCGAGATCCACCATGGCTAGCGTCCCCTACACCTGCTGCTCCTTTGTTCCTTGGCCTACTCTGCTTTGCTCTGTTTTTCCTCTGCTCTGCTGCGCTTACTCTGTCTTGCCTGCACTATAAAATCACCTGCCTATATATGTATTTGGTCCATTGCCTAGCTATGTTACTATGTTTGTGGTGCCTCGACATGCTGCATATTAGATGAATTGGAGACTAAACCACAGGATCTCTGATCTAATGCGAATTAGTGACTAACCATAATCCAGCGCTGGACAGTCACCTCTGATCCACTTCATAGCACAGCCTCTTCTTGATCGGGAAGAAGAGGGAGAATACGGATGTGCCAGTGCCACCAATTGTTTATCACAAAGTTACTTGTGTTGATATGCATTCTTTTGTTGATATAAGTTATACTAATTTGTGGAGAGTGGCTGACAGACGAGTTTTGTAATGTTATCAAGAACAAAGAAATAAGTTAGTTTGCATTCTTTCAATTTCCAAATGATCTCGTCTCCTGGCAGTATTTAATTGGCTGATGCTAGAAGAGTAAAAAAGGTTTGCACTTCAGTAAGTATTCATGGGCTTCTGAAAAAGATCAAAGCATGGCATGTGTACTGTATACTGTATAGTAATGAAATATTAGCTGTAAGATACACATTGGCATTAAACTGTCTTGCATATGTGATCGTGTGTATTTCCTTCCCACTGGGACAGGGTCATTTGATTTACTTAAAACTATATTGTCTTCTACCTAAAAATGAATGATAAACGTTTGGTTGTATTTCCTTATTACTATTTCCTTATTACTAGGACAGGCCATTGGATTGCTACGAAACTGCTGTGTCTTGTACCTTATGAATGATAAACATTTGGTATGCCCATTGAAGTCACTGCAATATTTGAGTCAGTTGCAAGAGGTCTACCAGTTTCTTAGCGATCTATGCTCTGCATTAAGGAAACCTAAAAACAATGCACATGGAAATCTTGGGGTGGTGTAGGAATCATGTTTTTTAGTAACAGCGGTGATATGTCGTGGTGCGCTCAATCATATTAACTTTATTGAATAGAGAGGAATTGAGCATTGCAACTTTTGATTGGTGCGTTTGCACACTTCTGGTTTCGCCTAGCTAAATAAAAATAACCACCTAAATCAGATTGGTGTGGTGTTATGGTTTCGCCTAACATACCACCTAAATGAGGGAGGGAGCGATCCGCACGGCAGCGAGCGAGCCCAGAACAATGGGTTACGACATTAGGAAAGCTGGAGGGTGGTCCGTTTGGAACAAAGAGGATTCTAGGCAATCCTGAAATACAATTAACTGTAAGTATGTCAAATACTACAAATAGATGAATGGTGTCGTGACATTTATACCGGCAGGCGTGATTCTAGCTATAACCCATTACCTTTTGGGATCATCAACATTTTGTAACCAATGATAATGCCTATCAGGCTAAGACATAAGACAACACAAGCACAATTGATAAAATATTGTACAACTCATACCAAAATAATCAAATATAGGTATATTTTTTACATTATTACAGGAGGGGTTGCTTCCTGGATAGATAATTTAATAAGAGGAGATATTACAACTGGAAACAGAGAAGCAAATATATTATAGAGACTTCAACAATACATTCAGAGAAACATGACAGTATAAGGTAGTGATGATTAATATGCCCTCAGTTATTGAGTAAAAGTATATTTTTCTCTGATAGCATGCATCTCTGCAGCAACATCGTTCATTGGCAACCGCTCTGAGGGCAATTGCTTTGAACAAAGGACACCAAGCTGAATGACGGCCGACAAACATTCCCTGGTTCTTGTTATATGTCTTGTATCATTGCTATTGTTTACTCCATCATGCAACCAAATATTGGAATCTGCTATCTTCATAATCTTGTGAGGAAGAGCTGCCTTGGCATAATAATGTAAGCTCATCCCGTCTCTAAACATATCATCTGTCGGGCTCTTCCCTGTGAACATCTCAATCAAAGTGATGCCAAGACTAAATACATCACCAGAAGTTGACACCACAAGCCCTTCTCCATATTCTGCAGCGAAATGAAATATGAGGATACATAGGTGTAAAAAACTCAAAGACTATTAGTAGTTGGATAATCCTAGGGAGCCTCTGTGCGCAGACTGCAGGAGTGCTCACAAGATAAGAAATTATTAAAATAAATTCTCATAAAAATAAATCAGCAGTGAAACAAAGAAACTTGAGCTACCTGGAGCAATATATCCAATGGAACCTCTTATTCCTATGGTGCTACTGAAATTCACAGAATTTTTGCTTGTTGTTTCAACTAGAACTCTAGCAATGCCAAAATCTCCAACACGAGCACTCATGTCCTGATTGAGAAGAATATTACTTGGCTTGAGATCGCAATGGATGATTGATGGTTGGCAACCATTGTGAAGGTAGTCCAAAGCATCCACAATGTCCACAGCGATATCCAATCTTTTGTGACAGACTGAGTGCTCCTTGTTCATTTTGGCCTTCTAAATTTGAGTGGATCCATCTATCTAAGCTGCCATTAGCCATGAATTCAAAGACTAGTGCCCTGAAGTCTTGACCCTGGTGGTTGATGCTAGAACAACATGTAATGATCTTTAGAAGACATCGGTGTCTCACTCTTCTTAGTGCCTCACATTCAACCTGGAAGCTTTTGTATGATCCTGATTGTTGGACATTAAACACCTTAAAAACAACAGCAATGTCTTGATTTTCTAGTGTGCCCTTATATACCATACCATATCTTCCCTTTCCGACCACATTTGCTTCTCGAAAATCCATCTGTTTCCTTTCAAGTATATCATTGTATGGAACAATTGGGAGTTCTATCTCTAGAAATGGTTGTGGCAACCCTTTCTTTGTTGTTGTCTTGGACTTTCTGTGGTGAAATCCAGCCCAGACCAGAAAAAGTAAGATGAGACTTCCGATTGTCGGGATTGCTATTCTAAGAAACTCGGGTATGCCTTTCCTATTCTTTCTTGCATAAGAGCTTGGGCATTTTGGCAGGTGGAGTTGTGGTATCCCCCCGCATAATGAATTATTACCAACAATTGATAGTCCTGACAAAATTTTGAAAATCCCTCCTTTTGGTACTTCACCATGTAAATTGTTGTAGGATAGATCTAGACGAAGCAGCGATGTTGAATTACTTAAAAGCTTTGGGATTGTTCGGATAAATTGTTGTGGCCAAGATACAACTCCCCGTAGGTTGGTAAGGGTAGCCAGGTTGCTAGGGATGCTTGCATTTAATTTGTTCTCTGTCAAATTAAATGCGGTCAAGCCTACCATATTCTTGAACGTAGCCGGTATGCTTCCTTGGAATGAATTTCCATCCATTAAGAGGATTTCCATGACCCTACAATTGCCAATAGTATCAGGTATCTCACCTGATAATTTGTTTCCTGACAGGATGAGCTGTCCGAGATGCACCAAACTACCAACTTCTAATGGAAGTGGTCCCTCCAACATGTTGTTGGAGAGATCGAGATACATCGAGATCGATGGGAGCTCCATAATTTCATTAGGAATCAAGCCTGTAAGGTTGTTATTTGACAAAATGAGGGCTAAAAGTTTGCTTAAGTTTCCAATGCTTGGTGGAATTGGCCCCTCGAAGTTGTTGTCGGGCGCATAAAGTTGAAGTAGACTAGAAAGGTTTCCGATGGAGGATGGTAGATGCCCTGAGAGATAGTTTAAAGTGAGCCCTAGCTGCTGCAATTGTGAAAGCTTCCCAATGCTTTGAGGAATGACCCCAGTGAGTAAGTTTCTGCTAAAATCAAGCTCCTCAAGACCTATCAAATTTCCAATATATGATGGGATGACACCGGATATGGTGTTGTCGGAAATCTGAAGCCACCAGAGACTATTAGAAAGATTAGCCAACGACTCTGGTAGTTTTCCATTAAACCTATTCGATGAAAAGCTTAGTTGCTGTAATCTACTACAATTCGCCAAAAGAACCAATAAATTCCCACTCTTCCTCGTTGTTTGCTTCTAACATATTACCATCCGAGCAAGCACTTCAAGTTGCTGCAATCTACCCAATTCAGCAGGAACGACTCCATTAAAATTATTAAATCCCAAGTCAAGAAGCTGGAGCCTAGAGAGGTTGGTTAGTGACAAAGGAAGTGTTCGGTAAGTCTGTTTGATGCAAGCCCAAGTTGTTGGATGCTCGGAAGGCTTTTCCCCAGATCAGATGGTAGACGGCCCACGAAGCTGGTTGACAGCCACAATAAAGTAATAAACAGATGACAGGTTGAACAGGGAATGAGGAAGCAAACCGGAGAGATTATTACAAGACAGGTGAAGGAATTTGAGATATGGATTGTTCCCAATAGCTGCAGGGATTGATCCCTCAAGATGGTTAAATGCTAAGGACAACTCTGTCAGCTGAGAAAGGTTCCCAAGAGACGACGGGATGGTTCCGGTGATGCTATTCTTTTTTAGCACTAGAACTGTGAGCGATGGCATGTTGCCAATCTCAGGTGGGATGATTCCCTGCAGTCCCTTGTTGCTGTAGATGTGCATCGCGGAGGCTGATGCAGTGACTAATGTTGCTCGGGATGACACCCGTAAGCATGTTGAAGCTCAGGTCAATGCGCTTGAGGCGCTGAGGGAGCCGATGCTGGGAGGGATCTCTCCCTGCAGGCCGTTGGAGCTCAGGTTCAGCGAGTGCAGGAAAGTGAGGTTACCGATAGCAGGGGAGATGGTGCCAGCGAGGCTCAGGTAACTGAGGTTCAGAGCTACCACCCTCCACCGGTTCCTCTTGCCGCAGGTGACGCCCTCCCAGCTGCAGTAGCTAGTGCTCTGGTTCCACGAGTCCAGCACACCGGAGTGGGTGGAGATCTTGGCCTTGAAAGCGAGAAGAGCTCCCTCGTCACCATCATGGCTTGATGAGGAAGCGGTTACACTGTTGGTTGCGGTGGCGGAGAGCAGCAAAAGCAGCTGGAGGAGCAGCATCGCTGTTGAAGGATTTGAGTCAGTGCCAGACAGGATTATGTGATTCGCTCATCAAGTACATACACAAACAAGGTAAGGCAGCACCTGACGGAGCCTCCGGCAAAGCAAGCGCGACCCAGCAGCAGGCGGTGCTCCAGTTGGTGCCCGCCTGGGAGTGGGAGTGCTTGTGCATTTGGGGAATTTTTTGACTGGCCGGCCAGTGGGTGCGCAATTAATTCCATCATGGATGGCTACCGGTGCAAGTCCGGCCAAAAGTATCTGTTAGTCGATCGATCGATTACCGGTTAATTAAATAAATCAAAGTGTTGGTTAGTGCAGTTTTGACAAAGGATCAATTATCAGAATCTTGTGCCGGATCACCAACAGTGGCCTGCACCGTTTTATCAAAAAAAAACAGTGGCCTGCACCAGACGGCCCACAGTAGCTGAGGTTGTAACAACTAGGCATAGATTAAAATACACAATTCCCATACATGTCGATTCACAAAAAAAAAATCCCATACAATGTCTCAACAGTTAACTTGAACATTTTCTTGCGAATTGGCTTGTAGTTCAATGGTAGGGCGGTCCAGGTGGGGACGCTACCCACCGGGGTTCAAATCACGGTGCTTTCGACCTTTCCTGGGATTTTCTCAGGATTTTCGGCGTTATGCATTAAGTGGTAGCGGCGTTCCGTCGACGACGAGGGGCCAATGGTGACTTCGAGAATCTCCGGATCTAGGGTGCTCGGTCGCCCGGAGGTGCTCATAGGGGTAGGGTTTGCGTGCGTGTCTTCATAGGGGTGAGTGTGCGTGCGTGTTGTGAGCGTCTGTACTTTGTGTCATTCTCAAAAAAAAAAAAGAAAACTTGAACATTTTCTCAAAAAAAAAAAGAGTTAACTTGAACGAAATTGTTTTCAGTAAAAAGCCAAGTTTTAAATCTCCGGCTAAGCCTCTTAGCTTTTGCCCTTCACAGCAGCTAAGCCAAGCTATAGCCGGAGATAGCTTCAGCTATTCCATTTAGCTGTTTTCTATAAAAAGCAATAGATCGAATGGCAAATCTTGTACAGCTGTAGCAAACTAGTGGGCTCCGTATGCAACTAGACAAACTAGAGACAATGGGCCACATAACAAGCAATACACGTTGTTCTCCTGGGCTGGATGGATGGGCACGGCAACAGGCCGGCAGTGGCACACATTTTAGTGGGCCGTTGTCGATTTCCTGCCCCACAACAATTTAGCGGCAGCTAAATATGTCCCATTTAGCGGCAATATCCAGCTATGTCCAGCTATTAGCGTTTCAGTTTACTTAGCGCAAAAAGTAATATATCTTAGCTGTGACTTTGCCCAGCAGCTATAGCCGGCAATAGCTGCAGCTATAGCCGGCTATTTAAAACTTGGGTAAAAAGGCATCTCATTGGTCAGTTCAGAACCAAGATTATTAGTGAACATAACCTATCCAAGGAAGTACCTGGTAGCTTCAGAAAAAAAAAAACGACACCTCAGATCAGTACATAACTAATTTCTGAAAGTCTGAACCACCAAAAGTCAACGATAAACAAAACTTTTGCAAAGGATGTACAATGCATTAATCCACTGTTGATCACAAGGCCATAATCTTGTAAGATCTTCACATGTTTGCAGCCACTAACCTGGAACAAATAGTTGCAAATTTAAGTGTGAAGCATTGTTAAAATTGCGAGGAAATGTTAAATTTCAGGGAGATTGCAGTACATGGAAATAAGAATAAATGGATGGAGAATAGAATGGTGTGAATATGAAAATGGATGCAAAGACATTCCATGCCTGAATTCTGAAGCAGATCAAGCACATATTGGCATATGCATATGTGTTAGGAATAACGGCAAGAGGTGCAGTACTGTGCGTGATCTGGCAATAGGTGGCTGAAGCGGTTCACTGAAGACTGCCGTCAGCGTTTGCAGGAATCACAAGTTCAGAACATGATGCAGAACTGACGACCTGGCGCCAAAGCATGGATCCAAGTTTCAGCTGGACATAATGAAGTCGGTGGAAGAGCTGACGACCGAATTCGAAGTTATGATGAAGCAATTTGCTGGATTCCAGAACATGATAATGCAGTCGTCGTTGGAGTCTCTCGAAGCCACACGCGAACACGGACAAGGTGTTGGTGAATTGCGCGAGAAGGTTGACGGAATGGCTTCATCCTTGGCCACCGCCCCGAAGCGGGTTGATCTCGCCGCGAACAGGGTCGATTCAATCGAAGGCGGTTGATGAGCTCCCGCGGCCAATCCAAATCCTGGAGCAGCGAAGACGATCGACCTCAATGTTGCTCCAGCCTCGTCTTCGTCTCCACCGACGAAGGATGGGGTACCGCCCGTTGTTGGGCCCGGCGAGAACTGCTCTACTGATTTTTTGCTCTACTTCCCTACACTACACCTGCTGTTCCTCTGTTCCTTGGCTTACTCTGCTTTGCTCTGTCTTTCCTCTGCTCTGCTGCGCTTACTCTGTGTTGCCTGCATATGTTACTATGTTAATAATGGTTTGTTATCCCTCTGTGCTTGTATATCTCACTGCCTCTGTTTTATTCATCCACGTAACTTGGTGTATATATTAGATAAATTGGAGAGTAAACCACAGGATCTCCGATCTAATTACTTGGAAACAAATTAACCTAATGTGAATTAGTGACTAACCATAATCCAGCGCTGGACAGTCACCTCTGATCCACTTGATAGCACAGCCTCTTCTTGATCGTGAAGAAGAGGTAGAATACGGATGTGCCACTGCCACCAACTGTCTGCTAAGTTATAAGCAGGTGTGGCGCTGTTTACAGCTACGTACAGACCAGGGGCCATTGTTTATCACAAAGTTACTTGTGTTTATATGCATTCTTTTGTTGACATAAGTTATACTGCTTTGTGGAGAGTGACTGACAGACGAGTTTTGCAATGTTATCAAGAACAAAGAGATAAGTTAGTTTGCATTCTTTCAATTTCCAAATGCTCTCGTTTCCTGGCCGTATTTAATTCGTGAACTTTAGTTTGAACATTCTTTATTTTCATAATCGGTCTGGTGCTCAAGATTCGACCTAATTGGCTGATGCTAGAAGAGTAAAAGGGTTTGTACTAAAGTAAGTATTAATGGGCTGCTGAAAAAGATCAAATGATGGATAGATAATATTAGAGATATACATAGATATGTATTAGATATGTATAGCCTGATGTACTCCATGTACTTGTACTCCAAGCCTTCCTGGCTATAAATATGAAAGGCCACCCCCAATAGATAATCCCTATCAGCCTATGACATAAGACAACACAGCACAATTGATAAAATCTTGTACAGCTCACACCAAAATAATCAAATATGTATATATATTTTACATTATTACAGGAGGGATTGCTTCCTGGATAGATAATTTAATAAAAGGAGATATTACAACTGGAAAAAGAGAAGCAAATACATTATAAAGACTTCAACAATACATTTAGAGAAACATGATAGTATAAGGTAGTGGTGATTAATATGCCCTTAATTATTGAGTAAACTTACATTTATCTCTGATAGCATGCATCTCTGCTGCAACATCGTTCATTGACAACCGCTCTGAGGGTAATTGCTTTGAACAAAGGACACCAAGCTGAATGACGGCCGACAAACATTCCCTGGTTCTTGTTATATGTCTTGTATCATTGCTATTGTTTACTCCATCATGCAGCCAAATATTGGAATCTGCTATCTCCATAATCTTGTGAGGAAGAGCTGCCTCGGCATAATAATGCAAGCTCATCCCGTCTCTAAACATATCATCTGTCGGGCTCTTCCCTGTGAACATCTCAATCAAAGTGATGCCAAGACTAAACACATCTCCAGAAGTTGACACCGCAAGCCCTTCTCCATATTCTGCAGTGGAATGAAATATGAGGATACATAGGTATATACATATAAAACTCAAAGACTACATTATGCTCATAGGTATATACATATAAAACTCAAAGACTACATTATGCGCATCTTACTCTTAGTAATTAGTAATTTGATAATCCTATTGGAGTCTCCACACTAGTGCTCACAAGACAAGCCATACCTAAAAATAACTCCGAGCCATAACTCAAAGATACATAGGTATATACATATAAAACTCAAACTACTTTATGTGCATCGATCTTAATATTAGTGCTCACAAAAATAAAAGGCATCATCCATCGATTCAGTTTACTACAGTTATCAATGGTGATAATATGCATTTGGTATATTGTGCTTTCTAAAAATTGCACACCTCGGCCATTATAAAATCATTCTTAATGTCCTTTTCTATCTTGTATATTTAAATTACATTGCCAAAACTAACTTAAAATATCCCTGCATCTTCATCTTCATGAAAAATACATATAGTAACCATTATTGCTTCTGAATTACCCACTTGTACTGTTCTTACAAACATTTAAAGTAATCCAGAGTCTTAAAAGTAGCCGTACATATTTGAGGGAAGCATCTATTTTTTTTTAAATAAAAACTATCTTAAAAGTAGCCGTACATATTTTCCAAAGTACCCACTTATGGTATAATGGTCTGTGTCACTATGCAAAAGATTGGTACATGTTTGAGGGAAGCATTGTATATGCCAGTTTCCATGTCCAACGCATAGCGAAAGCTAAGATTCAAACCAAAGGCAAACATATGAGCAATGGGAAAGAGCAAAGCTAAGAAATTTTGAGCTAAGAATTTCTAACTTATTTCTTAAACAAGTAATAACGCACACAACAACACATATTGATTAGCTAATAGGAATAAATGCTATTATTTGAAGCATGAAACAAAAATAACTTTAGTTACCTGGAGCAATGTAACCGATGGAACCTCTTATTCCTAATGTGCTCGCAGAATTCACAGGATGTTTGCTTGTTTCTTCCTCTAGAACTCTAGCGATTCCAAAATCTCCAATACGGGCCCTCATGTCCTGATTGATAAGAATGTTATTTTGGCTTGAGATCGCAATGGATGATCGATGGCTGGCAACCATTGTGAAGATAGTCCAAAGCATCGATAATGTCCACAGCGATATCCAACCTCTCGTGACATGCTGAGTGCTCCTTACGCATCTTGGCCTTCAAAATTTGAGTGGATCCATCTATCTAAGCTGCCATTAGCCATGAACTCAAAGACTATTGCTCTGAAATCTTGACCCCGGTGGTTGATGCTAGAACAACATGTAATGATCTTTAGAAGGCATCGGTGCCTCACTCTTCTTAGTGCCTCACATTCAGCCCGGAAGCTTTTGTAGGACCCTAATTCTTTGGACATTAAACACCTTAACGGCGACGACAATGGCTTGATTTTCTAGTGTGCCCTTGTAAACCGTACCATATCTTCCCTTTCCAAGCACATTTGCTTCTGAAAATCCATCTGTTCCTTTTAGTATATCGTTGTGCGGAATTATTGGAAGCTCTATCTCTGAAAATTGTGGTGGAAAATCTTCCTTCGGTGTTGTCTTGGACTTTCTATGGTGATATCCAGCCCAAACCAGAAAAAGTAAGATGAGACTTCCTATTGTTGGGATTGCTATTCTAAGAAACTTGTGTCTGCCTTTCCTATTCTTTCTTGCATAAGAGCTTGGGCATTTTGGCAGATGGAGCTGTGGTATCCCCCCACATAACGCATTGTTGCCGACAATTGATTTTTGAAAACTCCTCCTTCTGGTACTTCACCTTGCAAATTGTTGTAGGAAAGATCTAGACGATGCAACGATGTTGAATTGCCTAAAATCTGTGGGACTATTCCATATAAATTATTATGGTCAAGATACAACTCCTGTAGGTTGGTAAGGGTAGCCAGGTTGCCAGGGATGCTTCCGTTGAGTTTGTTGTCTGTCAAATTAAGTACAGTCAACCCTACCATATTCTTGAATGTAACCGGTATGCTTCCTTGGAATGAATTTCCATCTAGTAAGAGGTATTCCATAACCCTGCAGTTGCCAATGGTATCGGGTATCTCACCTGATAATTTGTTCCCTGACAGGCCGAGCTCTGCAAGATTTGCCAAACCACCGACTTCTAATGGAAGTGGTCCCTCCAGCATGTTGTTGGATAGATCAAGAAACATTGTGATCGATGACAGCTCCATAATTTTGTTAGGAATCAATCCAGTAAGCTTGTTATTTGACAGAAGTAGGGCTAAAAGTTTGCTCAAGTTTCCAATGCTTGGTGGAATTGGCCCCTCCAAGCTGTTGTAGGGTGCATAAAGTTTAAGTAGACTAGAAAGGTTTCCGGTGGAGGATGGTAGATGTCCCGAGAGGTAGTTGACATAGAGGCCTAGGTGCTGCAATTTTTTAAGTTTTCCAATGCTTTTAGGAATGACCCCAAGTGAGTAAGTTGTTTCCAAAATCAAGCATCTCAAGACCCGCCAAATTTCCAATATGTGATGGGATGACACGGATATCTTTGTTGTTGGAAATCTGCGTACCACTTGGAGGTTAATAGACAGATTAACCAACGAGCCCGGCGGTTGTCCCGAAAACTTGTTCCATCCTAAGGCCGTTTCATGTCTGCTACAATTCACCAAAGAACCAATAAATTTCCACTCTTCCTCGTTGTTTGCTTCTAACATGTTATGACCCATTTCAAATGCTTCAAGATTTTGCAATCTGCCCAAGCTAGAAGGAACAATTCCCATAAAACTATTGTGTCCGGCGTAAAAACCCTGGAGCCTGGAGAGATTGGTTAACGACGATGGAAGAGCTCCAAGAAATTGATTTTCTCCAATCGCAAAATTTTGGATGTTCGGAAGGCTTTTCCCCATGTCGGATGGTAGACAACCATGGAGTTGGTTGGTAACAATGAAAAAATCATAAAGAGATGACAAGGTTGAACAAGGAAGAAGGGAGTGGACCGGAGAGATTATTACCAGAGAGCTGAAGGAAACCGAGATATGGATTGTTCCCGATACCTGCAGGGATTGGTCCCTTAAGATAGTTGATCATCATGGACAACACGGCCAACCGGGAAAGGTTCCCAAGAGACGACGGGATGGTTCGGTAAAAAGCTGTTGTTGTCCAGCAAAAGAATGGAGAGCGACGACAGGTTGCCAATCTCAGTTGGGATGCTTCCCTGCAGTCCCTTGTTGCTCTTCATGTACATCACACGGAGGCTGATGCAACCGCTAATGTTGCTCGGGATAACGCCCATGAGCATGTTGAGGCCCAGGTCAATGCGCTGGAGGCGCCTGAGGGAGCCCATGCTGGGAGGGATCTCTCCCTGCAGGCCGTTGGAACTTAGGTTCAGCGAGCGCAGGAAAGTGAGGTTACCGATAGCAGGGGAGATGGTGCCGGTGAGCCCCTGGTTGCTAAGGTCCAGAGCGACCACCCTCGATTGGTGCCTCCTGCCGCAGGTGACGCCGTCCCAGCTGCAGTAGCTGGTGCTCTGGTTCCACGAGTCCAGCACACCCGAGTGGCTGGAGATCTTTGCCCTGATAGCAAGAAGAGCCCCCTCGTCGCCGCCATGGCCCGTGGATGAAGATAAGGAAGCAGTTGCACGGTTAGTTGTTGTGGTGTAGAGCACTAACAGTAACAGCTGGAGGGGGAAGCTGAGGCTGCATCTGCTTCTGAAGAGCGGCATAGCTACTGAAGGCTTGGAGCCGAGCAGAGAGATACCGAATGTACTGATAACTGATACAGTTGCACTAGATAGATTGGTACAAGTTGGTTACGGCCCTTGCACTACAGATGGGTTCAAGCTGATATTGTAGGGTAAAACAAAGGATTGAGTAACCGCTTGAAATGAAAAGAGGTGTCAAGACCAACCGCCTTCTGAATGCAATAGCTCAAGTTCAGACAGCTCTAGCCTATCAAAGACCCGAAAAATCAGCGCTAACGGGTTTGAAACGGTGTTCTGGAACTGATGACTATTGTCTTGTACTCATCTTTTTGTGCTAAAGATGGACTATCTACAGTACCGTTTCGGTATTAGTGAGGAAATTGTCATGTGTTGAAACAAAGAGAAGGGCGCGCGGCTCGATTTCCACTCCCCCAACGTATCTAGCACGGTCCGAACTCTGAAGTTGATGGCTGCTGCCTCACGACGACCTCAGGATCGACCGGCAGTCTTGGGTATGTAGGGCCGGGAAAAAATCATGATGTCTGAGTGTTTGATGATTATTTTTACTAAGAAATATGTGAGGATTAAAGTAGCATTAATAATTGCGTGACACTTTATTTTGGAGGCTGGAGGCCGAGTTATTGATTCTAGAAGAGCCAATGACATATAGGCCCCTTCACTTCTAAATAAATGATTTGGCGAGACACTGCCCAATGATTAGGCAGCCATAAAACTTAACCATATCCAAAAATGCGTGAGGATTTTTGGAGGCGGATGTTTTATTTTATAAAGGTGGAAAAAGTCGACTGTCGCCTAAATTGAACTTCCGGAGGTGGGCAAAAATTGTCGGTCTCCTAAATAAATTTACAGGTAATGTTGTATATGAGACGTCCTATTTTTACTCACATCGGCGTGCCTGTCTCCCACTCGACCGCCCGCGGCGATCCTTCCTCGCCACTGCATTCTTTCCCATCCGCCCACTTCTCTCTCGTTCTTATCCTCTTCCTCACCAAACCCACCACCACAGTCGTGCCCCATGGGCTAGCGCCCCTCCACCTTGCGCCACCACCCCTCTCCCGGCGGCGCCTCTAGAGCCACGGATGACGAAGCAGCAGTAGAGGCAGCGAGCTCCTCCACCATCCTAACGGGCGGAGCGGGGGCGACAGCGGCGAGCACCTCCACCACCTCGATGGGCAGAACAGCCGCGACGGTGGCAAGCGCCTCCGGCAGAGCAACGGTGGCGGCGGCGTGGGCCCCACCAGCACGGTCAAAGTAGTGGCGACCGAGCAGCCTTAGCGGTGGGAGATCCGCGAACGCTCCAACGCTCCATTGGCAAATCCGGCGGCGGGTCCTCTCCCAGGCGGTGATCTGCTCCATCTACGGTGGTGGATCTATGGCAGACAACCTAGATCCAGGCCTAGGCCCTCCTCCTGCTCCTTTTGTGGGCTTGTTTCAACAGGCTATTTTGTTGTGTTTCACTAGTCGTTCTTGTATGTTGCAATTGTTTTTTCGTTGTTGTAGCATTTTTTTGTTCATGTTACAGTGGATGTTTGTCATTATTGTCATTTATATTTTCATTGTTGCAGCACTTTGTAACATATTGGCGGTGCGCGGAGGTGTTGGCTTTCAATGTACTGCTTTTCCATTGTTGCAATAGTTTTTGTTCGTTGTTGCAGTTTATATTTCCCTTTGTTGCATTACATGTTTTGCCGATGTTGGATTCTGGCAAGGTAGAGGGGCGACCTGGTGGTGGGCAGAGGTCCTGGGTTCTAGCGTGGTTTTCTATTGTGGCAATAGTTTTCTTCGATGTTTTATTTCATATTTCCATTTGTTGCATTAGATA
Organism: Hyparrhenia diplandra; assembly: GCA_015847255.1. Taxonomy (NCBI): domain Eukaryota; kingdom Viridiplantae; phylum Streptophyta; class Magnoliopsida; order Poales; family Poaceae; genus Hyparrhenia; species Hyparrhenia diplandra. The sequence goes on from JADLZK010008570.1 coordinate 378,166, forward strand.
TTTTGTCGATGTTGGGTTCCGGTGAGGTGGGGGTGGGGGACCTAGCGATAGACAGAGGTGCTGGGTTTCGGCAAGGTTGGGGGTGGGGGAGTATCCGTGCGGTTTGTGGTGCCTCACCTGCAGCTGCAGCTATGTTTGGTCATATTCAACCTACACCTGCAGCTGCCCAGCTATGTTTGGTCTATTGCCCTGCTATGTTACTATGTCAGTGGTTTGTGGTGCCTACATGCTTTGTAGCTCACTACCTCTGTTTTGTTTACTAATCCACGTGACTTTCTGTAATAGCATGTGCAATGTGTCCATGTCGTCACCTTATATGCATGCACATGGGCGTCGGGAAGACGGCGCGGCGTTAGGGAAGGCCGGGCGTGACTCGCGCGTAGGATCGATCGATCGATCCGTAAGGTCAATACGGTCCGGGTTAGAAAATACATGTATTTAGATGACAAAAACATGTATTTAAGTGGTTAAATGTATCAAAATGCCGTTATAGCACATGACTAACATTTGGAGTCCTATTTCGGAGAAACAAATGTTATGAGTCCTATTATAGAGAAACCCAACGTTTGGAGTCCTATAATAGCCAACTTATCGACGTTATGACGTGTGTGGGTTGCCACAAGTTGTCCTTCTTTGGAATCAATGCGATATAGGATTTATTGATGGACTCAATATTAATTTCCTTGGTGAAACCCTGAACATAGAACATAAAAGTCTGCCTTGATAAGCTGCCAACATTTCTTCTGAAAGAGTCCATTAAAACCATCTGGACCTGGGGCTTTATCAGAAGGCATCCTTTTCACTACAGTATCAATTTCATCTGTTGAGAAGGGATGTGCAAAAAATTCTATACCATCCACTTGAGCTATCATTCTTGATAGGTTAAACAACATGGGGCTGGAGAAGAGGACATACCCATTCTGTTCCTAAATGATGACCATAACAGTCCAGCCTTCCCTTCATGATCACTGATCCAGATGCCTTGATCATTCCTTAATTGAGGAATTACATTTCTTCTATAGGAGATGGTTGCCATGGCATGAAAGAATTTAGTGCATTCATCTCCAAACTTTATTCTATTCACTATATGTTTGTTCCTCCAATAAATGTTCTTGTAATGTAGCCAGGTCTTTAGATGTCTTTTCACAATTAATCTTCCGACAATAGACAGTCCAATCAGATTTTTGAAAACTCCTTTTGGTACTTGACCTTGCAAATTGTTATAGGACAATTCTAGGCAAAGCAGCGATGTTGAATTGCCTAAGAGATCTGGGATTGTTCCGATATATTGTTGTGGCCAACATACAACTGTTGTGGGTTGGTAAGGGTAGCTTGGCTGCCAGGGATGCTACCATTGAGTTTGTTGTCCGTCAAATTAAGTATGATCAAACCTTCTATGTTCTTCAATGTATCAGGTGTACTTCCTTGGAATGAATTGCCATCCATTATGAGGATTTCCATGACCCTACAATTGCCAATAGTATGTGGTATGTCACCTGACAAATTGTTTCCATACCGGTAGAGCTATTCAAGATTTACCAAACTACCGACTTCTAATGGAAGTGGTCCCTCCAGCATGTTGTCGGATAGACTGAGACCTATTGAGAGTGATGACAACTCCATAATTTCATTTGGAATCAAGCCGTTAAGCTTGTTATTTGATTGATCTTGGGTTGAAAGTTTTCTCAGGTTTCCAATGCTGGGTGGAATTGGGCCCTCAAAGCTGTTATTGTGTGCATAAAGTTCAAGTAGGCTAGAAAGGTTTCCAATAGAGGATATTAGATGTCTTGAGAGGTAGTTTGAATTGAGGCCTAGGTGCTGCAATTTTGTAAGCTTCCCAATGCTTTCAGGAAAGATTCCAGTGAGTAGGTTTTCGTCGAAATTAAGTGTCTCAAGACCTGCCAAATTTCCAATATCCGGTGGGATGACACCAATATCTTTGTTGTGGAGAAACGCCAGCCACCGTGAGATTAGTAGACAAATTAACTAATGATGTTGGTAGTTTTCCCGCAAATCTGTTCCATCCCAAAGCGAGTTCATGTAGTCTGCTACAATTCACCAAAGAACCAATAAATTCCCACTCTTCCTCATTGTTAGCTTCTAACATGTTCTCATCCAGAGCAAACATTTCAAGATTTTGTAATTTGCCCAATTCAGCAGGAACAACTCTAGTAAACTTATTTTTTCCCAAGCCCAATCTGTTGGATGATCGGAAGGCTTTTCCCCGGTCAGATGGTAGATGACCATGGAGCTGGTTGACAGCCGCATAAAAATAATAAAGAGATGACAAGTTGAATAAGGAAGGAGGAAGCAAACCGGAGAGATTATTACCCGGTGGCGTGTTATCGCCCGGTAAAGTTGTTGGAGGCGCCTGAGGTTGCCGATGCTCAGGCCAAGTAAACGTAGGAAGGTGAGGTCGCCCATGGCGAGGGAGATGGTACCGGCGAGCCACCGGGAACTAACGTTGAGGCCTACCACCTTCCACCGGTGTCGCTAGCCGCGTGTGACACCCTCCCGCCTACTGAGCTGGTGCTCGTTCCATGAGTCCAGTACGCGGAGTGGCCGGAGATCTAGGCCTTGAAAGCGAGAAGAGCTCCCTCATCACCATTATGACTTACTCCCTGTGTTCCAAAAAAGGATGACGCTATGGGAAATGTAAGTCAAACTTTCTCAACTTTGTCTTGGTTTGTGAAAATTCATGTAACATTTATATCTCCAAATAAATTTATTAAAAAAACTAGACTTAAAATCTTTTTGATCATACTAATTACTTAACATAAATATTTATATATTTTAATATATAATCGCCAACAGTTTGAACGTTGACTTCTCGGGAAGCGAGAATAACATCTGTTTTTAGGACGGAGGGAGTAGTACCGAGGAAGCGGTAGGGGTTGCACTCGCACGGTTGGTTGCCGTGGCAGAGACAAGCAAAAGCGACTTTTGAGGAACATCTTAGCTAGCTAGCCGCAGAGGGATTTGAGCAAGTGTAGAGAATGGCCTCCTTTGCCTCTGGTAGCTACTAGCATTGTGGGCTCATTTTTTTTCTCGAATACGCAAAATGATTTGCGCATCTTTGTATTTAAGAAGAGGAGTTTTTACAACGCCAAGACCAGCGCTTTTTGGGAGGTTAAGATTTACAATAGGCATTGCCTCCCTAGTCAATTTACTCTAGGCGATTACTCACTAGCTAATTCACCTAGGTGACACACCCCGCCTCTATCCACAAGTCGGCGACCGCTTGATTTTGGCGAGGAACCGCGACGCTAGTGGCCTCTTCGTTCCAGAAGAATCTCGCGTTCCTCTCTTTCCAAAGCTCCCAGGACACTAGGGCAAAGAGGGTGTCGGCGCCCTTCCTCTTCTCTCCGTTCCATCTCCGTCTCCATCGCTCCCACCAGTCGAGGATGGATCCCCCACCCACCTGTGAGGCGTCAACCCCAAGCATTGCCGGGATGGTCCACCGGATGTGTCCGGAGAAGGAGCAGGAGGTGATGATGTGGTCGATGGACTACGGGTCTTGATCACAAAGGTAGCACTTGTCGCGGCGCATTTGTTGCCCATGGCGGTGCCTCCCCGTCCCGCGGTCCGGTGCCTCCTCCTCGAAGAGCCGCCATAGAAAGATCCTTACGTAACGGCGCCCCCGTTGCTCAGACCTAGTGCACCCCGAAATCGGGTGGGAAGGCATGTGTAGGGGCCCCGTAGGCCGATCCGAGGAGTATGTCCCCTTTGGGTCCGTTTCCAAACCAAGCGGTCGGCGTTCTTTGTTCAGACCAACTCGACCAAGTCCTAGAGACGCCGGGTATTTACGTGTAGCGGGGGCGAGATGCCTCCGGTAATCTGTTGTACCCATGCGCAACCCCGTGAGGCCTTACGCCACGATTGTCTCCCGGATGTCCCTACGGCTAATGAAGTTTAGTAGGCTTGGCGCAATGTGTTTGACTGCCCTTCCTTGGATCCAACGACCCGTCCAGAAGAGGGTGGACCGTTCATCTCCGAGGACAGTGTATGTGGACGCCTCAAAGAAGCTTTGAACACCTCGTGGCATGGAGAGCGGCAACTCGGCCCGAGCTCGGTTATCGCGTCTGCTGCTGCTGCAGCCAAAGCCATCTTGCTTGCGGCGAGCGATGGAGGACGGCGTAGATCGGGGATGCCGAGGCCCCTAGGTCCGGTGGGACGGCAAACGCTAGGCCACGCGACCATGCACTTCCCCTAATGCTGCCTTCTTTGCGGTCCACGAGGAATCTCTCCCGCAAATTGCATTGATTTCCTCGACGCCCACGGAGGCGGGCCGTCCGGCGATGATGGTGTAGATCGGGACTGCGCATAACAGCGACTTGATCCAGATGAGCCTTCCGCTTCTATTCATGAGGGGCCCGTGGCAAGCCGGCATACGTCTGGTGACAGCGTCCACTGCGGATTGGATCTTGGCCTTAGACACTTTCTTCACGCTAAGGGGGAGGCCTAGGTAAGTGATGGGGAAGTCCGCGACTTGGCATCTCAGGATGGCCCGAAACTGCTCTGTGTTGTCATTCGGTACATGGATCGGCGTAATGGAGCATTTCCCTAGATTTATCCTAAGGCCGGAGGCGTCGCCGAAAATCTTGAGAATCGCCTTTATTGCGTTCACCTCACCCGCGCTCGGGTGCATGAAGAGGATCACGTCATCGGCGTAGATGCTGCAGTAGTGCCGGATCGGGGCTGCCCTAGTGGGTCCGAGAAGGCGCCCATGGCGTGAGCCAACCAATCGCGCGAATGCTTCCATGACAATGATGAAGAGCATCGGCGATAGCGAGTCTCCCTGACGCACTCCTCTCCTATCTTTGGATAGGCCGGCCCGGCCTCGCCATTGAGTAGGATCCCGGAGGAGGCCGGAGCTAGCAAAGATGGCTATCCAAATCCGCCAATGTTCCCTGAATCCGAAGTCCCTAAGGCTATCCAGCAGGAAAGGCCATGAAACGGTGTCGAACGCCTTGGAGATATCGAGCTTAAGCAGGGCCTTGGGGATCTTCTTCTTCTTAAGGAGTACGGCCGCCCGATGGATGAACTTGAAGTGGTCGTGAATCATTCTCCCCTTGATGAAGGCATTCTGGTTCAGCGAAATTAACTCGTGTAACCTTGGGGGCCAGGTTAGCCATGATCTTGGAAGCCATCTTGCCGAAGCCGTGGATCATCGCGATAGGGCGAGAAGTCTACGGCGGACCCGCCCACGTTTCTTGGGCGGGAGCTCGACGAGGGAGTTGTTTAGCTTATCAAATGCTTTACCGTCTCCGAAGAAGAGGGCGTTGAAGGCCGCCGTGACGTCATCCTTGATGACCGCCACGCGGTCTTGTAGAACGCCCTGAAACCGTCGGGACCGGGGCTCGTTGGGGGGCATCTCGCGCACGACCACCTCGACCTCCTCCACCGTGAAGGCTTGGTCCAAAGCGAGAGGTCCAATGGCCGGATGCCGATAGCTTGGAAATCGAGCTCGAAACCGGCTTGCCCGATTGCTTGACCAAACACCCGCCTCGAAGTGGTTGTAGAGGGCCATCTCTATGTCTTCATGAGTGGAGTGGATGTTGCCCCCTTCTTCCAACCTGGTGATGGCGTTTCTCCACTTCCTACCACGAGCCAGGAGGTGGAAGTACTTGGTGTTCGCGTCGCTGTCGGCAAGGTATCTGACCCTAGATCTCTGTCATGCTATGGTCCATTCAAGGGAGGATAGGCCTGTGCATTTATATTTGAGGTCCTTGCGCATTTCGAACTCGACATCGCTCAGGGTTGATGGTCGGGCGGCTTGGTCAAGCTTGAGGATGATATCTCAGGCCATGAGTAGTTGCTCCCGGGACGTTCGACATCGGCCGGGCGGACCACCCTCGTAGCTCTTTTTAAGGTTGCGTAGCATCCAGTCCAGGCATCGGAGGGGGTCGAAATTGTGTCCGGGCACGCCCATCCACCGGTCACCGCCTCCGTGTAGCCCTCGACTTGGGCCAAAAGGCCTCGAAGTGGAAGCGACGCTTGGCGTGTATGGCATCCGTGTCCGGAGGAGCAGTGGGCAGTGGTCTGAGGCGTCGGAGGAGAGGGCCTAGAGATGACAGCCGGGTGCATGCCCTCCCAGTCGAGGGAGACGAGGGCGCGGTCGAGACGGACCAGAGTGGGCAAGCGTCGCTCGTTGCTCGGGTGTAGCGCCGACCATGAAGGTGAAGGTCGAGGAGTTCTAGGTCGGCTACCGCCGGGCGAAAAGCCGGACATCGTGGCGTCTGTTGATGTTGTCATTGTTCTTGTCCTGTCTCGCCAAGGATGAGGTTGAAGTCGCCTAGGACCGCCCAAGGTCCGGGGCAAGCGCCTCTAAAGGCTTTCAACTCCTCGAGGAAGAGCCCCTTCGCGTTCCCCTCCTGCGGCCCGTAGACGATCGTGAGCCACCATGGATTTTGTGCTTCGCCGCCCGGATGGACCGAGACGGTGACACGAAGCAACCGATGTGGACATCGAGAGGCGTATGTCCGGCTCCCTAGCCGCAATAATGATCCCGCCACAAGTGCCCGCCGCTGGGAGGTATGCATATTCAACATAATTCATTCCTGTAATAGAAGAAACATCCATCGGAGTTACAATGTTGAGTTTGGATTCTACAATGCAAGTGATGTGCGGCTGCTCCTCCCCGCACCAACGTACGAACATTGTCCCGCCGGGCTCTCGCGTTGAGCCCCCCCGGCGTTCCAACACAAAATGGTCGTACTATCCATGGATGTCATCTCCGTTCGGCTCCGGCGTGGATGGCTGCCCCCCCCACGGCGTGAGCCTCGAGGCCGTGCGCCATCCGAGAAGAGCTCCCTCAAAGCGCCGAGCCGGTGTCCGGTGGGTCGCCCCCCGAACATGGACCTGTAGTCCTCCTTGTCCTCCTCCCTCTCTTGTTCCCCGGTTGCGGGGCCGGGCCATTTGGACGACTAGCGCCTCCCTCGGGCTTGGCGGCGGGACATTAGCGAGTGGGCGTGCTACGATCCTGGTGCTTCGATGGGCATCTTCGACGATGAGTCATAGACCCCGGTCCTCGGCAAAGGGGAGACCGCCTTCTTTATGACGCGCTTCGTGAATTGCTTCACGCTGGCCGGCAAGTGAAGGGGCGAGCCGTCAACCCCCACCTTGGAGGCTGCGGCCGGGGGGTGCGGAGGACCTCATCTCGACGCAACCCCTAGGCGATGTGTTTAGTGGTGGAGACCGTGGTGGTGAGGGGAGGACCCCGCCCCGACGCCATCACCCACGGCCATGAAGGCGGTCAAGAGGTCGGGCGGTGGCGCTGCTGTCCTCATAGGTTGCCCTTCGTGCAAGGAGCTTGGGCGGAGCGAGAGGTCACTCCTAGGGTCGCCCGAGGCCGGACCCTTGTCCCTGGTCTAGACTAGTAGGCGGGCGACCGCACTAGGGTGCCGCGGCCACTGCCCGCCCGGGCCCCCGGCCCCGCGGCCGCACCCAAAGTGCCCTCCGGCGACCGTGGTGGGTGTAGGTCCTCGCCGTCCCTCACATCCGAAGTCTCGAAGCCCGCGGTGGAGGCGAGGCTGTTCCGACGTCCATGTCCGGCGAGTGGGGCGTGGTGGTCGCAACGCCCGATGCCGGGCGTGCAAGGCGGTCTCGAGTCCCCCCTGCGGCAGGTGAGCGGGCATCGCTGAAGGAAGCTGTGGGTCGTCGTCGTGTGTCGTGAGCCCTATGGTGGCCCGCACCGGCGTGGTGTGGCGGAGGATCTCGCCCTCAACACTCACTACCGCTTGCACGGGTAGCTCTGCGGGTCGTGGCCGTCGTGGAGAGTGGTCGCCGCAGGGGCGGGATGGTGGAGGACCTCGCCCTGTGTACCCTCCCCCCGTCTGAGCGTGCCGCCCCAAGTCCAGCCCCCGGTCGTCTTCCCGCTGGGGGTCCCCAGAGTGGTCGGCGCAATCGCCGGGTGACGGAGGACCTCGCCCTCGACATCCCCGCCGCCGATTGCGCATGCGGCTCCAGTAGGCGGTTGGTCGCCGCCGTGAGTGGTGCCCCCTCAGGCGGTAGCCGCAGGCGTAGGAAGTCGGAGGACCTCGTCCTCGACGCCCTCCTCCGGCTGCGCACGAGGCTCGGGGGTCGTCGTCGTGAGTGGTGTCCCCCTACGCGGTTCAAGGGTTCGATAGTGCGTCAACCTCACAACTTGTTCTATGCATGCGCGCGCTATTATTCCGTCAAGTTGCAAGTCCAGTCAAAAAGGTAGTATGGGTGATTCACCATGTCCATTTCTCCACTAAATGAGTTGGTTAGCGGAACCTTCCCTCCATTAAATATACTAGAGAAATGTCTTTGCCCTAGTTCCATATGAAGATGAGGACGCAGTTGCACGGTGAGTTGTGGTGGTGGAGAGCACTAGCAATAACAGCTGGAGGAGGCGGTATCTGCTTCTGAAGAGCAGCATGGCTGCTGAAGTCTTTGAGCCACAGCAGAGATACCGGATTTACTGATCCAGTTGCAGTTTCATATAAGGGGAGTATTGAGATGGGTTCAAGTTTCTTCATTCAAAGGCAATTGGTTACCGCTCTTGTTTGATTAAGTCAGTCTCAATGATAATTTCGTAGAAGTTTCAAACGCATTAAATAAGCGCTGATGTGTCATAGTTTAAATGAAGAGAGATTAAATTTCATGGGATGAAATAAGTTTCACGAAGAACAACGACTAATTCATCTGCCAGTATATTTCCGAAAACTCAAAAACTAAGTGCTAATGGTTTTGTGAAATTTTCTAGAACAAAGATTGGGGTTGGTTTAATATATTTTTCGAAATAACTCAATCCTTGCCTTACACTGGTTTCTACATCCGGAAGCCTCCGAAACAGAGCCTTAAAACTCTCATTGAGACTGGCATGAATGGGATCAATCATCAAGCCAATATTTCAAGACAGCTCTATCATTATCACAGACCGAGGAAATTTACACTAACGGGTCTGAAACGGTATTCTGGAACTGATGACCATTGTCTTGTTGGGGATTGGTGTGGAAATAGTCATACGTTGAAACAAAGGGAAAGGCGGCTCCACTCCACTCAACAACGGGTGTAGCACGGTCTGCGAACTCTGAAGTTGATAGCTGCCGATGACCTCAAGATAGACCGGCGGTCTTTGGTGCATAGGGCCGTGGAAAATCATGGTTGGGCTGGGCAACGACACGTCCCACCCCATTCGCGTTGCTGCTTGCGCCCCTGACGACGTGCACATTGTCTAATAAGAATAGCCCGAAGTGATTATTTAAATTTTGATTCTAAATTGTAAAATTAGTCTATGATTCAGCAATTTTTTAATAAAATAGCTAAAATATTGAGAGATACACAATTACATGTCTAAATTTTTCATCACCTATATATTTTTAAAACCGCTATGCACTCAGGAACCGAGTGTGTGCGCATATGCTGTGCGCCGGCAGCGTACTCCAATCAACAGACAACGGTGTAATGAAGATGCGTGTTAAGTTTTCTCCCCGAACAGCTAGAGGTTTGACATCGTCCTGCACCTCCGTCGCGGCGTCGCCACACTAGTACACACAGACACCTTCGATCACCGCCGGTTGATGAAGGTCATCGATCATCGTCGGTTTCGTCCATCGTTAGTGAAAATAAACAGCATAGATAGATAACAATGATTATCACCAGCATCTTCATCATCCTGTCGTCACCTAGCTGGTAAAGCATCTTGGCCAGGTTCGTCACCACTGCTGTGTCAACGAACCGGACCCTGTGGCATCAAATTAATAAAACCGTCTGTGCCATCGTCGCCTACCAGCTTTTCTCTCTTTTGCCGCAGGTGAGATCCACCATGGCACCGCAGCTGGATTGTTGCCGATGCCTACAGGGATTGGTCCCTCAAGATAGTTGAATGCCAAGGACAGGTCGGCCAACCGGGAAACGTTCCCAAGAGACGAAGGGATGGTTCCGTGATGCTGTTGTTGTCCAGCGCTAGAACCGAAGCGCCCGGCATGTTGCCAATCTCAACTGGGATGCCTCCCTGCAGGCCTTTGTTTGCTTGGATGATAATCTCACGGAGGCTGATGCAGCGACTGATGTTGCTCGGTATGACACCGGTGAGCATGTTGAAGCCGAGGTAAATGCCCTGGAGGCGCCAGAGGGAGCCGATGCTGGCAGGGATCTCGCCATGGAGGCTGTTGTAGCTCAGGTTGAGTAAGCGCAGGAAGGTGAGGTTGCCGATGGCGGGGAGATGGTGCCGGACAGCCCCTGGGAACTGAGGTTCAAGGCCACCACCCTCCACGGGTGTCTCTTGCCGCAGGTGACGCCCTCCCAGCTGCAGTAGCTGGTGCTCTGGTTCCACGAGTCCAGCACACCGGAGTGGCTTGAGATCTTGGACTTGAAAGCCACAAGAGCTCTCTCGTCGTCGCCATGGCCTGACGAATACAAGGCTGCTGCTGTACTGGTTGTGGCCGCGGCGGAGATCAGCAGGGGCAGCTGCAGCAGGCGCCGGCGGCGATGGCTTTCGGTTTCTTACGAGGCGGCACAGAGCTTGGTTTCTTTGCATTGGCTGACTATGATATGATGATGATAATGATGATGATTTGGCTCACAGTACGTGATTCTGTAGTGGCTAATCATCCTGCAGTATAATACTGGATGGAGACTGAGAGTTGGTGCAGGAGTGGACCGTTGGTTTGCACTTGTGATTAGTTTGACTAGATGACGTGGAGTTTTTTTTTGTATGGTTCTATCTTTTTATATAAATATTTTTTCAAAGTGCAAAAGCTTTCTATAAATAAAAGGTAGTACCATTGTTTAACTTCCATATGAAAAACATTATATAAAAGATAAGAAACAATGAGAAAATAAGAAAGAAAAGCTATATATAAAAGGTTTATTAACATATATTTATTTAGGGGTGTCTATTTAAGTTAGAGAACTCTTATACAAAAGATAAGAAAAAAAAACAAATACAGTGAATAAAAAAATCGAGAGATGCACATCATGTATATTAATAAACAACAAACATGCTTTGCGTAAAAAAAAAAAACAACAAACATGCTACTTCGTATGAATGATTTAAGAAAAATATGCTAGATGTCGTGTAGCAGCAGTCGAATGGCATGACAGAAGAATATTTGATGAGATGACACGTCTACGATTTTCTCGATCTTCCACAGTTGAAATAGCTTGCACAAATAGTCTCTGAAGTTGGTCTCAAGCAAACAACCATAGTAGTCACAAAAAAAAAAAAAAACAACCATAGAAAAACAATATATTATTTAAATATGTGCCAGCAAGTATATCCAAACATAATTAAATATCCCGTGATAATATAATTAATAGAATCGCTAGTCAATAGTGCACGGCAATAAGCAAACACAATGGCTGTTTGTTCACACCTGACATGTCCCGGCAGATTAAAAAAAAGCTGACAATATTTTAATCAGCCAATAGTGCTGTAGTAGCAATTGCTATACGACTCATGAAAAACAGTTTTGAAGCAATCTCAGCGCACAGCATCAGTTGGTATAATTAGCAGATAGAGCTGATAAATCTCGCGACAATTATATTGTCCAAATGAAATAATCCAGATGGTAAAAAGAATCCATCAACACGAAATGCAATATCAATGAATGGATTTGGCTTACTCGGATGTCAAACCCTAGGTAATCCTTCCACACCCACGGCAACAATTTACCATGATCAGAAGATAAGGAAACTCCAGCACGTGTCCAGGCAAAAATTCTTGATCACACACTAACACAAATCTACAGGGAGATCCGGATCAATAAATCTCTATAGGGTCTGTCGAGCGGCGGCTCGGTGATGGAATGATAGCTCTACACTAAACACCATTTTAATATGCACTGGCTTCAGGAGCTGTTTTCTTTCAAACAGGTTAAAATGAAATGGATGGAAATCTCATCGGGCATTCACGTTGTAGGAAATAAGAAGGCAGATATCAAAGGATCTCACCGTGTCTCAGCTTAATTGACCGAGTTATCAAATTTAAGCATGCAATTCCCATCGGATCCATACTGACAGATTGTCACCCACTGTCGCTTCTGAGAAGAAACTCCACCTTTTCGAAGGCTGAAAATAAAGGACATATAAGTATGGGTCAGAGTATATGTATAATGTGATAGGAATTATTATTAGCGAACACGTTACATATGTAAATACCTCTAGTAGTAAGATTGGTCTAAAATGCATCACATGTGCACCAGCCAAACTACTTCAGCGTGTATGGCATCTACAACAAGTTCAAGTTAAGACTCAAAAAAAAAAAAACAAAAAAGCAAGAGAAATTCAACTACCATTCCCCAAGTAACATCTCACAAACTTATTTTTCTGTGAGAGAATGTCTGCAACTGCCTCTCAAGAGAAATTCAGATACCATTTTCCCAACAATGTCTGCAAGTGCCTCTCAAGTCTCAACAGCTCTGCAGCAAGTTGATTGATGTCATCATTATTGTCAAGGGCAGTAGGATGAAATCCACAAGAGCTTATTGGAACCTAAAAACAGAATATATTAGACATTAACCAATGTTATCAAGCAAAAAAAAATAGTTCTATAAAACTATTAACCCAATACAGGTAGAGGTAAAACCATGATGTAAAAATAGTTCTGTAAAAAACATTAGAAACATCATCATCAATTTTTAAATAGTTCTGAAAAGTTTCACTAATTTATCTCCCAAAATTTGAACAGAGTACTCTGTCATGAATGTTTCATCCAAAGACACATGCTTCAACATTTGATAATTATGTATTGCTACTTTTGAGTTCAAACCTAAGATGTTTCAGTAACAGCTTGTGTGATAACCCATTACAGAATAACTTCTATTTAATAAGTTGACAAATGCTTATCTGTACAATTTTTTTTTTCAGAACAGAATTTATCCAATCTCAGTTGAATATCTGGTTCCTTATGATCTAAATAGAATCAATGCAGCAATGAAATCATCTATTGTTATGATTCCATTTTAGCAATTCCTGGAAGTCTGTTACCTAAGGCCAAAACAGACATCCTGATTTCCACAAACCCCTTCCGTCAGTCAAAATACCTAGCAAAATTTGCCACATAAAAATAGAAAAAAATCATAAGAATCATAAGGAAAAACATAATTTGGCTCAAAAGAATGAAAATATAAGCTCCAAAAAGTCTCTTGCTGACTCATGATATTTCAAGCAAATTCAGGGAAAAACTATGGAGGGAGCTTGACTTCACTTATCTAAACTATATTGTATAAGAATACCTTCTCTTTCCACTATCTAGTTGCCACACAACAATTTTTGCGTGTCCTAGTGGCCGTACCACCACCACGTGTTGTTTCTTGAAAAGAATATATTGTGGTTGTGGGAGCAAAATGGTTCGTTTAGATTCGTTTCTTACATAAGCATAGTTGCAGTCAAGTTTGATGGTAGGGAGATGACGCCACATGACATTTTTACCAAACACATCCCAATAAATTTTTTTCCTAGTTTGATATCTAAATTAAAAAACAACACTACTCGAGATAAGCTAGAACCTCTCCCAGGTTTCCAGAGAATTGCCCATCTAAGTAGGAAAAATGCAGCAATAAACTTTGTATGCCATTCAGTACCCAACAGATGATTCTCTATTCATTTAAAGTATCTAATAGAAGACCACTCTAATAGTATGACAGCCAAACTGCCAAATTTAGAAGCAAGATAACCTGGGAATGTATAATAAAAGTTTTTCAGTTCGATTAAGAGCAGGTGCAGTATCAGGGAAACAAAATGTTCCGCTTCAAACAGAATAAAAAACAGTACATAAATTACTTATGTACTCCATACTCCACTTGAGTTTGACAATTACAGGCTTCCCTGTTGTTGTTCAGGAAAGGTTTTGGGTTAACACAATTGATTAATGAGTACATGTACCATAAGGTCTTCGTTCTTTTATAGCTAGCAAACATAAATAACAAAACTTATTTCATTCTCTGGATTTCCTTCAACATTACTCTGCCACAATTTCCCCTCTTCTCAATTGCACAGCTGATTATAGTGTAGATGAAAAGATACATGTTCTCTTTCTAGGCAAAGAGAGTTTAGACCTCGAAAAGATTTCTTTTCTGATCTCATGAGACAAGCAACAATGATGGAAGCACTGCAGTAAATTTGCAAAAAGGGAGTTGACAGTATTACAAGTGAACAGTGGTGTGTGATAATCAATTTATTAAATAGAGACGCTACATGGGTAAAGGCAAATTCCAATTTGCAACTGTCAAGCAGGCAGCAGGCTTGCAGCAAACTCCAAGTGGTTTGTGTCACAAACATTCAGTTTCATCGCTCTACCAATTGGTTTGGTCAAACTTGACACATACAAATCAAATTGGTACTGCTATTCTATTACTACCACGCTGAATCTAATTCCATAACAACAACAACATGCCAGTTTCTATCCCATTTCTAACAAAATAGCAAAAGAGAATTAGGTTAATGTGCCTAAGCCTGATGTGTATTCGTTTTTTTGCAGACCTAATGCAAACTTGGCCTATGAAAATTTACAGATCGAAAGTGACAGTGCATTTAAAAGATTTCAGAGCACTCTGATCTAACACACATATAGTCAAAAATCAACAATTACTCTAGATCCTATGCCAACTGAATATAGTCAAGCCAACTCTTTATAGCTGCAACCTACGACTGAAATGCAAATTCACATAGAAGACATGCAGACATGTGACATTCTGAAACAACTTCACATTGGAAACATGCGGCCATGCGCATACAGTGGACAAGAATGTGCAGATAGTTGATGGCGTGTTTAATTAGTTCACACCCACAAGGTAACTGGCGAGAATCAAAATCAATTGAACACATGCAGGTAACTGACAGAATGTGTGCATTCAGTTATCAGTTTTCAGAAGCTGAATAGAAACATTCAGTTTCCATGGACTTGCCGCCTACCCAGCTCACCTCCGCCATGTTGACCCTGCTCGCCCTGCACGGCTTCAATTCAAGGCGACGGTTCCGTACAACGTGAAGCCAGCCGTCGAGTCCGCCTAGGAGCACGAGCTCTGGCCGTCTCACGACGCTACGGCTTTGCTCTCTCAATGATAGCACCGCCGCAGCGCCCCGGCCAGCCGTCGCTTGCAAGGGGGGCCCGGCGAGGCACCTGCGGGTGCTGACCGCCCCCGCTCCGGCTGTCCATGGGGCCACCTGCCGAGTGTGGGGCGATCCAGTCGCCCGCCGCTGCTGCTAGGGGACGGGCGCGCCCCTGGTCTTGCTGGCGGTGGACGGGACTGCCGGCGGCGTCAAGGGAGGTCAGGGATCTCACCCATTCGCTGTGTTTAGGTGTAGTTTTTTTTTTTTTTTTTTTTTTTTTTTTTTTTTTTACCTAGAGAGATTTAAGAGAAGAGAAATACGTAATAATTAACGGATAGTTTGTGTGTGGTCTTAGGAATATATTTTTATTAATGTATTATATGTAGTAGAGACAGAAGGATGCTAATTACGCTCTTTGGCTTGGCTTATATGTTAATTTAATTTATTAATATATTTTTTTATTAATGTATTATATGGCACAAGGCCAGCTATTATTACCACTTATGTTTCCACTTGGTCATATGCAACATCGACTAAGGCCCTATTTGGATGGACTAGCTACAACTCATTTTTAGTCATGGTGATTAAAAAAATAGGCAACTAAAAATTAGCCGACTAGTTGTTTGAAAATACATGTTTGGATCTGAACTAATTGTTGGGTTCTTTTAGACAAGCATCTTGACCACGTGGAAACGCTAATTGAATAGGCTAAATCGACTAGTTGCAAACTCATTCATGGAAACAATAAAGTATCGAACAAGGATGCTAGCGACTTATAATTTGAAATGGATGGAGTAATGTGTCATGTGCCGTTACGAAGGGGCTCAAAAGGGTCTGTCAAAGCCCTAAAATGCGGGCAAAGCAGCCCGGGAGGAAGGGAGGCCGGCTGCGCCACGTGCCACGGCCGCGCCCCCGCCGCCACCTGCCTTCATCGCGTCGTTTTCTTCCTCGTTAAGTAATCTAATCTAGGGATAAGGTAGAAATAGATTAGGAAATAAAAGAGATCTACTTCTCATGCAAGTCTTCCCAAGACTATAAATACAAGAGAGATGTAATCGGTTGAATCTCAAGAAGAAAAATAAAGGGGTAACTCCCAATAGCTTCCGGCTCTCAGCCCCTAGGCTCTCTCTCTCTCCCCCCCTCTCGACGTGCGCCGCCGCACCCCACGCCACCGCCATTGCCGCGCCGTCACCCCGCGCCACTGGGCGGCCGCCGCCGCTAGCCCCACCGCGCGCCGCCCCCCCCACCGTGCCACGTGTCTCCGCCGTGCCGCCCGCCGCCAGCGCCCCCCGAGCCACCCCTACCTCCTTCTCCCTCTACCCCAACCGGCCCCCAAGGCCAACGCCGCCACCATCACCGCCGCCCTCACCGTCATCGCTGTTCGAACTTCGTCGCCGACGTGTCACTTCCGCCCAAATCGATCCGGTTTGTGACATAATGACTTCTCTTCTATTGTTCCTTGATATATACCTTTGATCCATAGCTCAAGTACAACAGCAACTCAGCACGATCATACATTAATAAAATAAAATTGGATCCGCTCACTTATATCTGGTTTCTTGAATCGCCAAAACTTCTCATTAGACAAATTAGCTAGCTCGAAAAAAATATAATCCTTATTGACAAAGTAGCCATAGCAGATAAAACCCCATCATCCCTCATAATATTTTGCTTTACTTCAAAATAAAATGAGCCAAACATGATAAAAAGGGCATATCTTTTGTATTATTACCTATTAGAATATGAAACACCTGAAGCCGATCAGACAATGATGTTAGAATATGAAACAAAGAGTCATGTGTTACTGTACCGATCAGTCATAGATGAAGAGTCACTTGTAACCTATATAAACCTGTATTGATGAATGAAATGAATCAAGCGAGCATTCCCTCTATCTTCATTATCCAATTCTTACATGGTATCGGACTATCTCGATCCTTCCTCTCCCTAACCTTTCCTTCTTCCTTCGTTCTTCCACCATGAATGAAGACGACCAGAATGCCATTGCCGCCATGGCTGCTGCCATCAGGGCAGCCCTCCCTCCTATTGCTACTTCAAAAACAGCTTCGGCTCTCGCCACCATCAACGTTAAAAACCACATCCCCTTCGTCCTCGAGCTTGATCCCCCAAACTACTCAACATGGCGTGAGCTGTTCCTCACCCTCGTCGGCAAGTTCGACGCTTCGTCCCATATTGACGGCACATCGGCGCTGATGATCCTGATGCTGATTGGCTAGCGACTGACTGTTCAGTTTGCTCGCTGATCTACTCATCGTCGTCACCTCGCGTGTTGCACATGATAATGGAGAACGATGCTTCTGCTCACACCGCCTGGACCAAGGCTGCCAATCTCTTCCTCAACAACAAGGCATCGCGGGCTATGACCCTCGAAGCAAAATTCGTGCTCTTGCACAAGGTGATCTACGGGGCTCGAGTACGCCCAACGTCTCAAAGATATTGCCGATGGGCTGGCTGACTTGGATTAGCCTATCGGTGACAACACCCTGCTGCTCGCTCTCCTTCGTGGTGTCAATGCGCCTCTCCGCAGCATGGCCTCCATCTTGAAGAATAAAGATCTGCTGCCCTCCTTCCTTCAGGCTCAGTCCCTCCTTGCGTTGGAGGAATCTGAGTTGCCGACTGCTACATCGTGCACGGCTCTGCCACGCCCAAGGTGCAGGCCCCTGTCACGCCCAAGGTGCGAGGCACACTGTGGCTCCGCCGTCCTCGGATCCTTCGGCTTCTCGTCCTTCTTCTCGCCCTTGGAAAAACAAAGGTCGTGGCAAGGGTGCTAACTTCAACAACTCTTCGCGCGGTCCAAGACCATGGTTTCATCCATGGAGCGGTTCCTTCGATGTGGCCTCAGTCCAGCCCGGCATCCTTGGTGCTCGCCGGGTCAGCCACCATTCCCGGCTCTGCGCACGCCAATTTTGCAACTTAACACCTCCTCCCGGCTATGGAGGTGGCGCCCCAAGCTACGGCTTTAGCTACGGTGGCAGCGCCCCCGGCTTCGTCTATGGCTCTGGCGCGCCCACTACTGATCCCACTGTGTCCTGGAATCAGGCCGCTCGGCAAGTGCCCTCAACACCATGACGTTGCAACAACCCGAAGCAAATTGGTATATGGACTCGGTGCTTCTTCACATCTTTCTTCGTCCTCCGGTAATCTTTCTTCCATCACCACTACTCCTACTTCTAACTCTCCATCCAATATTATTGTTGGCAATGGTTCCACCCTACCTATTTTTGTTCGGTCCAACTTCATTCCCTACTTCTACCCGGCCATTACATCTTCCTAATGTTCTTGTGTCTCTAGAGCTTATAACAAATCTTATTTCTGTTCGTCAATTTACCAAAGATAATTCTTGCTCAGTTGAATTTGATCCTTTTGGTTACTGTGAAGGATATTCAAACCAAGGCGGTGCTCCACCGATGTGATAGCTCGGAGATCTTTACCCGTTCCTCCCGGCGTCCACCCCCCTCCACGTGCCCTCCTTGCTGTCCTGGAAACTACATGGCATCGACGCTTGGGGCATCCGGTGCTCATGTTCTGTCCCGTTTGTGTTCAAATATATCCATTTTACATTACGCCCTAATTCACATGACACCTCGCTTTGTCATGCACGTAAATTAGGTCGTCACAGTCGTTTACCTTTCTCAAACTCTGTCTCGTGCAACTAAACCTTTTTAAGTTAATTCATTGTGATCTGTGGACATCACCTATTATGAGCATATCTGGATCTAAATATTACCTCGTGTGTTTGGATGACTTTACTCACTATTTGTGGACTTTCCCTCTCGCTCTTAAATCTGACACGTTCAATGCCTTGCACAATTTTCATAGCTATATCCTTACTCACTTCAGCTGTCGTGTGCAGTTTATTCAACACGACAATGGTCGTGAATTTGACAACAATGATGCTCGCTCATTCTTTCTTGCACAAGGTATTCATCTTCGCCTTTCCTGTCCTCACACGTCCCAACAGAACGGCAAAGCTGAACGTGTCATTCGATCAATTAATAACATTATGCGCACCTTATTATTCCAAGCATCAATGCCCGCAGCCTATTGGGCTGAATCTCTTCGCACCGCCACTCATCTCTTCAACCTCCACCCAACTAAAACACTTCAAAACCGCACCCCACACCAAGTTCTTTTTGGTACTCCACCCACATACGATCATCTTCGCATGTTCGGCTGTCGTTGCTACCCCAATATCTCTGCCACCATGACACACAAACTTGCACCAAGATCTGTCGAATGTGTTCTTCTTGGCTACCCCGACAATCACAAGGGATATCGTTGTTTAGACCTCTCCACAAACTGTGTCTTCATCTCGTCATGTCACCTTTGATGAACAACAGTTCCCATTTGCTTTCGCACCTCACCAGCACCTTTGAGCGCATATGATTTTTTTGATGATACAGATGATCAGGAGGTGTCCACTGTCATTCCCATGGCAACATCCGGCCATGCTGGTGTTGCTGAACAAACTGTCAACGGCCCTGCTCACCAGGATGGTGGTGCCAGCGGCCCGGCTCACCCGGTGGTGACCTCGACGTCGGCGTGCCTGCGGCACCAACCCCTCATGGCTCCTCGTCGAAAAACCACCATGCCAACGTCTCCTGCTGGCTGCACGACTGCTACCACTATGACGGGGTGCCGGCTGGGCCTCTGATTGGCGCTTCAACATCAGGTGTTATCCCTGCTGCTCAGCGCTCCTCCAAAGCACCAATTGTTGTTGTTCCACCTAGCACACTATGCACACTCGAGGAAAATTAGGAATCCATCAACCCCGACAAATCGTCAACTTGTCTGCTGTTCACAAAGATGTCAGCAAGCTTCCAAAAACATATCGAGGTGCTCTTTCTGATCCAAATTGGAAATGTGCCATGGAAGAAGAATATGGAGCTCTTCTTGCAAACCGAACATGGGATCTTGTTCCACCTCCATCAAATACTAACATTGTTTCAGGCAAATGGATTTATCGTCATAAACTCCATGCTGACGACACTCTTGCTAGATACAAAGCTCGCTGGGTTGTGCGTGGATTCTCTCAACAGCAAGACCTTGACTATGATGAAACATTTATACTGGCAGGCATGATTCTAGCTAACCCATTACCTTTTGGGATCATCAACATTTTGTAACCAATGATAATGCCTAACAGCCTATGACATAAGGCAACACAGCACAATTGATAAAATCTTGTACAGCTCACACCAAAATAATCAAATCTGTATATATTTTTACATTACATGAAGGGTTGCTTCCTGGATAGATAATTTAATAAAAGGAGATATTACAACTGGAAAAAGAGAATGAAATATATTATAAAGACTTCAACAATACATTTAGAGAAACATGATAGTATATGGTAGTGGTGATTAATATACCCCTAATTATTGAGTAAAAATATATTTCTCTCTGATAGCATGCATCTCTGCAGCAACATCGTTCATTGACAACCGCTCCGTGGGCAATTGCTTTGAACAAAGGACACCAAGTTGAATGATGGCCGACAAACATTCCCTGGTTCTTGTTATATGTCTTGTATCATTGCTATTGTTTACTCCATCATGCAGCCAGATGTTGGAATCTGCTATCTCCATAATGTTGTCAAGAAGAGCTGCCTCGGCATAATAATGCAAGCTTATATATCTCATCTCTAAACATATCATCTGTTGGCCTCTTCCCTGTGAACATCTCGATCAAAATGATGCCAAGACTAAACACATCTCCAGAAGTAGACACATGCAAACCCTTCTCCATATTCTGCAATGGAATGAAATATGAGGATACATAGGTATATACATATAAAACTCAAAGACTACTTTATGCATATCTTACTATCAGTAATTGGATAATCCTATTGGAGCCTTCACACTAGTGCTTAGAAAGACAAGCCATAACTAAGAATAAATCTGAGCCATAACTCAAAGATACATAGGTATATACATATAAAACTCAAAGACTACTTTATGTGCATCTTACTATTCAGTATGCTATAGTTATCAATGGTGATAATATATGTATTTGGTATATTGCGCTTTCTAAAAATTTGCACACCTTGGCCATTATAAAAACATTCTTAAATGGCCTTTTCTATCTTGCATATTTAAATTACATTGCAAAAACTAACTTAAAATTACCCCGCATCATATCATCATCTTCATGGAAAATACATATAGTACCTTTTTTTCTTTGACAAGGTACATATAGTAACCATTATTTGCTTATGAATTACCCACTTGTACTGTTATTATAAACATTTAAAGTAATCTAGAGTCCGAGACTAATATAGCATGCATCTGTTTTTCAAAAAAAAAAAACTATCTAAAAAGTAACCATACACATTTTCCAAATTATCTACTCATGATATAAATGCCTGGTCTGTGTGTCACTATGCCAAAGATGGGTACATATTTGAGGGAATCATTGAATATGCCAGTTTCCATGTCCAATGCATAGTGGAAGCTAAGATTCAAACTAAAGGCAAACATATGGGCAATGAGAAAGAGCAAAAGCTAAGCAGTTTTATTGAGCTCTAATGCAATTATCCATGAATTTCTAACTTCTATTTTAAACAATTATTGACACATGCAACAACAAATATTGATTAGCTGATAGGAATAAATGCTATTATTTGAATCATGAAACAAAATAACTTCAGTTACCTAGAGCAATATATCCAACAGAACCTCTTATTCGGTGCTACTCGAATTCATAGAATGTTTGGTCGTTGCCTCATCTAGAACTCTAGCAATGCCAAAATATCCAACATGAGCTCTCATGTCCTCGTTGAGAAGAATGTTACTTGGCTTGAGATCACAATGGATGATCGGTGGCTGTCAACCGTTGTGAAGATAGTCCAAAGCATCCACAATGTCCACGACAATATCCAATCTACGTGATAGGTTGAGTCCTCCTTGTCCATTTTGGCCTTCTAAAGTTGTGTGGATCCATCTATCTAAGCTACCATTAGGCATGAACTCAAAGACTAGTGCTCTAAAGTCTTGACCCTGGTGGTTGATGCTAGAACAACATGTAATGATCTTTAGAAGGCACCGGTGTTTCACTCTTCTTAGTGTCTCACATTCAACCTGGAAGCTTTTGTAGGACCACGATTGCTAGAGATTAAACACCTTAATGGCGGCGACAATGGCTTGATTTTCTAGTGTTCCCTTGTATACCGTACCATATCTTCCCCCTTCCAAGTACATTTGCTTCTGAAAATCCATCTGTTCCTTTCAATATGTCATTGTACAAAACTATTGGAAGCTCTATTTCTGAAAATTGTGGTGGCAAATCTTTCTTTGGTGTTATCTTGGACTTTACGTGGTGATATCCTGCCCAAACTAGAAAAAGTAAGATGAGACTTCCTATTGTTGGGATTGCTATTCTAAGAAACTTGGGTATGCCTTTCATATTCTTTCTTGCATAAGTGATTGGGCATTTTGGAAGGTGGAGCTGTGGTATCCCCCCCGCATAATGCATTGTTGCCAACAATTGATAGTCGAGACAGATTTTTGAAAACCCCTTCTTTTGGTACTTCACCTTGCAAATTGTTGTAGGATAGATCTAGACAAATTAGCGATGTAGAATTACCTAAAATCTTTGGGATTCTTCCGGATAAATTGTTGTGGCCAAGATACAGCTCTTGTAGGTTGGTAAGGGTAGCAGATTGCCGGGGATGCTTGCATTCGGTTTGTTTTCCGATCAAATTAAGTATGGTCAAGCCTGCAATGTTCTTGAACGTATCGGTATGCTTCCTTGGAATGAATTGCGATCCATTAAGAGGATTTCCATGACCCCTGCAGTTGCCAATAGTATCGGTGTATCACACGACAAATTGTTTCCTCGATAGGAAGAGTCGTTCAAGAAGTACCAAACTACCAACTTCTAATGGAAGTGGTCCGGCCAGCATGTTGTCGGACGCACCGAGACCTATTGATATTGATGACAGCTCCATAATTTCATTAGGAATCAAGCCAATAAGCTTGTTAATTGATAGGTCCAGGGCCAAAAGTTTGCTTAACCTTCCAATGCTTGGTGGAATTGTCCCCCGAAGCTGTTGTTGCTTGCATTAAATTCAAGTAGACTAGAAAGGTTTCGATGGAGGATGGTAGATGTCCCGAGAGGTAGTTTGAATCGAGGAATACCTGCTGTAATCGTGTAAGCTTCCGATGCTTTCGGGGAATGACCCCGATGAGTATGTTTTTGCCAAAATCAAGTGTCTCAAGACCTACCAAATTTCCAATATCTGGTGGGATAGCACGAATATGCGGTTGTTGCTAATAAGCGAGGAACCGGAGATTAATAGATAGGTTAACCAACGGACCTGGCAGCTTCCCTGAAAATTTGTTCCATCCAAAGCGGCAGGTTCGTAATCTGCTACTATTTGCCAAAGAATCAATAAATTTCCACTCTTCCTCATTGTTTGCCTCCAACATGTTAACAGGGATATCAAACACTTCAAGATTTTCGAATTTGTCAAATTTGGAAGGAACAACTCAATGAAATTATTATATCCCACGTCAAGAAGGTGGAGACTGGTGAGGTTGGTTAGCGGCGAGTGGAAGAGCTCCACTAAATCGGTTTCTTGCAATCCCAAATTCTTGGATGCTCGAAGCCTTTTCCCCAGGTCGGATGGTAGTTGGCCATGGAGCTGGTTGACTGCCGCATAAAAAGAGATAAAGAGATGACATGTTGAATAAAGAAGGAGGGAGGAAACCGAGAGATTATTCTGGGAAAGCAGAAGGAAACGGAGGTAGCAATTGTTCCCAATGCCCGCAGGGATCGATCCCTCAAGATAGTTGTCGACATGGCCAACTCAGTCAGCCGGGGAAAGGTTCGCAAGAGAAGACGGGATAGTTCGGTGATGCTGTTGTTTGACAACACTAGAACGAGAGCGATGGCAAGTTGCCAATATCAGCGGGATGATTCCCTGCAGGCCCTTGTTGCTGTAGATGTACAACTTACGGAGGCTGATGCAGCGGCTAATGTTGCTCGGGACAACGCCCGGTGAGCATGTTTACGCCCAGATCAAGGTACGAGAGGCGGCCAAGGGAGCCGATGCTGGGAGGGATGTCACCTTGAAGGCTGTTGTAACTCAGGTTGAGTGAGCGCAGGAAGGTGAGGTTGCCGATGGAGGGGAGATGGTGCCAGCCCGAGCCCCCTGGGAACTGAGGTTCAAGGTTACCACCCTCCATGGGTGCCTCTTGCCGCAGGTGACGCCCTCCCAGCTGCAGTAGCTGGTGCTCTGGTTCCACGAGTCCAGCACGCCGGAGTGGCCAGAGATCTTTGCCTTGAAAGCCGCAAGAGCTCCCTCGTCGCCATTTCTTGCATAGTTGGTTGCTGTGGTGGAGAGCAGCAAAAGCAGCTGCAGGAACATCATAGCTAGCTGCAGAGGGATTTGAGCCGGTGCAGGGAATGGTAGCATGCATCGTGCGCTCATAAAGTCCAATGGTTTGATAAATAGTAGCATGCAGAGTGTGTCAACTTCACAACTTGGGCAGCGCGCGCCATTATTCCGTCAAGTTGCAAGTGCTCCACTCCACCCACCAACGGATCTACCACGGTTGCCAATTCTGAAGTTGATGGCTGCCGACGACCTCAAGATATATAGACCGGCGGTCTTGGGTATGTAGGGCCGATAAAAATCATCATATGCTGAGTGTTTGATGATTATTTTTACTAATAAATATATATGTTAGTAACTTAGGATTAATATATTTATTTAAGTAGCATCAATATTTGCGTGATGCTTCACAATGTTTATAAAATTAAAGTAATTCTCGAAGTGCCTATGACATATGGTCTCCTGGGCTAGAAGGCAAATGTAGCACTCGCTCCTTGCATCCAGTCCATGCTATCCTGTTGTCCTTTTACACGCGAGGTCTGTTGTAGTGCGCTGGGAAGACCATTGCTGGCCGCGGAGCAGTCTGTACACTGATACAGCATGGCATGGTAGTAAGGCAGAAGGGCTCTGACTCGCTGCTCGCCCTTGTTTCTTGGCAAATTTGGAGAGAGCGGAACCACGGTGCTTCAGAGAAGCCGCATCCACTACGCGGAACTCTTGCTGATTAAAGATGGCAACGGGTCGGGTCGGATTGGGGGAGTATTTGGGCACCCAAAACCGAAACCCGAACTTAATACCCGAACCCGACCCACCAATTCATGTGAAAATCCATCCCCAAACTCAAAAACAGCAGATACCCGAAACCCAAAATATCTGTTGGCGGCAGGATTGCATCTCTCTATGAGGAAGAGGAAGAAAGGGTGGAAATTCAAATAGAAACTCTTTGCTGGGTTGTTGGCGGCATTATAGAATATTTTATACGACCAACTTATGTCTATTTTATGGAAAACTTGTAAACCTATGACATTTATTACTAACCTAGTTCCACTTTTATTCGAGAAATATGTTTTGCAGGACTTATACATAGAATCGAAAGTGAAAACACGCCAAAAGAGTAAGAAAGCACACAGCGGAAACACGTCTTCTAACATGTGTGTTGCAAAAGGCCAATTTAGAGGTGAGACGGACCGGTGCACCGTCGGATCAAGGTCCAGGCCAGCCCACAAACCCGCCCGAGAGAAAGACGGTGGCTTAACGGGCCAGCCCGGCTCCGACTTGACCCCCACTTGGGCCCAACCGTCACCGCCCTTTCTCTGGCGGTATCATGCGTCACGTGCCAAATCCATTGGCCCGTGGGTGGCGCCAGGCGTCGTTGACACCCTAGCGGGGGTTGTCGTTGCGGGGAAGAAGGGCAGCGCCGGGCGCGGCATGCATGGCGCGGGCAGCGGTGGCGGTGTCTTGGCGGCGGCGCTGGCGTGAGAGCTAGGGGAGACAGGAGCTGAGGGTTAAATCCTATTTTATTTTATTTCTTTCTTAATCTGAAAAGGATATATCTCCCCTTATATTTATAGGGATAGGGAGGACTCATCTTGACTAGCAAACAATCTGGAATCTTCCAAATTTGACTAAACCTAACCCCTAAGTAATGGCGATAATGAGAGCGATGGCGGCGACCACGCAGGGGCGGCGCGCCCCTCCTGGGCCTGGCTGGCCCATGTCACGGTGTGTGACATCATCAATGCACCCCCCGAGGCGGTTTCTCGGCGGTGGGGGCATGTATCGTCAACCGAACCTCCAGCTGCTACACACAGCTACACATGTCTTCTAACAAGTGTGTAGCAGCTGGAGGAACATCATAGCTAGCTGCAGAGGGATTTGAGCGGTGCAGAGAATGATCTCCTTCCCTCGGGTAGCATGCATTGTGCACTCATAGAGTCCAATGGTTTGATAAATGCTAGCATGCAGGGTGCGTCAACTTCACAACTTGGGCAGCTGTGCTTGTAGTGCTCTATGCACGCGCGCGCCATTATTCCATCAAGTTGCAAGTGCTCCACTCCGCTCACCAACGGATCTAGCACGGTCTGCCTGTTAGAATTTATATATGAATAAGTTCCCCTAAAATTCATATGAAGAAATTCTGATAAATCTCAAAGGCCCAATATTTGTGTTCCCTAAATGGGCTTTATTGTTTTAGCCCATGAGTAAAGGTGGGAGGTGCAATATCAATTAGTACCATATTACTAGTTGATATGGAGGTAGGGAGTTTTTCCTCCTATATATTTGTACTAAGCCTCACGGGAATAGACACAACATAACAACTACAATTGGGAGTTTCAATTAGAAAATCCTAAAGTAGTAAAATAGTATTTTCCTCTTCTCACCGCTGCGCCGCCGTTGCCAAGTCTCCAGCCCGATCGTTCGCGTGCACCGGCGACCGGGCGGCAGGTCTCCGGAACCGTCATCTTTGCGATCCTCGCACGGGAGAAGGTGAATAAGGTTTTAGGAAGCGCTCTTGCGCGATTGCTCCCAAATCTCAAGACGTTGTCTCATCATCGTAAGGCTCGCGCGCGGGATCATTAACAAGGGCGTGCGATCATCGTTCGCATCTTCATCACCATGTACTTCTACATCAAAGGTATTACATCCATAATCTAATCTTATTATCCAACATGTTCAATCTATTCAATCTATCGGTGTATGTGTTGTGCTAGTTGTGCCTACACCGTTGCCATGATCATGCCATGTTTTATGTTGTTCTACCATGCTATGATCATGTTATGCTATCTATCCAATCTATTTGGTGTGCTAGTTGTGCTTTACACATTTGCTATGATCATGCTATGCTATTTGTCGTTGAATCATGTTATCATCGATGTTGTGTTATGCGTTTATGCTATGCTAGTATGCTTGACTTGCTTTATCTAGTAGATCAGTTCATCATGATTTATATTATGGAATTAAACTGAAATTGCCTAATATTCCAACAATCCAAAAAACCTTATTATAGGCTTTTTCTTGATTTAACTATGGCTGTTTTTCATCGACGTCTTTGAGACTAGAAAAAGTTTTCTAGTGCACGGTTTAAGAGATGGCGAGTTAAGGCCATGCTCGGCTAGAGGCTAAAATGTTACGGATTCTTTGTTGGATCACCTCGGGGAAATATCTCTAGAGTTAAGAGAAGATTCGGGGAGACAACACTATCTTTAGAACAATCCTAAATAGTCTTGCTAGTCATCTAGAAGATGCAAACTTGCACTTCAAGATGAGAAGGCATTGTGGGATCAACTGAATGCAACCATTGGTACATCCGAAGTTGTACATTATGGAGAGCTTTTGTGACTACAAGATGGTTGCTAACCAGTCTATAGTCAAGCAAGCGCATAAGGTTCAACACATGGCAAGAGAACTTGAACTCCTTAAGTATGTCATACCCGATGAGTTTGTAGCCGGATGCAATATTGCTAAGTTGTCTTCTTCATGGAAGAGCTTGGCACAATTCTTAAACACAAGAGGCGAGAAAATATCGGTTGTAAATCTGATAGCATCTCTTGATATTCGGGTGAAGAATACTATTGATAAGGGGAACAAGAGCCATTCTAGCACTAATTTTGTGCGAGAAAAAACCCACATGGCAAGAACAAAGGGAATAAATCTTCCAATGCCAAATTAACAACTACCTTTGAGAAGAAGAAAAATAATGATGAGGTGCTTTGCTTCACTTGTGGGACAGCTTAGTCACTTTTCCAATGGGAATAATAAGAATGTCAATCTCGTGACTATTAGCAATCTTTGATGAGGAATACGATAATGTTCCTCTTGTACTATCGGTATTTCAATCACCAAGTTGGTGGGTTGATACAGTGCTAATATTCATGTGTGTCTTCGACATCTCTTTGTTTTTTCTTCTTATAAAGAGCTATAAGGTTCTTTGTCCTAATGGGGAATGGGTCACATGCTTACGTTCGTGGGGTTGGCACGGTAGATCCGAAGTTTACTTCGAGGGGAAAATTGTGCGGTGAAGAAGAGCGCAAAGCATGTCCCTACTATTCGAAAAGAACCTTGTTAGTGTTTCCCTTCTTTTAAGAGATGGGTTTAAGGTAGTGATGGAGTCCAATAAAGTAGTTATGTCTAAGCATGGGACGGTTTATTGGTAAAGGTTATGATTTGTGGTGGCTTGTTCGCCTAAGTTTGGCGATTTTTGTAATAAGTCGGTGAATCATATTTGTGGCACAATAAATGATAGTTCAAGTGTTTGGCATTCTCGTTTATGCCATGTGAACTTTGGTTTGATGTCACATTTATCTAGCTTGAAGTTAATTCCAAATTTCACCATTGTCAAAGGTTCTAAGTGCCATAGTTGTGTGCAATCTAAGCAACCTCGAAAGCCTCACAAGGCAAAGCGGAGGAGAGACACTTGGCACCTCTAGAACTCATACATTCGATCTATGTGAGATGAATGGTGTGTTGACTAAAGGTGGAAAGAGATATTTCATGACGTTAATTGATGATGCTTCTAGATATTGCTATATTTACTTGCTGAAAACTAAAGATGAGGCATTAGACTACTTTAAAATCTTTAAGGCTGAAGTTGAAAATCAACTAGAAAGAAAGATTAAACGTCTAAGGTCGGATCGTGATGGTGAATATTTTCCTATAACATTTGATGAGTTTTGTGCGGAACATGGTATTATTCATGAGAGGACACCTCCCTATTCGCCCGAATCCAACGGGGGGGTTGCCGAGAGGAAAAAAATCGCGACGATGGCCGACTTGGTTAACGCCATGTTAGACAACTTATTTGGTTTATCTAAGGCATGGTGGGGAAGCTATATTGATTTGCGAGTCATGTCCCGAATAGAATTCCAAACGAGAAATAAAGAGACAACACCATATGAGATATGGGTTGAAAGGAAACCATCACTTTCATACTTTGCGCGTGGGGATGCTTGGCGAAAGTCAATGTTCCAATTAATAAGAAGCGTAAGCTTGGACCAAAGACGGTAGATTGTGTCTTTCTTGGATATGCTCACAACGGCATTGCCTATCGATTTTTAGTAGTAAAAATCTGAAGTTTTTCGATATGCATGTTGATACTATCTTTGAATCTCGTGATGCTACATTTTTTGAGAATATATTTCTGTGAAAAGATATGCATAGCAATGCTAAGTTTTCTCTTGAATTAGCTCCCGATATTACTATACCTATTGAGTCGTTTGAGCAACCACTTGAGGAGGATGACAATGAAGTTCTGTGAGGAACAAGAGACAAAGGATTACAAAATCTTTTGGTGATGATTTCATTGTGTACCTTGTGGATGATACTCCCACCTCTATTTCGAGAGGCATATGCATCTCGTGATACGATGATTGGAAAGAAGTTGTTCGTAGTGAGATGGACTCGATTCTTTCTAATGGAACTTGGGAGCTCTCTGAACTACCTTTTGGTTATAAACCAATTGGTTGTAAGTGGGTGTTCAAGAAGAAGCTTAGACCTGATGGTACTATTGACAAGTACAAGGCTCGGCTTGTGGCTAAGGGCTACACTCAAAAGGAAGGAGAAGATTTCTTTGATACTTATTCACTGTTGCTAGAATGACCACTATTCGAACACTACTATCCTTGGTGCCCTCATATGGTCCGATTATTCATCAAATGGATGTGAAGACGACTTTTCTTAATGGAGAGTTAGATGAGGGAGATCTATATGGATCAGCTGATGGGTTTGTAGTAAAAGGTGAAGAGCAGAAGGTGTGTAAATTATTGAAGTCTTTGTATGGCTTGAAGCAAGCACCTAAACAATGGCATGAGAAGTTTGACACTACGTTAACTAGTGCCGGTTATGTTGTCAATGAAGCTGATAGGTGTGTGTATTATCGACATGGTGGGGGCGAATCTGTTATATTATGCTTATATGTTGATGATATTCTAATCTTTGGAACAAACATGAATGTCATAAATGAGGTCAAGTCTTTCTTGTCAAAGAATTTTGATATGAAAGATCTAGGAGAGGCGATGTAATTCTAAACATTAAGCTTATTAAGGAAGAGAGTGGGATTACTTTATCGCAATCTCACTATGTTGAGAAGGTCTGAGCCGTTTTGGCTTTATGGATAGAAAGTCTTCTCCAACACCTTATGATCCTAGTGTGACATTGCGAAAGAATAAGAAGCGTACTAGAGATCAACTCAAGTACTCAGATTGTTGGTTCACTCATGTATCTAGCGAATGCAACGGACCGGATATCTCTTTTCTTTGCGAGCAAGTTGAGTAGGTATATGTCCAACCCGGGTGATGATCATTGGCATGTACTAGAAAGAGTCTTGTGCTATCTTAAAGGTACAATGAGCTATGGAATTCACTATTACGGGCACCTAGCCGTGCTAGAGGGATATAGTGATCGAACTGGATTTTCGATATTGCTCAAATCTACGCCACAAGTGGGTATGTTTTTACTCTTGGAGGTGGCGCGGTGTCATGGAGGTCTTGTAAGCAGACTATTTTGACTAAGTCAACCATGGAAGCAGAACTTCTTGCTTTAGAAACAGCATCTGCGCAGGGCGAGTGGCTGCGTGAGCTCTTGTCCGACTTCTTGGGTGGTTGAAAAAATCGTCCGGCTATCCCTACTGAACTGTGATAATCAAATAGTGATCACTAAAGTGAATAGTGCAAAGGATAATTCAAAGTCAACAAGACACGTTAAAAGACGTTTGAAGACTTGTCAGGAAATTGAGAAACTCCGGAGTAATAAGCGTATCCTATATACGAGGCAGAGATAAAAACTGGCAGATCCCTTTACTAAAGGGCTATCACGTAATGTGATAGAAATTGCATCTAGGGAGATGGGTATGAGACCCATATGAGTTTTCGGTAGTAGTAACCCAACCTTTTTTGATCGGAGATCCCGTGACTAAGGACACAGGAAGAACAAGCTATTGGTAAACCGAGGAGAGTAAACTAATAAACCCTCTCTATGTGAAGATGCAATACTCTCAAGAGCAAAAGAGGCTCAGATGGTAGGTTGGCGAGAATGCCTTAATATGTCCTATTGACTTTATAAGTAAAGATGTCCCTGAGCAATCTTGAAAGGGCATACCTATATGAGTTATTTGTTAAACGTCGCAGATCTATGAGATTTGGGTGATCTCTAGTAAGCTCATGAAGAGACTAAGGAGTATGGCGTATATGCTCCACCCACGGAGAAAGGCTACTTGGCAGCCAAGTACTAGTTTGACTTTGAGCAAAACTTATTCACACAAAACTTGCAATTCAAGGCGTAGTCCATTGTTCAAGTTGTGAATGAGTAGAACTTGAAGCTCTAGGCGGATGTTCAACTTAACGATCTCTCTGCTGAAACACTAGTATATAAAACAGTAGTGAGATAAGGAAAATATCTATATTGGGCAGTTGAGATCCGGTGGGGGATTGTTAGAATTTATATATGAATAAGTTCCCCTAAAATTCATATGAAGAAATTACGATAAATCTCAAAAGGCCCAATATTTGTGTTCCCTAAATGGGCTTTATTGTTTTAGCCCATGAGCAAAGGTGGGAGGTGCAATATCAATTAGTACCATATTACTAGTTGATATGGAGGTAGGGAGTTTTCCTCCCTATATATTTGTACTAAGCCTCCGGGAATAGACACAACATAACAACTACAATTGGGAGTTTCAATTAGAAAATCCTAAAGTAGTAAAATAGTATTTTCCTCTTCTTCTTGCTTTGCCGCCGCCGTTGCCAAGTCTCGGCCCGATCGTTCGGCGTGCACCAGCGGCCGGGCGAAAGCAGGTCTCCGGAACCGTCGTCTTTGCGATCCCGCACCGGGAGAAGGCGAATAAGGTTTTTGGGAAGCTCTTCGCGACTGCTCCCAAATCTCAGCACGTTGTCTCATCATCGTAAGGCTCGCGCGGGATCATTAACAAGGGCGTGCGATCATCGTTCACATCTTCATCACCATGTACTTCTACATCGGCGGGTATTACATCCATAATCTAATCTTATTATCCAACATGTTCAATCTATTCAATCTATCTGGTGTATGTGTTGTGCTAGTTGTGCCTACACCAGTTGCCTTGATCATGCCATATTTTATGTTGTTCCACCATGCTATGATCATGTTATGCTATCTATCCAATCTATTTGGTGTGCTAGTTGTGCTTACACCTGTTGCTATGATCATGCTATGCTATTTGTCGTTGAATCATGTTATCATCAGTGTTATGCGTTTATGCTATGCTAGTATGCTTGACTTGCTTTATCTAGTAGATCAGTTCATCATGATTTATATTATGGAATTAATCGGAAATTGCCTAATATTCCAACACTGCCAACTCTTTGAAGTTGATGGCTGCCGACGTCCTCAAGATAGACCGGCCGTCTTGGGTATGTAGTAGGGCCGGGAAAAAATTATGGTTGGGCTGGGCAACGACACGTCCCACCCCGTTCGCGTTGCTGCCTGCGCCACCTGACGACGTGCACATTGTCTAATAAGAATATCTCGAAGCGATTATTTAAAACTGGATTCCAAATTCTAAAATTAGTCTATGATTCAGCCATTTTTTTTACAAAATAGCTAAAATATTGAGTGATATACAATTACTACCTCCATTCCAAATTATAAGACTTTTTTTTTCTAGATACATTTCTTTACTCTGTATCTAGACATAGTGTATAACTAGATGAATAGTAAAGGAAATGTATCTAGAAAAGTCAGGAAGTCTTATAATTTGGAATGGATGGAATACATTTTCTAAATTTTTCATTCTCTATTTTTAAAACTGCCAGTTTTCCTCGTACCCAATTCTTCTCTCGTCCGCTATGCACTCAGGAACCGAGTGTGTGTGCATATGCTGTGCGCCGGCAGCGTACTCCAATGAACAAGAAACGGTGCCATGGAGATGCGTGTTAAGTTTTCTCCCCGAACAGCTAGAGGTTTGACATCGTCCTGCACCGCCGTCGCGGCATCGACACACTAGTACACACAGATCACATCGATCACCGCCGGTTGATGAAGGTCATCACCGTCTCCATCGTTAGTGAAAATAAACATAGATAGATAACAATGATTATCACCAGCATCTTCCTCTTCCTCTTCTCATCACCTTGTAGACCGTCATCACCACCTCGACCTTGAGCATCGTCCATGTGTGTGCCATCGTCTTGCTGCTCCTTTGTTCCTTTGTTCCTTCGCCTACTCTGCTTTGCTCTGTCTTTCCTCTGCTCTGCTGCTTTGCTTTGGTCCATTGCCTATCTATGTTTGTGGTTTGTGGTGCCTCTGTGCTTTGTACCTCACTGCCTCTGTTTTGTTTATTGATGCACGTGACAAGCTGCATATTAGATAAATTAGAGAGTAAACCATCGGATCTCTGATCTAATTACCTGGAAACAAATTGATCTAATGTGAAGTAGTGACTAACCGCAATCCAGCACTGGATAGTCTACCATCAGCGAAGTAGGTCGAGATTACAGACGTAGCACGTCACCGCTGATCCACCCATGCCACTTCATAGCACAGCCACTTCATAGAATACGGATGTGCCACTGCCCCCAATTGTCTGTAAAGTTATATAAGCAGGTGTGGCGCTATTTACAGCTACGTACAACTACTTGTGTTGATATGCATTCTTTTTGTTGATATAAGTTATACTACTTTGTGGACAGTGGCTGACAGACGAGTTTTGCAATGTTATGAAGAACAAAGAAATAAGTTAGTTTGCATTCTTTCAATTTCCAAATGTTCTCGTCTCCTAGCAGATATATACGGGGACGGACATCCGGACGGACCAGCGTCCGGATGCCCGCTCCTGCCTGGCCCATTGGGCCCCACCCCCCCGCCCCCCCCCACCTCCGCGATCGCCAAATGCCGCAACGCCGCGCCATAAACGGCCTGCCTGCCTGCCCCTCCCGCATCGTGATGCCCTACCGCCCTTCCCCGCCTCCACGTCGCGATGCCCGCATGCGACCATGGGGAGCTCCCCGGT
Organism: Hyparrhenia diplandra; assembly: GCA_015847255.1. Lineage (NCBI taxonomy): Eukaryota > Viridiplantae > Streptophyta > Magnoliopsida > Poales > Poaceae > Hyparrhenia > Hyparrhenia diplandra. The sequence goes on from JADLZK010008570.1 coordinate 412,524, forward strand.
CGCGGCGCCAAGCGGTGGGGCGCCGTGGCCCCACCATGCGGGAGCACGAGCTTCGACCTTGGCTCGACCATGGGGGAGTGTGTGTAGCACGAGGTGGGACAAGAAGAAGAAACACCTGATCCACTTTTGAAATAGCGGAAACCGATAGATGAAACATACAAATGAAGATAGTTGAAACACTTGAAACATTATTTGAAACACTAGACAACACCCCTAATCAACTTTTGAAACATCCAGAAACAAACAGTTGAAACACTTGAAACATCCCTTACGAGACATCGATGAAAACATATATCTACGAAACACTAGAAAACACCCTTGATCTACTTTTGAAAGATCCGGAAACAAATCGAAACATACGACTAAAACTAATTGAAACATCCTTTCTGAAACATCGATGAAACATATCTCCAAAACATGTGAAAGACGCGATCTACTTTTGCAACATACATATGGCTATGTTGAAACATATCCTTGAAACAACTGAAAGAATTTTTTTTGAGGTCACTACGGGGAGATCAAAATGATCTCCAACCGCTTTTTCATTTCACAGATTCCGACAAGCGGTGGGTGAAAAGGATGCAAGGTACCAATTACATAGTTCGTTACATCAAGAAAGGAGAGATTACAACATCACGAAATATAACTTGGCAACACCATACAACAAGGGTAATCCTAGACTAAGGCGAAAGTCACCAATCGGCGTCGATTTGTGCCACCGCCCGAATCAGCCTGGTCATTCGGTAAATACCGAACCGATCGGTTTGGTTCTTCGGTACCCATGCTAATTCGGTTTTCGAGAAATCGGTACCGATTGGTTCCTAAAAAAACTTCGGTACTTGAGGAATTCGGTTTCGGTAAGCTTCGGTTCAGTTACGGTATTTACCGAACAGTACCGAATTGATCCCAAAGAAGATGTAATAGCATTTTCAAAAACTAATTTTGACATGATTTCATAGATAATAATAGTGAAAAATACAAATGCATATAAAAGTCCACGTGACTATAAGTGTGAGTGCCAAAATTACATAATATAATAGTCTATAATAGTACAATCAATCATATAATAACACTTAAACTTATCACATTTCAGGTAACCTTCGTAATTTCGGTAAATTCGGTTAGGTTTCGGTATTTACCTCGGTACTTCGGTTCCTGAAAACTTCGAACCGAACATGGAACCGAATATTTCGGTTTTGGTAAATTTCGGTTCGGTTCTCGATAATTTCGGTTCAGAACTTCGGTTCTCGGTATTTTATGCCTAGGCTGACCGCCCGAACAACATACTTGCGGTTTCACCATGGTCCTTGTGCCTTGCACCACTCCTCGTAGCTATGCGCTCCGCTACCCCCCCGAGGAACGAAGTAGAGGGACCAACAAAGATGAAATCGGGACTAAGAGAGGTGGCGAACACGCATACCTAGGATCGTCGGACACGATGACCTCCCTTCAAGCTGATGGGGACATCCTCGGCACATCAAAGGCGCACATATCACCATCCAACGCCATCCACGGGGGAGGAATCCATGAAGGAGAATGGCAGCAGCGGTGGAAACTCTACGCGGCATTTGATTTTCTGGCACCATCAAGGACAACGCCGATGGAGTAGAGACACCAGAGGAGGACACTCACCGGTGGCGACCAACAACCAATGCTAGTCTCACCCATACACATGAAGAAATGAAAGAGGAGAGGATACATAGAGCTCAAAGTGACCGCAAGAAAAAACGACGCCTTCAACAAGGTATGTGACATCCACCGATGCCACCATCGTTGGCCGAAGCAAGAAAGGGACTTATCCAAAAGACGCAGCTCTGTCAAGCAGGTAGCAGTAGCAGAATCTTCAACAACGCCTCAAGGATGGGCATGACACCGGGGGCGCCATCGCCGTCGGATTGGATCAAAGTCGGGGTAAGGCTTTTGCTCAAATTCTAGACCGGCCCGGCAATCTTTGGTTTGGTCGGGCCACCACCACCGCCCGACGCGACAAGGTACACAATGTTGGGTCCTATGGCGTCTTTGTCGAGGAACGCGAAACCTCAACGACGCCTCCAAGGAGGTAGATGACGCAACTTTTGCGCCATTGCCACCGGCTCGGATGGAACCGGACAGGGTTTTCACCCAGTTGTATATTCACAGGAGCTGCAACAGTATCCTCGTCATAACATGCCGCGCGGCAGAGAGCTCACCTTCATGGCAGCACATACCATGCGGTAGAGGGTGCACCTTTATCGCGACTGCTCGGCTGCGCCCTTGCCGGCACCGCTGCGCCTGCGTATGCCTATTTATCGCCGTCTTGCTGGCGATGCCCGCGACACCGTGGCCCGTCCCAAACACGGATCAACACCCGCCCACGAGTGAATGACACGCCCAGGGCTTGGCGCCCCTTCTTTAGAGGACATGCACACCTTTGCCCAAGGTTGCCATTGGAGCTTGGGTCGCAAGAGGTGGAGTAGAGGGAAATGGCGCCGAGCAGAGGGCGCCGACGATGGAGCGCCTAACTCGTGGTTGTGAATTTCGCCTTCGCAAGGCCGGCACGGGGCCAGGACTCGGAGGGCGGTGCGGCCATCTCCCCAGGTTCACCTTTGGTGCACCGACTTTCACCGGGCGAGATCCCGGGGCCGTCGGGTGGGTCGCCGTCCGAGGGTTGGTGGGGGGACCTTGGGGTGCTCGGGCCATCAGATCCGGGCGTGGAACGATCATCCACACCCCGAGGGCCCCCGGATCCGCGGGTTCTCCGGCGGCCATCTTAGCCGGCACGGACGCCCTTCATGCCAAAAACGGAGCTCAACAGAGGAAGGGAGGGGAGGAGAGGAGGGAGGGGGTTGCTGCAGGGGGCCTTGTTGGGCGCACATAGCGGGCCGCCGCCGCCGCTAGTCGTGGAGCGGCGAGGCCGGGGGGAGCTCGCTTGGGGGCGTTTCGCGGCGGGAAGCCGAAGTCACCCTCAAGTCACCCCCGCACGGAGATGACGTGAGGGCCCGAAGCATACAAGATGGGCTAGCAAGTAACCACAATACCACAACTAAAACATTTGATACAAATTAACAAATGAAACATTGGGGGAAAGAAAAAGAAGTAGGGTGGCACTCACGTGGGCAGGTCCAACATCGGGCCAGACCGACGGCCGCTGGCGCCGATCGCCGAATCCCTTGGTACGCGGCTCCTCCCCGGTGTTGTGCGCGCGTGGTGGACTGGTGGCCGGAGTGGACATCGGCGGTAACGATCCTCGCCGCGAGCTACATGCCGACGAGGGGTGGAGGAACAAAGATGAGGTGTGGGCGAACGGGCAGGCTCTCGGGGGGAGCGGAGGAGCGGGGGCAATGAGCGCGGGGCTGTACCGGGGCTCGGGGAGAGGAGGAGCAGGGCGGCGAGCGTAGAGGAGGAGCAAAGTGGAGGATGGGGAATGGGAGATAGCGGCAGGGCAGAGCATATAAGGACGGAATGGGGGACAGAGAAAGCAAGGCGAGGCAGGGGCGAGGGGGGTGAGCGGAGGCGGTGGGCCAGCCCACTAATAGCTCAACACGTGTACCGAATTCACCGCGCGTCCGGAGGCACGGAAGTGTTGTAAAACACACGGACTCTGTCCTAGAAGGAAAGGAGGAGGAATCCTAATCCTAGTCCGTTCGTATGTGGGCTCTTACCGAAACTCTTAGGCCTTGGCAGGACTATATATATGTGGGAGCTCTATGTTGTAGTAACGAAGATTCAGATGAATAAAGAATAGTCTCCCTATCTTGTGTCTACTTGTTCTACTTTTCATCTACTACGTTCATCGCGGAGAGACGGAGAGGGGAAGGTCCTAACCGGCCGGCAACATGTTTTATAACACGTTATCGCCACGACAAGCTCTTCGTCGACATCGTTGTTGAAGCCGCCGCCGATCTTCGACCGCCGCTCGCCGACGCCCCGACGCGAACTTCGCCGACGACGTCGACATCCCCAACGTTGTTAGCGGAACGGATCTACTACCTCTACCCGCTACTAATGCGACTTTGCATCGACTCATCGTCACGCGGCGCAGTCCCCATGGCCCAGCCGAACGTCCTACGTGGATGGGCCTTCGCTTTTTCGAATTCAAAACCAAAGGTACGAAGAATCGCATCTACCGCCTTACATGCGTGTTACGGCTGGTCAATTTTGGTTTTTCCGTACATGCGATATGCGTACATGAAGTACACATAGTAAATACGCACATGTATAGTTTCATCTATGTATGCATATAGGGTTATTAATTAAAAAAAGGAGGACCTTATGGATTTTCATGGCTTGTCACAAGTTCGAAGCAACACGCTGCTGCACTAGCGTGGCATGGAAAGAAGCCGTGGTGCCCATGCCTATTAACTATTTCTTGGCTTAGAACCATGAATCGACAAGCAATGGCATGAAGCCATGCAAACGCCGAAAGGAAAAAAAAGCTGACTCATCAATGCAAACGCCCGGGGAAAGGAAAAAGCGGCTGACTCATCAATGATTCGCCACCGTAGCTATCCGGACGCACGCCGATCACCTCGGTTGAATCCATTGGTGAGGTGCAAGCTATCGGCAGCATCATGGTTAGTATGCGTGACGCCGGCGAGCCCCGGATCTCCGCAAGGATGGACCTGCATGTCTAGGTTCGATGCGCTACGCTACCTAAAGAAGCTAGAAGCCAAGAAGGCTACGGCGGCCCGTCAAGACTCGAGGACTGAAGGCGAAAGCTACGGATCAAGAAAATTTTCCTTATCCTCGAAGCGACTTGGGCGGTAATGAGAAAACGCGTGTCGAATTAGCCTAATACGAAAATTAGGTCGCATTTAAAAAATCGGCAAAATCCGGAAAACAAGAAAAGGTTTTTGGATCCTGTAGATTCTATATATAGGTTTTGCACTCTTGTACATAAATCCTATATTTTTCGGAAAATACATATTTTTGGTGTTTTGCAAACAACCCTTTATAGACAAGAAGTTTCTTGAATAACTAGCCGTAGTTATATATATGTACTATGTTTCTTATACCCGAATGTATAAGAGAGAGATACATATTAAATCTGAAGTTTAATGGATCTTTTTGTGTAGCTTTATCTTTTTGAATTAAATACTTGAATGCTTACAGTAGAAACATGGTATAAGGTGAATGAGCTCTCTAAATTCTGCAGACCTTAGACTTGTCACTTTTGAGAGCCTCATATTTATTTTTTTCGACATATTTTTTGGATGAAAAATGCTAAGATGCTTCTAAGAATATTTTTAATAACCACCCACTATCTTTTTGCACCTTGCTACTACTCGTTTACATGTAGTAAACTTATATGCACATGATCCAAGTTATATTAATATGCATGCCATAAAAAAGAAGAAGAAATATCATGGAGTTACTCGAATAGTAAATTATTTGTTATGGTCATTATTTAATCCATGTAGGATATTTGTTTTTTTTTGAGAATGACACAATGCAGCCTTGAGACACTCACAACACGCACGCATTGACCACCCCTATGAACACACGTCACGCGAAACCCTACCCCTATGAGCACCTCCAAGGATTTGAGCACCGGCAGATCTGGAGATTCTCGAAGTCACCATTGGCGTCTCGTCGTCGACGGCGAGGAACGCCGCTTACCACTTAATGCATAACGCCAAGAAATCCTAGGAAAATCCCAAAAAGGGTAATGCGAGCACGAGGATTTGAACCACGGTGGGTAGCGCCCCAATGGGACCGCCCTACCATTGGACTACAAGCCAATTCGCCATGTAGGATATTTTACTACCATTGAAGTGTAGTAAACTCGGCGTACATATTTCTTAATTACTCTACGAAATATTATGGCCGATTGAAGTAACAAATACATTGTGGGACTCTTTGCATGAGTAAAATCCTAAATATTATGATTACGGAATATATTGCATTGAAAGTTGAATTTTTAAGCTTGTATGTCTAACGCTACTCTATACGCTTGAAGCTTTATATTAAATGTCTAGAAGACAAGATGGTAAATAGATTTTATCAATCTAAATTCTCGAAGAAGTGTTTCTTGTATATAGAATATCAAAGGGCAATGTAATACATGAAGTATTGATTTTACCATTAGAATTTACTCATGGAAATTGAGTTGGAATTTTTAGACAGCTTTATAAAACCTGGATATTATGGATTGCAACAATTTTAAATATATGGCTTGCATATATGATACACCCCATGAAGGCTTGTGACGGTATATCATAACTCTTGAATATAAAGCATGAAGCTACCGCTTGTCAAGTATAGAAGTTAAGACATGCGAGAATTTATATTATTTGGAACATATAAAGTTTCTCTTGAATAACTTAAATCATGTGCTTATATATTAAAGTTTCTCTTGAATAACTTAAATCATGTGCTTATATATTTATTATCTTTGAAAATCATACCTGAAGTATTGATAATAGTAGTGGTGGTATAATAACTTTTAATTCATGTTGAATTAAGTGGTTAATGGTTAATTTATTAGCTTGAAGACTAATACAAAATATTTAATTTTCTTAGTTGCAATTCTTATTACTTGAAGTAATACATGTGAACTTCTCGTGGAATAAATTAGATTTATATGTTTTATATATAAACAATTGTCTATTGCCTATTAAAATAAATTTTGAATTAACTTATCCACAAAGAAGCCTCAATAAACCATGAAGGTTATAGTAGTTATTTATGCATCACTACCATGTAGGTAGAAGGGAAACTGAATTTCCTAAAAGCACATGAGCGGTTGGACTATCTTGGCATATGTCTTGTTCCTAGAAGGACAAATTTTTGCCTAGAAAGAGTATAATCCATAAACTAAAAAGTTTTTACTATTTTAGCTCATGAACTAGAAGTTATATCCTACCACGAATCTATTGTTATACTTTGAATAATACAATGGATATGTGAATTTTCGTGTCATAACCAATGAATACTAGAAGTATAATTGGATTCTATGAAGTATTAGAAGTGACTATTCACGAGAAGATGCATAAAGCAAATCACTACTTGAATTAGTCATGGCATGAAAAGGGGAGGAATTTTGGGTAAAGGCATAAGAAGATGTGGATAATATATAGGCATAGCCGTCCTAAGTCATTCTTTAAGTGCATGTATCGGGACTTGAAGTTCGCCCACGCCCCTTCCGGCGGAGTTAACTTTCTCTCTTGCACTAATTGCATGTAAGCTCGTAGCTTTGCATTTTGTTGTTATCTATTATGTTAGACTGAATACTAACATTCCACATTACACCTGCATGTGTATATCATTGAGTGCAACTATCTCCACTCTTGCATTAATATTAGCATAATAGCTATAATTGTAGCTAGTAGCTACTTTTGTGCTTCCCTCATAATCAAATTGGCTAGCCGGGGACGCTATGTCTATATAGTTCCCGTTGAACTAAGGAATGATTTGCTTTTCGATGTATCGTATGCATAAGCAATAGATTGGTCTAGGGCCAAGCGACCTAAGATCGGGGGAATGTTTTTATCACATTTTGCTCAATGAAGACTAACCGATTTGATGGGGTGAATAATTGTGGAACTAAGATATTGGATAACACAATTATGATGATTTGGGATTTATGAAGAAAATGCATCAAGGGAATTTTAGCGGGGAGCATTTCAGGGAGTAATCCAGGTTTTGTCATTTATATTCTACCACGAGGGAGGAATAATTGAAAGGTGGGCACAAACATAATTAATAAGTGGCATACTTATGAGAGGTTACATTACTAGAGCTAACTTTTTTTAGGGGTAAACCAATAATGATAATAATATGATAATGATAAATAAAGGCAGAGGCATCACACACGAGACAGGGGAATAACTACTACAAGTTAGACTTAACATTGGACTACTTTAAGAGACGAGAATTCATCTATAGCATTTAATCTACTAAGTCATTACATCTACTCTAAGGCATATGTTATCATCTATAGCATAGTAAACTCTAGATCATGTATCCGGACGACTATCAAGGAAAATCAAGAGCGAAACAAGATATTCTCCATAATCAATGTCCACTTGTCTTATAGACGGAGGGTGGATTCCAAAGGACTCAACAGGACTTTGTCACTCCCGCGATCTACCACCACGACCTAGAATATAAGGTGCATTCGCAGGTAAATCATATATAAGCACCATGCTTACATAAATATCTTTACCACCTAACCCACTCAAGTATTGAATTAGGCGCTCTACGAATAGATACATATATCTATTATAAACTACATCTATATCAATCATAATATTAGAATAAAGTAAGAACATAGCAAACAAACACATATTATTAATAAAGTGCAAAGTCATAGATACAAGATAATTCATACCGTAAAACTTGAAGATCGAGAACTGCGGGTAGGCACACCCGGCTCTAATTGTATAAATGCGCTAATCAACTTGGATGAACTAGAACTAGATGAACTAGAACTAGAACTAGTAGCTAACCGTAATCTCCGGTGGAGATACTCTCTTCTACTTCGCCCGACTTGGTTGATAATGACTAATAATGAACTAGTATGAATTCATGTTTAACCCCCACGGGGGTAGATGGTCTTCTTATATAGGCCTTGGCGATGAACGATGACCATTGGATCAAACCGACCTTAGCAACGGTGTAGATACAACCACAAAGTCGGTTGTAAACCGACCTAGAAGTCTGGGGTCGACATGTTGGCCCCACCCGGCGGCCGGCCAAATTGAGCTGGCGGCCGCCCGGTGGCCTGTCTCCCTCGCCCTCCGGTTTCCTTCGGTGTTCTCTCGGTACCTTCTAGAAGAATGTTTTAGTTCACTTTTCGGGTTGAGTTGCTCCACGGTCAAGTCTTGTCATCATATGTCTTGTATATTCCGAAACTTTCTCCATCTTTCCATGCATTTATCTATTAAGTCCCCGGAAATACATAAATCACCAAAACTCATGGAACTTATTAGTATAAACCTCTAATCTAAGTATATATTCAATTTATGTCCTTATTTTATCTCTTGTTGACATATAAAAATACAGGATAACAGGTGTCAACAAGCTCTCCCAAGCTTAACCTTTGCTAGTCTCTTAGCAAAGCTTTTCACCAGAGTGGATCGGGGAGTTGTTACAATGAATTATTCTCTCACAAATACACATGTTATCAATTTAAAATTCTCCTCCAAAGAAAAGTGAAACATTCGATCTTCCAACTTACTTATATGACCGAAAAACATGGGGCTTTTATCTGCACTCAAATCTTGGGTAATTGAAAGATAGAACAATCAAGTCAAGCACTATGTCTCAAACTCTTTATTTCACCTCTGTTCTGGAGTTTTTATAAATTTTCAAAATAAAACTCAAAGTTTCCATTGTATGACCCTTTCAAATCTCTCATATGTGGTATTTTTGGATCCTTACCAAGGCAATGATGTCATGCCTTCTCTCAAAGTATGTGGTATTTATGGAACATAGCAAATGTATCATGCCTTCTCTCATCCTATCTACTAAGGCTTATATCCGAGCTCATAGGTGGGAGGAGGCAGTATACATACATGCAAAGCATATATTGTAAAGTCAAACAACGGATCCAAAGGAACAAGTCATACAATGTGAGTGTATGGAATGTATTTGTGAGATGGATATGTGATGGTGATGGGATATAATGATCTAATTCTACTATGCTCCTTTGAAGAAATTAATCTCTCTCTTTGAAATTTTTCAAAGACATAGAAGAGAACTTGGGCTAGCTTTTTTTTTTCTTTTTATTTTTCAGAGAGAGGGCATCTAAGTACCCATTGTTTTCATTTGGACATTTGTCCATTTTTTGCTCTTTTTATTTTTCTCTTTCTTTTTTTTTTAGGGAGGTAGGCTCTACTCGCCCGTAGGACACTTGTCCATTTTTCATCTCCCCTTTTTCTTTCTTTTTGCATTGCCCCAATTTTCTTCTTTTTTGTCAAGCAGATATTTGAGAGATAATAAATAAAAAACACATGGAGCATAAATGGGGTTTTGAGAATAAATATAGGGATGAGGAATATTTTTGGTGTTTACTCCCGGGATAGGAGTGAAACATTTTTGATGGCTAGCAATTGGATGAAGGGTATGTGGTGTGCATATAGTGTGGCATGGAATATTTATATGTAGAGATGTGTAAGTGGAATTGCATGACAAGTTCCCAAGGGTTTCAAAGGTTGACTAAACTCAATACTAATCAAGTAGTGAATGATAAAAAGAGTTTTCCTATTCTAAAAACATGTATATGGCTGTGGTAGGAATTTGAGGAACTCTCTGTCATATAGGAAACTCATCATGCAATTTTCAGATTTTCACAAATCAAATCTCCGAATTTAGTGTAACTAGGAGTAAGATAAATAGCAGCTCGGACTATCTCATATCATATCCGTCAATTACCTAGAGTAGCTTAGATATATGCTCCCACAAAATTTCAAGCTCAAAGCAAATTTCTCAAGTGTAAACAATTTTATAGCATGGGAGAATTCTAAACCAATGATAGGTACTTGTAAGAAATTAAAAACAGAGCAACTATTCATCATCTCCAAACACAAGAGATAGCTACTAATTTATTTAAAACAAACTAAAAACAAACTAATTATACACACTCTTTTTATTTGGTTTTTCATGATTATGCATTTTTAAGCAAACAAAGCAAAGCAAATTTAAGCAGACTATATAATATAATATATAAAAATATAAAAATAGATAACTGCCAGGTCATAGGGACTTACGGCCAAATGGGGCAGCTCCCCCAAGCCGGTGTTGATCGAGGGGGTTCAGCCGACGCCGCGACGGGGCGGCATCCATACATGGCACTGATTTCTTCATTCTGCTGTTCGATGGTGTCTCGATGTCGGTGATGTTACGACTGTTCGGGCATTCCATTCTCTCTGTTCTTGATAATGGTTGACCTGGTCATGCCTTATGTCTAGGATGGTGTTGTACATTCCTTGGAACGTATATGCGTCGTGTTGTCCATATCCTGCAAAAGAATTACGAGGTGGTTCGGGAGTAGGGTGTTGCGAAGTACCTGGAGTATCGTAGAAGTGACCACTTCCACGATAGGTTACTCGACGAATATGAGCATCTCCACCCCCGCTCACTGTCCTCCTTGCTCAAATCTGGGCGGGGGGTGGTCACTCGGACTGTAATCGCTTGTGATGGTGGAGGGTAGGTCCATGGTCGATATCCTACAAATGCTGGCTCTTGTGGTCTTGGGTCTGCTCCTGTCCAAATTGGATCATGGGCACGTGTCTGACGAGTTGGCATAGCTCTCTACATATTAATTGGTTGTGCCTGCACACTCAACAGATAAGACTGCACACGATATATGGAGAGTTCGGGGTTAGGCAACCGAATCTCCCCAACAGTAGCATAGGTCACGACATAAGTGCTTCCTATTTTCTTCAAAATATGTCCCTTACTAAAGAAATCAAATCCTATGACAGGTCTATCTTCCCTTATATAAGCAACATGAGCGTTATCATCCAAGAGTCCTAAGTGGTTGGCAATTCTAGTGATAAGTGACGTGCAATTGACATTTCCTAGGAGAGTTGGCACACGACTATCCAATCTTTGAACTAACATGTATATCGGTGAAACTTGTCTTCTCTTTATAGCTGCATAGATCAACTGTAACTCTCCTACTCTAACATTATGACCATCCTTTCTAGGCAAAAGAGTGAAAAGTATCCATTTATGGAAGAAGCAAAAGGTGGGTAAGTGTAAGTCTCTGGCTTTTGCATCCAAAAATGCATCTACATTGGTCAAGTCTTTCCAAACAGTTGCTTGATTGAAATCATCTAGAGCTACGTCTAAGTCCATGACACAAGAGTGTAGGAAACCAAGTGCATCACTTAGATTTCTCCAAGTGAGAGAATACTGTTGTTGGAAGAATCTAAATGTGACTCCTTCATCAGTGCAATGAAGGGTACAAAGAAATTCTATGGTTAAAAACTTAGAACCTTCCTCTGTGATTTTCGCAAAAGTTTCCCTACCCAAAAAGCGGAAAATATGAGCAAATTCAACATCCATACCTGTTTGGATTAGAAGATCAGGGTCGATCTCAGGAGTATGAGTGAACTTACGGCTTTTCAATTGATTGTACCTTGCTCTCTCGTATTGTCCATGAAACTTGAGGTGTGAATCAGAGGTCAACCTTCTTACTGCAGCAGGGGCTGGATGTGGTGGCACATCTTGCTCTGGCTCGTAGCTCATCTCGATGGTGCTCGGAAGATGATTCTCCTCGTTGAAGACGTTTTGACCTTTGACCACTAAATGACTTCCGAAGCTCGCCCCGCAAAATGTTAGTACACAGACAAAAACAAACATGAGACTAATGGAGGGGTTAGAATAAAAGTTAGAAATTAGCAGTCCAAAGTTAGTCGTCCGGGGGTTAGTCGTCCAAAAGAAAGATTGCTAGGTTGTTTTTATTATGACAGAACTTCCCCTAACAAAATTTTATCTTGATTACTCCATATGGACAAAGCACTTCCACTAATCTCTCTTGATTATTCTAATGCTCTCAAGATTTTCTCCTCTCTCAAGAAAAATCTTTCTATTACTACCAAGAACTTCTTTCCTCCTTCTCACTTCTACTTCTCTCTACTACAAAGCTCAAGGCTTTTCGGATACTAGAACTTCGTGTTTCAAACTGGAATATTGAGCAAAGCAATGTTGGTGTGATGAAGAAGCGAGGAGTGAAGGGCCTTTATAGAGGAGGTTGGAAGTCGGCGGCCGGTGGTGGTGATGGCGCCGCCGCCATGGTGGTGGGCCCTCTCCCACTCACCTTCATGCGACATATTGCTCACCCCAATGCCATGGTTTTAAGTGGGTTTTTTAGGTGGAAAAGATTGGCGAGGGAGTGGTGCATGGTGGTAGGTGAGGTTTGAGTGGTATATGTCTTGTCCAAGTTAGGTGAAATATGGAAGTTAGTGTATGACATGTAGGACCCATCACATAGTGACTCTATTTTTGTATTTTCAAAATATATAAATGCAGGAGTAAAAATAATAATGCAAGATTAAATATTTTTGAGCCTCCACAATAAATATTTTCACGAGTTGTGACACACCGTAAAATTATTTATATGGGGCATAGATTTTCTGTAAGTAAATGCTTAATAAGTAAATATATAAATAATTACCGACTTACCTTGTGATAAATGTCCGTAGTTAAAGTCCTTGAACTGGGACTTCCCAAAATTTATTAATTATCGGGTGCATTCTCCGATTAGGAGATGGTACCGATGATGACTCTTCTTCAATTTTCGATTCAATCTTATTTCTTTGTCAAGCTAAGCTCGATCACGGTTTGAATGCGAACTTCTCTTCCTTTCCATTCAAGTTGAATGTAATCTCCCCATTTGTGACATTGATATGTGCATTAGTCGTGCTTAGGAAAGGTCGTCCGAGAATGATTGATACTTGAGTGCGGTGGCATATTCAAAACTACAAAATCCATAGGTATAAAGAATCCTCGATATTAAGCGGCACGTTCTCTCGCAATTTCCGAGGGGTATCGATTGATTGGTCACGCCAATTGTAATGATATTGAAGTTGGCTCCAAAGTTGTGTGCTTAAGTTTGTCAAAAACAGACTTGGGCATTACACTAACACTTGCTCCAAGGTCACAAAGTCTTTGTGAAATGATGATCTCCAATTGAGCAATTGATTACGGGGTATCCTGACTCTGTCATCTTATGTGGCAAAATATTAAGGATAGCCGCACTGCATTCTTCTGTTAGCTTGATCACCTCCGTAGTGGGTAGTGGTCTTTTCTTATTCAAGATATCTCTGAGATACTTGGCATAGGTTGGGACTTGAATGGCGTCTAGTAGAGATATGTTGATATATTTGAATTACCTCCACAAACTTTGTAAATTGATCATCCACTTGGGGTCCACGGTTTCTTCCCGGATATGGTAAGAGATTTGTATCATGAAAGTCTTGCGTCATCCGAGGTTCTTGAGTCAAATCTTCTATGCCATCACTTTTTCTTCTTCTCTAGTTGGTTGTACCACGTGTCAGTTATTGTTCTGGTGCTTTGCAGGTGCCGTGATTGGTGTCCTAACTGGCTGTTTTCTATTATCCTTCTTGGGTCAACAGGATCGGTGTAGATTTACCTCTTCTTGTAGTAATATTATTTACCTGCTCAAGGTTAGTGGCAATAGATTTTGCAGTAGATAACTTTGCTAATTGAGTTTCTATCTTTTTATTAAAAGCAAGTTGATCTTTAAAAGCAACAGAGAAATTATCCATCTTAAGAGTTATATCTTCTAAAACTTTATCATTAGCAATAAGCTTCTTAAGAAGAACATTATTTAACTTATCTTGTTCCTCAATTAGTTCTCTTAAAAATGGGTTTCTAGAAACTTTACCTCGATACTTACCTGGGTAGTTGAATTGTTGTTGAAAACTTTGTTCTTGTGATTGAGTTGATATCGAATTATTACAGCTAGGCTTGAATTTGATGCGGAGTCAATATAATCTTGTAAATCTTGTCGTTCCTTCTTGTCCTTGGCTCGTTGTTCAAGCCAATCAAATAACACATCCATCTTGGTTGATATTGCTTTTATTTCTTCCGGAACTTCTTCTATTTGATGGTAATGTTGAGTGTCTTGAATCCAGTTTTGATTTTTCGATATTTTGTTCATGAGTGCTTGACTTTGTCAAGGGTGAGTGATAAAAATGATCCTTCAGCAGTTGCATCTAGTTGTTCTCGTGCTTTTTGTGTTAATCCATGGTAGAATCCTTGCATGAGCAACCAATCTTCTATTCCATGATGAGGGCAATCGATATGTATTCTTGTAAGTGTTCCCAAGCACCGGAATTGATTCTCCTTTTCGCATTTGGAAATTGATGATTTTTCCTCGTAGGGCATTGGTTTTACCCGTGGGAAAGAACTTTGATAGGAAAGCTGTAGAACATTCATCCCATTTCTTGATTTCTTCTTTGTTGGCGTAGAACCATGACTTCGCTTTTTCCTTCAATGAGAATGGGAATAAGCGGAGTAATATGATATCTTGGGGAACATCCTTGGGTGAGAAGGTGTTGGCAATCTCGTAAAAATTCTGCCGCAGATGTAAGCGTGCATCTTCGTGAATCTTTCCAATGAATGGAGTAGCTTGTATCATGTTGATGAGGCTTGGCTTGAGCTCAAACTCAAGATCTTTAATTTGAAGTGTTGGTCCTGTCACGAATGTTCTTATTGCTTGGAGCAGAGAACTCTCGTAGGGATTTTCGACCATAGCTTCAAAAAAAGCGATATATGCTCTCTTGATTGATTTGATTCGATGAATGAAGTGGAGTGAATCACAATCAATTTCTAATTTGATAAACCCCCGTATAAAATAAACAAAAGAAGAACAAGGGTAAGCTTTGCTAAAGCAGCTACCTAGTTTTAGATTCTCATCATAAGTTTCCATTTATCAATATATCTAGCTATCTTTTATTTCCTCCCTCAACGGCGGCGCCTTAAATGCTTGTTGGTAAATCTAACGTCACTATAACATTAGGTGGAGTTAATCTCACCTAAGGCTATAAGCCATCGAGAGAAACTTCGGTGTGGTTCATCTCTTAACACTACTATGTGCTAGGTTGTCATCCCGGCCAACAATGCTAGGAAATGCATAGGTGATACTTGTGATATGTGTTGTTTGCAATCTATAAGAAATAAATATAAAAGGTCTATCCAAGTTTACGAGATATAAATACCACTTTGTAGCATTTCAGGGGAGTAATCGGGTTTTGTCATTTATATTCTACCACGGGGAGGAATAATTGAAAGGTGGGCACAAACATAATTAATAAGTGGCATACTTATGAGAGGTTACATTACTAGAGCTAACTTTAGCGAGGGGTAAACCAATAATGATAATAATATGATAATGACAAATAAAGGCAGAGGCATCACAATAAGGAGAGGCAGGGAATAACTACTACAAGTTAGACTTAACATTGGACTACTTTAAGAGACGAGAATTCATCTATAGCATTTAATCTACTACATCTACTCTAAGGCATATGTTATCATCTATAGCATAGTAAACTCTAGATCATGTATCCAGGACGACTATCAAGGAAAATCAAGAGCGAAACAAGATATTCCCCATAATCAATGTCCACTTGTCTTATAGACGGAGGGTGGATTCCAAAGGACTCAACAGATTTGTCACTCCCCGCGATCTACCACACGACCGAATATAAGGTGCATTCACGGGTAAATCATATATAAGCACCACGCTTACATAAATATCTTTACCACCTAACCCCACTCGAGTATTGAATTAGGCGCTCTACGAATAGAGATACATATATCTATTATAAACTACATCTATATCAATCATACTATTAGAATAAAGTAAGAACATAGCAAACAAACACATATTATTAATAAAGTGCAAAGTCATAGATACAAGATAATTTATACCGTAAAACTTGAAGATCGAGAACTCGGGTAGGCACACCCGGCTCTAATTGTATAAATCGCTAATCAACTTGGATGAACTAGAACTAGATGAACTAGAACTAGAACTAGTAGCTAACCCTAATCTCCGGTGGAGATACTCTCTTCTACTTCACCGACTTGGTTGATAATGACTAATAATGAACTAGTATGAATTCATGTTTAACCCTCGGGGGTAGATGGTCTTCTTATATAGGCCTTGGTGATGAGCGATGACCATTGGATCAAACCGACCTTAGCAACGGTGTAGATACAACCACAAAGTCGGTTGTAAACCGACCTAGAAGTCTGGGGGTCGACATGTTGGCCCCACCCGCGGCGACCAAATTGAGCTCTGTCCGCCAAAGGGCCTGTCTCCTCTCGGCCTCCGGTTCCCCCGGTGTTCTCTCGGTACCTTCTAGAATGTTTTAGTTCACTTTTCGGGTTGAGTTGCTCCACGGTCAAGTCTTGTCATCATATGTCTTGTATATTCGAAACTTTCTCCATCTTTTCTGCATTTATCTATTAAGTCCCCGGAAATACATAAATCACCAAAACTCGTGGAACTTATTAGTATAAACCTCTAATCTAAGTATATATTCAATTTATGTCCTTATTTTATCTCTTATTGACATATAAAAATACAGGATAATGAGGTGTCAACACGCGCACCTCACTAGTGTTGGGTATGCGAGAACAATATATCATCTCTTATCGGGGGAAATGACAGAGAGATAGAATATTCTCACAATGTGAGAGTATTGGGAGAAAAAATAATTGTCGACAAACTACCTCTTTAATTGCAAATGTTTCTCTTATGAGAACCCGGATCCGAAAATAAAGTCCATGGCAAAATCGCTTGTAGCGATTATATCGGGTCAATGAAGAAAAAAAGCAATTGAGGTTGAATCTCCTATTAAGAAGAAATGAATGTTACGCTATATCTCTCGACAAATGAAACAAATGAACATCGAATATGCAGTTAATTAGTGGATTATGAAAATCCATATAATTCGAAGAATGTAAATCGTAACTTGTAGAAATCTCATACTAAGTATTAAAGTCTAAGGTATATATATTCCTGAATGAATATTCAAGTCTCAAGAATAGCATGTCCTAGAAGGATTACACACGTTTATAGTGAATAACTCAATGTCATTGTGTATGTGACTCATCTCTCGTGTCGTAGAGAATTCACGTAAGCGATTAATAATTCACTAAGAATGAAAGTACATCCTTGAATGAATTAATCCATGAAGGATTTACGGTCAATTCTTGAATAAGCACCATTCATCCCCTGAAGTGAATATAGACCCGAGAGAAATAAAATGAGGGATCATAAACACCGTGAAGGTGTCATCGAAACACTTAGAAAGTGTATGAAAAGCTAGCAATGTAGTGTTGATATCCTCTATATACCATAGAAAGGTATAAGAATAATGGTGGTTTGGCAATTGAATTATCCCCTAAATGCCAAATGCAAAAAATTTGGATTTGTACAATCAAAATCTCGAAGATTTATAGAATACAATTTGAAAATCCCACTAAGGATAAATTATAAGTATCTAAACTCTAGTATAAGTTTGATACACTATCTAGAAGATATTGAATATTAATTTATTTACCCCCATAATCCTCTAAAAGAATTTATTTCTACGAAGCATAATATTTATTTGTTTTGCACAACTAATTGGTGGTCATTATGCATGAAGCATATTGCTCCCTTATAATTCAAGGAAGAATTATGAGCCAACTTTTATTTACACACGTTTATGAAAAGTGTGATTTGAACAATGAAGTTCAAAGTTTGGCTTTATGAGGGGGAACATATTTTATTGAATCGCCTTTTTAGGTAAACCACTAGAATTACAATGATCAAGTAGATCATTTGCTAAAATGCTGAAGTTTATGCATAGATTATGAAGATCAATATCTATTAATGAAGAATAGAATATCCTGAAGAATATATGACCAAAAAGGTTAAATGTTGTACTCTTTTTTCCTACGTGAGTTTTTACTTGAAGGTTTCTCACACAAGGTTTTTAATGAGACAACATGTGCAATGCAATTAACTAATGCAATGTACTCTTTTCTCCAAGCGGTTTTTTTTTCCCCATCGGGTTTTAGGATGGAGTTTTTGATGAGGCATGTGCATATCGTGGTAATCGCCCAAGGGGAGTGTTGTAAAACACACGGACTCTATCCTAGAAGGAAAGGAGGAATCCTAATCCTAATCCTAATCCTAGTCCGTTCGTATGTGGGCTCTTACCGAAACTCTTAGGCCTTGGCGAGGACTATATATATGTGGGGGCTCTATGTTGTAATAACGAAGATTCGGATGAATAAAGAATAGTCTCCCTATCTTGTGTCTACTTGTTCTACTTTTCATCTACTACGTTCATTGTGAGAGACGGAGAGAGGAAGGTCCTAACTGGCTGGCGACATGTTTTATAACAGGAAGTACCTATTACCGAATTTAATTCGTGAACTTTAGTTTGAACATTCTTTATTCTTTTACATAAGCGTGGAACCAGCCCGGCAGCCCCCTCCGTCCACTCACAAACCCCACAATAGTGCATACGTATCCCTCCTCTCAATTCACTGAGCACCGTTGGATATGAGCGGACATACGCTCTCCCGTCCTCAACGCCGACACCAGGTTCTTGTCAAAACAAAAAAAACGCCGACACCAAGTTTGTCAAAAAAAAAAAAACACCGACGCCACTGCTCCCCGTCGGCTGACTTCTTAGGCCCCGATGCCGCTGCTACACAGCCGCCCGGGTTCTCCGGCGCCGCCGCGCGTCGCCGGAGCCCGCGGCTTCCGCCTCCCCGTCCGCAACGCGCCAACGGTGCCGCTGCTCAACCGCCGCCTGTCTTCTCCAGCACCGTGGCGCGTCACCCGCAGAGTCGGCGCGCGCGTCCTAGTCCTGCTCGGCTTCGTCCTCTCCCGTCCTCAATACCACGCCGACGCCACCGGTAAATGCAAATTAATTCACAGACCATATGCCTTTTTCATGTTTGCTAAAATGCCAACCTCATTAGCATGGCATCTTATATATGTGCCCAGATGCCGACTCTACAAGAGTTGTATACCAAATGTTCGATGGAATGCCAACGTGAGATACGATTATACCAAATGTTCTACGGAATACCAATGTGAGATACGATTGGCAATTGCCGTATAACTAACCTGCTTTTTGTGACCTGTATTGGCCATACCTTGATACAGATTTATTAATTAATTAACGCTATAACATAAGAGGCTGGCAGTTAACTATAAAATTAGGAGATGCTTGACAGAGTTTAGCACTTACCTTGATGCCACCATTTGGTTACAGACTTTCTGTAGACATTTAGAGCCTTCACTGCACCATTCTTAACATTGCAACATCAAAGCCTCCTTATAGTCAGTATTAAGAGATTACTTATAAACTGAATGGATTATCGTCTAATAAAATTAAACGGCAAAGCTTTTGCCGTTCCTTTAAAAAACAAAATATAAACTGAATGGATGCAATTAGTTTTACATGCTTATCAATAATATTATTCAAAAATTTTCAATGATTATCTGCTAATCTTGGATGGATTTCATAGGTCGCTGCAATATCCAACATTGCGAACAGCAAAGACATACTTTATATCCTGGGTAATCATTCTTCTGAGGCAAAAAGCTTTCTCGAACTCTGCTTGCAGCGTGATCCGGCAGCCCGCCATATAGTTGCTTAGCTTATGCAAAACCTCTTGAGAACGATCATTCTGCAGTCAGGTGTTCAAGATCGGCATCACCAGGGATATGTTTCCTATTCCGACTAACGGCAAAAAACACCATGCTACAACTTTTATGTCCTGCCTATGATTTTTACACTAATACTGTCAAATAGTTGCTCCGTTATCAAATCTGCATGTGTTCTGTCTTAGAGCATGATGAGCACAATTTATTACAATCTGACACACTAATCCTGTTACAAAGTATGCTTCATGAATTATTAATTGTATGCTTCTTTTTTCTTCCAGGTGAAGATTGTGACTTCATCATACAAAAGCTTATCTCCTTTAAAAGATACTGATATCGTCCCCCGTTCTTCTATGATGCTCATAAAATTGGGAAACAAATAATGCCTGCTGAGCTACATGCGAATCACAGGTATGTATAATGTATGTGCTTTATACCTTATTATGACCTCCATGAACTCATTTCCGTATTGCTAGTCATCACAGTTTATTTAACTTCCAGCATACATTTCGGCACGATTTCATCGTTGTCTCAACCTCTCTACATTAACTTTACTTTTTTCTAATTTATGAATCCACAATTGCATACTGACTCATCTTTTACTTCCATGTACAATCATATAAAATGTTGCATTTCTGGCTTCCTAACCCGTGCGAAGCACGGATCTCTACTAGTTATTTTTTATTACTAGGACCATTGGATTGCCACGAAACTGCTGTGTTTTCTACCTCATGAATGATAAACATTTGGCATGCCCATTGAAGTCACTGCAATATTTTTAGTCATTTGCAAGAGGTCTACCAGTTCCTTAGCGATTCTATGCTCTGCATTAACGAAACATAGAAACAATGCACAGGGAAATCTTGGGGCGGTAAAATTCAAAAAAAATCTTGGGGCGGTGTAGGAAACATGTTTTTTAGTAACAACGGTGATATGTTGTGGTGTGCTCAATCATGAAACATTGAATAGAGATGAATTGAGGACTGCAACTGGATTGGTGTGTTTGTACACTTCTGGTTTAAGCCTAGCTAAATAAAAACATACCACCTAAATCAGATTGGTGTGGTGTTATGGTTTCACCTATTTAAATAAAAGCATACCACCTAAATCAGGGAGGGAGCTGGAGGGAGGGAGGGAACTCAGCATCATTGAGCCCACAACAATGGGTTACAACATTAGGCAAGCTGGAGGGTGGTTCCTTTAGAACAAAGGGGACTCTAGGCAATCCTGAAATACAATTAACTTTATGTCAAATACTACAAATAGATGAATGGTGTCGTGACATTTATACCGGCAGGCATGATTCTAGCTACAACCCATTACCGTTTGGGATCATCAACATTTTGTAAACAATGATTATGCCTATCAGCCTATGACATAAGATAACACAATCACAGTTGATAAAATCTTGTACAGCTCACACCAAAATAATCAAATATATGCATATTGTTTTTACATTATTACAGGAGGGTTGCTTCCTCGATAGATACTTTAATAAAAGGAGATATTACAACACTGAAAAAAGAGAAGCAAATATATTATAGAGACTTCAACATTACATTTAGAGAAACATGATAGTATAAGGTAGTGGTGATTAATATGCCTTAAATTATTGAGTAAAAATATATTTATCTCTGATAGCATGCATCTCTGCAACAACATCGTTCATTGACAACCGCTCCGTGGGCAATTGCTTAGAACAAAGGACACCGAGTTGAATGACGGCCGACAAACATTCCCTGGTTCTCATTATATGTCTTGTATCATTGCTATTGTTTACTCCATCATTCAGCAAGATGTTGGAATCTGCTATCTCCATAATCTTGTGAGGAAGAGCTGCCTCGCATAATAATGCAAGCTCATCCCGTCTCTAAACATATCATCTGTCGGGCTCTTCCCTGTGAACATCTCGATCAAAATGATGCCAAGACTAAATACATCACCAGAAGTTGACACCGCAAGCCTTTCTCCATATTCTGCAGCGGAATGAAATATGAGGATACATAGGTATATAAAAAAAAAAAACTCAAACACTATTAGTAATTGGATAATCCTATGGAGCCTCCGCAGACCGCAGGAGTGGTCATAAGATAAGCAATTATTAAAAAAAAAAATCTGAGATGTTCTCATAAAAATAAATCAGCTTTGAAACAAAAGAAACTTGAGCTACCTGGAGCAATATATCCAATGGAACCTCTTATTCCTATGGTGCTACTGGAATTCACAGAATGTTTGCTTGTTGCTTCATCTAGAACTCTAGCAATGCCAAAATCTCCAACACACGAGCTCTCATGTCCTGATTGAGAAGAATATTACTTGGCTTGAGATCGCAATGGATGACCGATGGCTGGCAAGCATTGTGAAGATAGTCCAAAGCATCCACAATATCTACGGCGATATCTAACCTCTGTGATAGGCTGAGTGCTCCTTGTCCATTTGTGCCTTCTAAATTTGAATGGATCCATATATCTAAGGTGCCATTAGGCATGAACTCAAATACTAGTGCTCTAAAGTCTTGACCTTGGTGGTTGATGCTAGAACAACATGTAATGATCTTTAGAAGGCATCGGTGCCTCACTCTTCTTAGTGCCTCACATTCAGCCTGAAAGCTTTTGTAGGAACCTGATTGCTGGAGATTAAACACCTTAACAGCGACGACAATGGCTTGATTTTCTAGAGTGGCCTTGTATACAGTACCATATCTTCCCTTTCCTAGCACATTTGCTTCTGAAAATCCATTTGTTCCTTTCAGTATATCAGTGTACGAAAGTATTGGAAGTTCTATCTCTACAAATTGTGGTGGTAAATCTTTCTTCTGTACTGTCTTGGACTTTCTGTGGTGAAATACAGCCCAAACCAAGAAAAGTATGAGGAGGAGACTTCCTATCATCGGGATTATCATTCTAAGAGATTTGGGCATGCCTCTCTTATTCTTTCTTGCACTAAAACTTGGACATTTTGGTAGATGGAGCTGTGGTATTCCACCACATAATGCATTGTTACCAATAATTGATAGTCCAGTTAGATTTATGAAAACACCTTCTTTTGGTACTTCACCTTGCAAATTGTTGTAGGATAGATCTAGAAGAAGCAATGATGTTGAATGACTTAAAATCTCTGGAATTGTTCCAGATAAATTGTTGTGGCCAAGATACAACTCCTGTAGATTGGTAAGGGAAGCCAGGTTGCCAGGGATGGTCCCATTCAATTTGTTGTTTGTCAAATTAAGTACAGTCAAGCCTGCCATGTTCTTGAACATAGCGGGCACACTTCCTTGGAATGAATTGCCATCCATTAAGAGGATTTCCATGACCTTGCAGTTGCCAATAGTATCAGGTATCTCACCTGATAATTTGTTTCCTGACAGGATGAGCTGTCCGAGATGCATCAAACTACCAACTTCTAGTGGAAGTGGTCCCTCCAGCATGTTGTCGGACAGGCGGAGGCCTATTGAGATCGAGGGTACCTCCATAATTTCATTAGGAATCAAGCCAGCAAGCTTGTTAACTGATAGATCTAGCTCCAAAAGTTTGCTCAAGTTTCCAATGTTCGTTGGAATTGGCCCCTCCAAGCTGTTGTTGTCTGCGCCAAACTTAAGTAGGCTAGAAAGATTTCCGATGGATGATGGTATATGTCCTGAGAGGTAGTTTGAACTGAGGCCTAGCATTTGCAATTGTGTAAGCTGTCCGATGCTTTCAGGAATGACCCCAGTGAGTAAGTTATGGCCAAAATCAAGCACCTCAAGACCTGCCAAATTTCCAATATCTAATGGGATGACACCAGATATGTTGTTGTTGGAAATCTGAAGAAACTGAAGATTAGTAGATAGATTAACCAATGAGCCTGGCAGTTTTCCTGAAAACCTATTCCAATCAATGCTTAGTTGTTGTAATCTGCTACAATTCGCCAAAGAAGGAATAAATCCCCACTCTTCCTCGTTGTTTGCCTCCAACATGTTATTATCCAGACTAAACACTTCAAGATTTTGCAATCTGTCCCATCCGGAAGGAACAATTTTGACAAAACTATTTTGTCCGGCATAAAGCATCTGGAGCCTGGAGAGATTGGTTAGCGATGGCGGAAGAGCTCCACTAAATAGGTTGCTATTGAGCACAATATATTGGATGTTCGGAAGGCTTTTCGGTAGGTCAGATGGTAGACGGCCTTGGAGCTGGTTGAAACCCACAAAAAAGGTATTAAGAGACGACAAGTTGAACAGGGAAGGAGGGAACAAACCGGAGAGATTATTAACAGAGAGCTGAAGGAAACTGAGATTCGGATTGTTCCCAATGCCTGCAGGGATCGATCCCTCAAGATAGTTGAATGATAGGTCCAGTACAGTCAACCGGGAAAGGTTCCCAAGAGATGCCGGGATGGTTCCGGTGACGCTGTTGTTGTACAACATTAGCAATTGGAGCCAAGGCATGTTGTTGCCAATCTCAGTTGGGATGCTTCCCTGCAGTCCATGGTTGTTGAAGATTCTCATGTCACGCAGGCTGATGCAGCGGCTAATGTTGCTCGGGATGACGCCGGTCAGCATGTTCTCGCCCAGGTCAAGGCGTTGGAGTCGTCTAAGGGAGCCGATGCTTGGAGGTATCTCACCGTGAAGGCTGTTGTAGCTCAGGTTGAGGGGCGCATAAAGGTGAGGTTGCCGATGGTGGGGGAGATGGTGCGGCGAGCCCCTGGGATGTGAGGTTCAGGGCTACCACCCCTTGACCGGTGCCTTCGCCGCAGGTGACGCCCTCCCAGCTGCAGTAGTCGGTGCTCTGGTTCCACGAGTCCAGCACCCGAGTGGCCGGAGATCTTCGCCTTGAAAGCCACAAGAGCTCTCTCGCCGTCCACGATGGCCTGACGAATACAAGGCTGCTGTTGCCCTGTTTGTCGCCACGGCTGAGATCAGCAGGAGCAGCTGCAGCAGCGCCCGGCAGGCTCTTAGTTCTAGGGAAAGCATGGCGGGGCGATGGCTTTCGGTTTCTTACTAGGCAGCGCAAAGCTTGGTTTCTTTGCATTGGCTTACTATGATATGATGATGATAATTATGATGGTTTGGCTCACATTACGTGATTCCGTAGTGGCTAATCATCCTGCAGTATAATAAAATGCTTGCTCCCTGTTGGTCTATTCTTGATGGAGACTGGGAGTTGGTTGGTGCCCAAGGGTTTTTAACAAGCAGGAGTGGACCGTTGGTTTGCACTCCGCGATTAGTTTGACTAGATAACGTGGAGTTTTTGTATGGTTCTATATTTTTTATATAATATGTTTTCAAAGTGCAAAGTTTTTTATAATAAAAGGTAGTACCGTAATTTAACTTCCATATGAAAACATTATATAAAAGACAGGTAACGATGAGAAAATAAGAACGAAAAGCTATATAAAAGGTTTTTTAACATATGCTTATTTAGGGTGTCTATTTAAGTTAGATAACTCTTATACAAAAGTTAAGATAGAAAACACATACAATGATGCACATCATGTATATTAATAAACAACAAACATGCTACTTCGTATGAATGATTTAAGAAAAATATGCTACATGTCCTGTAGCAGCCATCGAATGGCATGATAGAAGAATATTGATGAGATGACACGTCTACGATTTTCTCGATCTTCCCCGGTTGAAATAGCTTGCACAAATAGTCTTTGAGGTTGGTCTCAAACAAACAACCATAGAAAAACAATATACTATTTAAATATGTGTCAGCAAGTACATTCAAACGCAATTAAATATCCCGTGATAACATAATTAATAGAATCGCTAGTCAATAGTGCACGGCAATAAGCAAACACAATGGCTGTGGCTGTTTGTTCACACCTGACATGTCACGGCAGATTAAAAAAACTGACAATATTTTAATCAGCCAGTAGTGTTGTAGTAGCAATTGCTATACGACTGACGACTAACAATTTTGAAGCTGGAACCAAAAACACAGCTGGCTGTAATCTCTCCTCTATGGATGTCGTGGGATGAAAGAAATAAATGGAGAGAAGAAGGAAGAAGGAGAGGTGGCTTATCTTACAGCAGCTCTGTTAGATAGATTTCAGCTGCAAAGCTGCAAAGCCCCTGTTGTCGGAAACTCGTCAGGTACAGGGAGACGGACCAAACCAAATCTTGGTTTCTTCAAGATAAATTCGGATGGTGCACATGATAGCAAGACTGACCATGGAGGATGGGACTTCATCATTCAAGGTGATCAAGGAGCAATGGTGAAAGTTGTGGAGTGGCTTGTCCAAGGCGCCGCCTGGTCGTCCAGTGTACGAGGGAGTCTGGGCATTTCTCCACCTTAGCCGATTGCGTATGGCATTCGCATTGGGTGCATAGACGTCCGCGACGCGTGCCTGACATGCCTGACAGCCTACCTATTCTCCACAGGTCATCACCAGCCTTGTTCCCCTTCCTCTGCTCGGCTGCTTGCCTGTCTTTCCTGTGCTATACTACGGTTTGCTTTGCCTTTCTTCCCGCCGCTCTGCTGCACTTACTCTGTCTCTAGCTGCAGTATAAAATCACTTGCTTGCTTCTGTTTTGTTCACTGATCCATGTGACTCGCTGTAGTAGCATGTTCCGTCACCTCACCTCGCCTCATGCCTTATGCGCCTAGATAGCATGTCACCACATGTGTGCATAAGGCACGCCACAATGATATTCTTTTTCAACTTTGTAAATTACTGCACATATTGCGCACATTCTTGTTTTCACAATGGTGAGGTTCAACTTTGAGGTGTGAACTAGTCTTACAAGTGCAATTTTCACAGGATAATCAATATTTGTTTCTTGATTCATAAATAATGCTGCCTATGATAAGGGCAACAGAGCACCGTACATCTTTGATACAAGGTCTACAACTCACAAGCCAAAAAAAGAAGCAAATACATTGCATATGGACTTCGATAATAAATATTGGGAAACATGGTAGCAAATACATAAAGGTAGTTGTTACTAGAGCATTCTGACATCACTGGGCACTAATAAACTTATCTCTGATAGCATGCATCTCTGCAGCAGCATCACTTATTGACAGACACTCGAGGGCAATTGCTTTGAGCAAAAGGACACCAAGCTGAATGATGGCGGACAAACATTGCTTCGTTCTTGTTATATGCCTTGTGTCGTTGCTACTGCTTGCTTCATCATGCAGCCATAAGTTGGAATCTGCTATCGCCAAAACTTTGTCAGGAAGTGCCGCCTCAGCATAACCATGTAGGCTTATACCATCTCTAAACATATCATCTGTTGGCCTCTTTGCTATGAACATCTCCAACAAGGTAATACCAAGACTAAACATGTCACCGCAAGTCGATACCACAAGACCTTCTCCATACTCTGCATTGGATTAAAACATGAACACACGTAAGTATGCACAATATCATGTGAAGCACATGGGGAACAAAACAAAAACTTTAGAGTTACCTGGAGCAATGTAACCGATGGTACCTCTTATTCCTAATGTGCTAGCAGAATTCACCAGATGTTTGCTTGTTGCTTCATCTAGAACTCTAGCAATTCCAAAATCTCCAACACGAGCCCTCATCTCCTGATTGAGAAGAATGTTACTCGGCTTGAGATCACAATGGACGATCGATGGCTCGCAACCGTTATGAAGATAGTCCAAAGCATCCACAATGTCCACAGCGATATCCAACCTCTGTGACAAGTGCCCCTTGTCTGTCTTGGCCTTCTAAATTTGAATGAATCCATCTATCTAAGCTGCCATTAGCCATGAACTCAAAGACTAATGCTCTGAAGTCTTCACCCTGGTGATTGATACTAGAACAACATGTAACGATCTTTAGAAGGCAGCGGTGCCTCACTCTTCTTAGTGCCTCGCATTCAGCCTGGAAGCTTTTGTAGGACCCTGATTGGTGGACATTAAACACCTTAACGGCGACGATGGTAGCTTGATTTTCTAGTGTACCCTTATATACTATCCCATCCCTTCCCTTTCCAAGCATGTTTTCTTCAGAAAATCCATTTGTTCCTTTCAATATATCATTGTATGGAACTATTGGAAGCTCTATCTCTGCAAATTGCGGTGGCAAATCTTTCTTCGGTGTTTTCTTTGACTTTCTATGCTGAAATCCTACCCAAACCAGAAAAAGTAAGATGAGGCATCCTATTGTTGGGATTGCTATTCTAAGAAACTTGGGTATGCCTTTCCTTTTTTTTTCTTGCACTAGAGCTTGGGCATTTTTGCAAATGGAGTGGTGGTATCCCCCCGCATAAGGCATTGTTACCAACAATTGATAGTGCAGTCAAATTTTTGAAAACTCCTCCTTTTGGTACGTCACCTTGCAAATTGTTGTAGGATAGATCTAGACGAATTAGTGATGTTGAATTGCCTAAAAGCTCTAGGATTGTTCCAGATAAATTGTTGTGGCCAAGATACAACTTCCGTAGGTTGGTAAGGGTAGCCAAGTTGCCCGGGATGCTTCCATTCAGTTTGTTATCTGTCAAATTAAGTACACTCAATCCTACCATGTTCTTGAATGTTCTAGGTATGCTTCCTTGGAATGAATTGCCATCCATTAAGAGGAATTCCATGACCCTGCAATTGCCAAAAGTATAAGGTAGCTCACCTGACAATTTGTTTCCTGACAGGAGGAGCTCTTTGAGGTTTACCAAATGACTGACTTCTAATGGAAGTGGACCCTCTAGCATGTTGTGGGACAGACGGAGAGTAATTGAGATTGATGGTAATTCCATAATTTCATTTGGAATCAAACCATTAAGCTTGTTGTTTGATAGATCTAGTTCTAAAAGTTTGCTCAAGTTTCCAATGCTTGGTGGAATTAGCCCCTCCAAACTGTTGTAGCCCGCATAAAGTTGAAGTAGACCAGAAAGGTTTCCAATGGAAAATGGTAGATGTCCTGAGAGGTAGTTTGATTCAAGGCCTAGCTGCTGCAATTGTGTAAGCTTCCCGATGCTTTCAGGAATGACCCCAGTGATTAAGTTTTCATCAAAATCAAGCTGCTCAAGACCTGCCAAATTTTCAATATCTGATGGGATGACACCAGATATGTTGTTGTTGGAAATCTGCAGCATCTCGAGATTTGTAGACAGATTAACCAACGAGCCTGGCAGTTTTCCTACAAACCTGTTCCATCCAATGGACAAGTGTTGTAATGGTACAATTCACCAAAGAGCCAATAAATTCCCAATCTTCGTCGTTGTTTGCTTCTAACATGTTATCTCCTATATTCAACACTTCAAGAGTTTGCAATCGGCCTAATCCGGAAGGAACAGTTCCAATAAAATCATTGGATTCAGTGGAAAGAACCTGGAGCCTAGAGAGATTGGTTAGTGATGGCGGAAGAGCTCCAGTAAATCGGTTTAATGAAATCCCAAGGTATTGGATGCTCGGAAGGCATTTCCCCAGGTCAGTTGGTAGATGGCCATGCAGGTTGTTTTCTACCGCCCAAAAGACAGAAGCAGATGACAGGTTGTACATGGAAGGAGGGAGCAAACCAACTGAAACCATTTGAGATACGGATTGTTCCCCGATGCCTGCAGGGATTGATCCCTCAAGATAGTTGGTTTCAAGGACAACGTGGCTAGATGGGAATGATTGCCAAGAGACGAGGGGATGGTTCCAGTAATGCTGCAGTTGCCCAGACCTAGCACCGAGCGCCGACATGTTGCCAATGTCGGCTGGGATGCTTCCCTGCAGGCCTTTGTTGCCTTGGAGGATAAACTTACGGAGGCTGATGCAGCGGCTGATGTTACTTGGGATGACACCAGTGAGCGTGTTTTCCATCAGGTCAATGTGCTGGAGGCGCCTGAGGGAGCCGATGCTAGTTGGGATCTCGCCGTGAAGGCTGTTGTAGTTCAGGAGGAGCAAGCGCAAGAAGGTGAGGTTACCGATAGCAGGGGAAATGGTGCGGCGAGCCCCTGGGAAGTGAGGTTCAGGGCTACCACCCTCCACGGGTGTTTCTTGCCGCAAGTGACACCTTCCCAGCTGCAGTAGCTGGTGCTCTGGTTCCACGAGTCCAGCACGCCGGAGTGGCTGGAGATCTTGGCCTTGAAAGCGAGAAGAGCTCCCTCGTCACCATTATGGCTCGGCGAGGAAGCAGTTGTGGTGGCGGAGAGCAGCAAAAGCAGCTGGAGGAGCAGCATTGCTGTTGCTGCTGAAGGATTTGAGTCAGTGCAGAGAGTGGTTTCCTTGCCTGATCCCATGATGTTATGCGCTCATGAAGTACATCAAGAGTTGCATATATACTTACCAAAACAAGGTACGCATGCAGAGTGCTTGTGCTTTTGGGGAATTTTTAACTGGCGGGTGCGCCATTAAAATTCCATCATGGATCACTACCGGTGCAATTCGGTCAAAAGTATCTGTTAGTAAATGTAATTCAATTATAGGTCGTTCAATTTTTTTGATGAAATATAGGTCGTTCAATTAGCGGTTATATAAATTAAAGTGTCTGTTAGTACAGTTAGAAAAATACTACTATGGGTCGTTCAATTATATTCAGATCCTCTCGTCTTTCTACCCAACATTCCGGCACCTTCCTCCTCCCGTGCAAAAAGATGGATATAGTGTGCCTAGCTGAACAAATAAGATCAGCTTTAAATGCTCGTGTGCACCATGATTCCATCAGGTACCCGTGCAAGTCCAGTCAAAAAAGATTGGTTACTGATATTCCATTATGAGTCGTCCACCAATTAGTGTCCAAGTTCATTAATTTGCTGGTAAAAGTGTTGGTGGGACGACTGACTTTTTTTTCCCATTATTTTAGGGGAAATTTTATGGTGGTTGCAAAAATAACAACCATTCATTCAGTGCTCTGATCAGCGTCTGGTCCTGAGTTTTCATGGACCTGAAGCGAAACTGGCAAGAAGGGCCTCTCAATATAAACATAGTAGTAATAGTAATCCTTATATTTGTAAGCTTGTTAAGAGTTTAGCTTAAGACAAACTAAAAACAATTTACAATGGAGCAAAAACCCTGCAACTTAATGACGAAGAACACCCCGTGTCTCCTCCAATCCCAAGTTCCCAACCATCAGGCGCTATTATCTCCATTTCCCTTCAGTCCTCCATTTTTCTCGCAGCAGGACTCTGTTGACTGAAGGGCACGGGAGTGGCTGAGTTCCAGGCCGCTGCTATAGTGTCCAAGAAGGTCGACGGTACCTTTGTCCAGAATGTCTCAAACCTGAAGCTGAAAAGCGACTAGCACCATATGGCACACAGGCCTGATTTTGTCAGGACACACGGTTGGACTCGGTCTTTTATATATGCAACATCGACTTACAGACACCTTGAGCACATGGAAAAAAAAAAAAATAATTAGAACTGGCTAAATAAACAAAGCGACTAGGAACAGATTGCAAACTCATTCATGGAAACAGCACACCTGTTCCTAAAATGCAATGAGGTCAAGTATATTTGGCGTGTGCTGAACTTGGAGATGGTGCGATGCAACCTGTTATTAGCAGAATCTGCTAGAGCCATGATGGAGTAAATCTTGAAGCCGGAACCAAAAACACAGCTGGCTGTGGTGGGATGAAATAAATAAATGGACAGAAGAAGCAAGGAGAACTGCTGTGGAGGTTGCTTATCTTACAGCAGCTCTGTCAGACAGATTTCAGCTGCAAGCCCCTGTTGTCGGAAAGTCGTCAGGTAGGTACAGAGATGGACCAAACCAAATCCGGGTTATCTTCGAGATAAATTCGGATGGTTCACACGATAGCAAGAGACTGACCATTGCGGATGGGGCTTCATCATTCGAGGTAATCAAGGAGCAATGGTGAAAGCTGGACTGGAGTGCGTAAGAAGAAATTTCTACATAACTCATTCCATGCGGAATTGCTTGCGTGCTTAGAAGGAGTGAAAATGGTGGCCATGCTGGATCTACAGCAGGTGGTCCTAGAAACTGGTGCTTCTCTTGTCAAGCTGGCGCTGGAAGGAGAAGAGTACAGGCTCTCAGCTCTCGGTGGCATTATTACGGAAATCCGGTTGCTGCTAATGTCGAAATTTTTACCTTTCAGTATTTGTTTGTGTCCTAGAAGTTGCAATAACACTGCTGACGCTATCGCAGCATATGGGTGTCATGTTTCCAGTGACGACTATGTCACTTGGGATGATGTACCTCTTTTTTGTATAGGGTATGGTGGTCAGCGACTTCGCTGAGTCTAATGAGTAATAAAGTATTGCTCTTAAAAAAGTATCCAGCAAGAATGCTAATCACGCTCGAACTAATCACGCTGGAACTAATGAGGTGGGCTTGATGGGGAGGATGAGGCCGGACTAGGCTCGGCTGCCTGCCTGTCTTTCCTCTGCTTTGGTTTTGTTTCCTCTGCTCTGCTGCGCTTACTCTGTCTTTACCTGCTTGCCTCTGTTTTGTTCACTGATCCATGTGACTTGCTGTAATAGCATGTTCAGTATATGCCATGGCATCGCCTTACCTCGCCTCACGGTTTATGCACCTAAAATAACTTATCACCAGTTCTGTTGCATAATGCATGTCACAATGATATTCTTTTTCAACTTTGCAAATTACAGCATATATTGTGCGCATTCCTGGTTACATAATAGTGAGGTTCAACTTTGAGGTGTGAACTTGTAGTCTAAAATGTGCAATTTACTTAGGATAATCAATATTTGTCTCATGATTCATGAATAATGCTGCCTATGATATGGGCAACAGAGCACCGTATAGACTGATACAAGGACGACAACTCACAAGCAAAAAAAGAAGCAAATACATTACATATGGACTTCGCTAGTAAATATAGAGAAACATGGTAAGGTAGTGGTTACTGGTGCAATCTGACATCACTGAGCTCTAATATACTTATCTCTGATAGCATGCATCTCTGTAGTAGCGTCACTTATTGACAGACGCTCTGAGGGCAATTGCTTTGAGCAAAGGACACCGAGCTGAATGATGGCGGACAAACATTTCCTGGTTCTTATTATATGCCTTGTATCATTGCTATTTTGTGCTTCGTCATGCAGCCATAGGTTGGAATCTGCTGTCTCCATAACTTTGTCGGGAAGTGCCGCCTCAGCATAACCATGTAGGCTTATACCATCTCTGAACATATCATTTGTTGGCCTCTTTCCTGTGAATATCTCTAGCAAGGTGATACCAAGACTAAACATGTCACCGCAAGTCGATACCACAAGACCTTCTCCATATTCTGCATTGGATTCAAACTTGAACACATGTAGTTATGTACAATATTTGATGGGCACAGGGATAATTCGATGCTATCATGTGAATCACATGGGGATGAGAACAAAAAATTAGAGTTACCTGGAGCAATGTAACCGATAGAACCTCTTATTCCTAATGTGCTCGCAGAATTCACTGGATGTTTGCTTGTTGCTTCATCTAGAATTTTAGCGATTCCAAAATCTCCAATATGAGCCCTCATGTCCTGATTGAGAAGAATGTTACTTGGCTTGAGATCGCAATGGATGATTGATGGCTGGCAACCATTGTGAAGATAGTCCAAAGCATCCACAATGTCCACAACGATATCCAACCTCTCGTGACAAGCTGAGTGCCCCTTGTGCATCTTGGCCTTCTAAATTTGGTGGATCCATCTATCCAAGCTGCCATTAGCCATGAACTCAAAGACTATTGCTCTGAAATCTTGACCCGGTGGTTGATGCTAGAACAACATGTAATGAACTTTAGAAGGCCTCGGTGCCTCACTCTTCTTAGTGCCTCACATTCAGCACGGAAGCTTTTGTAGGACCCCGATTCTTGGACATTAAACACCTTAACGGCGACGATAGTGGCTTGATTTCCTAGTGTGCCCTTGTATACCATACTATATCTTCCGTTTCCAAGCACATTTGCTAGTGAAAATCCATCTGTTCCTTTCAATATATCGTTGTATGAAACTATTGGAAGCTCTATCTCTGAAAATTGTGGTGGCACATCTTTCTTCGGTGTTGTCTTGGACTTTCTAAGGTGATATCCAGCCCAAAACCAGAAAAAGTAAGATCAGATTTCCTATTGTTGGGATTGCTATTCTAAGAAACTTGGGTATCACTACTACTGATTTGAACTTGCACGGTGTTTATTTTTCATTTTCGTGGCGGGCATTTAGAAAACCGCCACGGAAAATAGTTGACGTGGCAGCCCCGGCGCCAGGGAAAACCGCCCGCGGTTATCGATTAACCGTGGCGATCTTTATAAAATAACCGCCACGGTTAATCGCCATTAACCATGGCGGTTTTTTTATAATGCCCGCCACGGAAAATGCGGGCTATAAATACAGCCCCAACCTTCTTCTTCCCCGCGGGAACTTCACCATTTTCTAGGGTTTTGAGCTTCAAAACTCTAGAAAACACCATTTCGGGGGGGGGTTTTGCCCTTGGATTGATTCAAGTTTGGCACCGCTAGGGGTATTTCCTTTCTTTCTCCCCTCTTTTCTCTCCCTCTCTCTCCCTCTTTCTCTCCCTCTCTCCCTCTCTCTCTCCCTCTCTCCCTATGCATGGTCCTCCATCTTTTTTTTTAGATGTAATTGAATGTGGTTTGTGCTCTTTCTCTTCCCCCTCTCTCTCCCCCCTCCCCTCCCCTTTATCTCTCTCCCCCCTCTCTCTCTCCCCTCTCTCTCTCTCTCTCCCCTCTCTCTCTCCCTTTCTTTTTTGAGATCTAGTTTTGATCTCTCCCTCTCCCTCTCTCCCTCTTAAAGGTACCTCCTCTCTCCTCTCCTTCTCTCTCTCCCTCCCCTCCCTCTCCCTCTTTCTCCTCCCCCTCTCTCTCCCTCTCATTTGAAGTGTATGTGCTCTCTCTCGATCTCTCTCGTATTCCTCTTTTGCACTTTAGTTAACTCTCTCTAATCATCGATACTTCGATCTCTAATCATCGATCGCTCTCTTTGGTTTGGTTTAATTAATTTGAGGGGCCGTCATGGCGCCGAATAGGGATTGGATGTGCAGGCCGTAGAGGATCGGTTTGGATTTCGTTGATGATGTGCGAAGAAGTTTATGCCCGCCGCCACGAAGCATCGAATCGGTCGGGGTTCGGAAGAAATGGTGTGCCCGTGCTATCGGTGCAAGCATATGTTCTTACACAAGGATGATGTCGCCGTGGAGCACTTCTTTGCGGTATGGTTTCATCGGGGGGCCGAGGTACACCGTGTGGAAGTATCATGGTGAAAAAGAACCGAGGAAGTGTCGCGGCCCGGTTCATCTGGAGGACCCCGCCGACCGCAACGACGGAAACACCGGTGGTGGGACGAAGGACGAGAACAAGTTGATAATCGTGATTACATCACCGTAGATGAATTGCTTGAAGACATGGCGTAAGACAATGCGGGTGGAGATCATGGTGAGCGGTCAGTAGTTGATGACATGTCGCCCGAGGATCTTTGCTCTTTTCGAGGAAATTGCTAACCTCAAAGATGAAGATGACGTGTTGTTTGGCAATCCAAGATGGCTCGAGAATTTTAGGCGGATGAAGCGGTGGCAATTGACCCTCTTTACAAAGATGACGGCAAATGTCCGGCAATTACGGTGCGGTGCTACGTTTTAACCTAACGATGTTGATGATGAAGGCTCACCACGGGTGGTCGAACCACGAGCTTCAATGACATTCTACGGTATCTCGGTGACAATGTTTTACCCGAGGGAATAAGGTGCCCGCCAATACCTATCGGGCGAAGAAGGCTGATTCGATCCGTGGCCATGAAGCTTAGGAAGTTTCATGCGTGTCCTAACCATTGTATTCTATACCGGGGTAACTATGTGGACTTGTAGAACTGCTGTCAGCGATGCGGCGTGAGTCGTTACAAGAGGAATCTTGTTTTGTCGTGCCACCTATGAGGAGGGACCATCGAGAGGGGCCCAAAAGCGTAAGACGGGCAAGAAGCGGATGCCACCTCCGAGGGCGAGGGAAGAAGATGGTTACACGCAGAGGAAGATCCCCTGCCCTATCGGTGTGGTACCTACCCGCCCTGGATCGCTGCGTGCAATTTTTTGAAACCCGGAGAATGCCAAGGCGATGTCCCGGCATGCATCGGGCCGAACGCCGTAGGGCGATGGCAAGCTACGACACCCCTCGGATGCCAAAACGTGGAAACACATCAATGAAATGTTTCCGGATTTTAGGGACGAGCCTAGGGCGTAAGATTCGCAATGAGTACCGGGGGTGAATCCGTTCGAGAGACCTCGATAATACGCGACAGCACCTGGCGGTCACCCTCACCATATTCAACTGCCTCCCTACGAGGTGTGCGAAGTGCAAATATCTTCTATGGCCATGCTCATTTCCGGACCAAAGCGGCCGGGCAATGATATAGATGTGCTCATTGAGCGATAATGGAGAAATGGCGAAAGCGTGGAAAGGGGTTGACATTATGGATGCGTCAGAGAAGAAGAAGTTCACTCTAAAGGCAATGATAATGGCCACCATCGGTGATTACCCGCTCTCTTTTTCATTGTCGGGCGGATTAAGGGGAAGGCGGCTTGCACGCAGTTTGCATTGAGAATACCTGCTCCATTTACCTTAGTGGATCTCAAAAGGCGGTGTATATGAAGCATCGTAAATTCCTCTGCAAAAGAACACGGGTTCAGGGAAACTTCGATGGATGAGTACTTTTGGCGAGCACGAGACATCAACGGAGGAGGCGGAAAAAGGGTAAAGTACGGGCCAAAGGTGTTTGAAATGGTGAAGAACATAAACCACGAGTTCGGAAAGAAGAAGAAAGCGGTGGGCCAAAGGAAAAGAAGAAGTGGAAGCGGAACAAAACAGCGGTGTAAGAAGAAGAAGCGGCAGTAGTAGAAGCGAAGCGTATGAGAAGCGAAGCGAAGCGAAGCGAGAACCCACTCGGCGGCCGCGCCCAAAGTCCCATTCAAGAAGCGGTCGATTTTCTTCAAGTACCTACCATCTTTGGAAGATGCTCCATACACCCCATCTTTGTCGATAACATGCATCTCTGAAGAATCTCTTCGAGAGCTTGGTCGGGATGTTCCTAGATATCAAGAATAAGGCGAAGGATGGTGTCAAGTCACGTCGAGGATCTTGCCGACATGGGCATCGGGCCCGAACTTCACGCCAAACCCTCGGGGAATAGCGGAAAAGTCGACCTTCGGCCCGCGAGCTACAATCGACATGGGATGAAAAGAGGATTTTTGCAAATGGCTCGGGGATGTGAAAGTGCCGGCCGGTTTTACGTTCCAACCTCAAGAGCATTGTATCGATGAAAGACGACATTTGTCAAACTTGAAGGCCCATGGCTGCCATGTCATCGCGGCGGTGTTCCTTCCAATTGTGATTAGGTGCATCGGCCCGGTGTTCTTGAAGATGGCGTTACACGCTGTGCTACTTTTTAATCGCATCACGAGAGAAGGTCATCGCTGAAAATGACCTCCCCGCACTAAAAGAGTTCATCACGGAGACTATATGCGGCTTGAGATGTGCTTACCACCGTCTTTCTTCGATATTATGCCACACCTCATGATACACATGGTCGATCAAATAGAAGAAGCTGGGGCCTCTCTACTTGCGAGATGTGGATGAGCGGCGGTTCATGTCCTCTCTTAACGAGATCCGTCCTTAACCGTGCATACCCGAGAGGGCTCTATGATCGAGGCCTACACAACAATGGAGATACATTAACCTGCTGCACTAGATACATCCGGGATGGAAATGCAATCGGCCTACCTGAACACCCGCATGAAGGCGAGAACCGCAGGGGATGGGCTGCGCGGGGAGGAAAGTACTAAACGATATAGACTACTGAAACAATGAAGAAGCCCATGACTTGGGCCACGAACCGGTTAGTATCAATGGAAACGTGGGCCGAGAAGCATCCGGAGGAAATTCGCGGCAAAGCGTGGCGGGCGCCACGAGAGGGTGGGTGCTGAGACAACACAAGTTGAATTTCACAACGTGGATCGAGAGAAGGAGATACCCTAAACGCGGATCTTGAAGAATCGATGCTTGCATACGGCCCATCTAGCCAAATCATCACATGGCAATGTTACGACATCAATGGATACGAGGTTCCACACGAAAAGAAAAGGACAACAAGAGCGCGTCCACGTAAACGGCGTTTGGTATGAGGGCATGGACATGGCCACCAAGGAACTAAAGACATACTATGGGCAAATCCAAGAGATTTGGGAACTTGATTATGGCGAGACCTACAAATACCCATTTTCGGTGCCGATTGGGTCAAGCCAATGGCGGTTGGCGTGGGCGAAGTTGGGTTAACCACCGTTATTTCGAAAAGTCTTTGGAGATGATGAGTGGGTACTCGCAAGTCGCGTGGCCCGGGTAGCCTACTACCCGGTGCCCAAATCATGAGGGCAAAAAGCAACTACATGCGATTGCGTGGGAGGGAAGCAAAGGATCGTGGGAGCCAATGGAGTGCGAGTCTTGAAGAGTACAACAACTACACGAGAGAGTTTACGCTCTTTACCGATCATCCAACCAAGATCAAGGAAGTCGAGACACGCGTGTGGGGAATGTCCTCGGGACCAAGACAAAGCCCGGTGCGCCGCGGGGGTCCGGAAGAAGACGATTGGCAGCCCGGCAAAAAATAAGTCGATCCTTTTGTAATAGAACCAAATATGTAATGGAACCAAATATGTATGTCGCGACATTTATGTAATTGAACCAAAAATGTATTGGAGATCGCCGCACTTTTCTCGAAGCGTCCCCGACTTGTCAATTAAAGTCTGTATTTTTAAATCATGCAAGAACTATCAAAATTCAAGTTTCACATTTTTCATGGGTACACATACTCATAGGGAGGCCACACAAAAATTTTGAGAATTTTTGAATGAACATTTGAATTGTTTTGAATTTTACAAATTCAATTTCTTATTCTATTTTGCGTGGCGGTCATTTTACAATGCCCGCCACGGAAAATCGATGCCGTGGCGGGCATTGTAAAATGCCCTTGCGCAAAAATCGCGCCCTATATATAGGTGATAGGCATTGCGGAATTGGCTAAGTCCTCGGCCGTTCACTTGTGACCAGAAGGGCTGCCAAAATCTCCTCTCGGCCGCCGCCGCGCGCTCCTCGGTCCTCACCGCCCGCCCGGCCGCCTCAGCGGTCCTCGCTATTCCCGGCCATGCTCCTCCCCTCCTCCCTCCTCCCCGTCGCTTTTCGACTTGCCGCCCGGTCTTTGGGAAACCCTAAGCGTCGCGGCGTGCCGGCCGCCGCCGCGTCCTCCGCCCCCGTCGAGTTCCCTCCGGGCGCCCTCCGCCGAGCGCCACGCCGCGCTCCTCCCCATCGAGCTCCCTCCGCGCGTGCACCGTCCCGTCGAGCTCCACTCCGCCTCTCCTCCCGTCGAGCTCCACTCCTCCGACCAGGAAACCCTAGCCGCGCCCGGTGGCTTTGACTCCGGCGATGCTCTGCTCCCCGCCCCGACTCCGACATCCCTCTGCTCTTGCCCTCCTCCCCGTCCTCATTACGCCCGCCGTACCGGAGAAATCCCTGTGAATTTTGGTTGAATTTGGGATGAATTTGGAGGTGCCTGTCAATTTGGGTTGAATTTGGGATGAATTTGGAGGTGCTGTCAATTTGGGATGAATTTGTGATGAATTTGGAGGAGCTGTCAATTTGGGATGAATTTGGAGCTAGCCGCCACCGCTTTGTGATGCTATATACTTGTGCAATTTTGATTCAATTTGGTCCTAGCTGCCTATGATGCTATTTACTTATGAAATTTTGAATCAATTTTGTCCTATCTGCCTGTGATGCTATATACTTATGAAATTGTTGCCACGGGGGTTTGTTTAGGCGAGCATATATGCCCACTTGCCTATGATGCCATTTCCATTGCCATACTTATATGTGATGAAAAGGGATGAATTTGTATTTTCAAAATTTTGGTATGCTTGACCTTCTTTGTCCCATTTCCTAAGTCCTCATTTACTGAGAATTTGAGAATTTTTGAGGACTTAGCCGGCGAGAGAAAATTTTGGATGCCCTTCGTGGTAACAAGTGAGCGACGAGAGGACTTAATTAGTCGATTCAGCGATGCTGTCACATATATATTCACTACTACTTAGTTGAACTTCAATCTGTGGCGGTTTTTGGGTTTTCCATGGCATTTACTACAACCTTACTATCTACTTGAGGCATTTGCAATGAACTATTTGTATACTTAGTCTTTGAGGCGTGGCATATCGCGATGATGTGAATATTTTTATCTTTGAGGCGGCGATGATGATGAAATGTCCCTATACTTGTGGCGGCTAAGCGAGGGCGGCTTGTATAACATATACAAGTAGACGCGATGTGATAAGGATAATTGGGTACCGAGCCAAATTTGTATTTTTACACATTTTTTTGTATTCTTACACATTTTTTGTTAATTTTTTTTGTATTTTTGCATATTTTTATTTGTATTTGTAGACATTTTTTGTATTTTTAGTTTACATTTTG
The DNA here is from genome assembly GCA_015847255.1 of Hyparrhenia diplandra. NCBI lineage: Eukaryota > Viridiplantae > Streptophyta > Magnoliopsida > Poales > Poaceae > Hyparrhenia > Hyparrhenia diplandra. The sequence goes on from JADLZK010008570.1 coordinate 453,015, forward strand.
TATTTTTTTGAAACTACTCTATATATGTAAAATGGAAAACTATGTAATCATGAGAGGAATTCAATAATAAAATGTTACGAGATGACTCTGTGATACTACATACTACTATTGTTACACATTTTTTTTTTTATTTTTTGTATTTTTGTATGTACTATGTAAAAAGGAAAATATGTACCTATTTTATCTATTTTTTGTAAATTTTTTTTTTTTTTGTAACTACTCTATGTAAAATGGAAAACTATATACGTAATCATACTACATTTGTACTTTTACTCTTTCACTATAAATTACTATAATAAATTGCTCGTATTGTTCCCGTAGAATCAATGGCATCGAACCAGCCGTCAAGATCGTGCAATGGGTGCCCAGGCGAGGAGGATGTGGCCTCCACGTCCGATTCTTCCTCGGCTTGATGGATACGTGGCGCGAAGAGTTGACACCACCACCGAGGCGAGAGAAGAAAGCGTCCTAGGGAGGGAGGAAATTGATCGGGCGGCAACGGGAGGAGCCCAACACACACGGGGTTCTCGAGTGTGCGGCACGGAACCAAAAGGTAAGAATAACGACAAACACAGCGTCGTGTGCCTCATGTAAGTACATGACTAATTTTAGTTGTTGTCGTGGCCGGTTACCATTGGAGCCTCTCCTTCTAGAGTTTGGTGAAGAGAGCTCGGTCGGAGGAGGCGAGGAACGGTCCCACCCGGCACCGGCGACCACCACCTCCAAGAAGTCGGGGGCTTGAAAAGAGGCGGCATGGGAGGCACCGTAAAGCTGAGGTGGTGCGTAATATATTGAGGATAGGGCCGAATGGAGATCCGTAGAGCGGAAAATATCGGGGCCACCTATAGCAACCAGATCTCCGTTGTAGCCAAGGAAAGCGTGCCCATCACTTACCTAGGCGGAGGAATGTTCCGGACGGGCTGAAGAAGAAGGTGTGGAAAGGCGTGAAAGTCCTCTTCCATTATCCGGGGCGAGGCAGGCTTTGACAAAAGAAATGCAAGAAGTATGTGTGGTCGTTTGCAAGCAAAAGCCGCACCTGCGGAACCATCGTACACAAACTATGTGCGAGAAGGGCAAGTCACCACTTCAAGCCTACAACTTCTTAAAGCAACACATGCAGGATGAGTTCGTCAACCTTTACGGCCAACGAAGAGTATGCGGCCAGGTCGAAAATGGGTAAAGAACTCGCAAAGAAGAACGAACTCAGGCACAACCTCGGCATGGTAGGATATGCCGGTCATAAGGGTGAATGGCGCGGAAAGAAAGGGAGGGCGAGAAAGGGATAGAGAATCCGTTGCTAGCCCTTCACGAGAGGGCACGTGACTTCTTCTATGCCCGTCGGCCCAAGAAGCGAAAGGCGGACAACACGTCCAAGTATAATGACCCAAAGGTTGGCGAGGTGGAGAAGAAGGTGATGCGTGTCAAAGAGGCCAAGGAGCGCGGGAGTTCCAACCTAGGAGGGAGCCGAGGGCAATCCCGGAAGACCCGAGCACCGTGGCGAGTTCGGGGGCGGGGCTCGAGGTATATTTGGAAGACCGTGGATTCACAGGCATCCGTCGGGCAACTACCACACGAGGCGCAGGTACAAGGATAACCTTAGGATGCAAGGCTATGAGGAAGCCATAAAGGACATAGTCGAGAAGAAAATAGAAGAGGTATTAACGAAGAAAGGTATTTCCAACATCCAAGGTGTGAGTACCTCTCTGGAGCTAGCAAGAACCCGATCGACGATCTCGTCGAACCCGCGGCGTGGCATTCTCTATATACCCGTTGGCGGGAAGGGAAAGAAGAAGGAGGTGGCCCACCGCTGTGGTGTGTCCACCACGGACTGATATGTTGTACAATAACGAGCCGGGTCCCACCCGAAGCACGTCTTCGTTTCTTACGCAGAATCGGTGAGAACCGGGGCCTTGGTGATGAGGAGATTGATATCCCGGGTGAAAGAGGAGAAAAACAGTACTCAAGGACTAGCCGGGTGGAGGGAGTACCTATGGAACAAGGAAGACATTGCCCCTGTTGAAACCGGCGACACCACCTCCGGACGGGTAGCGACGCGAAGTTCTCCTCCTTCTCTCCGGGTGGCGGTGGCGTGACGATGATGATAACGATCACGATGGTGGCGAGGTGCCGGAAGTCCTCGTCGAACCCAGGAAGGAGAAGATGGTGGCGAGGGTGGTGGAAGTCCTCGTTCGAACCCACCTCAGGAAGAAACGAGAAGAAGAAGACGGGGCAAGACACCAACTCACGGCTCGGGCAAGAGGACACCTTCTCCTAACAAGGTGGCTCGCCGTCCTCCCACGCCCGTTCAAAGCGCCCAATGGTTGAGAGGTTTTGAGAAAATGTGCCAGGTACTATGCATTAATTGGTGCCTAATGTCAACACATGTAGCCGGTATAGCAAAAATTACATGGCTAACTTGTACACATGCATAGGATTCTCAACACCGCCTCGGAGCGGTCGGAAGGACGATGAGGTCGAATGCTCCCCAAAGCGCGAAGAAGAAGAAGCTATCAAAAGAAGATGAGGAAGTTCTTGCCACGACCTCCAAATACTTAGATGATTACGAGGCGGAGCTAGCGGAGAGAAAAGGACCTCCGATTGGCTAAAGCGAACCACGGGGCCGTGAAGGCCAGAAGCGATTACTAGATGCGTATATGCATGATAATCTCGAACCAAACTTAGCGGACATATTACTTATGCGTGCATTACCTAGATGATGCTAATATACATCTCATACGTATAGGAATTATGTACCCCATCGGCGGGGACAATGGGTCGGCCGGACCGGGGTGGTTTGAGCAGCAAGTTCATGGTGCCCAAGGGCCGGCTAATCGAGGAAGAGGAGTGGGACACTCGCGGGGTTCCACCTAATATATCGGCATGCAGTTGATCGGGGGTGACGGAGTTTCATTTTGGGGTTCCTAAAGAGCTCTTTAACTTGGAGGAGGACATTTCACGGCCACTAGGCCCGGCGAAATGTGGCGGTTGCTTTCTGGCGCGGGACCTCGACCAATCCGTTGTCACCCTCTATCTTTGCGTGAGTTTGTTTACCCGATCATTACGGCTCGTACACCACTAATTCTAGCTCTTCGATCCTATAATGGCGTGACCACATGTGCTTGCGGGATGCAAGCATTGATAGCCCGAACGATGCATGAGGCGGTTGTGTTTCTATGTCCGGCGTTTATAGGCGTGGCATATTTTTCTCATTTACGGATGGAGACCCGGAGGAACCAAGAGCTCAAGAAGCGGGGCAAAGGCGAACAATATAAACACTATAAAAGTTTGTGCGATGCAAGAATTAGAGATGGCGGACTACATGCAAGTGCATGAAGAAGATCAAAGGGCGGCCGGTATGGTCGTTGCGGCCCAACATATCAAGTAAGTCAAAAGCAATAATACTTTTTATTTTTTGAACACACGGAATCTATCTCTAATCAAATAAAATGGTGTAGCCTTGCGGTATACAAACAACAGCACACTGCGGCCCTTTGGATTACTTGGCTAATCTTCCCTCGGGATGGATGTGCCCTTAGGCTCGACTCGTTGTATGATATGCCAAAAGGCCTCTATAAACATTTTGAAGAGGCCTTGCAAACGTGTAAATCACGACACTTGTATACTATTTCATACCATAAACTTCTATAAGTCATGACACGAGGGATTTCGATGCGGGGCTTACAAGGATTACTTGGCGGACCCGAGTCATACGATCGAGAGGCGGCCCATACGCTGAAACAAAAACATGGGAACCAAATGAAGATCGAGATTTTGAGGGTATATATATGTAGCATTACTCTCGTTTGCTCGCCCATATTGAATGGTCTCATAATATTCTAACCACTTTCGGTACATATATCGTGCATGCGGTGCGGTAAGCGACCTATAGGAACCAACTTTGTGTGGTTTCTATACCTGTACCTTCATATCCCCTTGAGTGGCGTGTACCGTACTACGTGGCGCCCGGTGACGAAGAAAACCACGGATTATTTTTGGATGAAAGGCTTGGGCGACCTTACGTTCAAGAAACTGGTTGGCGCCATCGCGGGGGCGTCATTGAGGACGTTGTGCTACCTACAGGCCATTTCTTCGACCCTAACGGCAACCTTGCTAGAAACGAGGACTTATGGGAACTACGGATTTGGAGAAATGCGCTAGACATGAAGGACTATCGTGGGATGTCCCGGAGTTGTAACCTAGCTAGCTAAGCGTGTTTGAGCAATCGATCGTTGGATCGAGTTTTGTAAATTGTGATGTGTACAAATCGTCACTTTTAAACTCTAAGTGTTTTATATAATTGAATGTCCATGTTAGTTGAATATTAAATTGTGATGCATATGTTCAAGATTTATGTGAATATTCTCTTATTTTATTATTTAATATGTGGCTTAAATCATAATTTACAATTTTATAATATTTTTGAATTTTTTTATTAATCCTGAATTTCTTAACCGTGGCGGGCATATTATAAAAACCGCCATGGTTAATACATTAACCATGGCGGGCCCGTAACGATGCCCGCCATGGTTAATCTATTAACCGCGTGGCGGTTTTGTTAAACGCCCGCCACGGTTAACATATTTTTCATGGCGGGCATGGAGTCCGCCCACGGTTAATCGATCGATTAACCGTGACCCTAGCTTTCGTGGCGGACAAAATGCCCGCCACGGAAAACCAAAAAGCCCGCCACCAAAGTTCATTCCTGTACTAGTGTATGCCTTTTCTGTTCTTTCTTGCATAAGAGCTTGGGCATTTTGGCGAGATGGAGCTGTGGTATCCCTCCGCATAATGCATTGTTACCGACAATTGATAGTCCGGGTTAGATTTACGAAAACACCTTGTTTTGGTACTTCACCTTGCAAATTGTTGTAGGACAGATCTAGTTGAAGCAATGATGTTGAATTACTAAAAGCTGCGGGATTGTTCGGATAAATTGTTGTGGCCAAGATACAACTCCTGTAGGTTGGTAAGGGAAGCTAGGCTGCCAGGGATGGTTCCATTTAATTTGTTGTTCGTCAAATTAAGTATAGTCAAGCCTGCCATGTTCTTGAGCATAGCAGGCACGCTTCCCTTGGAATGAATTTCCATCCATTAAGAGGATTTCCATGACCTTACGGTTGCCAATAGTATCAGGTATCTTACCACGATAATTTGTTTCTGACGAGGATGAGCTGTCCGAGATGCACCAAAGCGCCAACTTCTAATGGAAGTGGTCCCTCCAAACATGTTGTTCGAGAGATCGAGATACATCGAGATCGATGGCAGCTCCATAATTTCATTAGGAATCAAGCACTGTAAGGTTGTTATTTGATAGAAATAGGGCTAAAGTTTGCTTAAATTTCCAATACTTGGTGGAATTGGCCCCTCGAAGTTGTTGTCTTGAGCATAAAGTTGAAGTAGACTAGAAAGGTTTCCGATGGAGGATGGTAGATGCCGGAGAGATAGTTTGAAGTGAACACTAGCTGCTGCAATCGTGTAAAGCTTACCAATGCTTTTTGGGGAATGACCCCAAGTGAGTAAATTTTTGCTAAAATCAAGTTCCTCAAGACCTGCCAAATTTCCAATATATGATGGGATGGCACCGGATATGTTGTTGTAGGAATTCTGAAGCAACCGGAGACTATCGAAGAAAGATTAGCTAACGACTCCGGCAGTTTTCCTTTAAACCTATTCAATGAAAAGGTCAGTTGTTGTACTCTACTACAATTCGCCAAAAAGAACCAATAAATTCCCACTCTTCCTCGTTGTTTGCTTCTAAGATGTTGTTATCCAGAGCAAGCACTTCAAGTTGCTGCAATGTGCCCAATTCAGCAGGAACAACTCCATTAAAATTATTAAATCCCAAGTCAAGAAGCTGGAGCCCAGAGAGATTGGTTATCGATGGTGGAAGAGCTCCACTAAATCGGTTCTGTCCAATCCCAAACTGTTGGATGCTTGTAAGGCTTTTCGGCATGTCAGATGGTAGATGGCCATGGAACTGGTTGTAACCCACAAAAAGATATTAAGAGATGACAGGTTGAACAGGGAAGGAGGGAACAACCCGGAGAGATTATTAACGGAGAGCTGAAGGAAACTGAGATACGGATTGTTCCCGATGCCTGCAGGTATTGATCCCTCAAGATAGTTGAATACCATGGACAACTCTGTCAGCTGGGAAAGGTTGCTAAGAGAAAACGGGATAGTTCCGGTGATGCTGTTGTTTGACAGCTTTAGAACTGAGAGGCGATGGCATGTTGCCAATCTCAGCTGGGACGAATCCCTGCACCCCCTTGTTGCTGTAGATGTGCATCTCACGGAGGCTGGTACAACGGCTAATGTTGCTTGGGATGACGCCGGTAAGAAAGTTGATGCCCAGGTCAATGCGCCGGAGGCGCCTAAGAGAGCCGATGCTGGGAGGGATCTCTCCCTGCAGGCCATTGGAGCTCAGGTTCAATGAGCGCAGGAAAGTGAGGTTACCGATAGCAGGAGCGATGGTGCCAGAAAGCCCCTGGTAGCTGAGGTCCAGAGCGACCACCCTCGATCGGCGCCTCCTGCCGCAGGTGACGCCCTCCCAGCTGCAGTAGCTGGTGCTCTGGTTCCACGAATCCAGCACCCCCGAGTGGCTGGAGATCTTGGCCTTGAAAGCAAGAAGAGGTCCCTCATCACCATCATGGCTTGGCGAGGAAGCGGTTGCAGAGTTGGTTGTGGCGGTGGAGAGCAGCAAAAGCAGCTGGAGGAGCAGCATCGCTGCTGAAGGATTTGAGACAGGGCAGAGAGTGTGGTTTCCTAGCAGCAAAAGCAGCTGGAGGAGCAGCATCGCTGCTGAAGGATTTGAGACAGGGCAGAGAGTGGTTTCCTTTCCTGATCGCATTGTGTTATGCGCTCATGAAGTACGTCAAGAGTTCCAGCCAGTCCTCCCATCGAGTGGGACTGCCTGTGCTTTTGGAAAATTTTAACTGGCCAGGTACGCCATTGTTTCCATCATGGATAGCCACCGGTGCTAATCCGGTCAAAAGTATCTGTTAGTGAAATGAAATTCAATTATGAGAGCGACAGAAACTTTAAAGTGTCTTTGTACCCAACATTCGTCCTCCCATCCAATAAGAAGGGTTGTGTGCCTAGCTGAACCAATCCCTAGGGAAACGGACTGGATTGCCTAGCTCAACCAATAAGCTCACCTTTAATTGCCCGCATGCGCTCATTTTTCCATCAAGTGTCCCAAGCTAGTCCGGTCAAAAAAAAAGCTTTGGTTACTAATCTAAACCTTCTATATGGGAAACCCCACTAGGGGAGTTCTCTCGACATGCGGGGTGCCACATCAGCAGCCCCCACTCAGTCCCCATCGATCGTCGATCCGGTCCATCCTATGCCAGCACCGGCTGCCACACTTCCACAAGCCAAAGCATGAAGGATCGAAGCAGCGACTCCAAGCGTCCCATCCAAATATTAATTAACGTCGGTAGCTCAGGCGACACTTGGTGGTGCCCAAAATGAATCGTCGCAGTCCCTCCCTCCACCTTCTTCTACGCATTCCTTTAAATAATAAATCAGTCAAGAGCTTCCGGTTCGGGTGCAGCCACCCGCGATCGGCTTCGTTAGGTCGAGATGGACGGCCTTATGGGGCTTGGTGGCGACACGAGTCCCCCCTGGTGTCGCAGACGGGCGGCGACCCACGGCAAAGGCGTTCTCCTACTGCCTACCGCCGCGTCGAGCTCCACCGGCGGGTTCCTCACCCTCGGCGCAGCAGGTGGCGCGCGTCGTCACGGTATGCACGCACGCCAATGGTGAGGTTCAACGTTCCTACGTTCTCGCGCCCGTGTTCCTCTAGGCCATCACCATGGCGGGACCCGCTCAACGCGTGCCGGGCCTCGGTCTTCTCGGGCGCGTCTATCGTCGACTCGGCACCATCATCACGCAGCTGCCACCCACGGGCGCACCAGGCGCCACGGACGCGTTCATGAAAGAGATGAAGGCGCACCCGTCGGCGGCGCCGGTGGGCACCCTGGACCAAGGTTTTTTACCCGGCCGAGGGAGGGTAAAACCGCCGGCCTCGGTTTCGGTTTACCGGTCGTTTCTGCATTAAACCGGCGGTTATCGGACGGTTTGGGTTTTGAATTCAAATGAATTCAAAATTTTTCAGCGTTCGTAAAAATCTTTTTACCGGTCGGTTTGAGCGGTTTACCGGCCGGTATAAGCGGTTTTACCGAGCGGTTTGAGAGGTTTGAGCGGTTTTTTCAAAATTCAAAATTTAATTTTTTTATAAAATGCTAAAAAATTCCTAAAAATACTTCATGATTTGTAGAATCCAATGATGTCAAAATTACTCAAATTTGAGTGTGTTTAGTATGTTTTTCGACCTTCATGATTTAATGGGCCTTAATGGGCCTGTGTATTTTTCTTTTTTTTTTTTTCAAACTTAGATTTGAAATTTTTATACCAAAACGAACTCAAATTTGAAAAAGTATTGCACCGTTGGCTTCTATAAATCGCAAACTATTTTACAGTATTTTTTCCACGATTTTTTTTCAACTTTTAGAATTTGAATTTCAAATTTTTTTTACGGGCGGACGGGTACCGGCCGGACCGTAAATCGGTAACCGCGGTTTTACGGGGAAACCGCCGTAAAAAAAACCCTGCCCTGGACACCTGCTTCGACTTCAGCGGCTTCAACACGATCGCGGTGTCGGCGGTGACACTGACTTTCTCCTGTGGCACCGTCATGGACCTCGGCATCTCCGGCATACTCTACGCTGACTGCCACGTGTTCACGGCCCGCGCAAAATGATGGCGACACGGAATCTTGGGGAACGTGCAGCAGCGTAGGTTTGAAATGCTATTCGATGTCGGAGGCGCAGCTGAGCAGGAACCACCGCCCGCCCGTGAAGGACCTGCAGCAAGAGACGCCGCTGGCCACGCAGGAGACTCGATTTGGTGGAGGGAGATGAAGGGGCGAGTGGATAGGGTTGCTACTTGCTAGGCTGGGCACCAGGCGTGTGAATGGTTATTGGGCTTTTGTTTACAGGCCTTCGATGCACGGCAAAGCAAAAAATACACTACATTTTTTTAGTGGTTCCGCGTGTCTCCAGGAGCAATATAGAAGTCATATACGAATATACTCCAACTTTCAGCAGCCAAGATTGACTGCAATGGCGTGGTTGCTCATATGGCTGTAAGTAAAATACAATACGTGCTATCCTTTATATTTCTCTGTCTGCCAATGTCGAAACAAGCTTCCATTCTGTTCACTGCTTGAATACCTTGGGCATGGGAATAGGTGGACCAAATCCCCTGCTTTAACATGCCAACCCTATATTAGATTTACAGAATTAGTAATTTACTATTTGATTTCTAGAGTCTGCCTTCAAAATTAAGTGATTTCTGAGATGGAAACATTCATTCAAATCTGCGGACATTTGTGGCAAACTGATGACACGATGAGGCAGCGGCACTATGTCAAACTGATCTCTCCACCAACTTAATTTGTTCTCTAAGTAATTAAATAAAATTCTACTGCGTACCCGCGGCAACGCGCGGAGAGTTCTCCTAGTATATTCCATTATGAGTCGTCCACCAAGACTCCAAGGTCGTTAATTTGGCGGTTTAAAAGTGTTGGTTGAACGACCAACCTTTTTTTTTTTCCATTACTTGTTCACCAACCCGTGCTCTCGCACGGGTTAGTATATTATGGGATTCGAATACTACTAATTAAAAAAATTACTTGCATTATATATCTTTTTCTCTTCACCAATACTCTAAAAATAATATCTATAATAGGTACTTTTAAATATTGATTTATATGTTTTTCATTTATATCCTTAGGTTTTTATAAATATATATTTAGTTTAAACCATTTACTTAAACTTTGATAGTTTTAGCTATAATCTGTTTTGTTGACATAAAACTAAATTTTGATTCTTACCCAATTTTTTAAGCTTATTAATTCTAAGATACAAATATTTTAGATTTTAGTCAGAATTTTATGTTTTACTTTTTTTGTTTCTACCATTTTCATGAGTATTAATTTTTTACGTTTAATCTTTTTTAGCCATATGTATTCAATTGAGACATAAGCAAACTTAAAGTGTATACACACTTTTTCATCCCTATACTGAGGATACCATTGAAATATATGCTTTCAGTCTAGTTATTGTAATCTTTTTACAATATTAAATTGAAATTCTAATGCTTATTGTATCATTTACCTAATGTTTTCATGTTTGATTTGTTAAATGAATATTCTTGATTAGTTTTGACAATGTCATAATTAAGTAGTTGTTTCAAAGCACCAAGGCAATTAAGATGATGACTTTATTCTATCATATCAATATTTTTGTTAAAGAAATAATTCCTAAATTAAGTTACTAATATTCATATTAAATATTTTTCATTAATATTCGTAATTTTTTTCAAGACAACTACATACAAAATTTACCCTCACAAAAGTTAATATAACTTATAGTGAGCTATAAGTATCATCATTACATGTTAAGCTAGAGATATATCTCTACAATTGATGAGTCCATAAAAATAATTATTTCTACAATTTAAGTTTTAACTCATGGATGTTGAATTATTGTTCGTAAAAGTTTATATTAGCATTTACATGTAGATTTGAGAGACTTTATTTTTTTACAATGGTTGAGAGGTGGATACTTTTGGTACAAATTATATAGGTATATATTACTTTACATTATCTTTCGTAATGCCATTCATGGATAGTTTGAACCCAAAACCTATTGTTCAAAGCATTATCTTACCTAATGACAGAGATGGATAAATTATAAAAAAAATATTATTGGATTAGTTTAATTATCTTTTGTAATTTTGAAAGTTTAATTTTTCCATATAGGCTTTATTGATAACGCCACTTACAACGATCATGGTCCCCTAAATTTGTTAGCAACATTAGAATATAATTTGAGGTCATTCAATGACATTTTTATTAAGTTGCAAACTGACCTTCAGCCTGGCAGTTGGAGCTCCTAGGTGGTGGTTTCAACATACTTGAGCAAATTTCTAGGTTGGGTTAAAAAAAGTAGTAGGGGCTCCCTTGCCGATGATTTAAAAAACAGTTCATAAAAAATTATACCTGATGCTCATTAAGGATTATATCAACACTTGTTTGTGCAAAGTAATACCAAGACATTAAAATTAATAAAATGAAACTTATACATAGTGGTCAATGTGTACCATATTATGTACGTCATAGAAGACTAATTAAATTATAATTATGGGATTTAGCAAGGTGGCCATACCTTTAGTCATAATGTGTGGCGGTGCGGCGATGATGTAGACGTCGTGGCACTGCGACTTGCATGTTCCCGCCTTCCCTTTCTTGACATAGATATCCTTGTCATCCCCATGATGCTTGCACAAGCCTGTTTTAGTTCACTTGATGCGGCTCGTCTAACATCGGTGTTTGGTGCCGATTTGGACGCCTACTTCCTTCATGCATATGCTCAAGTTTAGGATGGAAATTGTCACCTCATTTAGAAGTTGATAACTTTTCTCAAGGGTTGATTTTTATGATATTTTTTGTTAGTGGCTCGGGCATAGATGTTGTCCACTACATTGGCGTCAGTGGTGCATGCTTGCCAAAGTAGGTGAAGTTGGATTGGTGCAAGCTGAAGCGTTAGCCCGACCACCTCGCCGTCAAGATCGGTGTTTCTTTGGTTTAGTGTCATTAGATTGAATTGATGCAACGTCACTGTCTCATCGGCGTCGACCAACGGTAGTAGGTGTAGGATCACCTTGCCCGTCGGTGTTCGCTAGTAGGTAGTCGGTGTAGCATCACTTTCTTCATCGGTAGGTTGTCATGCCTTCCACGTTGGTGTTTGCCAGTAGATAGTTGGTCTAGTGTCGTCTACCTTTTTGGTGTCCACGGTAGGGTAGGAGCCACGGTACATGGCATCCATACTTCTCTCGACGTCACCTGGTGCAATAGTGTCGTAGATGTTGGGAAGTTTTCGATGGAGTTATTGCTGACTTGGTGCATCTGGACAATATCAGCCAACATAAATGGAGTTCTGCAAGAATATAGGCGAAAATTAGATTAGTACCTATGGAGGAGGACGCCGGCACCCTCACCCTCCTCGCTTCTCGAACATGTTGTCTTCGATCTCGAGTGGGCGGTGACGGAGAAGAATGTGTGGCGTTGGTGTTCGCCGGTAGATAGTTGGTCTAGTGTCGCCTGCCTTGTTGGTGTCCACCGACAGGGTAGGATCCATTGTATATGGCATCCATACTCTTTCGGCGTCACTTGGTGCGGTAGTGTGTCGTAGATGTGGGGATGTTTTCGATGGAGTTCTTGCTGACTTGGTGCATCTAGACAATATCAGTAGCATAAATGGAGTTGTGCAAGAATATAGGTGAAAATCAGGTTAGTACCTATTGAGGAGGACATCCGCACCATCACCCTCGCCGCTTCTCGAACACGCCGTCTTCGATCTCCAGCGGACAATGCATAATGTGTGATGATGCGTGCGCCAGACGTTGATAGATGAAGTAGGTGTTGATCATGAAGAAGCTGTTAAATGCGTTGCTCGTGCACAACTTGGCCGTGCTACAGCAGGTGTATCTGCTCCAATCTTCCACGGTGATCGAGCGGCAACCTCTATATGTTGTTTTATGGAGGCGGCTTGAGTGCATCTATGGTGATCGAGAGATGTGATGATCCGAGAGCACTTCTATGCATATGAAAAATTGTAATGATGCTCAATAAGGATTATGTCAACTGTTTATTATAAAGTAATTCAAAGACATTATAAATAAAATAAAAAATTATACCTAATGGTCAATAAGTGTCATGTAATGTAATTCACAAGTGACAACAATGTTCAAATAGGAGCAGCTAGCGTGTAGCCTTATATGACAAAAGCTTCAGACTAATATCAAGCAAACGATTTCACATACATGTACAGACCGCAATATATTCAAACTTTCATTCGTGGTGATTACCATAAAATTTCATTATGCAACAGTGCACTATGACCCTCCTCAAACATTCATTGATGTTGTACTACTCGAACCTCCCCAATCACATACAATTTGATTATGCAAGCAAGCGGTGGAGGCAGACTCACCGACATTTAAACATTGTTGGATCGCGTTTCAGCCAGGTCGCCAAGAAGCAATCAATGGAAAACCGCACAGCAAAGACTCCTTTTCATTGAGAGCCACAAGCACAGACCTAGCGGTACATGACGGGACATCGAATGCCTCAACTTCGAAGTAGTTGGCACATGGGCGTACATGACTGTGTTGTATTCAGTGGCGAATCATGCCTTCGAAAAAAAATTCATATAATGTTTGGCAGATCTATTTTAGCAAATTCGGTAATAATTGTAAATTTTGGAACACGATTCGGTAAATTCAAGAATTAAGTCGAAACCATCCATTAAATTCAGTATATAGAGTTCAAATATAGGCATAAAAGAGTATCCGAGAATTACAATGCTATTTTTATTCGACCACATGTTCAACTGAATCAGGGGAACAATTAGAAGTAGCAGCAGGTACCGCCGCTTTCTTTGGTTTGTGCTTCTAAAAATAACAACTCCATAATTATTAAAAAAACAGAATACTAAATAATTAAACAATATAGTATTCATAATATTAGCACATTTATGTGAAAGTACTCAATAATTTTCTAAAAAAGAGACTTAAGAGGGTTTTTGAATTTCATGTAAGCTGTTGTCAAAAAAAATTCATGTAAGCAAAATAGTAAATCAATTAGGCGAGTAGACGATGAACCTCCGTGAGACCATGATTACCTGATAATCTGATTACTGCAACCGTTCCGGCGTGAGCCAGGCGGCGTATTCGATGTTCCGCCGTCCGCTTCGTTGCCTCCGATAAAAAACAGATTAGGGAAATTGGGAAAGATGGAACTGAACTGTGCTCACGGAGATTGCCTATATTGGCTCCATGCCTCCCTTCCTTGCTTTGCTCGGCCCGGGGATCACAAGTTAGCTGCCAGGCGGTGTTGGTGGCCGCGTGGAGCCGTCGGGCAGGAGACGCCGCCTAACTTTTCCTCCTCCGTTGGAGAGCGATCCCATCTAGGACGGTTAGGAGAATCCTTCGTACACGTAGTGTTTTAGATTAGAATGGTGGATTTTATTTGTTCTTTAAAAAAAATAATGGCAAAAGGTGGGTAATTTTTTAGAAATAAAGTAGATCCAACGGTTATTGATTCCAAGTCTTTAGATTTGATGGCTAGATGTAATACGATTAATGTGAGAATTTCAAGTATTTTTTTTTTTTTCTTTTTCTACGTTTGGGGAGAATTAACGTGAAGGCTTAGTTGGAGCCTCAATTAGTAATAGTAAGATTTTACATATATAAGTGCAGCTCAATCATCATTTTACGATACCTAGAATCCAAAACTCTAACTCAAGTGACAGCCAAACCCAATGACTCTCATTTTGGGAGGCCTCATGCATATCAAAAGATGATGTATTGGCTAAAGGTTCTTTTCGTTATCAAAAGATGCAACCACCGCCAGATTTTGGGATGATACATGGGTAGGAGACAAGCCTCCGAAAGCTATATATCGATCTTTATATAATATAGTACGGGAGCCTCACACAACAGTAGCAAAAGTGATGGCCTCTAACCCTCTAAACATCTCTTTTAGAAGGGCTCTAGTGGATAATAAACTTACAGAATGACTTAGTCTAGTAGCACGGACCTCAAATGTCGAATTGGTGGAAGGGTCGGACTACTTTAAATGGAGCCTAACCATATCAGGGTTATTCTCTGTCCGCTCAATGTACCTCGACCTTATAGATACACAAACACCTTTTCGTCATAGGAAGATATGGAAGATAAAATTCCTTTAAAAAATAAAATCTTTCTCTAGTTTTTGTAGAGGGGTTGGTCTTGACCAAAGACAGCTCACTAAGAAAAATTGGAAAGGGAGTCAAAAATGCATATGTTATAACGGGAATGAAACCATCCAACACTTATTCCTAGACTATCCCCTTACCAAAATGATCTGGAGGATTATCTTTTATGCTACTAGCCTAACTCAACCTAGATCAATCAGCCATATGTTCGGGAATTGGCTAACTAATCAAAATAAAAGGATTAGAAATTTAATTTGGGTGGGAGTGGCTGCTATGACCTGGGCTATCTGGAGATATCTTAATGATGTTATTTTTAATCAAAAGAAATCTAACTCTATTTGCAGGTAATTTTCATAAGAGCGTATTGGTTACGCTCTTGGGCTCAACTGCAGCGTGTGAGATAGCCAAGGAAGCACTCTCAACGATGAGCAAGAAATTAGAAATTATTACTTTAGAGATACCCAATAAAGGATGGAAACATTTATATTATTTGAACTAGCTTCCCGGTCGATCTATAAGACCATGGCTTTCTCTTTTGGTTCATCGATTGGTTGTAATAATTAGTTGTGTACATCCCTGGATGTAGAGGCCGGACATTATTTATCCATTATTTTAAAAAAAAAATCATTTTACGAAAGTGCATATCCCTAAAATCAATGGAACCTCTATGTCAATTCTTACTAGACGTGTTAGAAGAAAAATAAATCTAATATATTCTCCCAAAAATACAGGTATTGATTTTACCATTAATTTGCTAGACTTCGATTATAATTAGAAAATAATAACCATTGAATCTACTGTATTTTCAAAAAACAAATTGTTGTTGTCACCACAGAAAACAAATAGCCTTGGAAGCTAACAGTTGTTGGATTTAATGTGGACCCTGTCCATTATTATATCTAATTAAATCAAATAATTCTTGAACTCGTATTAAATATTGTTAATGTTGGCTTTTCACATTGGGCGTTCATGTGCGTGCCCTGCATTGCATGCAGATCGGCGTTGCATGCAGAATAGAGAAAAATAGCGCAGGCATTAACACTAGTAATTAACTAATGGAATTTCAAGGCAACTAACTCTATTAATTCTGGTGGCTAATGGAGAGGAGTTACGGGAGTTCAAGAGAGGTGCATTGGTTACGAGAGTTAGAACGTCTCTCAATTTTCCATGTCCGTTTCTTGATGCCTGGCTCCTCTTCTGCCTTCGAGAGTATAAAAGAGAGAGAGGGTTTGCTTTGAACTTGAGGTGTGAATATACAACAACAACATTCAGTTCGCTGCAAACAAAAGTTTTCCCGTCCGGTTCGTGCGCCGCACACGGATTGGGAGAGTAGAGCCTCGGGCGTCTACCGTTCATCGAAGTTCACCTGCTCGGGTGGAGATCGGCGATCACGTTTTTGGGGAGTGTCGCGGTGCGGCACGACTACTCGCTGGTTCAGTTCATCTACTTCCGGGGCTTACTGCGGACGTCTTCTTTCTCTTCCTCCTGGCGATTGGCTAACAAGATCGACATCAGCAAGGGTCATGGCGTTCACTGGTGCTTCCGGTTCTGGAACAGGGTATGATGTCGTTATTCATTTCCTTAGTTTTATTCTCAATATCTTGATAATTTCAGTTAGCGTTAATAGCATGATAGACTTGTTATATATGTGGAATATCACTAGTCTTATCTTGCTGGTTAGTGCTAAATTTATATTTATAATGATGTCTATGATACACCTTTTACACAAGCACATATATGACATCATCTTTACCTTGCTTGAGTCATTTACATGGATTAAATTAAACATGAAAATGCCTAATTTTCTAACAATCCAAAAAGCGTGATAATTTTAGGCAATTTTCATCTGTTGGCTTTTGCGGGTTTGTTAAAACCAACTGCATTTGAAGGCACTCATTATAAGAGATGGCGCGAGAAAAGCGTTACGTGGTTGACCTCAATGCGTTGCTTTTATGTGGTAAATGATCAGCCCATGGGGTGAGAACCGCTGATGAGCAGCGTGTCTTTGATCATGATGATGTCACATGCAAGGCTGCTTTGTTGAGCATCATTGGGGATTCTCTCATAGATGCATATGTGCAGCTTCCAACCGCTAAGGCCATGTGGGATGCATTTGAGGCCCGTTACGGCATTTCGACGCCCGGTTCGAAGTCGTATGTCATGGAGCGGTTCCATGACTATCGAATGGTTGAGAACCGTCCCGTAGTCGAACAAGCTCATGAAATACAGGCCTTTGGTGAAGGAACTTGAGCTGTTTGGGTGTGCACTTCCCGACAAGTTTGTGGCGGGATGCATGATTGCAAAGCTGCCACAATCTTGGGTGACTTTGCAACTTCTCAAAACATAAGAGGCAAGAATTCAGCACTGCTGAGCTTGTTGGGACTCTAGATGTTGAGGACAAGGCGAGAGCAAAGGATGTTAAAGGCAAAAAGGTCAATGAGGGGGAGTTCTAGCGCACATGTGGTGCAAAAGAATCGCCCTAAGCCACGAGAAAAAGAAATTTTAGCAAGAGCTTAAGCAGAAGCCCACCACTTCTTTCAAGAAGGGTAAGAAGATAATGAACAAGGAAAAGATGAATTGTTTCACCTGTGGCAAGCTTGGGCACTTATCCAGGGAGTGCCCCGAGGCTAAGTTTAAGCCTGCTCCTCCACGAAATCAGCCAACACCATTGAGACCGAAGCAATTATTTCCGGGTATGGTAAATTTTACCTTACGCTTTTTCAGTATGTCATTCACCTGATTGGTGGGTTGACACCGGTGCAAATATTCATGTGTGTGCTGATTTTCCTTGTTTTCTTTTTATCGGCCGGGGTCGGGCTGGCTCCTTATTGATGGGGAGCAGGCGCGGCGGCTGTTCATGGTGTTGGTACGGTCGATCCGAAGCTCACTTCGGGAAAGATCGTGCAGCTCAGAACGTGCATCATGTCCACTCAATAAAGAAGAACTTGATTAGTAGCTCCTTGCTCTGCCCGTGATGGCTATAAGCTAGTATTTGAATCCAATAAGTGTGTTGTCTCTAAATTTGGAACTTTTATTGGAAAAGTCTATGAGAGCGGAGGCTTGTTCCGCTTGTCCTTGGTTGATACTTGCTTTAAGTCGGTAAACCATGTGGTTAATAATGTTGAGAATAATATTTGGCATTGAGATTATGTCATGTTAATATTGGTTGCATGTCCCGCTTAGCTAGTTTAAATTTAATTCCAAAATTTGATATGGTCAAAAGTTCTAAGTGCCATGTATGCATTGAGGCAAAGCAACCTCGTAAGCCTCACAAGGTCTGCTGCGACGAGGAGTTGGCACCACTTGAACTAATTCACTCGATGTGTGTGAGATGAATGGAGAATTGACCAGAGGTGGCAAGAGATATTTCATAACCTTCATAGATGATTGTACAAGATTTTTGCTACGTGTATCTACTTAAAACAAAAGATGAAGCGTTGCATTTTTTAAGATCTATAAAGGCGAGGTAGAAAATCAACTTGAGAAGAAAATCAAGCGTGTGAGGTCGGACCAGTGGAGGAGAGTATTTCTCTAATGAATTTTCGAGTTTTTGCGCTGAGCACGAATAATTCATGAGAGGACACCACCATACTCACCACAGTCCAATGGGATTCTTGAGAGAAAGAACCGTACTCTAACCGACTTGGTAAATGCCATGTTGAGTAACGCGGGTTTATCTAAGGAATGGTGGGGTGAGGCTATAATGACTCGCGAGTCATGTCCTAAATAGAGTGCCCACAAAGAATAAAGAAATTACACCATTTGAGGAATGGGAGAAAAAGAGATTAAATCTTTCCTACCGCGGACTTGGGGTTGTTTGGTAAAAGTTAACGTGCCAATAAACAAAAGCGAAAGCTTGGACCTAAAACCGTTTATTGTGTCTTTCTCGGCTATGCTATTAATAGTGTGGGTTATAGATTTTTAATAATAAACTCTGGAGTTCCCGATATGTTTGAAGGTACAATCATGGAATCTAGAGATGCAACATTCTTTGAGAATGAATTTCCTTTGAAAAATACATCTAGCATTTCTAGTCATGATTCTACTTTTTTCGCTCGAGACACTTGAACCAATAGTACACGCCGATGATGAAACCCATGAGAATATTCCTGAGGAGGATAATAATATAGTCACTCGAAAGAGTAAGAGACGAAGGGTTGCAAAAACCTTTGGTGATGACTTTATTATATACCTCGTGGAAGACACTCCCACAACCATTGCTGAGGCATATTCCTCTCTTGACGCTAACTTGTGGAAAGAAGCAGTGCAAAGTGAGATGGATTCTATTATGACAAATGGGACTTGGGAAGTGGTTGATCGTCCTTATGGATGTAAACCTGTGGGATGTAAATGGGTGTTCAAAAAGAAAATGAGGCCTGATGGTACTGTTGAGAAGTACAAGGCTAGGCTAGTTGCTAAGGGCTATACGTAAGGAAGGAGAAGATTATTTTGACACTTACTCACCAGTTGCCCGACTGACGACCATACGTGTGTTAATATCCTTGGCAGCCTCACATGGTCTTCTCATTCATCAAATGGATGTTAAGACAGCTTTCTTGAATGGAGAGCTTGAGGAAGAGATCTATATGGATCGGCGATGGATTTGTGATAAAAGGTCAAGAGGGTAAGGTTTGTAAGTTGCTAAAAATCCTTGTATGCGGCCTAAAGCAAGCCCCTAAGCGGTGGCATGAGAAGTTTGACAAAACTTTAACATCACCGGCTTTGCAGTGAATGAAGGCGATAAATGTGTATATTATCGATTCGGTGGAGGTAATGGTGTCATTTTGTGCTTGTATGTGGGACGATATTTTAATATTTGGAAATAATATTGAAGTAATTAAAGAAGTAAAAGATTTTACGTCCAATAATTTTGAAATGAAAGACTTGGGTGAGGTGATGTTATTCTTAACATTAAGCTATTGAGAGAAGAAGGAAATGGTGGGGTAACTCTTGTGCAGTTCCACTATACGGAAAAGGTGCTAAGCCGTTTTGGGTACAGTGATTGTGCACCTGCTCCAACTCCTTATGACCCAAGTGTAATATTGAGGAAAAATCGAAGAATTTCAAAAGATCAATTGAGATATTCTCAAATAATTGGTTCTCTTATGTATCCGGCTAGCGCCACGAGGCTTCGATATCTCGTTTCTTTGTGAGCAAACTAAGCCGGTTTGTATCAAATCCGGGAGATACTCACTGGAGTGCTCTTGAGAGAGTACTGCGCTATCTAAAAGGTACAATGAGCTATGGCATTCACTTTATTGGGTATCCGAGGGTACTAGAAGGTTATTGTGATGCTAATTGGATTTCTGATGCTGATGAGCTGTATGCCACAAGCGGATACGCGTTCCTGCTTGGAGGTGGCGCTGTTTCCTAGAAGTCTTGCAAGCGGACTATCTATCTTAACGGTCTACAATGGAAGCGAACCGATAAAGATTGGATATCGCCTGGCGCTGAAGCCGAGTGGCTTCGTGAACTTCTTATGGATTTACCGGTTGTTGAAAAAACCTATACCGCTATTTCTATGAATCGTGACAACCAAACGCGTGATAACAAAGGTGAACAGTTCTAGGGATAACATGAAGTCCACAAGACATGTGAAAAGGCGCCCTGAAGTCCGCCTTCTAAAATTGAGAAACTCCGGAGTAATTTCATTGGACTATGTCCATACATCTAAGAATCCGCGCATCAGTTTACTAAGGGTCCGCCACGCAATGTGATAGAAGGTGCGCCGAGGAGTTGGGCTTGAGACCCATTTGAAGTCATTCCATAGTGGTAACCTGTCCTTTGTGATCGGAGATCCCGTGAATTAGGATGGTGAAACAAGCTAGTGGATGACTGAGGGAGAGACCCCTTAGAGTTAAGTCTAGCTCATTGGAGATGCACTGTCTCTCCAATACTGCAAGGCAGGTTGATTAAGTTCTTAATGTGATTCGAAAGTGGCTTTAATAAAGCAGGGATGTTGTCCTACAGGACATCCTAAAAGGAACACACCTATATGAGTTTGATTGCTAGTCACAATCTATGAGACGTGGGTAATCTTTAGATACTCATGAAAGGCCCGAAGTGTGACTTATATGCTTCCAATAGAGGAGATGCTTGTTGCAGCCTAGTACTAGATAAGAGCTTTAGTGACACTCACCTCACACAAAACTGTTAATTGAAGGCATAGTCTATTGTTCAGTTGTGACTGAGTGAAACTACTGCTCTAGATGGATGTTCAACTTAACAGTCTCCATCGAAACTCGGGGTATATCAAAGAACTGTGTGTATGTATTTGAGATTATTTAACACATGTTCTAGAATTTGGTGGGGATTGTTGGATTTAATGTGGACCCTGTCCATTATTATATCTAATTAAATCAAATAATTCTTGAACTCGTATTAAATATTGTTAATGTTGGCTTTTCACATTGGGCGTTCATGTGCGTGCCCTGCATTGCATGCAGATCGGCGTTGCATGCAGAATAGAGAAAATAGCGCAGGCACTAACACTAGTAATTAACTAATGGAATTTCAAGGCAACTAACTCTATTAATTCTGGTGGCTAATGGAGAGGAGTTACGGGAGTTCAAGAGAGGTGCATTGGCTACGAGAGTTAGAACGTCTCTCAATTTTCCATGTCCGTTTCTTGATGCCTGGCTCCTCTTCTGCCTTCGAGAGTATAAAAGAGAGAGAGAGGGTTTGCTTTGAACTTGAGGTGTGAATATACAACAACAACATTCAGTTCGCTGCAAACAAAAGTTTTCCCGTCCCGGTTCGTGCGCGCACACGGATTGGGAGAGTAGAGCCTCGAACGCCTGCCGTTCATCGAGTTCACCTGCTCGGGTGGAGATCGGCGATCATGTTTTTGGGGAGTGTCGCGGTGGTGCGGCACGACTACCGCTGGTTCAGTTCATCTACTTCGGGGGCTTACTGCGGGACGTCTTCTTTCTCTTCCTCCCGGCGATTGGCTAACAAGATCGACATCAGCAAGGGTCATGGCGTTTCACTGGTGCTTCCGGTTCGAACAGGGTATGATGTCGTTATTCATTTCCTTAGTTTTATTCTCAATATCTTGATAATTTCAGTTAGCGTTAATAGCATGATAGACTTGTTATATATGTGGAATATCACTAGTCTTATCTTGCTGGTTAGTGCTAAATTTATATTTATAATGATGTCTATGATACACCTTTTACACAAGCACATATATGACATCATCTTTACCTTGCCTGAGTCATTTACATGGATTAAATTAAACATGAAAATGCCTAATTTTCTAACAATCCAAAAACGTGATAATTTTAGGCAATTTTCATCTGTTGGCTTTGCGGGTTTGTTAAAACCAACTGCATTTGAAGGCACTCATTATAAGAGATGGCGTCAGAAAACTGTTCTGTGGTTGACCTCAATGCGTTGCTTTTATGTGGTAAATGATCAGCCCACTGGGGTGAGAACCGCTGATGAGCAGCGTGTCTTTGATCATGATGATGTCACATGCAAGGCTGCTTTGTTGAGCATCATTGGGGATTCTCTCATAGATGCATATGTGCAGCTTCCAACTGCTAAGGCCATGTGGGATGCACTTGAGGCCCGTTACGGCATTTCTGACGCCGGTTCTGAGCTGTATGTCATGGAGCAGTTCCATGACTATCGAATGGTTGAGAACCGTCCGGTAGTCGAACAAGCTCATGAAATACAGGCACTGGTGAAGGAACTTGAGCTGTTTGGGTGTGCACTTCCTGACAAGTTTGTGGCAGGATGCATGATTGCAAAGCTGCCACAATCTTGGACTGACTTTGCAACTTCTCTGAAACATAAGAGGCAAGAATTCAGCACTGCTGAGCTTGTTGGGACTCTAGATGTTGAGGACAAGGCGAGAGCAAAGGATGTTAAAGGCAAAAAGGTCACTGAGGGGAGTTCTAACGCACATGTGGTGCAAAAGAATCGTCCTAAGCCACAGAAAAAGAAATTTCAGCAAGAGCAAAAAGGTCACTGAGGGGAGTTCTAGCGCACATGATGCAGAACTGACGACCTGGCGCCAAAGCATGGATCCAAGTTTCAGCTGGACATAATGAAGTCGGTGGAAGAGCTGACGACCGAATTCAAAGTTATGATGAAGCAATTTGCTGGATTCCAGAACATGATAATGCAGTCGTCGTTGGAGTCTCTCGAAGCCACACACGAACACGGACAAGGTGTTGGTGAATTGCGCTGAATGGCTTCATCCTTGGCTACCGTCTCGAAGCGGGTTGATCTCGCCGCGAACAGGGTCGATTCAATCGGCGCGGTTGATGAGCTCCCGCGACCAATCCAAATCCTGGAGCAGCGAAGACGATCGACCTCAATGTTGCTCCAGCCTCGTCTTCGTCTTCACCGACGAAGGACGGGAACTGCCCGTTGTTGGGCCTGGCAAGAACTGCTCTACTGATTTTGCTCTACTTCCCTACACTACACCTGCTGTTCCTCTGTTCCTTGGCTTACTCTGCTTTGCTCTGTCTTTCCTCTGCTCTGCTGCGCTTACTCTGTGTTGCCTGCATATGTTACTATGTTAATAATGGTTTGTTATCCCTCTGTGCTTGTATATCTCACTGCCTCTGTTTTATTCATCCACGTAACGTGGTGTATATATATTAGATAAATTGGAGAGTAAACCACAGGATCTCCGATCTAATTACTTGGAAACAAATTAACCTAATGTGAATTAGTGACTAACCATAATCCAGCGCTGGACAGTCACCTCTGATCCACTTCATAGCACAGCCTCTTCTTGATCGGGAAGAAGAGGGAGAATACGGATGTGCCACTGCCACCAATTGTTTATCACAAAGTTATTTGTGTTGATATGCATTCTTTTGTTGATATAAGTTATACTACTTTGTGGAGAGTGGCTGACAGACGAGTTTTGTAATGTTATCAAGAACAAAGAAATAAGTTAGTTTGCATTCTTTCAATTTCCAGATGTTCTCGTCTCCTGGCAGTATTCAATTTGTGAATTTTAGACTGAACATTCTTTATTTTCATAATCGGTCTGGTGCTCAAGATTCAACGTAATTGGCTGGTGCTAGAAGAGTAAAAGGGTTTGTACTTCAGTAAGTATTCATGGGCTGCTGAAAAAGATCAAAGCATGGCATGTGTACTGTATACTGTATAGTAATGAAATATTAGCTGTAAGATACACATTGGCATTAAACTGTCTTGCCTAACATACCTCCTAAATCAGGGAGCGAATGAGCGATCTGGTCCTCGAGCGGAGGGAGGGAGCTCAGCATCATTGAGCCCACAACAACGGGTTACGGCATTAGGCAAGCTGGAGGGTAGTTCGTTTGGAACAGGGGATTGTAGGCAGAAATACAATTAACTGTATGCCCAATACTACAGATAGATGAATGGTGTCGTGACATTTATACCGGCAGGCATGATTCTAGCTAACCCATTACCTTTTGGGATCATCAACATCGTGTAACCAATGATAATGCCTATCAGCCTATGACATAAGACAACACAACACAATTGATAAAATCTTGTACAGCTCACACCAAAATAATCAAATATGTGTATATTTTTTTTACATTATTACAGGAGGGGTTTCTTCCTGGATAGATAATTTAATAAAAGGAGGAATTACAACACTGGAAAAAGAGAAGCAAATATATTATAGAGACTTCAACAATAAATTTAGAGAAACATGATAGTATAAGGTAGTGGTAATTAATATGCCTTAAATTATTGACTAAAAATATATTTATCTCTGATAGCATGCATCTCAACAGCAACATCGTCCATTGACAATCGCTCCATGGGCGATTGCTTTGAACATAGGACACCTAGCCGGATGATGGTCGACAAACATTCCCTGGTTCTTGTTATATGTCTTGTATCATTGCTACTGTTTAGTCCATCATGCAGCCATATGTTGGAATCTGCTATCTCCATAATCTTGTCAGGAAGAGCTGCCTTGGCATAATAATGCAAGCTTATCCCATCTCTAAACATATCATTTGTTGGGCTCTTCCCTGTGAACATCTCGATCAAAGTGATGCCAAGACTAAACACATCTCCAGAAGTTGACACTGCAAGCCCATCTCCATATTCTGCAGAGGAATGAAATATGAGAATACATATCTTACTATTACTAATTGAGGCTCCAACGAAGCCTCCACGTTAATCCTCCCAAACTTAGCTAAAAAAAAAAGATAAATGCTAGAAAATCTCACATTAATCAAAACATCCGGCCATCAAATCAGAAGACTTAGCCATCAACAACCATTGGATCTATTTAACTTTGTACAAAAGTACCCACCTTTGCCATTATGTTAAATATAAAATATTTTTTCAAAAAAAAAATCTGGCTGGCAATTATTTAATATGTTTTTCCATATACCCGTAAAGGTCAGAACCCATCTAATCTCCGATAAAAAAAAAAGAACCCATCTAATTTGTACCCTAGCCCCTATCTTTTTTTTGAGAACGACACAAGTACAACGCATGACACTCACAACACGCACGCACACTCACCCCTATGAACACACGCACGCCAAACCCTACCCATATGAGCACCTCCGGGACTGGGCAACCCGGCAGATCTGGAGATTCTCGAAGTCACCGTAGGCGCCTCGTCGCCGACGGAACGCCGCTACCACTTAATGCATAACGCCGAAAATCCTGGGAAAATCCCAAGAAAGGTGCGAACACCAGGATTTGAACCCTGGTGGGTAACGCCCCACTGGACCGTCCTACCATTGGACTACAAGCCAATTCACTACCCTAGCCCCTATCGATCCCTGCATGCTAAGCTCACGGGCCGGGCGGACCTTCCTTGGTCGGCAAGTGCGTATTCCTCTCGCCGCTTGTATCGTCGTCATCCCACCTCGACCCCCAAGTCTGTCCTGCAACGATGCCGAGGACTAGGAATCGACGCCGTCGGTCGGTGACGTGGAGATGAGGAGCTGCCGTCGTCGGCACACACATAAGTAGCAGGTGACCTTCCGTAAGCCTATTCCGATTGCTTCTGATGCTGCTGTAATTTGATTTCTTTGGATGTTCTTTTAGATGCTGCCCATGGAAGCGCCAGCCTCGGTGAACTCCAAATAGTACGAGGACTAGGAATCGACGCCGTTGGTCGGTGACGCTGAGATGAGGAGCTGCCGTCGTTGGCATGCACATACGTAGCAGGTGATCTTCCGTAAGCCTATTCCAATTGCTTCTGATGCTGCTGTAATTTGATTTTTTGGAATGTGCTGTCAGATGCAGCCGATTAGTATCCCTACCCATGGAAGCCCCAGACCAAGTGAACGGTTAATCTGGACAGAAATCTCATAGGCAATGGTGACGTGGAGATGAGGAGCTGTTGTCGTCGATACTGCACATACATAGCAGGTGACCTTCCAATTTATTTAATTATTTGACATTGTGTTTTTTAATAGTTGTGTAGCTACGAACAGAAGCAGAGACAACATATTGTATCTCTTTTCTAGAAGCATGCATCTCTATTGATATTGAGCGGGATATGTTCTTTGAGGTAGATGGAGATGATATAAAATTAAGTTATTCATTGACCTCCTGCTAAAAAAGTCAGATAAGTAATGTTGTTAGTCTCTTACTCTCTTTCACACATGTGAATTTTTATTTGTAATTTGTGATTGTTTTTAACTTAATCTTTAAATTAAGCTCTGTCATCTACAACGAATTACAATGCAAATTTTATATATTGTTACGGAATCGCTAAAATGGTTTTACTGAATCATAAGAATTTTTTATGGCACACATCCATAGATACTAAGACATGGCACCCAATGCACCTCCCCTAATCCGTCCGCGGTGGCACATGGATTCTTCAACACCAAGGAGGAAGGCACCCATCAACGTTGTTCCATGGAGAGGAGCGGTAGCTTCGCAACTCATCTGTATCAAAACCAGGACTTGGACCATTGGGACCATGAGATCAAGGGCCATGGTTTTACGTCATCCTCCATGGTATGTAAGAAAACCAATATGATAATTATCTTATCCAGTCTTTTCTTGGCAGCATGCAAGTATAAGAGTCCTGACCAAGATTAGTTGGGAGCAATAGTCAGACAATCAAGGGATCGTGACATGAATGATTCTATACATCCCCTAAAATCTCCGGCATACCGGTGCCGGACATGGCCGTGATGTTAAGATAGGAGGTAGCATGACGGTGTAGTCATTGGATGCGCGCAGAGCACGCAGAGGACCCAAAGCTGGGCTGAGCACTAAGCAGAGGCACGGCGGGCACTCAGCTCGGACATTCACGTTTCCATACTCAGGCGACTACATGCAAGACAGGCGACTGTATCGTGGGGAACAGATGCAAACATGCAAGCCAGTGAGCCTCAATTCTTGCAACCACGACTTCTACATCGACGCCGACACCGGCTACAGCGGCATACTAAAGGTGTGCCCATCTTGCTACATCCCATAATTACAATTTAATTTTTTTGCAAGAATATACTAAAATGACTATAGTTACAATTTAATTTATCTTCTTCTGAGTACTTAATTTATATTTTTTTGGTATATATGGTCATTCAAACTTGAGGTGAGAGAAGCACAGTATTAAGAAAGATGAAGGCAAAAAGTCTTGGATTACTTTGAAAAAATAAGTTTTGATATAGTCCTTTATTGAAGATTTACATTAGCTCAGTTTACAATTATAAAAGTTAACTAACTGATTCCATAATATATTTTTTTATAAATTTTCCACCTCTATCATTATGGAAGATAATGCTTTGAGCCCAAACTTTGCATTTGAATTAACCATGCCCCGAAATAACAAGAGATGATGTAATGTAATATATGCCTATATAATTTGTACCTAAATTATCCATCTTAACCATTACAAAACAATTAACATAAATCTCTCAAATCTACATGTAGATGATATAATATCTGCTTTTATGAAAAATAATTCAACATCATAAGTACAATATATGCACAAAGCTATCCGAATATACAGATTTTGTCAAGATTATGTTCCAATCGTGTGTGGACCAAGGCACGTATATATTAGGATAAATAATTATTTTATAAGCTCATCAAGAGTACAAAAATAGGTTATATTAATACTTATCATAATAAACGTTGCAAGTTTTTATCTCAAAAAAGTTTAAACAATTCCATTGCAACATAATATTATATATGAACATTAGTAATTTAATTACAAGATTTATTTTTTAATAATAAACTGTTAATACAATATAATAAATTTGAAATCTTGAGTGCCATGATCCATACTGAAACAACTATTTATGTCATTAGATAGCTTGTGGCTTAGAATATTCTTTCAACAAAATAAAAAATGATATCGGAATAAGCGCAACAATGAGCATTGGCATTTCAAATTAACAAGTGATAGACAAATGAAAGTTAAAAATAGATTTTCAGGTATCACATAAAGTGATAAGGGTTTACATACTTTAATTTTTGTTTCAACTAAACGTAAAAAATCATGCTTGAAAAGATATTCCTAGAAATTACTCATGTAACAGCTAGAAACTAGATCCTAAAATTCTTACAAAACCTTAAACATTTTGCCACCAAATTGGTAGTCTATAATCACCATTGTAAATATAATTGTCATCGTATTCGAGCAAATAATAATCTCAAAATTTAGGTTCATGTTATCAAAATATATTGTAGGTAAAGCCATGGTTATAGTTTAAACAAATGTTCAACTAAATGTATATATAAGATAAACAGAGGTGCTATGTAAAAGAAAAAAGCTGATGGATACCGATGAAAAGTACATAAAAATGAATAATCAAAAGTATCTATTATAGCTATAATTTTAGAACAGTAGTAAATAGAAAAAAATGTAAAAAATTCATTAATTAGCGTCTCCTAACCTTTTAACCCGTGCGAGAGCACGGGTAAAACTCAAAGACTATTAGTAATTGGATAGTCCTATTGAAGCCTCCAAACTAGTGCTCACAAGACAAGCCATAACGAAAATAAATCTGAGTTGTTTTCATAAAAATGAAAGGCATCAGTCATCGATTCAGTTTTTTATTTTTTATAGGCAGTTTTCTATAGTAATCAATGGTGATAATATGCATTTTGTATATCGTGTTTTATAAAAAAGTACACACCTCTGCCATTATAAAAACAGTATTTTCTATCTTGTATATTCAAATTACCAACATATGACATTATGAAAATTAACTAATAATAATCACTCATCTTCATCTAAATTATCCATGAATTATGCGAATGTGAAAAATAATATATATTATCCATTAAATTTTGCTTCAGTTATAAGAAACATTCTAAATTAATTCCGAGTCTAAATCTAATAGCATACATCTATTGTATTTTTAAAAAAAAACTACT
This sequence comes from Hyparrhenia diplandra, assembly GCA_015847255.1. Lineage (NCBI taxonomy): Eukaryota > Viridiplantae > Streptophyta > Magnoliopsida > Poales > Poaceae > Hyparrhenia > Hyparrhenia diplandra. Next base: position 482,171 of record JADLZK010008570.1, read on the forward strand.
TGAAAAGTAACCGTTATTTCCAAGTTATCCACTTATATGCAATAAATGCATGATTTGTGTTAGTGTTACTATGCAGACGAGGGTATGTTTGAGGGATGCATTCAATATGACAGTGGGTGCATGTTTGAGCTAAGATTCAAACTAAAGACAGACATATGACCAAAGGTCCAAATCAGAAAGAGCAATTTTGTTGAGCTCTAACACAATTATCGATGAATTTCTGACTTATTTTGTAACAAATACTAACCCACGCAACAGAACATCTTAATTACCTAATAGGGATAGATGCTATTATTGTAAGCAAGAAACAAAATAACTTTAGTTACCTGGAGCAATATATCCAATGGAACCTTTTATTCCTATGGTGCTACTGGAATTCACAAGATGTTTGCTTGCTGCGCCATCTAGAACTCTAGCAATGCCAAAATCTCCAACACAAGCTCTCATGTCTTCATTGAGAAGAATGTTACTTGGCTTGAGATCGCAATGGATGATCGATGGCTGGCAACCGTTGTGAAGGTAGTTCAAAGCATCCACAATGTCCACAGCAATATCCAACCTCTCGTGGCAGGCTGAGTGTTCCTTGTCCATCTTGGCCTTCTAAATTTGAGTGGATCCATCTATCTAAGCTGCCATTAGCCATGAACTCAAAGACTAGTGCTCAAGTCTTGACCCCGGGTGGTTGATGCTAGAACAACATGTAATGATCTTTAGAAGGCATCGATGCCTCACTCTTCTTAGTGCCTCACATTCAGCCTGGAAGCTTTTGTAGGAACCTGGTTGCTGGACATTAAACACCTTAACAGCGACAACAATGGCTTGATTTTCTAGGGTGGCCTTGTATACTGTGCCATATCTTCCCTTTCCAAGCACATTTGTTTCTGAAAACCCATCTGTTCTCCTTTTAGTATATCATTGTAACGGAACTATTGGAAGCTCTATCTCTCCAAATTGTGGTTGGAAATCTTTCTTCGATGTTGTCTTGGACTTTCGGTGTATAAATCCAGCCCAAAACAGAAAAAAGTAAGAGGAGGAGACTTCCTATCAATGGAATTGTTATTATAAGAGATTTGGGTATGCCTTTGTTATTCTTTCTTGTACTAAAGCTTGGGCATTTTGGTAGATGGAGCTGGGGTATTCCACCACATAATGCATTATTACCAAAGAATTGATAGTCCAGCTTAGATTTTTAAAAACACCTTCTTCTAGTACTTCACCTTGTAAATTGTTGTAGGATAGATCTAGGTGAATCAACGATGTTGAGTTACCTAAAAGCTCGTGGATTGTTCCCGATAAATTGTTGTGGCCAAGATACAACTCCCCTGTAGATTGGTAAGGGTAGCTAGGTTGCCGAGGGGATGCTTCCATTCAGTTTTTTATTGTTCGTCAAATTAAATGCAGTCCAAGCCTAACATGTTCTTGAATGTAGCAGGTAAACTTCCTTGGAATAAATTGCCGTCCATTAAGAGGAATTCCATGACCCTAGGTTGCCAATAGTATCGGGTATCTCACCCGACAATTTGTTTTTCGATAGGAAGAGTTGTTCGAGATATACCAAACTACCGACTTCTAATGGAAGTGGTCCCTCCAAATGTTGTTGGACAAATCGAGAACTATTGAGATCGATGGCAGCTCCATAATTTTGCTAGGAATCAATCCAAAGAAGCTTGTTGTTTGCTAGACCTAGGGCTAAAAGTTTGCTCAAGTTTCCAATGCTTGGTGGAATTGGCCCCTCAAAGCTATTGTTGCCCGCATAAAGTTGAAGTAGGCTAGAAAGGTTTCCGATGGAGGATGGTAGATGTCCCGAGAGGTAGTTTGAATTGAGGCCTAGCCGCCGCAATTGTGTGAGCTTCCCGATGCTTTTTCAGGAATGACCCCGGTGAGTAAGTTTCGCCAAAATCAATCATCTCAAGACCCGCCAAATTTCCAATATCCGATGGGATGACACCGGATATGCTATTGTTTTGAACCAAAAGAAACCGGAGATTAGTAGACAAATTAACCAACGAGCCCGGTAGTTTTCCCACGAAAACTGTTCCAAGCAAATGCCGGTGCACATGTCACCGCATTCGCCAAAGAACCAATAAATTCCCACTCTTCCTCGTTCTTTGGCTTCTAACATGTTATCATCTAGAGCAAACGCTTCAAGATTTTGCAGTCTTCCCAATCAGGAAGGGACAATTCCAGTGAAACTATTGCTTCCGACGTAAATTACCCGGAGCTGGGAGAGATTAGTTAGCGATGGAAGAGTTTGTTGGCGGTCATTATTGAGTATATTATACCGCCAACTTATATCCAATTCATGAGAAAGGGGCAAACTTATGTTACATATACCTTTACTTCTAACCTAGTTCCACTTGTATTCGTAGAAATTATGTTTTGCAGGTATAAAAGTGGAAACAGCAATGTAAGTCGCCAAATAAATTAGAAAGCGCATTGAATAAAAGACGCCAAGGAGTGGATCAATCAAGAGGACCAAACCCAGCAAGACAATTTGGCCCATGCACCACCATAGGTCCAACATATGAGTGACAAAACGCGCGACGGAGAAGGCCGGGGCCGAGAGGCCCAGCCCGAGTGGGCCGGCCGGCCCACCGCGGCGGTCGGCAAGAATATTTCGGCCAATGTTCCCCCTTTTCTCCGGGGTTTGGTGCGAACCTCAAGCGGCGGTTGCATGTAGTGCAAACTTTCGTTCCCGCCAAGAAGACCACGGAAAGCAAGGAGAGCCCTCCATTTCCTCCTCTCCACTATATATAAAGAGAGGCACTCCTCACTTGTAACACACACAACAACACACTACACATCACATTGTTACATTCTCACCTTGAGCACCACTCTCTCCCCTTCATTAGTTTAGTGTTAGTATTTGAGTTAGGCTTAAGCTTCAAGGAGGGCTTGTCTCCTTGGAAGGATCTTTTGGTAATTTACTATGAAGTTCTTTCCTTTATTCAAGTCTCAATATTTATATCGCAATGCATATGAACTAGAGTATAGTTATCCTCATGTTATATTCATATTATGCCAACTAGAGTATAGTTAGTATAATGTGATAATTAACATGACTAACTTTAGGCTAATTGAATCATATTTTATTCTTGGAACGTAGTAGAACTAAGTTCGAAAGTGATGCAGTGTACCTTCGGGTTTACCTTTACTCTTTCCCGTCGATCCGTAGGGTCGGGGTACCGCTGGGGGTTTAGGTAGTTCTCTATAAATGTAAGCATGGTGCTTAGGTCTATAGGGAATCATCGGGAAATGCCGGCATCCCACTGTAGTGAGGTAGGCGGCAGAGGTGTGACAACTCGTCTGGTCCTTTGCACTCCTCCACGCCAGGGTGTTGGGTTGAGTCTTATCAGTGCAACCGGGCCGGGCGGATACCAACGCGGGCATCTCCTCATCACTTTAGCCCATCTCTCGCTATGAACCATGAATGACGTATGTAGACTATAGTCTGACGCATTGGCGATATTAGAATAGCCAACTCAACATAGATTTTCCCCTTTGTGTTATTTTCTATTTATTCCTTCTAGTGCTCAAGAAGTGTGTGTGTCACCACTATCTCAAATATTATTGTCACTTTACCGTACATGATTAGTGGCTATCCATACATACATTGTGGGCTATCATCATCATATTAAATCTAAACCTGCCTTCCCATGGGAAAATATAAATGAACGATACCCGAATACTCACCGGGTGAAATGCTACGATGATAGATCCGTGCGCTTGCGGGTTGACCCGTGCAATATTCAATTCGTCTATCACCTAACGTTCTCTCGACGTTATCATAATATCTATTCTTAGTGATGGCGCTAAGAAATGCCAACAAGCATTTCTGGTACCGTTGCCGGGAATAGGTTTAATATCTAATCCTAGTATTAACGTTAAGAAATGCCAACAAGCATTTCTGGCGCCTTTGCCGGGGAAGGCAAGGTTAAAAAAAAAATTAATAAAGATGATCATAACCACATGTATGGATGATAGCCCTAATCTTTGCAGGCTAACTCTTTTTGTTTTCTTCCCTGTTGTGGATGAAAACAGGGATAGTGTATGATGGGTCGCAACCCGCCGAATAACTTCGGCCGACGATCCAGAGAGCTGCGCTCGTATGAGTCGGGTTCAGCCCACTCTTCCCGTCATCACTCCCGAGGAGGTTGCACCTGTCATCCAAGTACCATCTTCATCAACACTCATGGCCACCAAGACCGCTGCGCGTGACTACTCGTCTCCCCGTCGTGGGCAATGTCCCGATTGGCCCCCGTGTCAACTTGGGCGACAAGAACTTTGAGTTAAGGATGGCCTCATCACGATGGTACAAGCAAGTCCATTCGTGGACCGCCAGCGAGGACGCAAATGCTCATCTCCGTAACTTTTTGAGCAGGCGACACAATCGTCATCAAGGACGTTGAGCCGATGCAATCAGCTTCGCTTGTTTCCCTTCTCCCTAGTGGGGAAAGCGAAGCAATGGTTCTACAAGGACAAGGAGGTTGCCGGCACTTGGAGTAAAATGCTCCACCGCATTTCTCGCAAGGTTCTTCCCAATGGGCAAAACCAATGCCCCGGGCAAGAATTTCCAATTTTCGCCAGACAAGAACGTAACCCATACCGCAGGCATGGGAGGGGCTGCAAGAGTACATCCTCGCCTTGCCCACACCATGGCATGGAGAAGTGGCTCGTCCTTCGGAACTTCTACAATGGTCTTACGACCATGTCGAAGGGCCACATAGATTTCTTGCTGCTGGAGGGCGTTCTTATCCCTCACCGTTGAGAAAGCGTAAGCGCTCATCGAGAAGATGATCGAGAACCAAAGCCGGGGAGAAGAACAGCCCCCTCGAGAGAACACAAAAAGGTATGCACACAAGAAAGGAGACGGACCGCTCTTTGCAAAGATCGATCTCCCGATGAAAAGACTGGACGACCAAGCTCCCGGTCAAAAGTGCTACACTCCCCATGGACTCACATATTACATGTGAAGTCCGTGGAGAGGTTGACATTCGGGAAGTTCTTGTCCCGAAACTCGAGAAGAGGTAGCCTTCGTCAACAACGGATTTCGTCAGGTAATAACAATGGGTGGAACAATCGAATCACCCACAAGGAGGTAACATTTACAATTCTCGTTACAATTCCAATTTCAATTCCAATCAACCCTCCTTGAAAGATTTAGTTTATGGTCAAGCTAAAATTAATGAAAGTCTTAATAAAAAAAGATATCGTCTAATGATAAAATGCTTGAAGACATAAACACCAAACTTGAGAATTTATCTTCTCTTGTAATTAATCAATTGAGCTTAAATAAAAAGGTTGAAAAACAATTGTCACATTTAGCAACTTACATTCCTATTAATCAAGATGGAAAAATCCCTAGTCAACCTACGGAAAAGGTTAATGCAGTGGCCACGAGGAGCGGTAAGTCTACTCGTGATCCACCATATCCTAAACATGCAGCGAAAAAACTCTCAAAGAACCACGACAAGACAACACGGGACGCTCCACCAATCGAAGAAGAACCAACCAGAGGAAAGGATTACAACTCAAACTTATGGGGACACAAACTTCATGCCCTTTCCTTCCCGGAAGAGGAAATCAACCGTGGATGAACAATTTGCCCGGTTTGTTGAGATGATCCAGAAGATACATGTGGATGTACCACCGATGGATGTACTCCACATGCCATCTTACGCCAAATTTGTCAAAGCCATCATCAACAATAAGCTGCCCCTACCAACCACCGAGGTGGTAAAACCGAAGCCTTGTAGCGCAGCCTATACTAAACAAACTCCGGAGAAGAAGAAAGACCCGGGATGTCCCACCATCAATTTGTTCAATAGGGACTCAAAGGATTGAGCATGCCCTATGCGACCGGAGGCAAGCGTCGGTGTCATGTCCAAAGCCGTGTTTGACAAGATGAACTTCACCAACCGCACCAACAAGCATGTTGCTCCAAGCGGCCGACTCCACGATCCGCCACCCGGTAGGAGTAGCGTAAGACGTGCTGTTAGAATCGAGACCACTTCGTGCCGGTTGACTTTGTGGTGCTAGAAATGGAAACCACTAAGGAAACACCTTTGATCTTGGGACGACCATTCCCCGAGCACGGTGGGGGCACACATCGATGTCGGCCGCGGAGAAATCCGCTTCAACATCAATGGAAAGGAGGAAATCTTCAACTTCCGCCCCAAGCTTTGAACAATGTTCCATGGTCTACGTCAAACACAAGCCTACCTTGAAGGAAGATACGCCTACCACATCACCATCCAAAAATACGAAGAAGGCATGGCGTGTGAAGCAAGCCTAAAGGTAAGCCTCACTAAAGGTAAGAAATAAATATTTTCCTTCTATAAATGTATTTTCCTCATATTAAATTATTTTTAATATTTGAATTCATAACCTCTTTACTTAATTAATTTCCTTTTTACCATAACCTTTAATATTAAAAAGAATTCCTTTTCATATTTTAATCCCATTGCCATATTTCCCATGTCAATTAAAAATAATAATATATATAGATTGATAAGATTTTATACTCTGAATAAAACTTTATTCCAAAAATTCTTAAACATTTATAAAATGAGAGAAAATGAGAAAATAAAGTTACGCGTGTCGAACCCGACCCGGTTGCACCGCACAACGGTTGAATTCGACCGTTTGAACACACCGCCAAAAGCGAGGCTGACGATGATGGCGAGAAGGGGCCGGCCGCATTGGGCGACGCCGCGGCGGCGCCGCCTCCCGCCACGGGCCAAGCGGTCACGAGCACTAGCCGTTGCCCTCGTCCGAGGGGGTGCATCGGGCTATAAATTCTCGAGGTGGCCGGAAGAGCTCTCCACCCTCTCATTCTCACTCCCTCACTCTCTCATTTTGCTACTTGCTCACTTCTTGCACTCCGCAAAGCATTCCAAAGCTCTAGTGCAAGAACACCAAACACACTCTCTCTCACAAGCTCTCTCTCCCAAGTCTCTCCAAGAGTAAGCACTTGTTTCCATTCCGTTCGCTTTTGTTCACTAACATGCTCGGGAAAGCGGCAAGCGCGTTCAAGAAGGGCGTGAGAAGAAGTGCGAGGCTCTCCCAAGGAAGTTCGAGTACACACTTCGACAACACCAAAGCATACGAAGAAGATGCACCCCGCAAGAGCAAGAGCAAGAGCAAGAGCAAGAGCAAGAGCAAGAGCAAGAACAAGCACCCACGGGATGACGACGAGGAAGCCAACGCACCGCACCTCGACCGGAAGGAGAACGGAGATGCAAGCTTACAACATCCTCAAGAACCGAGACTTTGCTCCCCGCTCCTCGTTTCCCGATGACGCCCTCGAAAAAAACTAGGTATGGATATCGAATTCCCCATCATTTGGAAAACTATTGGATGGTCCGGGATTGCTCCCCTGGATGAGCCAGGCTCTCGCCTCCTCACCATCCAATTTCTAGGATCTTTGGAAGTTCATGATGAAGGTGTTAGCTTCAGACTTTTTGGTAAATACTACTATTACACTTGGCAAGAACCGGCTAGGCACATAGGCTTTGATGCTAAGAAATGTTGCACAAACTTAGCCGCCGCTTTTACCAGATTTTAATCGTCTTGCGCCTTTTTTAATCGAAATCTTCACCATAGTTCCTACTGGATCCTAGGTTTCGCCCTTCTAATGCCAACATACATCATCCAACATTGAAATTCATGCAAAAATGGATTGCCATAACTTTGTTTCCTAGGCATGAATTTCACCGTCTTTTAGATGTTGAGATGCAATGCCTCTATGCCATAGTTCACAAGAGAAAGATTGCTCCCGTGAAAAGAAATCATAAAATGCATGCTTAGCAATCTTAAACAATCTACACACATTTATTGTACCTCTCTTGTGACAAGGATTGCTAGTAATATTGGTGCATTGAAGGCGAGAATGTCACATACCTAGATACTCCACCTGCGAAATTTCAATATCACACCCGATACAAGGGCACATAATAAAATTTGATGAGAATGACCACGAGAAGATTATCTATTATTTTCTGGGGGATATATAAATGAGATTCCGCTCCCTAACCCGGAACTCTCATTATATAAATCCCCATCACTCACCTTCGCTCTAGTTGAGCTAGACGGCACGCAGGAGTTCCCATTTCTCGCAGTCATCACGAAGGAGAGCTACGGGCGAGGCTAGTGGTTCGCGGATGCCACGGCCTACACCCGTACCCACGCACGCCGGGTTCTTTACACCAACGCTGAACCCAGGGGCTCACACCGACCTTCCAAGATGAGGGATGTTCACACCTCGCCCGCACAAGCGGGAGGGTCAACATGGCATGAGACACACTCGGTGTCCTCCGACCAGGGGTTGCCACCACCACCACGTCACTCTACGGTGGACCCCGTGAGCGCTCCAAGAGATCAACACCCGAACTCGGGAATGTGGAACTCCTCCACAGTGAGATTGCGCAGATCACTCACCGGTTTTGTGTGGTGTTTCCAATCAACGCCATCGCCAGCACTCGCAACGCCAAGCGCAGGAGGCGGAACGGAGACGGCAAGAGCACAAGGCCCGGATGGCATTACGGCACCACATGGGGTACTACCCCTAACCCATAGGCCATCACTAGCTTGGGGGGAGGACCCCCACGGAGGTAAGTACCTACCTCCCCTATCATTTTATTTTATCTCTTACTTTTTCATTTTCATTTCCTTTAAAAAAATGATGAAAAGAACAAAAAAAAAATATGATTCCACTCCAATATGTAGTATAAGGATGCTTAATTTCTCTAAAGTTGAAATGATGAATAGTTGCTTTGTCTATAGTTCAATTTGCACCTAGTTCATAATATTGTATTCCCTAATGTTTAAGTTTATTGGCTTAACTTGTCTTGTCCTCGAAACTTAATGATTTGTGGGTATGCAAACACATGATTCTTCTCAAAGCTATTGCTTGGGATATGATATGGTAAAAATAGAATCAACTATGATTTTGTTCTAAGGGAGATTCATCATTCGAGAATAATTTCCAAAATTCCTTAATGATCAAAATTCTCATGATAGCCTATGTGAGACACCTGTCATACGCTTTTGATCAAGATTCACATTCACATTGCCAAAAAAGGGGTTATGGGCTAAGCTAGAAAAAATGGACGCATGTCCGAAAAACAAAACAATGGGTACTTCGATACCCGCCTAAAAAAAAGAGAGAAAGAGAAGAATAATGGACAAGTGTCCGAGGGCTTAGTAGAGCCCACTTCTCTAAAAAAGAAATAAGAGCTAGCCCATACCTTATCAAAAAGAAATAAATTTCAATTGCACATCTTGATCAAGGTTTATGACTTGTTTCTCCTTATGGTTTGCACACCCGAGATGATCTAAGGAATCATTACACAAAGCTCCGCATGAATGATCAATCAAAGAATGAATGACTAGTGTTTCTATGAAAACCGTTCTATCTTGCAATAACCCAAGAGTTTGAAAAATGTTATAAGCCCCATATGATTTAAGTATACAAGGATAGATAGAAATGCCAATTTATTTAAACAACGGAAGAATACTTTGTTATGAGCATGATACATCTTGAAATATATCGGCATTGTAGCAACTCCTCGATCAACAACCAAACACTTAGCTATTTGCTCGGGACGAGCAAAGGTTAAGCAGGGGACTTGTTGGCGGTCATTATTGAGTATATTATACCGCCAACTTATATCCAATTCATGAGAAAGGGGCAAACTTATGTTACATATACCTTTACTTCTAACCTAGTTCCACTTGTATTCGTAGAAATTATGTTTTGCGGTATAAAAGTGGAAACAAAAATAAGTCGCCAAATAAATTAGAAAGCGCATTGAATAAAAGACGCCAAGGAGTGGATCAATCAAGAGGACCAAACCCGCAAGACAATTTGGCCCATGCACCACCATAGGTCCAACATATGAGTGACAAAATGCGCGACAGAGAAGGTCGGGGCCGAGAGGCCCGGCCCGGGTCAGGCCGCCCACTGCGGCGGTCGGCGCAATATTTCTCGCCAATGTTCCCACCCTTTCTCCGGGCGGTTTGGTGCGAACCTCAAGCGGCGGTTGCATGTAGTGCAAACTTTCGTTCCCGCCAAGAAGACCACGAAGCAAGGAGAGCCCTCCATTCCCTCCTCCTCCTCTCCACTATATAAAGAGAGGCACTCCTCACTTGTAACACACACAACAACACACTACACATCACATTGTTACATTCTCACCTTGAGCACCACTCTCTCCCCTTCATTAGTTTAGTGTTAGTATTTGAGTTAGGCGGAGCTTCAAGGAGGGCTTGTCTCCTTGGAAGGATCTTTTGGTAATTTACTATGAAGTTCTTTCCTTTATTCAAGTCTCAATATTTATATCGCAATGCATATGAACTAGAGTATAGTTATCCTCATGTTATATTCATATTATGCCAACTAGAGTATAGTTAGTATAATGTGATAATTAACATGACTAACTTTAGGCTAATTGAATTATATTTTATTCTTGGAACGTAGTAGAACTAAGTTCGAGTGATGGTCCGTGTACCTTCGGGGTTTACCTTTACTCTTTCCCCGTCGATCCGTAGGGTCGGGTACCGCAGGGGGGGTTTAGGTAGTTCTCTATAAATGTAAGCATGGTGCTTAGGTCTATAGGGAATCATCTGGGAAATGCCGGCATCCCACGGTAGTGAGGTAGGCGGCAGAGGTGTGACAACTCTGTCCGTCCTTTGCACTCCTCCACGTCCGGGTGTTGGGTTGGAGTCTTATCAAGTGCAACCGGCTGGCGGATACCGCCGGGCATCTCCTCATCACTTTAGCCCATCTCTGCTATGAACCATGAATGACGTATGTAGACTATAGTCTGACGCATTGGCGATATTAGAATAGCCAACTCAACATAGATTTTCCCCTTTGTGTTATTTTCTATTTATTCCTTCTAGTGCTCAAGAAGTGTGTGTGTCACCACTATCTCAAATATTATTGTCACTTACCCCTGTACATGATTAGTGGCTATCCATACATACATTGTGGGCTATCATCATCATATTAAATCTAAACCTGCCTTCCCATGGGAAAATATAAATGAACGATACCCGAATACTCACCGGGTGAAATGCTACGATGATAGATCCGCGGCGCTTTGCGGTTGACCCGTGCAATATTCAATTCGTCTATCACCCGACGTTCTCTCGACGTTATCATAATATCTATTCTTAGTGATGGCGCTAAGAAATGCCAACAAGCATTTTCGGTACCGTTGTCGGAATAGGTTTAATATCTAATCCTAGTATTACGTTAAGAAACGCCAACAGAGTTCCAGTAATAAACCGGTTTTTCCCAATCCCAAACTGTTGGATGCTCGGAAGGCTTTTCCCTAGGTCGATGGTAGACAACCATGGAGCTGGTTGATAGCCGCAAAAAGGCAGAAAGAGATGACATGTTGTATAGTGAAGGAGGGAGCAAAAACCGTATAGATTGTTAGCAGAGAGCGTAAGCCAGTTGAGATATGGATTGTTCCCGATGCTTGTAGGGATTGATCCCTCAAGATGGTTAAATTCCAAGGACAACACCGTCAGCCGTGAAAGGTTGCCAAGGGATGACGGGATAGTTCGGTGATGCTGTTGTTTGACGATAAAACCGAGAGCGATGGCATGTTGCCAATCTCACCGGGATGCTTCCCCGCACTCCCTTGTTGCTGTAGATGTGCATCTCACGGAGGCTGATGCAACGACTAATGTTGCTCGGGGACGATGCCCGTGAGCATGTTGAAGCCTGTGTCGATGCGACGGAGGCGCCCGAGGGAGCCGATGCTAGGAGGGATCTCTCCCGAAGACCGTTGGAGCTCAGGGTTCAGCGAGCGCAGGAAAGTGAGGTTACCGATAGCATGGGAGATGGTGCCGGCGAGCCCCGGGAAGTGAGCTTCAGGCCTACCACCCTCCACGGGTGTCTCTCTTGCCGCAGGTGACTCCCTCCCGATGCAGTAGCTGGTGCTCGTTCCACGAGTCCAGCACGCTTGGAGTGGCCGGATATCTTAGCCTTGAAAGCCACAAGAGTTTCTCTCGCCGTCAGGCCATGACCCATGGCCTGGCGAATACATGGTTGTTGCTGCAGCGGAGGTCAGTATAGGAGCAGCTGCAGCAGGCGCCTGATTGTGAGGAGCACCATGGCCGGTGGTGGTTTTGGGTTCATCGCTCGCAGCAGCGGCGGCGCAGAGCTTATTGGTTTCTTTGGCTGATAAGGAAGATATTCGCTCAGTTCATATGGAAACGCGCAGATGGCCACATGCATTGCCTCCCTCAGGTCATCAGGTCCCATGGCATGATTCCTTCGTGGAAAGCCTGTGGACACGACCAATCTTGCTGTGTCTGTGCTGCCGTGTAGTGCACTCTGCTGAATCACTATTCTTACATGTACTGTCTGCGTTAGGACTGGACCGTTGATTCGATGATTGGTCTTTTTTTTATGACTCTGTGTTCTGGGATTTTTTCTTTAACATGCCAGGAGCACTGGCGTATCGTATAAGACCGCACGCTCTAGTGCACATGAGGCTGCATGAGATATCTCAGGACGCGCCTACCGAGCAACACACGCACTACACTACTACACACCCACACACACACACGCTTGGTCCCTCTGGGGAAAATTCCCGTACGTGCGACACCCTGGTGATCCAGACATGAATCGAACCCGGGCGGGCGCACTCCACAACGCTTGGTTTTCTCACCACTCTGCATTCTAGAAACGGATACGCTTTGGAATCTGGAAACCCTGTTGATCTACATTGAAGCAACAACTAACGTGGTCAACACGTCCATAGTGGTGGAACGAGCAGACGAATGTCATGTATACAAAGTACATAGGAGAGTCTACTTCATTAGCGAGGTTCTATCCCACGGCAGCATTGATATCGATGATGAATAATGAAGCTGGAATTTCAAAGGACTGATTTCTCTTGAAGAACTGCAGAGTATGAAGAACTGCAAATTACTTATTCCATCTGAAGGTTTGTACGTGCTACGAAGTAACGTAGAAGATTTGTTTCTTCCGAAGAATTGACAGCTACTGAATTGAACCACTCACAGCTTGTTTGCTAGCCCATTCGTTTACACTAGTCCAGTCGCTAACATCTACAGTACATCAACTGAATTGAACCACTCTGTGGACTGCTTGTTTGGTAGCCCACCCGATTCGTTTGCTTGCACTAGTCTAGTCGCTAACATCTACAGTACATCACCGTGCTCTGTGGAGACGATTGACTCGGCTCACGAGGTCTCCCTCTCCATGACTGCTTTGCCAATAATAATTCTAGCAGAATGTAGAGGAATGGTGTAAAGGCGTCTGCTTTCTAGGAACTGTTGTCTTCCATCCTTGTGAAGATACACTAAGGGTAAAGCTCTATGTGCATTCACCGACTTTTTAGTGCATGAGAGAGTTCTAGATCAGAGAAACTAGCCTCCTCCTAGACTGACGACTAAGGAGACCATGACTCGGTTCACAGGGTCTCCGCTGACTGGCTGCTTGCTAACAATAATACATGGTGACTGCATGCAGAGGACTCACTGCTTTGCGTATACTACGGGTTGTACTAGCGGATCAGAAATACGATGTGGAATAAACCTTATGCGTTTGGTTTGAGAAATGAGGTGGTCCATCATCTTCTCACTCCTTACAGTTTTCATTTGGTTTGTGAAATGCAATGAGTTGATCCGTCACCACCTCATCCCTCACAAGCTAAATTCCACCAAAATTCATGCAACGAATTCTTGATTTTTCGTCATTTACACGTCATTTGCTCGATGCAATCACTATTACAAAAACGATTTTAGGAGATAGGATCTCTGATTAATTAAAGGTAGCAACCATTTCTCCAAATAGCCAGGAGGCCTCCAGAAAACAAACTTTCTACCTCTGCAAAGCATTTAGGGAGGCATACGTTCTAAGGCTTCGGCCTAAAAAAATCATTGATTAACAGAGGTGGTTGGATGCATGTATCTGTAGATCAATTTTTGGAGGTGAGCACCATGAAACGCCTTCGATAATCGATGATTTTTAGAGGCCGCCATTGTAAGTGTCCATCTCGAAAACATCGATTTACCGAGGCACACTATAGATGTTTGTCTCTATAAATAATTACATTAAAAAAAAGGATTTTGTCGGATACATGGGCTAGGGGTACCGGCATCGCATGTATATTTGATCATGTCTAGCTATAGGCCAATGGTAGGACAGTCCGGTGGGGACGCTACCCACCGGGGTTCAAATCCTGGTGTCGCTGACCTTTTCTCGAGATTTTTCCAGGATTTTCCGGCGTTGTGCATTAAGTGGTAGCGGCGTTCCGTCGACGCCGAGGCGCCTATGGTGACTTCGAGAATCTCCAGATCCGCCGGCTGCCCAGCCCGGAGGTGCTCATAGGGGTAGGGTTTGCGTACATGTGTTCATAGGGATGATGAGTGTGCGTGTGTGTGTCTACGTTGTACTGTGTAATTCTCAAAAAAAAAAAAAAAAAAAACTATAGGCCAGAGGGCTGCATGGAGCGATCAATTTTAAGGTCAAAACTGACAAAACTTGGAACATAATCTGTTAGCCGATGGCACCCTTATAACCCTACTCCCTCAGCCTATATAAAGCAAGGTAGGGACTCCACAGTCGGAATCTATCTCATTCACCATCTACCACGTAACCAGGAGCAACAACCCCTGTAACCGAGAATACAAATATAATAAGAAGAGCAACAGCACCCTGACTGACTAGGGTTTTAGATGCTACCACGGCCTGAACAAAATTATCTCTTGTGTTTCACAACTCCTGACCCTCATTCCCTCTCTCCCAGCCCAATCTCTCTCGCGCTGCCCCCTCTCACTTTCCATATCCCTCTCCCTTGTGCGGCCTCTCTGTTTGAGTCTTGGTCTCTCTCCATCTCTCGCCTCTCCCTCTTTCCCAGGCTGCCGGCGCTCCCTCACTCCCACTCTCCTAGGCCGGCGCCGCTCCCTCACTCGGCGTCCTCTCAGTGGCATGGAGGTCACCCTAGCAACCAGGAGACCCGGCGGCAGGCAACTTGTCGAAGAGGAGCCCAGGCCCCGGCGAGGAGGAGACCTGGTCCCGGCAGGTGACCTGGCAAGGAGGAGCCCCGGCAGGCGCCCCGGAGGAGCAGTGTGCCGGGCCGGGCGTGGAGGAGCAGCCCGCTGGCAGCCCGGATGCCAGATGCGGCCTTTCCTCTCCCTCATGGTCCTTCGATGGCGCGCGTCATCTCTCTCTCTCTCCCTTTCCTATGGGGGCGCTACGACAAGGATCAGCATCCCCGCCGAGCAGGTGCTCAGATCCGGTGAGCGGGTGCTCGGATCCGGTAGCCGTTGACCAGATCCGGCAAGCGGGTGCCTCGATCCAGTGAGCGAAGGCAGGGGCACATGGATGGGCTTGGCGTGCCATGGATGGATGAGCTCGTCGGTCTTATCCATGGGTTTTCTATTTTTTTTTTTTTATTCACTTTACCGAAGCGGGCATAAAACCGCCTCGTTAAAAGGTCTCATTACTGTGACTTTTGGTCTGAGACGGTTGCCATGCCCCCTTGGTTAATCAATTCTGCCCGCCTTGGTTATGTTTTTATGTAGTAGCGACATTTAGTGTCTCAATTTTTTTGTCTTAAGTTCACATATTTTGAGAATTAAATTTTTGAAATTTTTAAACAATCTCAGATGCGGTACAACCTGTATCAAAGTGGCAGTGGCTGATAAGATATAAAACTTTGTAGTTTGAATTTTTTTCATTTGATTTCGTTCAGTTGTCCAAATATTCAACAGGATTATGGAAGTACTTCTTCAAGTGTGTTTTGGCCTAGATGAAGGCGTTTCCAATGCTCGGTGGAATTAGCCCCTCCAATTTGTTGTCCGTAAAGTTGAAGTAGTCTAGAAAGATTTTCGATGGAGCATGGTAGATGTCCTGAGAGGTAGTTTGAATTGAGGCCTAGCTGCGACAGGTGTGTAAGCTTCCCGATGCTTCTAGCACTGGTAGAAAAACGGCTTGTTATCCGGGGCCCTAGTTGACTTATTTACCAGAAGTCGAACCGGGACTACGCTACCGGGACTAGATGTGGAGGCCTCAACGAGAGCCGGGACTAAAGATAGACCTTTAGTCTCAGTTCCTCTTACCAAACGGGACTAGTTGGGCTCCCAGGCTTTGCCACGCCAGTAGACCCTTTAGTCCAGTTTGTACTACCAACCGGGACTAAAGGCTCCATTTTTTTTTTTTTTTTGCTTTCATTTTATTTCATGATTTGTTTTGGTTTTAAATTAGGTTTTTGAATACGATTCTACGCTGCAAATGATATACACATACACGCGTTTAGGAAAGTTTCGGTTCGATCAATGTACGCAAATAATACCAACCAGCGGAACCGCTCTGCAATCTATCGTGCCTTCGCCATGAATCTCTGTCCTCAGGGAAACTATGCTTCCACGGAATGTTGCCTTTGCCTCTAGTTCGGCCAGGGTGCTCTGCAGTGCCAATGGTATATGACAGTTCGTCCCTCTCTCTATCAGGCTTGAACAAACCACTAGCTTTAGCCTGTAGAACGGCAACCAATCTTTCTGTTGCCTTTTCGAGTTTTGGGCCAAAAACTACCTTCCCGGTCGATGAGTCCAAGCTTCCCCCATGTCCGAAGTACCATTGCTTCATGCGAGTAGGCCAATTGATAGATTCAGGCTGGATCCCCTTTGCAATAAGTTGTTGTTCGAGTGCTACCCACTTGACACTACAACTCGCGTATCCACCTGATCCCATGTGATGGTGGTATTCCTTCTTTCTGGAATTTTGTTGGTTCTTTCTCATCAGTTCCATCGCCTCTTCGGATGTCTTGTATCGTACAAACTCATCCCAGTAGGGCGCTGCCTTCGAGAGCGGGCCCTTAACGTTGAAATTTGGCGTCTCGCCTTTCTTGACGTAAGTGTTGTACAGTCTTTTCTTCCAAGACGCAAATTGTTCGGCCATCTTTTTCATAGCCCAATGCCTGACACGTGCCTTCAGCACACACGGCTCGACAACTTCTTCATATTTACTTGTATCGAGCGTGAATTGTGCCTCAATATCAGCCCAAGTTAAATTCTTATCAACATCAGAGACATAAGGAGGAGGAGGAGCTTCTTCTTCATCATCGACGTCGTCGACCTTTTTCATCTTCCATTGACGGCAAATGATCGGGATCCTGTCCATTACAAGGTGCCCACACTATGCCAAGAATTTCCTTGCATGTTCTCCTAGTGGTTCGCTTGTGTCCGGATTGAATTATGAGATTATGTAGCGGCCCTCGATTGGCTTTTGGGGGCCTCGAGTAGCCTTCCTCTTGCCCGTTGTTACTGTGTTTGATCCAGAGGGCTACACATGCATAGACACACAAAGATTGAATAAATATGTATAGACTACACATCATTATAATAAATGATACATGTGATCAATAAATTATACCTCGACAACAATATTTTCCAGATCAGCAAGATCTAGGTATTGACTCCCATCATCTACATCCATCATGTTGTCTCTCCCGTCGTGCTCATATTGTTGAGTCGGGTCTCTCCCATCGGGCTCTTGAGTCGGGACTCTCCCATCAGGCTCATATTGTTGAGTCGTGCCTCCGCGGATCATATTCGTAAGAATTTCTTCGTCCAACTCAGCGTCTCTCCCGACGGCGGCCATCTAAGCTAATAATTAATATATAGTCACTTTAAACATTCTAAATTTAAAGTGAAGTTTGCATATATTTTTACAAACCATATACATTTACAAGCATATACATTTACAAAGCATATATTTTTACAAAGCATATACATTAAACTTTAATTATTTACAAATCATATTCATCATATATATATATATATATATATATATATATATATATATATATATATATATATATATATATACAAAAATTAAACTCTAATTTCCAAGCAAATATTTCGTCCAAGCATAAAAAATTAATCCATTTCGCATCCAAGCATATATTTCGTCCAAGCATATATTTCCAAAAAATATAATTTCGAAACAATAATATTTCATCCAAGCAAATATATTTTCATCCAAGCATTAATTAATTTTTCCAAGCACACAACAGACTGGAACGGGCGGGCGCGTGGATGAGCGCTGTTGGCGGCGGGCGCGTGTGGATCGAAGCGCTTCGCTCATTCGGGAGCGGGCGCCCAGCGTCGGGAGGGCGCGCCGACGCGCTCGCCTCGGGCGTCGGGCGGCCCCAGCCTCGGGCCGGGGCGGCGTTAGGGGCGCGCGACGGAGATAGCGCTGGGCAACGCCAACGCATCGCTGGGCGGCAGGCGCAGCGCGCGGGGAACGGGCGTCGGGCGCGGGCGAGGGTCTTATAGGTCGCTGCGCGACGGGCGCCGGGAGCGCGCGGCAGCGGCGCCGGGGCGGCGCGGGCGAGGGTCTTATAGGTCGCTGCGCGCGACGGGCGTCGGGGTGCGCGGGGCGAAGCGGCGCCGCATGCCGGACGGCGTTGGGATGGCGGCGACGAGGAAGAAGAAGCTGGATCGACGAGGAATGACTGTTGGACAAAGGGAGGAGAGGAGGACTGTATATATCCGAGGGACCTTTTGTCCCGGGTCTAGGTGCCGCCGTGACTAAAGACTCTCTAATCCCGGTTGCTGGTTAGGCCCAGGACAAAATTTCTAGAGCTCTATTCCCAGTTTCAGGAGAGGCCCGAGGCTAAAGGTCTTTTTTGGCGCGCCTGAAAAATTTTGGGCCTTAAGTCCTGGCCCTGATCACCACCCGGTACTAAAGGGGGTTGAATTTTCACTTCACGCCACATTCAAGCACAGTTTGACCTTTTATATATACTAGGAAATATGCCCGTGCGTTGCCACGGGTAGCAAAATCTACTTGATTTAATGTTTACGCTTATAACATTATAAAGCTTGGTAATTATTTGTTTATGCCTATAACCTTTTTGTTTTGTATGTTATGCTCTCGCTAGGGCCACACCGCCAAAGATTGCTTTTGCACCTCCATATCAGAATAGCGTGCCATCTTCCGTAAGAAGAGATCATCATACATGAAAGCAGGAGCCTCCTGTAACCAAGGTGTGCCGCTGCTACAACAATGAAAAGGACATTATGGTGACGTATATGACCACGTCAAAATGCATCAGTGAATTCCACGATACGATGGTCTATTGGTCTGCATCTTCATGGACTCAAAAGATCTACACGGCATCATCAAGCAGATTTAGTTTACAGGAAATCAGGGAGTTAGTGACCTTGCATAGCTAGTAGATGGGCAAGCAGCTCGGTGCAAGCATCAACAAGAGTGCAGAGTGTTGCATTATCACACTACGCCCCGCCGGCCACATCTGGTTGAAGAGAAGCAGGCATTGGGTAGCAATATCGCTGCGTTAATACCTCATAAGCAACGTTTTCCAGGCAACATTACTTCTGTTGGGCATTTCATCAAACAGTTTCTGTGAGAGGCGATGAACGTGTTGGCCACAGGGAGCAGCGCCGGCAGGCCAACTTGGAGGAGGGGCATGCTGCGCTCCGGCAGTGGGGGCCGGAGTGCCGCGGCTGCGGAGGGAGTTGTGGTGAGCGAGAACGCGTCGGGCGCTCTCCTCTCCAGCGGAGACTCCAAGAACCGGCGCGTGGGGCGGAGCCGCGCTCGCCCGTGGCGGCGGCCGCGCACACAGCGGCGCTACTCTCCAGGCGGTGGCTCCCGGCCGGTAGCGCAGGGAAGGAGGTGGTGAAGCAGCGCATGTCTCTGGCCTCGCCTGTCCGTGGGCGGAGGGCCGCCCAATCTAGATCTGTTCCTCGTCGCGTCCATTGGCGTCCTCGACGCGTCCATCGGAACGATGGATCGGCGGACACTGCACGGTCGCTTGCGTGCGGAGGCCAGTGAATGGTGCGGAGCTATGTCCGTCTCAATGGGACGACGGCAATTGCGCGGCGGCAAGCGTGGGACGAAGTGGAGGAAGGTGCGATGGATGGAAGGCGGCGCAGGCGGACACGCTACAGCGGGTTGAGGCGGAGGGAACAGAGCCTACAAACAGTAGATGCGTCGGACTCTCTTAGCGGACAGATATTCGATGGCAGAAATTTCCGTGGCTGGATGAAAAGAAGAGGCGCGCCGACGGCGGAGGACAGCACCGAGACCGGACAGAAAAGGACCAATAAGGCCCATATATGGCACACGGAAAAAAGAGATCAAGAAATTTTCTCTGTTTATTAGTCGGTATAGATTATGCACCTGACGACGAGGTCAGGGCGAGGAGGATGGGCACGCTTCTAGCGGTGTAGGTGATGGTCGTAGGTGTACTGGGACCTAGTGGCGTCGTACACGTACACAAGGCTGTTGTAGGGGAGTGTCCAGGTTTGACCAAAGAAAAGAAAGGAAAGACAGAGGAGAAGAGAGACACGCATGCATCGACACGGCATCAGGCTTGGCCGTTCAGTTAATATATGGCTAAATATATGATTATGGAGTAGCCTACATGAAGAGTCGTGATGGAATTAGATACGGCGTCCAGGTGCGATCGGCGACATAAAGGAGGCATGGATACGTGTATATATGCATGCCATGTTAATCGGTGTGTCCGCAATCCGCATACAGCAAGGTAGCATATCGGTATGCAGGACCAGAAATTTTCTCGCCATATAACACGTAAAGGACAGGGACACGGAGAGGGCAGGCAGAAAAAAAGAGGTGGAGGCAGAAATTTTCTCTCTTTATTAGTAGGTATAGATTATATATATTTCTTTTTTGTTTAAATGCTAAACCTTTGTTATTTGCCCAGTAAATTATATATTGGGCACAATTTAAAAAAACATATTATATTTTTTTACTGTGCATATGAAAAATATGAAACCTAGAAAATTTTGTCTTTTTGATATAAATATTGAACATAATATAACTGCATAATCACTATTTCGTTAATGCAAAAATGTAGTCTTTACTCAAAATTATTAAAGTTATTTGTTTTCGGTAGGAAATTTGTTGTCACAGAATTTTAACGTTAATCTTTCGGTTCTTAGGTTTTTCTCGATCATTATTTGAATTATTGTATTTTTCTCTCGTGCCGCGTAAGACAAAATATGGTGAATTACGATATAAAAACAATAGAATTTTGCATCGGCCTCCACAAAGTTTTGTCTCCTAGGGCACAAGGATGCCGAGTTATTCCACAGATATATCCAGATTTCCAGCTCGAGGACGAAAGCTGAATCTCCAGCAGGGAGAAATGTCACACTCAAAGAAACGTGTTTCCAAAAATAGATTAAGTGGCTGATTATTTAATAGTTTATTAGCAATTGTGAGTACTTTTTATTTATTAGTTAAATTAGAGAGAGAAGAAAAGACTAATGGGCCTCGGCCCGTTAGCATTGTAAACCCCTCATATAAATATGAGGGAGGATTCTTGAGAACAATTAAGAAAGAATAATTTAGGGTTTATCCCTTGGCTCCTGTCCTCTGCCGCCGCGCCCGCGCCGGCCGCCGCCGCCCGCCCTCGCCGCCACGCCGCCACGCGCCCCCCGGGCGGCGACGTGCCGCCACGCGCCGCCGCCGCCGCCCAGGGCCGCGCGCCCACGCCTCGCCGCCCGTTCGTGCCACGCCACGTCTCGTCATCCCCTCGTTGACCGGTCAGACGAGCTGTGACAGTTCAAACTTATATTTGAAGACCCAAAACTCTAGGCGAATAGGTACATCTTGCGTGCAATTATATGTCCGGACGAACATACAGTGCCTCCGTGTATGTGTGCAAATTTATTTATATTATTATTGCTTGTTTGCCAAAAAGACACTTATCTCAACTGATGCATATGCTTGATAAGGGCCGAAGTTTTGTTGGAGTGGGTACCGTCTCCGCTGTTGTGCATTACCGAGGATCGAGCTTTTGATATTCGTTCGGTGTCGGTGAAAGTTTTTTTTTCTCTGGCGAAAAGATGTTGCCTTCTATCTTTCTTCGGCAATGAGCACTATATCTTTACTACATAAAAAGAAAGAAAGGAAGACTATTTTTCGTGTGGTAAAAATTTTGGTAGGCTCGTCGCTCCGCCCGTGCGATCCCTTCCCCGCGTGACCCTCCCACCCGTGCGAAATTTATGGACTTCCCAAATAATGCCATTGATTGACGGTCCCACTAAATCCTAATTCGATGAATGCCACTCGATCTATTAGGAAAGAAAAAAAAAATCCCGGTCTTTCCCTTCCAAAAATCACGGCATTCTACCTTCCCTAACAACCACGGAGTAAAAAAATCACGGCATGCTAAATCACGGTCTTTCCCTTCCAAAAATCACGGCATGCTACCTTACAAAAAATCACGCCAGAAAAAACTTTCGCCACTCCCACAACAACCACGCCACCGCAACCTCGTGCCTGGACTTGCACCTCGCCCTGCCGTGCGTCGTCGCGAGGAGCCACGCCCGTCGCCATTCCTCGTCGCCGCCGGACGCTGCGCCACGGCCTCCTTCTGCGACACTGTCGGTGCGTCATCGCCGCCGGACGCTGTGCCACGGCTCCCTGCTACGACACCGACGACCTCCTGTTGCGAGGAGCTCCGTCCATCAGAGGTGCAGCCAGCGCTCGTTGGAGGTGCGCCGCCGAACCGTCGCCACAGCCGCGAGCTCCAACACCGCGCACTCCGCAGCCGTCCCGCCCAACATCGTGACTCCACAGCGCCGCTGACTTGGCTCCACCGGACTCGACGACGCCTGCACAACCGGCCCTGCCGTTGAGGCCCGCGCCGTCCCCCACGCTTCCGCCCGGATCTGCGTCCTCGGTCTGCTCCGAATAGCGCCGTCGACGCCACAGCCTCGACGCCGCCAGACGCAACAACGCCTTCATGACCTGTCCTGCCGTCAAGGCTGCTGGACGCGCGGCGGCCTGAAACACAGGTTTTTCCTCCCGGCGTGCTAATCCATCATACCTACAACATGAGAATAGTGTTGACTCATATTTTCTCATAACCAACACACATCGTCATGAAGAACAGTTGAATCTTCCAAACAAGTAGGAGAATCAGCAAGCATCATACCTCCAAATTAACATTTGCATTTCAACTTTTGCATCTTATTTGGTTGAGAGCAGCATCCCCCTTCTCTCTTTGCTACGACAGAGCACATAGACAGTAGCACAACTAGAAGAAAACAGACCAATTTATAGGGAATCACATAATGAAATCAGTAAATTGACCATTTTTTTTCCACAACAAATCATCATTTTAAAACAAGGAATGGATCCACATTGTGTAGCCAAGCCCTCATCTGTAGCTAAAACCAATTCCAGAATTTGATCCGGACCTGCATATCCTCCTCTCTGAATTTATTTGCATGCTCCCTATAATAGAGGACACATTAGCCTGATCAAACACACACACTTTAAAACCTCTCAGTTCACAGAACTTGTCACGGTGCCCCTCGTTCACTGACTTCGAAGTGCAGAGGAAGGTGTTAATTGTGGCCATCTTCTCTGATCTGCAGCAAACAATACAAATGATTAGTTACAAGACTGATGTGCTTCAGTGGATAAGGCAAGAGGAATCTACCAAGCTGAGAACCGAATCAGCACAAGAATAACAAATTCTGTAACAAGATTCTAGGAAGAAAACAACCACTCAAATTATATTGTTCAATACATGTTGCAGGATGAAAAATTAGTTTCTACTAAAAAGTGAAACATCATTGAGCGTAGCATAGAAAGCATAAGATGGCAGCTCCAATTTTTACTACAGTATCTTGTGAAAAAAGGAACTCCTATAGTCCTTTGTTGAGGTAGCAAAAAGAAGTGTTGACAAATCCTACACATAACCAGCCTATCAAAAAGTACTTAGAACATGTGAACAAATCTTACACATAGTTGGTCTATATAATAAGGTAATTAGAAGATGTCATTTAAAACGTAGAGCATCATACAATTTTTGCCTTCAAAAAAAAAAAGGTAGAGCATCATTTTTTTCGCTAACAATTGCAAAACAGGTACCGAGCATTATCACTGTGAGCTTAGGTATATGGGTAATAATAGAGGAACAAATAAAGATGCCTCAGCAAGATAAATCAACCACACTTTGATAGAAAAATGCTTATCAACAAATAAGGGTTATTCACTTAGACAACAACAGATAGCAAAATAGCTGAGGGAATGTGAGACTTTTCAAAATATACAAAACAGCTGAGGGATGTTGAAAGCAATTACATATACCTAGAAACACTTGAAAATGCACTCCATTTTGCCACAAGCACCAAAGCATGGTCGGAGCTTTCAAAAAAATGTGTTGTACAAATTTCTTCTTTGAAAAACTGCACGTAAGATAGAAAAATTTATATAGACTAACATAAATACATTCTTCTTAAAATACAGGTAGCAACAAGTAAAATTATCATACTTCCTTAATTCTATCTTACATATCTATCAGGCAATGAAAAAATAAACCGAATCAACACTGCCCTTTACTATGTGAAGCTTTGCTTTCGATACATGTGAAGTAAATATCAAGGCATGGTTATTCATCTCGACCGGAATATGATGAAGCAAACTACCATATTGTAAAGCAAATCTTTGGTTTTAAGTTGTTGCATTCAGTTATGGACATATGCACGTGATGATTCAGAGAAGCATGAGACTCAATCACTCAAAAAGCACATATTGTATTGTCGTGGCTTGTGGGAGACATAGGGTAATAATAGTACCTAAGAATAGATGAGATCATATATAACTAAGTTGCATATGACGTCCGAGCCTAGATCAATGGAGGCAAACATGGGAATCCATCTGTAGGTCAGTGGACAAAATGAATGCTATTAATTAACATAACAAAATGTGCTAGATAGATTATCAATTGCTCAAGTTTTTTTCATATGTCCAAGCTAATGATCAAAGTTCAAGAAGGCATCTTTTCTAACACTTTTCAACATCAACAAATATCCTCATCAAATTTCCCACTGTCCTTTTTAAACTCTTATCGAAAAACTTTAACTGGAATGCAAAATTACTTGAATATATGAACTTTTGTAGTTTTAATTCAGGTTTGGCAATCACCGATTAATCCGGAGACGACGATACATTCAGCTAATTAGGTTAATATAGGGTTTGGTTGCTCGGTTTAGCAAAGCAGTCTGGGAAGAGAAGGGATTGGCAGGTCTGGTGGAGCTCCTCGCAAGCCCCGACCTCCCAGACCACGCCACCACGGCGATGGCGGATCAGGGGAGGGTTTGGGTGCTCGATTTAGCAAAGCAGGAAGGGAAGAAGAGAGGGATTGGCACACCTGGTGGTGCTCCGTCGTAGGAGGAGGCAAGGGCACCGCCGGATCTCGGCCCCACCCCGGCGCTTATGGCCACTAGGACCGGCGCTGGCGAGGAGGCCACGCGCATGGGCCTCCGCCGCCGCCGAGCCGGAGGATACGGCCCTTCCTGCGGCCACGCGCGGCTCAACCGCGCCTGGAGGCGGCGGCCCACCCGCGCCTGGAGGCGGCGGCCATCCCCGCGGCCGTGGGTGGCTTTCCCGCGGCCGGAGGCGGCGTCCTCCCCGCGGCTCGCACATCTCTCGGCGGCGACGAGGATCTCTACTGCGTGCCGGCATCTCCGTTACGGCGCGCCCCCCCGCCGCGCCGGGGCTGCCGCCACGTCCGGCGTGCCCATTTCCCCACCGAGGTGCCTGTTCGCGTGGAGAAGGCAGGGAGAAAGCAGGGGAGAGGAGAGAGAGAGAGAAGAGGAGTGAGGAGAGAGGGTGATTAGGAGAGGAGAGTTTTTTCTTTTTCGTTTTTTTTATATATTTTATATTTTATATACATATACATATATATTTTTTATGTACAGATACAAAAATGCATCATACGTTGGTTTGACTAATTAAGCTAAATAATTGTACTAATTTAAGATTTTGATTTAATTAATAATGGTATGTTTAGCAACATTTAAATTATATATATATATAGAGAGAAACCTAAAAAGACCAAATATAAATAGAATTTTATATAGCTATATATCATTACAATTTTGATTCAACGACATTCCAAGTTTGATTTAATCTTTTATAAGTATGTTTGTACCTTAATCATTTCAAAAAAAATAACCTATTTTTATTCTTTTTATAGGTCTCGATGGAGCAAAATAGAGTTTACAAACCAAGCAAAATCCATAATGGATTGTGTTACTTTTACAAAACTTATTTGGATTAAATGTTATTTTAATATTATTGTTTATTTTTATAGTATTATTATCTTATCATGCGATCCATAATTTTATATAAAATTTAAATTATCCCATAAGAACGCACGGACGTTTAACTAGTATAATATATATATGAGGATAAAAAGAATCGGCGTGTGACTCGCTTCACGCATTGCGAAAGAGCGAGGACCTTGTTCGTCTAGGCTCTTCGCAAGTACTGCCTTGCCAGGCGCTTGATGGCGTTACCGAAGCCCAAGGTCCCGTACTTTCGGTATATCACCCCTGTATTCGGTCTTATTCTGCCAAGTGGCGAGCGGCTCGTTCCGAAGGCGTTGCCTCATCACAAGACCGAAGACCTTGCATTCGGTAGACCGGGGAAGCGACGGAGCCCGATGCCGAAGTCCTTGCCTTGGGCCGGTCTCTAGGACGCTATATTCGGCTACTGCTAGCGAACACTTCATCACCATTTTCATTTTCGATCCCTCTTTTAAAGCATTTGTAGTAAAAGGTGTTCAATAGTTATTCGTGTGTGCAAGCTTAAAAGAGCAGTTCTGTATATCGCAGACAAGATGCACAGGTCCAGGATTATATCTATATCTAATCTAAACAATATACCCTGGGATGGCTCCTCGAGCAGAAGCCTCATCCACGTTGCCTGAAATTCTACCCGCCGTTTGATTTCGTGATTGACGGCTCCGCATTGCGTGAAGCAGATTCATGCCAAAAGCCGATTCTCAAGCTTCTTGTTGGCTTCTACTCCTTATCCGTAGCTTCTTCCGCTTCTCGTTAGAATCCGGGAAATCAAATATATACAGGAGTTCAGCTTATCCTTCCCGATTCTTTTTTCTCCCCATCCCCTCATTCTCTGGACATGAGCAGGCAGGCCCGAGGCGACGGCGACGGCGCCGGGTCTCCGCAGCGGCGCACGCCGGCTTTGTGGCGGGGCCGCCCTCCTCCTCCTCCCCCCGCTGCTCCTCCTCCGCGCCCCTTCCATCTTGCGTTGTAAGGGTGCTCGTGCTCGCCCGGCGCGGCTTCATCCCGCCCGGACTACGCCTGCTCTTGTGTTCCATGAAACCCTAGGTGCGTGCCTCTTTCTTTTCTCTCTCCTTCTCCCCTCTCTACCGACTCCCTGTTCCAGAGCATGGAGGTTCCTCACGGTGCTTAGCCGTCCTACTCGCCTCGCACGCTGTGGCTACACTTAGTTCCAGCCTGTGCTTGGTGTTTTTTCAATCGCAGGTACAGTGGCCTCCAGCCTGTGGTGATTCATGATTTTAAACTTTGGTGATCGTTAGGCTGAAAGACGGGATGGCTGTGGTAATTTTGATTTGGCCATTTCGATTTGGTGTGTCCAGTGCAATGTGCTGATTTCTGATTTTTTCCGTTTGATTTGGTAATGGCTGGTTTTTAACCCAAGTATTATGCCACTAATGAGTGATGACAGCAGTGCAGGTTGTATGCTTATTCAAAGTTTTCACAACCATTGCAGCCACCTAAGAATTTATGTTTTCCCAACCATTGCAGCAAATTGGTGTGCCTCTTCATTTTTCATGTAAGAGCGTAGCCTTTTTTATGTAAGATTTTACAATCTTCATTTTTTCCCTTTACATACAAGTTGATGGACGGCTCATGGAATAAGATCAGGCTGCCCTGGCCCAAAACGGTGATGTCCTGTTCAATCCAATCACATGAAATGCTTAATTCATTTTAATACTTTTGGATCTTCTAATTTGATATTGCTCCGCACGCCTGTGCAGTCAGAAGTTAGAAGATCGAACTGGTTTGCGAGATGGATTAGCATAAGATGAACAGGTTTGCAATACAATATCACAGGTTCCCATTCTTGGTCTGTATGGGATTGCTTTAGCTGTCTTTGATGCTATCAAGGCAAAAGAATGCTCAGACATTATCATTTAGGTGACAAGCAAAATTTTGCGATTTATCATACACCAAATAAATATAGGCACATGTCTCTGGTTACTAATTTTCCCTTTATTTTTTCACTATATACAGTACCAATGGATTGTATACCTGGCCATTTTCATAGGATGCTGCTTCCTGCTGGTCTTTCATGTCGGAACCAAGGAACCTACGTACATAGGCACATGTCTCTGGTTACTAATTTTCCCATCATTTTTCACCATATACATTACCAATGGATTGCATACCTGGTCATTTTCATAGGATGCTGCTTCCTGCTGGTCTTTCATGTCGGAACCAAGGAACCTACGTACGTTGATATATTATTATCTACAATGGAATAGTAAATGGTTGACATGTATGCTGTATAAATTCCGCCTCTTCTGATTGTGTGTCTTTGCAGCTTCAAGTCTGAACCTTACTGTAAGAATAAGGCTCGGATTTCCTGGGGTTACTGATTCAAGAATACCTTGTGCTACCAAGTTGCCCTCCTGTATATGCTTGCAAGGCTGATCACAAACCTATCTCAGGTTACCATATGGAGCCACGTGCAATCAGAAATTTTTTGTTTCTTAATGTGCAATCAGAAAATTTCTGTTTCTTAATTGGTTTGAAAATGCACAAGGCATTCTCTATCATCAGCTTTGTCGTTAGCGGAATTTTAGACGGGGTTCCATCTTCATGCATTTTTATTTGTCTGAACGTTAGTTCCTACAATATCCTTTTTTTTATTTTCCATACAATCCTAATTCAATCTAGAACTTTTGTGCTGCTAATAATTTGCAGTCTTTGCTTAACCATATCTGATTTTGAAGCCATGGCTGTGACTTGCTTTGCCAGCAAGGGCCTGAGGAGGAGAGCAAGGCGCCCTAGGGCAGCGCCCCTAGCACGCGGCCGCTGCTTCGTCTCATTACTTATTTACCATATCGAGTCCAAGTCAGTTTAGAAAAGAGTCTGTCACGATAGGAAAGCACAATCCAATCTTATAAGGATCTCTTAGAGTTTGCTTAGCGGTCAAGTCTCGTTGGGACTATAAATACAACCACTCCGTAATAGTTGCAACTAAGTAAAAGGAAATTAGGGTTTAACCCTTCAGCTCGGGTCTTCAAGCTCTCTTGCTCGCCTCTAACCCTAGCCGCTGCCCTACACGCGTGCCGCCACTGCCCTCAAGCCCGCGCCGACCGAGCGCCACTGTCTCCTCGCCCCACACCGCCGCTACGCCATCGGCGAGCCCCTCGGCACGCCTCTCACATACATATATAAATTAATTAATGTTCATCAAGGATATATGCATAAGCCACAGTGAAGTTTCTAACTAGAATTTTTGTTGGTTCCATTCTAACTAGAAATATTAATCATGACTTAGCAGCGAAAATAAACATTATGTGAAAAAAATTAAGCATCATAAATAAACACATAAGATAGTGGCATGGTTCTCTGAGCAATAATGAGATGCACGGGAAATAATAAGCTTAAAACTTAGCTCAAAAAGGCCCTGAAATAATTAGGGGACGCACATTAAATTGCCTAGAAATTAAAGTAGGAAATAATCATACATTTCTTAGGAGAAAATTTATCATTAGTGCCTTATTAAGATTAAATTGTGCCTCTCGAGTAGTCGTAATGCTAGAACATAAAAAGGACATGATTTTTATTAGGTCAAAAAATTATCCCAATATAATAATGCAATGATATGGCACAATTAGAAGATTAGACATTATGGCCCACAAGAGTATCCGTAAGAGTATCTAATAATCCTTCACAATCTATGATTTTTTGGAGAATGAAAAAAAAATCACCTCCAACAACTCCTAAACTCACCTCCTAATGTTTTAGCACTTGGGGAAAAAAACCTTTGCACATAAAGATGCGCGGACTCCAGGTCGTGCACAAAAATGTTGTATCATTTAGCCAGTCTAGAGGTGGAAGGGCTGGGAAAGAATAAAGAGTAAAAAAAAAAAATATTGCCGATCCAAATGTGCTAGAGAGAAAGAACATATAAAACTGGTTAACATAATTTGGATATAGTATAGGATAAGTAAAATTGTCAATCTATTTTAGGATTGAGTTATAGGAAATTTGGAGATGATCTTATTTACTCTAGGAAAAAAAAAAATTAGAAACACTTTTGAGAATTACACAAGACAATGCAGACGCTCACAACATGCACGTACACTCACCCCTATGAACATACGCAAACCCTACCCCTATGAGCACCTTCAAGATCGGAAGCACCGCAGATCTAGAGATCCCGAAGTCACCATTGACGCCTCGTTGTCGATGGAAACGTCGCTACCATTTAATGCTAACGCCGGTAAATCCTCGAGAAAATTCGAGAAAAGGTGATGCTCTAACTTTTGTAGCCCTAATTCATATCCTAAAATAATTAAAGGATATTATCTAATGGGCTAAAATAATGGCACTAGTAAAGAGGTATTGAAAAATTCCGTGATGCATCGTATTTGACTTACTTAGCGTGGTTTAATGGGCCGCCAAAGCGGGTTATCCGCGCGTGATGCTCGCCAGCCCACTTATGGCCCACATGATATCCACCGTAGATGACCATCCGACGGTTGTGGAAGCTTGAACGAGGAACAAAAACCTGATCACTACTGGCGCCGCACGTGCGCCGCTAACATTAGCCGCGCACACTCACCCCACCCCTTCTTCTTCCCGGACGCCCCGCCCCGCCCGGCGGCGTCCGCCTCCTCCACCCCCCCCCCTCTCTTCTTCTCCAACGCCCCCGAAACCCTAAGCACGCCACCACCGCCCGCCGCCGCCATAGCCGACCCCGACGCCCCCGCCGCCTACCCATACCTAGCCGGATGGGTCCGGCCGCAACCCTTCGGCGGCGCCCCCGGCCGCCACATCGCGGCCGAACCGCCACCGCGCGCCGTGTCGACAACCGGCCGCCAGGGCGGCCGGCGCATGATTCTACCCGACGGCGAGGATGGAGGAATTAGGGGACCTCGCCGGAACCTAAAGCGTCGCGGCAAGCTTTCCGGTTTGTTCCACCTCGCGAGAACCCTAAAGCGTCGCCGGCGCCCTCGATTTCTTCCCTTAGCGGCCGCCGCCGCGTCCACCGCCCCGGCGGGCGGGCGCTCGCCCGGCCGCCCACCCCCGCTCTCCCGGCCCTCGGCTGGGCGCGTGTGCGCCGCTATTGATAGCGGGCGCTGCGGCAATAGCGCGGGCGGATGAACCGCGGCTGCGGGGGGGAGACGACGGCGCCGGGCGCGGCCCACTCGCCGGGCCGGAAGCGCTGCGGGGCGAGCCGCCGCTACGCCGCCGAAGCGCTCCGCGCCGGCGCGCTGAAGATCGCGCCGGAGGTCTTCAGCACGGTGGCGCAGCGGAAGCCGGCTTGGCGGCCTGGTGCAGCACGGCGGCGGCTCCGTCGCCGCCTTATGCGCGGCGCGCGAGAGCGGCGCGCACCTGATGCGTGGCGGGTCCGGTGGTGACCGCTACGGCGCCGCCATGATGCGCGTGCATCGGCACCTTGGTGTGGGGCGGCGGCGGCACTATGGCAGGCTGGCAGCTCGTGTGTGCGAGCTCGCATGCGCACGCCTGATGGCCCGTCCGGCTAGGCTGCACGAGCGGACACCAGCAGCGACACCAAGCCAAGGTAAATCACCCGAAGCAATACATAATCCTTAGGCCTCGTTTGGAAGCTGGTGGATCGGGGGTATTGGGCCTCAAACCCCGCGCGCTCGTGGATCACAGCCCACGTCGGGGTTTGCTCCCGCGCTCGGCCGAAACCGCATTTGGCTGTCCGTGTGTTGCCGTGGGTGAGGGAGCGATCCACCCCGGTGAACAAAAATCCCCACCCGAGAAGTGGAACACAGCCCGCGTCGGCTCTCTCGCTTGCGAGCACATCTCGCCGTTCCGGCCGCCGCCGCTCTGGACGCCGCTGCGCCCTCACCGCTCTGGCCGCTGCTCGTCGTCGCCGCTCCGATCTCCTCCTCCTCCTGGACCTGCCCCTCGTCGTCGCCCCCGTCGCCGCGACATCGTCGTCCTCACCCCATCTGCAGAACTAGTCGAATCCGCTCCGGTGAGCCTCCCCTCCTTCTCCTCTTCCTTCCATCCCCACTGCTTTGATGCTTCAATTCTTTTTAGTCTAGGGTTTCGATTTCACCTTTCTTCTCCCATGGATCTTGTAGAGTCAGATCTCTTGCAGTCCCGACCAGTGACGACTGCCGCCGCCGCCCTACGCCAGGTCTCCATCTTCTGGCCTTCGCCGGTAACCAGCACCCACCAGGACCCTTGTCTCCCTCCCTCTCCTCTTCCTTCTCTTTAGTTTTATACATGATGCATTTTCTCTGATAGAAAATGATCAAGTTGTGTTCATCCACTTGCGCTAGATCCCTAGACTCCTGTTTTTGATGGTGAGAGAGTAGTTTAGTCAACCTTGTTTTATTGGATCACTCCAGATTTGTTTTAGTGAAGCCAGATTGCAGTTACAGGCTCTGTAAAGTAAATAATACCATACACACCTCGTTGACTTCAAGTGTCTATACTTGGGCTAAGGAGATAGGACGTTCCCATTGCCACCCTCTTGATTTCAAATCTCTTTGTTAGATGAGGAGGGAGAGGCTCGTGGACAGAATCATAGCTTGACAACATCTAGTTTCAGGAAGTTAAGCAAGTGAAACAGGGCAAAAAAATCTCCAGATATTTAGCGATATGCCCTTTACTTGCTCGCTAATTGATTTTCGGTGTTTCTTGCCATGCATGCATATTAGAAGCATGTATATGCTATTATATTGTCTGCTCATCAGGCCTTATAGCATCAACTGTGAAAGAGTTCTTGAGACTGAATGTTCTTGAGACTGAACTTACACTTAGTTTATTTGTACACTGCAGTCTGCATATAGCACATATATATGTTCACACATTAGCAAGCTGTAGACTAGTTGTTTGCTAGCTGCAGTCATCTTAAATTCAGTATTTCTTCTTGTTAGGAGATGATTTTGTAGACCAATTGTTTGAAAACTAATAAAGGAAATAACTGTACAGAGAAAATTATTTCTCACTTTGGTTATCGACTTCTTGTGCAGAAAGGGATCAAGAAGGGTTCCATGCATTGATTGTTGCTCTTGCTACTGGTGCTACGAACAAGAGACCCAGGGTGAGTGCTTTCTTCTGTTTGAGTGTCACTAAGATGTGTTGAACTGCTACACAACTATGGATGCATCATATACTAGAGCTTCAGTTGAGTGCTTTCTTCAGTTGCTAGTAGTAGACTAGTAGTACTGAAGGATACTGCTCAATTGAATAATTGCCCTATTTCTAAGATGGACAGGATGCAACTCAACTTTGCTGGATATATTTTTTTTTTCTTTTGCTAGTTGCAGTTTTTTTTTTGCTGCACACTCTCAAATTGGCCAGCAGCTTTTGGTTCAACACATCTTAGTGACACTCAAGAACCTGATGCCGTTCCTCCTCCTTATATGCCATTCCTACCTTGCATTTTAGCTATTAAGATAGACAAGCCCTGATGCTATTTAATCAGATCATCCAAAATCACTTTTGTTAGGTGAGGAGGGACGGGCTCGTGTAGAGGATCGTAGCTTTGCATCATCTGGTTTTTCCATTGAGGAAGGTAAGAAAGTGAGAAGGGCAAAAATCTTCAGACTAGTCTTGCTTTGGAATCTAGCTTTTTTTTTTGCTGCTGGGTACGAGTACTAGGTACACATGATTTTCAAGTTGTGGCCTTTGAATTCTGGTTTAGTAAGTACTTTAGTAATAATGGTGGTGATTATTGAGTCTTAAATATATGTAGGGAAAATATATTTAAGAGTCAGCACCATAGATGCACTGTCCAAGTTAGTACTAGTATTTATTTTATCTAGGAGTAGTACTATGTGTGTACGCTGATCAATCAGCACCTTATTACTGCACTGTACCTTCCTGCTTGCCCAATTGTAGATGGACGACAGAGAGTTTAGAAAGAAAAAAAAATATATTCATCATAGCTCCTACATAGGACATAGCTGACTTAGATGACTGCAATCTTATAACAACTATCAGTTCTCTAGTTGCCATGTTCACTGCAATCTCTAGTTGGCATTAAGCTATATAGATTTTGCTTTCCTAGTTATTGTTCTTTTTTATCAGGAAGTGAGTATGAGATTGCTGTAGTTTTCTTGATGCCATGTTCTCCGTAAAAGTTCTGTTTATTCAGTCTGATGGTGTTTAACAGATGTAGAGCAATTCAGTCTAAAAATGATTTTATGTCTGGGCATAGACGATTAGCTTGCTAGGTGCTGCCCTATTAAATTTCTTCACTGAAATATTATAAGTTCAGTTAAATTTAATCTGTTTCAAACATAGAATTTCTTTTAATAAGAAAAAAATATTTCATAGTATGCTGCATAGGAGTAGTAAGCATGCAACGTAACTGAATGTTACTGCTAGCTAATAAGCAAAAAATATTTCTTTTGTGTTAGTATGACTTACTAGCTGAAAATGGCACTTTTTTGTTACTATTTTAATGAACTCACTAGTCACTAGAAAGCTTTTGCTTTGAACCAGTATGCAGACTTGAACTGAAGAACAATGCTTCATTTGCTTCATTTGAGGTATGCTTTGTTGATTTGTGTGGATCTGTGTGCTACTTTCCTGTCCTTTGTGTTGAAAAGGCAAGTGTAAAGACAGTTAACTTAGTTTCCTTTGATTCTTGCTTTGCAGGGGCTGACGGTATGAAAGACTTGTTATGCAATATTGCCCAGGAAAAGAAAGCAATGTTGCAATATGTGTTAGCATGTGGTTTGAAGACCAACAAAGATATTTAATTTTGCTATGAACCTTGTAACTTTGTATAAAATATTATATTAAATTGTAGATGAGATGAGTCTGCGTAGAATTAGATCATGCACTATCACTTGTTTGCACCAGCTTTTTAGATTTTTTAAAAGAAAGTCTCAGTTATTTTATCCATTTTTTGTTTCACAAAAAAATGTTTAGCTGCTCTATCTTCTATTTGTTTTTTCAAACTTTAGAAATGAATGCTAGTACTCCAGCTCAGTTTTTGGACACTATTTTTCTATTTCTCTCACTCAGCCGAATCAGCAGCGATCCAAGGCAAATAAAAAAAAAAAGTGCATGGGAGGGGATTCTAAGGGATCGGGTGGGGGCTGTCAAGGGGATTGGGTGGGCACGCCGGGATAACCCAACCCCGACGTGGTGTGCTTCACACGTGAGTTTCGGTCCCCAGCAGCCAAACGAGGCCTTAGTGAAGTTCGGGTCTCAGTTTTGAGGAAATTGGGTCCGGGAATTTGGAGAATTTTGTCTAAGATTTACATGATTCTCCTCCTCCATGCTGATCCGATCCTGAGCCCCTCAACGCACGTGAATTTTGCCACGGTTGACATAATTCGAGGATCGATTGTGCATACTCGTGACTGATTAAGGAGCAATTGACGTTATGCTCACTGATTTCATACACAATTAGGACTAAATCCGTGAGCAATTAGGCATCAAATTGGGCACAAAAAATCACTAATCCGTGACTAATCATTACGGTTAACTAAACCTAGGCCCTAAACATGCATAGCTAGGTTTAACACAAGATGATTAGGCATAACCAGAGACTTAAGGATCATGACTAAATAGGGCCTAGAACATCATCAGCACAGCTAACTAAGCACAACAGAGAGCAATTAGGGCACTAATCAAGTAATTTGACCTCAAAATTAACTTATATCCATGGCGAAATCCACACATCAGTTGGCTCCGATGCCACAATATTAGATAAATTTGGGAGTAAACCACAGGGTCTCTGATCTAATTAGTTGGACACAAATTAATCTAATGGAATTAGTGTCTAACCATAATCCGGAGCGTGATAGTCCACCATCGGCGAAGTAGATCAAGATTGTAGGCTTAGCACCTCACTCGGATCCACTAGTGCCACCTCCTAGCACAGCCTCTGCTTGGTCTGGAAGGAGAGGGAGAGGGAGAGGGAGAGGGAGAGACGGTGGCCTTCAAGCTGATCCAGCACCCTTAGAGCAACTCCAAGAGAGTTGCTAAAAATAAATTGCTAAACTCGTAATTTAGCCGACCTCGAAATAGAAAACCATTCAAAAACAAGAAAAACTCCAACAGTCTTTCTATTATGACAAAGTAGATGGCTAGCGGCACATGCAAGCTATATTTACCATGCGAGATTGTAGGAATAGCCGGGGCTTGCTATTTTACAAAAACAAGATAAGATAATCTGTTGGAGTTCACTTTTTGCTCTAAAAAGCTAAATATAGCATACAAAACACGGATAGCATGTCTCTTGGAGATGCTCTTAGGCTTGTTCAGTTAGTTTTGGAATTGGGTGGACACTTTTGTGCATGCGTTGGCTCACACAGGTAACTGTCTTCCCCTTATATGTAGTGCCGCTCAGCTTGGAGCCACAACCTTCGGTTGTTAGGGACCTAGGGGGCGCCCCTGATCGTGGCGCATAGAGGAGCTACGTGCTCCCCTTGACTTGGGGTTCCACAGTTCTGAGCATTGGCCCAATTCCACTAGCCCGAGATCACTTTTCCAACACTGTAATAGCATGTTAAGTATATGTCCATGGCATCGCCTCGCCCCTTATGCGTCTAGGTGTTGTGAGGGGAGCGGGTCGCCACACGTTACCTTACTGTAATAGCATGTCACCACATGCGTTGCATAATGCACATCACAATGATATTCTTGTTCAACTTTGCAAATTACTGCATATTGTGCACATTCTTGTTTTTATAAAGGCAACTTTGCAACTTTGAGGTGTGAACTAGTCGGAAATGTGCAATTCTCTCAGGATAATCAACATTTCTATCATGATTCATGAATGATGCTGCCTATGGTATGGGCAACACAGCACCATAAGGTCTACAATTCACAAGCAAAAAAAGAACCAAATATATTATATCTAGACTTGGACAATAAAGTTAGATACTCATAGTAGCAAATATATAAAGGTAGTGGTTATTGGTGCAATCTGACATCACTAAGCACTAATATACTTATCTCTGATAGCATGCATCTCTGCAGTAGCATCGCTTATTGACAAACGCTCTGTGGGCAATTGCTTTGAGCAAAGCACACCAAGCTGAATGATGGCGAACAAACATTTCCTTGTTCTTGTTACATCATTGCTATTTTTTGCTTCATCATGCAGCCATAGGTTGCAATCTGCTATCTCCATAACTTTGTCAGGAAGAGCCGCCTCAGCATAACCATGTAGGCTTATACCATCTCTGAACATATCATCTGTTGGCCTCTTTGCTGTGAACATCTCTAGCAAGGTGATACCAAGACTAAACATGTCACCGCAAGTCGATACCGCAAGACCTTCTCCATACTCTGCATTGGATTAAAACATGAACACACGTAGGTATGTACAATATCATGTGAAGCACATTGGGGAACAGAACAAGAAATTAGAGTTACCTGGAGCAATGTAACCGATGGTACCTCTTATTCCTAATGTACTAGCAGAATTCACAGGATGTTTGCTTGTTGCTTCATCTAGAACTCTAGCAATTCCAAAATCTCCAACACGAGCCCTCATGTCCTGATTGAGAAGAATGTTACTCGGCTTGAGATCACAATGGATGATCGATGGTCTGGCAACCGTTGTGAAGATAGTCCAAAGCATCCACAATGTCCACAAAGAATATCCAACCTCTCGTGACAAGTCGAGAGCTCCTTGTCCGCCTTGGCCTTCTAAATTTGAGTGGATCCATCTATCTAAGCTGCCATTAGCCATAAACTCAAAGACTAATGCTCTAAAGTCTTGACCCTGGTGGTTGATGCTAGAACAACATGTAACGATCTTTAGAAGGCAGCGGTGCCTCACTCTTCTTAGGGCCTCACATTCAGCCCGGAAGCTTTTGTAGGACCCCGATTCTTTGGACATTAAACACCTTTAACTAAGAACGACAATGGCTTGATTTTCTAGTGTTCCCTTGTATCTTTGTACCATATCTTCCCTTTCCAAGCACATATGTTTTGAAAACCCATCCTGTTCCTTTCAAAGATATCGTTGTATGCGAAATTGTTGGAAGCTCGTCTCTCGCAAATTGTGGTAGCAAATCTTTCTTGATAATGCCTTGGACTTCGTGGTGATATCCAGCCCAAACGAAAAAAAAGTAAGATGAGACTTCCTATTGTTGGGATTATTATTCTAAGAAACTTGTGTATGCCTTTCCTATTCTTTCTTGCACAAAAGCTTGTGCATTTTGGCGTATGGAGCTGTGGTATCCCCACATAACGCATTGTTACCAACAATTGAGATTCCAGTCAAATTTTTGAAAACTCCTCCTTTTGGTATTGCACCTTGTAAATTGTTGTAGGATAGATCTAGGCGAAGCAGCGATGTTGAATTACCTAAAAGCTCGGGATTGTTCGGATAAATTGTTGTGGCCAAGATACAGCTCTTGTAGGTTGGTAAGGGTAGCCAGTTGCCAGGGATGCTTCCATTCAGCTTTGTTGTCCCGTCAAATTAAGTGCGGTCATGCTTACCATGTTCTTGAACGTAAAGGTGTATGCTCCCTTGGAATGAATTGCTATCCAAGAAGAGGTTTTCCATGACCCTACAGTTGCCAATAGTATCCGGTATGTCACCCGACAATTTGTTTCCGATAGGGAGAGCTGTTCAAGATTTACCAAATTACCAACTTCTAATGGAAGTGGTCCCTCTAGCATGTTGTTGGACAGATCGAGAAGCATTGAGATCGATGGAAGCTCCACAATTTCATTAGGAATCAATCCAAAGAAGATTGCTATTTGACGCATCTAGGAGTAAAAGTTTGCTCAAGTTTCCAATGCTTGGTGGAATTGGCCCCTCCAAGCTGTTGTGGCCTCGCATAGAATTGAAGTAGTCTAGAAAGGTTTCCGATGGAGGATGGTAGATGTCCTGAGAGGTAGTTTGAATCGAGGGCTAGCTGCTGCAATTGTGTAAGCTTCCCGATGCTTTTCGAGGAATGACCCTGTGAGTAAGTTTTCGCTAAATTCAAGCCTCTCAAGACTTGCCAAATTTCCAATATCCGAGGGGATGACACCGGATATGCTTGTTGTTGAGAATCCGTAGCCACTGGAGATTAATAGACAAATTAACCAACGAGCCTGGCAGCTTCCCTGAAAATCTGTTCGATCCAATGTCCACTACCTGTAATCTGCTACAGTTCACCAAAGAATCAATAAACTCCCACCCTTCCTCATTGTTTGCCTCAAACATGTTCTCATCCGAGCAAAATCTACAAGTTGTTGCAATCTGCCGAATTCGGGCTGGAACAACTCCATTAAAATTATTATTTCCCAAGTCAAGAACCTGGAGCTTGGAGAGGTTAGTCAGCGACAGCCGAAGAGCTCCGGAAAATTGGTTTTCTGCAATCCCAAACTGTTGGATGCTTGGAAGGCTTCTTCCCAGGTCAGGTGGTAGACGGCCGTGGAGCTGGTTGACAGCCGCTGTGAAGTAATTAAGAGATGACAGGTTGAACAAGGAAGGAGGGAGCAAACCGGAGAGATTGTTAGCGGAGAACTGAAGGAAACCGAGATACGGATTGTTCCCGATGCCTGTAGGGATTGATCCCTCAAGATAGTTGAGTTCCAAGGACAAGAGGGCCAACCGGGAAAGGTTCCCAAGAGACGATGGGATGGTTCCAGTGATGCTGTTGTTTGCCAACGCTAGAAATCTGAGGGACGACATGTTGCCGATCCCAATTGGGATGATTCCGGTGAGTATGTTGCTATAGATGTACATCGTACGGAGTCTAATGCAACGGCTAATGCTGCTAGGGATGACGCCGGTGAGTATGTTGACGCCTCGGTCAATGAGCATGAGGCGCCTGAGGGAGCCGATGCTGGCAGGGATCTCTCCCTGCAGGCCATTGGAGCTCAGGTTGAGGGAGCGCAGGAAAGTGAGGTTACCGATGGCGGGGGAGATGGTGCCGGCGAGCCCCTGGGAACTGAGGTTCAGGGCTACCACCCTCCACGGGTGCCTCCTGCCGCAGGTGATGCCCGCCCAGCTGCAGTAGCTGGTGCTCTGGTTCCACGAATCCAGCACGCCGGAGTGGCCGGAGATCTTCGCCTTGAAAGCCACAAGAGCTCTCTCGTCGTCAGGCCATGGGCCATGGCCTGACAGATACAAGGCTGCAGCTGCACTGGTTTGTCGCCATGGGCGGAGAACAGCAGGAGCAGCTGCAGTAGACGCATGGTTGTTGAGAGTGGGAGCTGCATGGCCGCTGATGGCTTTCGGTTTATTGCGTGGCGGCGTAGAGCTTGGTTTCTTTGTATTGGCTTAGAGAGAGATAATCGCTGAAATGCGTAGATGGCCAGATGAACTGTCTCAGTTCAGGTTCCTTGATTGCTTTTTTAAGAGTGAGTGCTTATGGAATGGAAAGTTCCTCCGCCGGTAGCGTTAGTGCGCTGCGCCGCTGCCTAATCATTCTGTGCGCTGCCCAAGGTTTTCAACAAGCATTATGTCAAAAAAAAAGGTTTTCAACAAGCAGGAATTGACCATTGTTCTGCAATCGAGTTAACAAGACTGACGTCAACTTGTTTTATGATTCTTTTAGACTTTTAACTGTTCATAAATGAACAATGTCCTCCTACAGAAAGTTTGCAATCCTAACTTAATTTAACCATTAATTTATGAAATATTCATGCGAAAATAATATTATCGTTTCTAATATACTTTTTTCATAGTGCAAAAGCTTTTAAGAGTGGGCTGCCTAACCATTCTGTGCGCTGCCAGGAATTGACCGTTGTTCTGCAAGACTGCAACTAGCTAGGATGACCAGATTGACAGCAACTTGTTGCATGCTTCTTTTAGACTATCTGTTCATTCCCTAAAAAAAGGTCTTTATCTGTTCATAAATGCACTTAAATATGTATAATTTTCTAGATAGACCTTTCGGATTTTCTAGATATATTGTCAAAACATTGTATCTAGAAAAGTCAAAATGTCATATAATTTGAAGCGGAGGAAGTACAGGGTTTGCAATTCTAACTTTTACAATTAGTTTAAGAAATGTTTATCGAAAATAATAGAGTTAATTTGTTAATTATTTTTCAATATGACGTGCATAAATTTAGGTTAGATGTGTTTTTGGGCAGGAAGAACATAATTTAGATGTCAATGCTACAAGTGTCACGTTAGGTACATTCTTAACACCATAGTCTGCATATTATTGTTTTAAAAATTTTGGAGTAAAGTCTGATTTTCCCCAATAAGCTTGTCGCTGAATGTAAAAAGCACACTCAAACTAGAATACTAGATACTGTAGTTTATCTGCTTAACTTTCGAAACCAAATAAATATAATTAATTACCTCTCTTAAATAGTCCAGAGTGGTTTTGGTAGTGATTTTAGC
Source organism: Hyparrhenia diplandra (assembly GCA_015847255.1). Classification (NCBI taxonomy): domain Eukaryota; kingdom Viridiplantae; phylum Streptophyta; class Magnoliopsida; order Poales; family Poaceae; genus Hyparrhenia; species Hyparrhenia diplandra. Next base: position 523,548 of record JADLZK010008570.1, read on the forward strand.
TGATGTCACTACTACTGTGCATGTTTTTGCATACGGTCATTTTTGGTTAACAGCGGCGAGTTGGGTGTCCGCCTCCAGCTCAGCACATGTGTTCATCGTGCTTTCCGGAGGCGGGTCCTAAGACGCTAGCATTGGCCTCCCATTACTATACAAATGATTTTCTAAGACGGTGCCTTTTTATTAACGAATGCGGTCACAAAAATCATCCGCCTCCTAAAATCCTAACAGATTAACGGAGGCAGGCATTTTGATTTTACCACGACGCCATTTTTGCTCGCCTCGAAAAATCAATTTATGGAGACAGTCGCCTTAAGGCGACCACCTCCAAAAATAGTCTATTTCGAGAGGCGGTCGTCTTAATGCAACCACCTCCGTACATTTACGGACGTGTCCACACTATAAAGCCCGTCTCCAAAAATACTGGCCCAATCCTGAGCCCAAACAAAGCCCATTTGACCCAATACCGAGCACGCGTATATATATATATAGGATGCTTAGGGTTTCCTCTCTCACTTCATTCCCCCTCACGTAGTCACTAGGCGGAGCGGCTGGTCTCACTCTCTCCCTCGCGCAATCCCTCTCCACCTCCTCTCTTCTCGGTAGCGCAGCATCCCGGTGTGAGCAACCTCCATGGGCACGTGCGCTGCCTCCCGCTGGGCGCGTGCGCAGCCTCCCGGTGGTGGATGGAGGGGGGCGCGCGCCTCCTTGCGCTGGGCGCGGGGAGCTCGTCCTCACCGGCACCGGCAGCTACGGAGGTGGATCGAGGGTGCGGCGTGACCTCCCGGGGCGCCCAAGGGCTCCTCCTCACCGGGCGCTAACAGCTACGGCAGCAGGCACGCGAGCAGATCCGCAGCCCCAGCGGTGGATCCGGACGAGCTGCGATGGCGGATCAACGAGGGAGAAGCCCGCGGGCGGTGGATCCGGCGAGGGAGGACCTTCCTAGCGGCGGATCCGGCGTGCTGCGGTGGCGGATCGACGAGGAGGAGCCCGCCACCCGGCGGATCCGGCGAGGAGGACCTCCCCGGCAAGTGGATCCAGCAAGGAGGGAGATCCCCGGCGGCGGATCCGCAAGTTGCGGTGGCGGCGGCCCCTCGATGGGCTCGGCGTGCCTGTCATGGGGTTTTTTTTTTCTTTGTTTTTTGTTGGATTTACAGATGCGGGCAAAGCAACCACCTCTGTTAATGGGGATTAATCGTGACCTTTGTTTGGAGGTAGTTGCCTTTGCCCGCTTCAAAAAAAAAAAAAAAACACCCGCCTCCTTTAAATTTCCTGTAGTAGTGTCCATTAATCCGTTAGCCACATGACACGATGTCAAGTCTCATATGCACCTCCTTCATCACACTAGTTGAGCAAGAATATTTAAGGCATTTCATCACCACGGCTCATACGTTGCTCACAGTAGTGTACCTGTGGACTAATCACCTGTGTATCTCAAAATGAACACATATATTAGTCAACTAAATTGTCACTCATACGTCTTTCCCGTTCACCACCCGTGTCACTGGTCCAAATACTCAAACATGTGGCATCAATTGCTAGGAAAGTGGAAGGTTTGTAGAAACAAATAAACACCACGACCCGTGTTTTTGAGAATATGGATGTGCCACTGCCACCTATTGTCTGTTAAGTTGTAAGTAGATGGCGTTATTTACAGCTAACGTACAGACCTTTGTTGATATAAGTTAGTTGTGTTGAATCAACAAAAGAATGCATATCAACACAACTTTGTTGATATAAGTTATACTACTTTGTGGAGAGTGGCTGACAGACGAGTTTTGTAATGTTATCAAGAACAAAGAAATAAGTTAGTTTGCATTATTCTTTCAATTTCCAAATGTTCTCGTCTCCTTGCAGTATTTAATTCGTGAATTTTAGATTGAACATTCTTCATTTACATATTCGGACTGGTGCTCAAGATTAGCTACCTGGTTACACCATTTCCTGATATGGATAAAAGAGATTGAACTCCCAGAAGCAACATATTTAATCTCCTGAACAATGACTTATGTGACCTATGCATTACGAGAGATTGTATCTTCCTGATAATATTATTTAAGGAGTCTGAGGCCACATGCTTGATAAAGATTATGCTCCTTTACAAAGTACAAATAGCATAACGAACCCCAAAACTTCTGCCATTTCAGCATCTGTAGAATTTATCAATTTTATGGCAGCAAGCAGCTACAAAAGACCCTGAATAGTCTCTAATCACAATACCAATGTCCATCCATGGAGGATCATCAAAGGTGGCTGCATCCACATTTAGCCATCCATCCAGCGGTGGAACTATTTTACTACGGATAAATTAGGTTCACACATGTGAGATGTAGATGGTTTAAACATGTGTAGAAATACCATTTCATTGCATGCTTTAATGCAATGTGGATGAACCCTTGCCCACCAAATGTGCCAAATAGTGATAGCACAAATTGTCATGTCTTCATCTGATGCTTCAGTGAGGAATTAAAAAAAACCATTGCCTAATTGAATTAAAGGATCTGAGATTTCTTTTGACTCCATACTCCTTTATCTCTTGCCATATCTCAGATGCATATTGACGCATCAGCAGAGCATGCCCAATAGTTCCTTCTCGTCCACATAAACAACATCTATATGGTGCTAGGACGTGTCTATGTTTAAGTTGCATTCTGGCCGGCAGACAATCATGAGCCACTCTTCAAAGTACTATTTTCGTCCTTGTAGGAGCCTTATCATCCATAGTTGTTTTCACATCCTCTGTATTTCAGATTGCTACACTAATTTATCCACCAAAACCAATAAACAAAATAGGTTTCCTCCTACTTCTCGCTTCCCCTCAGCGGTTGCTTTGTGCTGCATATGGAACCGTCTATCTAAAACCAATTAAGGCATTCCTTCTATTTGTGCAGAAACAACTAATATGCTTGCCATCAAAGACAAAGGAAATGGGTTTTTATATTGCTCTGTGCTTGAAATAGGTTCCATAAAGTAACAACGATTCTTGATATCATGCAACAAGTATTTCGGTAAATACATGCAAACCAAATTGTTACTCATGCAAATAAAAAAAATGTTAGGAGAGTAGAAAGAGTTCACATACTGTTTGTTCAGATGAGCATGCGTCAACTATCTAATTTGAACTTTTTGTTCACAAATTTGGGGGTGATATCTAGCTAGTACCACTGCTGCAACGTTTATGTCCAGGTTCATGGACTGATTGATAGTAGCAGGCGGATGGGATGTCTTCTGTATGTGTGTGTGTGTTTATAGAAGAAGAAAAAAAGAAGAAAAAGTGTTTCGAATCCAATAAAACAGAGCCAACCAATGCAACTTTCCCGGTCAGCATGATCCATCCATATCCTACTAACTCTTTAATCCTGGTGAAGGGATCTACAGTGCGACCCGTTAAAGCAAGGCACAGGTTACTGTTCAAACAGCATCGTACCCGTACTGTTGCTTGGATCCGTTACTGTTTATAGTCCGTTACAGTTCCCGCTGAGATCCGTTAATTAGCTACAGTGTTACCCGTTACTGTTCTTGCCGACACTGTTTGCAGTTCACCGATGGCCTAGCTGCCCGATGCATCTAGAGCTAGCCACCTGCACGTCACCAGAAAAAAAAAAAAAATCCACCAATAGCTCCCAGCCACTCATCTATTTCTTTTCTATTTCTATGTTTTATATCCACCGTGCTCTAGAATCGGACGGATTTACAACTTTAGTTTTCTCAGGTCATATTGCATCAACAAATTAAAAATGTTCAAACCTTCTTTTTCAATCTGTACACAGGTATTAAATGCTTGAAGACCACAGCATCTCCCCACCATCAACAACTGCTATGAATCTTATTGTCATAGTCGTATTCTCCATATAAAAGATATGCCATTATTTTAGCCTATTTATACACGCAATAAAACTAAATGCCATACTTGGTTCATACGAATATGTCATCTTTCTGACTGCACCTAGGTCCGCTGGTACAAAGTGTTATGTCGGCTCACCACAGGCACATTTTCACCGAAAACCGAACACCAAATCGAACCCGAAACCGAAACCGAACCGAAATGTCGGTTTTTCGGTTCGGTTTCGATTTTCAATTTCTGCAGCCGGTCATCGGTTCGGTGCTCGGTTGTGCCTCTAGACCAAACCGAACAACCGATCAAACCGAGAAAGCGAAAGCATCCACCGTCCAGATTGTAGTCCACACGGGTGAGACCCTTCCCATCGTGGCCCAATGAGCCTAGCGGCGGTAAAGCCCACCACCCGATTGCACTCCACCCGGATGCATCACGGCGTCCACGCCTCTCCGGCCTCCGCACTCTAATCCCTAACCCTAACTCCCTAAGCCTGCGCCGCCCATGTGGGAGCGGCGGCGGCGCCGTAATTTGGTAGCAGGGGCGGGGCCGTGGCGATGCGACCTGCGAGGCGGCGGCGGCGTGGAAGTCTGGCGGCGGCGAAGCACAGCGGGGGGCCGCACATGGTGGCGACGAGCTAGCGTGGGAAGCGGCGGCGGCGTGGTGGCACCGACGGCCAGCTTGGCGGATTGCAGCACAGGGGGCGCGGGGCGGCGGCGCGCGAGGCCGCCGGTGACCGGGGTGACGGTGGAGTACGTTTTTTTCTTTTCTTCCCGCAACCGATTCGGTTTGGTTTTAAACCAAGAGCCGAAGAAATAAACCGAAACCGAATCCATGGGTTTCAGTTTAGGAGAAAACCGATCGGTGCTTCATCTTTGGAAACCGAACTTTTGAGAACCAAAAAACCGAACCCGAACAGTCGGTTTAAACCGAATGCCCGGTGATGTCCGGTGATCTATTTACTAGAATACGGTGTAAATGTTTTGTTTCCTCGTGTCACAGTCAAGTGGACCCACGCACTGGATGCATGGCCCCACCGTCGCATGCGGTGGATCATTCGCTTCAACCCTAGTTAGCGCAAGCTGGATCTCTAAGCATGTGTTTGGATGGAGGGTTGGGGTGGGTTGGACCTAGTTTTAGAAGTGCTTCGTTTGGGAACATGAGGATTGGGTTCGTCCCAGCGAGAAGATATTCCCCTTAGCAGCGGATTGGCTTTGTCCCCCGAATCAAGTGGACAAAGCCTAACCCACTTCGGGCGAATGAGCAGTGGACCGGTGCAGGCGACGAGATGGGCGCGTGGCTGAGCTGGGAGGCGTGCCAGCGACCGGGATCCATAGTGGCGACGGCGGTGGAAGCCGGCGGGCACGCTGTGGCGGTTGCGGGGTTGCACCGACGAGGCTGGATCCGGAGGGTCCGGGGCCTGTGCCGGTGAGCAAGATTCGCGGCGGCGAGAATAGATGGCCATCGGGCCAGCCCGGCCAGCCGAGCACGGGCCGGGCACGGCCCGATCGTGCGGCCCAGAAACCACGGCGGGCCGCTGGGCCATGCCGAGGGCGTGCTTCGTGGCGCACCATCGGCCAGGCACGGCCCAAGCAGGGTCGGGCCGGCCTGAAGGCCCGACGGGCCAGCTCCCAGTCGCGCGAGGACTGAAGTCGCGCCGCGCGTAAGTGGGGCCTGCGCCGCCGTCGCCAGCCGCACGTCCGTCGGAGCAGTGCCGCCGCTAGCTCCTTGCGCGTCCGTCACGGTTGCGCCGTCGCTGAGCCTCCTCCCCGCGAGTCAACTGAGATCACGCCGGCGCTGCTTCACCTCCTGAGGCCAACGACAGAGGGAAGCCATGGCCGTCGCTGGTGAAGGAGAAGGGGAGCGCGAGGCCGCTGCGCCTGGGACAGTTAGCTCGAGCGGCAGTGGGAAGGGAGCGCGAAGCAGAAAGAACGATGGACGTGGCCTGAAGGCCAGCCGATGGAATGCGTTGCGAAGTGATAAGGTTCTGGTGGCCCCACCAACCACCACGTGAAGAGATATTTTTGGCTTGACTTGAAGGCCACCGTGAGATCCACCGCACGAACCACCACGCGAAGTGATAAGGTTCTGCACTTCTGCTTGAAGGTCGGGCCGTGCCGGGCGGCATGTCGTGCCGGGGGTCAGGCCCAGGCACGGCCTGGTACTCCGTGCCGGGTTGGCCGGGCCCGCTCGCCTTCGGTCGGACGCGCTTCGTGTCGGGCCAAAAAACGGGTTTCGTGCCGTGCTTTGTCGTGCCTCGGGCTGCATGGAAATATATAGGCGAGATCAAGCGACGCAATTTGGAGCGACGGCGCGCGAGCGGAGGCGTGTCGCGGATGCGGCCGGGCGAAGAAGTGGGCGCTCATGCGACGGATGCGGCGGCGCATGCATGCACGAGCCGAGGCCACGGTGACGATCTCGGCGAGGCTGTGGAGCACTGGCGCGAAGCGTGGGGGAGGGCGAGGAAGCGACGCCACGTGGAATGGGTGAGGACCGAGCAAAGGAAGATGGGGGAGAAGAAGGTGGCAGAGGCTAACGCGTGGGGCCCAATCACCATGGATCTCAACCCACATCATTAATCTCTAGAACCAAATAGAAAATTGTCCATCTAACCAAACACATAATGGGTCCAACCTAACCAAAACTAGGATCGGGGTTGGTAAGGCCTGCTAATGGGTTGAAACCCACCCCATACCCAACCCAACCCACAACAAATTAACTCCCTTCCTCAACCCAACCCACTCCATAGTTTTATAGTTTCAACCCAACCCATCCCAACCTATAAACTAATTATACCCGTGGGTTTATTATTAGAACCCACAGATTTACATAAAATGTATATATAAGTTTGCATAAGGCATATGGCTTCACATTAAAAAGTCGGACCCTAGAAATAAAAGCTCGCGTTCACACTTTAAAATTTGTCGAATTTAAGCTGAAATTTGTTGCGAGATGATTTAACATAGCAAGCGGCTACTTCATGTCAATTGACATTGCTAGATCAATATGTGGACCCACGTCGAGTCGGACACTAGGAATAAAAGCTTCGCGTTCACATCTTAAAATTTTATCGAAATTAAGCGAAATTTGTTACAAATAATTTAACATAGCAAGCAACTACTTCATGCCAATTGGCATTGCCAAATTAATATGTGGGCCCCATGTCAGAGTCGGACCCTAGAAATAAAAGCTCATATTCACACCTTAAAATTTTATCGAAATTAATTAAAATTTATTGCAGATGATTTAGTGTAGCAAGCAACTACTTCATGCCAATTGACCTTTGCCGGATCAATATGTGTGGCCCACATTAAAAAATAAATCCATGAGTTCAATGATATATTGACATGGCATCAATCCATGGGTTCAACCCATTTAAACCGAGAAAAAATGAACCCATTCCCAACCCCATCCAACCCAGTTTTTTTTGTTAAACCCAACCCAACCCAACCCGCTAAGTCAATCAATCTATTCCTACCCATCCAAATGTACCCATTATAAAGCCCAACCCACTAGACCCATTTTAAACCCAACCCATTAGCAGGCCTACTACTGCTTGCTTCCTCGTGCAACGTTAGGTTGGAATTTGCTATCTCCATGACTTTGTTAGGAAGAGCCGCCTCAGCATAACCATGTAGGCTTATACCGTCTCTGAACATATCATGGCATGGGTGTTAGGCTCAGGAAGGCCCAGCCTGGGCTAGCATGAACAGTACCCACGTGGGATTAGTTCGGAAAGAGATAAGTTAGGAAAGGAATAAGATAGATTGATTCGGTTAGGATATTCCTTAGGGGTCAAGGCAGTCATCTCTATATAAGAGAGACTCCGTTATTTTGTAAGAGGCAATGAAGAAATATACTACCAATCTAATCTCTTCTCCCCAACTAAGCTAGGCGCAGAGGGGCAAAACCTCGCCCTAAGTCACGGATCGCGACTACGATCTACGTAGTCGGGATCCTGCTACCCTTGGGACCTAAGGTCCATGACATCTGGTATCCGGTTGTTTCGGTTTTGCTCCTAATCCCATGGCTTTTGCTGCCGACGACTTGCGCATCCTCATAGATGGGCATCGTCGCACCTCTGAGTTGCTGGATTGCATACTAGCACAGCTCCACCAACTCGGTGATCAGATCGAGAGATCAAATCGCAGACGTCGGGCGGCCAGATGCGCATACTGAGCCGCGACGCGTGGACTCGGCACGCCGGCTTGTGCAGTCTCTCCGTGGGGAGAAGCAACTAATCTTCAGGGCCATCACGTGGCCGTCATCGGAGGAATAGGCAGCGGTGCGCCTGCAAGCTGCAGGGGCATGGTTTCCTTGTTCGGCGAGCAGTGTGCAAGATGCGCATCTTTGCTTTCGGTTCATCGGCCGTAGTGCGTGTTCAACTATTCGAGCTCCCCCTATACGTCCTGCAGCTCCAAAAGAAATAGAGGTTCGAGTGTGGGGTGCCCGGCGCGGTGCACGACCAGTGCAATGCAGCAGCATGCACCAACAGTGGTGGGCGCCTTAGTTGTTCTGGCACACGCCTTGGTGGTGCCCGGCACACTAGGGGGTTGGTACATCCTACCCTCTTCATCTCACATGCGGTCGGCGGTTGAGCTCTTTCTATGGGATCGGGAGGATGTTTTTGCAGCTCAAACTTGTTTCATATATTTTGTTTTAAATAACAAAGGTAAGTTGAGATGTAAAGGCTTAACCCTAGGTTGCGTCAAGTAGGTCAGCGGCAGCCCATGGGCGAGCTGCTCCGAAAAGGGGGAGAAGTGTCATGGGTGTTAGGCTCAGGATGGCCTAGCCTGGGCTGGCGTGAACAGTACCCGCGTGGGATTAGTTAGGAAAGAGATAAGTTAGGAAAGGAATAAGATAGATTGATTCGGTTAGGATATTCCTTAGGGGTCAAGGCGGGTCATCTCTATATAAGAGAGACTCCGTTATTTTGTAAGGAGGCAATGAAGAAATATATTACCAATCTAATCTCTCTTCTCCCCAACTAAGCTAGGCGCAGAGGGGCAAAACCTCGCCCTAAGTCACGGATCGTGACTATGATCTACGTAGTCGGGAACACGCTACCGTTGGACTCAATATGGCAATGGACATACCCGATGGATACTAGCCATCCATACCCGCACCCGCCTGGTCAAATTCATACCCGTCGGGTTACCCGCGAAAGCACACGGGTAAGGATTTCATTCCATACCCGCACCCGACGGATAATTTGTACCCGATGGATAATCCATACCCGAGGGTTCAGCCTTCACATAAATACACTGCTCACACTCAGAAGCAGGGGGGCCTTCTTGGAGTCAGACAGACTCCGCTGGGACGTCCACGGGGTGGAGGCGGCGCTGACGAGCTGCGGCGGGGTGGGCGGCCGTTCTCGCAGGTGACCCCGTCCACGAGCACGCGCCGCGGCGCCCGCATCACGGCGTCGTCGGCCGCGTTGTTGCTTGTGTGTGGGGGCGGAGGCGGGGTTCGGCTCCGGCGTTGCTCGTTCGGTGGCGGTCGATCTTGCCGCGGCCGGCGGAAGCGACCCTCCCGCGCCCAGATCGGGCTGGTGGCTGGCGGGAGTCGGGGCGTCGGGATCGGGGGCGGCGGCGGCGGCGCGGCGCTTCGGCCGACGCTGGTGCGCGGCGTGTGGCCTGCGCGGCGGCTGAGGGCGCCGCTGGGACCTGGGGGCGGGGGAGTGGGAAGGGGAGTGAGTGGATTCGGGTTTGAGGGAGGGGTTCAGGGGATATATATACTTCATATGTTTATATGGGCCATTCATGGGCTACATGTTAATTTGGGCCAAAATTACAGAGCGAGACTATATTTGTGCGGGTAATTTGTACCCGTGGTACACGGGTATGGATATCGCCTTCCCTTCCACACCCGTACCCGCCATACCCGCTGGATACAAGATTTCACCCAATAAGGTATCCATGGATAGCAAATGCGTTCCATACCCGCCTCTTTATCGGGTAAAACCTATCGGGTTTTCGGGTTTCGGGTACCCGTTGACATTTTGACCTTGGACCTAAGGTCCATGACATATCATCTGTTGGCCTCTTTGCAAAGTGAACAATTCTAGCAAGGTAATACCAAGACAAAACATGTCACCGCAAGTCGATACCGCAAGACCTTCTCCATATTCTGCATTGAATTAGAACATGAACACATGTATGTATGTACAATAATATCATGTGAAGCACATGCAGAACAGAGGAACAAATTAGAGTTACCTGGAGCAATGTAACCGATGGTACCTCTTATTCCTAATGTGCTAGCAGAATTCACGGGATGATTGCTTGTTGCTTCATCTAGAACTCTTGCAATTCCAAAATCGCCAACACGAGCCCTCATGTCACGATTGAGAAGAATGTTACCCGGCTTGAGATCACAATGTATGATCAATGGCTGGCAACCGTTGTGAAGCACTAGTACACGATGCACTTTTATTCCCAGCTCCAAACCCTCTCTACTTCCGGTTGTGCAACCGGAGTATGCAGTTGAGGAATAAAGGTTTTGGAGCCGGGAATAGAAGTGGATCTTTACTCCGGTTGGAGATACCAAGGGGGAGTAAAGGTCTACCGTGCATGTGGCCAGCCCGGGGCCCTTTACTCCCGGTTGGTATTATTTAGGGAGTAAAGGGTTTTTTTTTTTTTTTTTGTTTTCATTTCATTTCAATTTTCGAGTTGTTTTGGTTTTCAATTTACGTAATTAATTCATGATTTCTTTTTTTGATTTCATTTTAATTAATGATTTGTTTTGTTTCAAATTACATATATAAGTAATATACACATATATTAACTAATAATGAATGTACACATATATTACATATATATTACTAATGTACACATATATTACACATATATAATTCATGTACACATATATTACACATGTATTAACTAATAATTTTGTACACATATATTACACATATATAATTCAAGTACACATATATTACACATGTATTAACTAATAATTAATGTACATATATTTCATATCCCGATTTGTCGTCACTTATGCTTTGGCACCCATTTGTCCTCGGGGTTGTAGTAGAACTCGCCGTTGGGCGCCTAAGACCTAGGTATTAATAAATCCTGCAATGCTCTCTTGCATTGCTTCAAGATGGTGTTCTTCTAAGGTCTTGTCCATCAACCTTTTTTGTCTTCAATTCGAATTACGGAAAAAGTATTAGTGTGTATATATATATATGATATGATTACTTATATAAATATCAACGTTAATAACAAAGAAGTTGTGATGTATATACGTACTTTTTCTTCCTGTTTTAATCCTGCACAATGAATCCTGATGTTCTCGCAACAATATAATCCATAGAGATTGGTCCCCTGTGGCTGCCGTATACCCCACTTTAATCGAAAAAGAGTAATTTGTCATATATATGAAGCAAGTATAGGGAATTGAACTAAGGTAACTATATAGTACTTACTTTGGGAATAGGTGTACTCTCGGTTGCGGTTTGCAATGGGTCATATTGTGTTTCTAAATCATTTCTGCCCAAACCCTGCCCAATAAAATAAAAATACTTAGACCATTAATTATTGCTTATGCAAAGAGACCGAAATATTGTGTATATATATAATTGTCGAAGGGACTGCAATTACCCCCGGATTATATCAATCATATCTTGGTACTTTTTTTTTGCTCCCATCTATAAGGTCCTAAATAGCTAGAGGGGGAGGGTGAATAGCCTAATAAAATTTCTACAAATCACTAGAACAACTTGTTAGATAAACCACAAGCGATAATCGCGGTTGCACTAGCTCTACTTTGTCGGCAAGCCACCTATTGACAATTCTAGTCAATTAAGTCTCTAGAGCACTCAAGAGCTATGTCACTACTTCACGTAACTAGGAGAGCAAGCTAGATTATTCTAAACAAGACTAAACAACCTATTCAACTAGCTCAACTACACAAGCACAAGATATGAATGAAGTAATGCAAGGTAGAGTGAGAGTGTTATACCGACACGTCGAGGCTATGAACCAATCACCGGGAGACAATCAATCAACACAAATGACGGAGACAATGATTTGTTCACCCGGAGTTCACTTGAGCACCCTCAAGCTAGTCTCCGGTTGTGTTGACCGTCTCAACGGTGGATCAAGGTGGTGCGCACGCCTTGCCTCACTAGGCCCCCTTGATTCACGCAATTGAGTGGTAACTCAATGACACGCGCAATGTATTAGAGTATCAATTTGGTGCTCCGCCGGGGAAGATCACAAACCCCTCACAATCACCGGAGGTGGGCAAGAACAATCACCTTCTCTTTCCAACACCTCTACAATCACCGAGCCGGTCTAGGAGTGGTGCTCTCCAAGAGCGACAAGAAATCACCAGCAACAACGACCCTCAAGTGCCTCTAAATGCAACTCTCAAAGCAATGCACTTGATTCTCACCCAAACTCTCAAGAATGTGCTCACAAGCAAGAAGGGAGAGTGGGGAGATGATTTTGCTCAGCTCAAAGTGTATGGAATGAGTGAAAATGTCCAAGAGAGTGAGCAATGTCCAACCACTCGGTTATTTAAAGAGGTGGGGCAAAACTAGCCGTTATGCCCCCGAAACGCATGCACCGGACACGCCCGGAGGGAGCGCCGGACGCGCCGTCGCATGTCACATTTAAATTATGACCATTGCCCGTTTGCTTGCGTTCCACATGCCGGACGCCGCGCCGGACGCGCCAGCGCGCTACCGGACGCGCCAGGCGCGCCGGACGCGGTCCGAGGTTATCAAACTGGCCGGCTGTTGGCATTTCTTAGCGCAATCACTAGAAACAGGTTTAGAACCCATCTCTAATAACGGCGCGAGAAATGCGCCCCCGACATTCCTAAGCGAAACCACCATGTCGGTGATCATACTAGAAACATCGGCGGTGATAGACCTTGCCATAATAGATATTCATCCGCAAGCGCACGGATCTATCATTGTAGCATTTCACCCGGAGATATTCGGGTATCGTTATTTATATTTTCCCAAGGGAAGGCATGGTGTAAGACTCTAGCGAGGGGCATGAACAAGACAACATGCGTATAATTGACCAATACTCAAGACAGGGGGTAAGTCATGATAGTTCATAAGATAGTGTGACACACACTTGGGCCAACCTCAAGGATAAAAGGGAAAATAAAGAATAAAGAATATTCCTAATTGGAGTAGGCATTCCTAATGTAGCTATGGAAAGAACAAGTTAATAGTCATGCAAACATAAGTGACTAGGGTCAAGGCTGAGAGTGAGATGGGCGGGGAGACCTCCGCGGGTAATCCGCGCGAAGGTATTTACAAACTCCTACACAACATACGAACGTGGGGGGATTACAAAGGACGGACAGGGCTGTCACGACCCTGCCGCCTACCCCCTCAACCAGGGCATGCCATCATATCCGAAGGTCCCCGCTGTTGACGGTCACTAACGACGTATTTTTAATGTCAACATTTTACCAATAAGGGGTTGAAACTATACCTTACTACACACATATACATTTATTATTGACATAATTCCACTTGTAGTGCACAAATAATGTTTTGCAGGATTTATATAAAAAACAAGTGGAAAATGTCCAAAAGGCGCCTCCCTGGAAAGTGCATTCCTGAAGATAAACAAGCCCAAGGGAGAAACGGACCAAAGTGACACAACTGGGCCGAGCACACGCCACCACACGACTTTTCAAGCCCACACACGCCCACCTGCCAAGGCCCGGCCCGAGCCGAGTCCAGGGAGGTGCGCCCGCACCCCTACCGTGGCGGTTCAGGCCCATCTTCGACGTGGCGGTACATTAACTCACCTAGAGGGCAGTGCGGGGGTGCGTGGCTCGGTTCAGTGAACGTGGATGCCTGGGGAACGTCGGTTTGGTGCATTGATGTTGTAAAACTTGCACTTAGCCCCCTCCTCTCATCCTATAAGTAGAGGGCCTCTCCCCCTCTCTCAACACACACCTCACAAGAAGAGCCACTCTCTCCCACTCCACTCTTCTTCTTCCTCTACCTAGTAGGTTAGGATGTGGAGCTAGGCAAAGCTACCAAGGAGGGCTTGGCTCCTTGGAAGATGGATTCTCGGTATGAATATATTCATGGTATTCTTCCAACGCCTTGCCCTTTATCTTATCTTGGTTGTGCATTAGAATTAGAGTCTTCATGTTATTTCTAATCCTCATGATTTATCTTATGATCTAACATGTTGTTCTCTTGACATGATCATGACATATGAACTAGTCTATTGTTTTCATGTTATGATATCGTCATGGAACTTTATGCTTAAACCATTCATGCAATATAATTGAGTAATGTCAGGATTGTGCTGAGGTGGTGGTTCGTTGTTCCTTCGGGGTTGCTCGTGTTCTATTCCGTTCATCCGTAGGGTGAGGACCATGGGGGACATGAGTAGTGTCCTTGTATGCGGGTGTGGTGTCCGGATGCTAGGTATCCTGCGCGAATATGACGGCATGCCCCGGTCGAGGAGGTAGGCGGCGAGGGGTCGTGGATGCCTTGTCCGTCCCTTGTAATCCCCCACGTTCGTATGTCGTGTAGGAGTTCGTAAATGCCTTGGTGGGTAGCGGACTACCCGGTGGGGTCTCCCCGTCCATCTCACTCTCAGCTCGACCTCCTACTCATGCATGTTTCATGATTATCAACCGATTCTATGCACAGCCATGACTAGAATCTGTATGCTCCACTTAGGACTTTCTTTATTCCTTATTTATCTTTATCCTTGAGTTTGGCTTGAGTGAGTGTGTCAAGTTATCAAGTTACCGTTCCCTTATATCCCCGCTATAAGCATTGGTCCATTACACTATCCTCGTTATCTTGTTCATGTCTCTCTTAGATCCTTATTTCACCATGCCTTTCTTTGGGAAATTATAAATAACGATACCTCGAATATCTCGGGGTGAAATGCTACAATGATAGATCCGTGCGCTTTGCGGATGAATATCTATTTTGGCAAGGTCTATCACCGTTGATGTTCCTAGTCCGATCACCGACATGGTGGTTTCACTTAGGAATGTCGGCGGCACATTTGGCGCCGTTATTAGAGATGGGTTCTAAAACCTGTTTCTAGTGATTGCGCTAAGAAATGTTAACAAGCATTTCTGGCGCCGTTCTTGCGGGGAAGGCGTTGGTTTTTTCTAAGAAATCTTTTAGAACATGTTCATCATGATAATCTGCATGTGTAGTGACCTTTGTTTATAACAGGTTTATCTAAAAATAAAAAAAATCTTATAAATAAAAAGCAAGGACATGTTATCAAATTAGTATGCACCTTCGGGTATTCTTGTCACTAACCATTTCAGGTGGAGACTAAGAAGAACAAAGGAGCACGCAACGCTTGAAAACATGGGGGCTACATCAAGAAAACTTTGATGCTCTTGGGCGGAGGAACGCACTCAAAAGGAGACCACGACTTTGGACACTTGACTTTTCACGAAAGTCCAAGTGTGTGAGGGAAGATGGTGAGAATATCAAGTTCCAAGCGCACCAAGGGGATCATTAAAAAAGAGAAGTGAAAAAAAAAAAAGAGTCCAAGTGAAAAAAAAAAGAGAAAAAAAAAAAAAAGAAAGAGAAAAAAAATGAAAAAATGATGAAAAAAAAAAAAAGAGAGATGAATAAAGGATGATGTTAGCTTTCCCTTGCTATAAAAATAAGAGAGAGAAAAAAAAAAAAAAGTGTTATCGAAAAAAACAGAGAAAAAAAGGGTGGTTGAAAAAAAAAAAAATAAGAGATAAAAAAGAGAGAAAAAAAAAAAAAGTGTTGCAAAAAAAAAAAAAAATATATAGAAAAGAAAAAAAAAAAGAAATAAGAGGAGAGAGGAGCAGGTTGGCCCCATATGGTCAAAATAAATAATAAAGGCACTGACTCCACCCAAAGCATTGCTTCCATGTAAGCAAGAAGGGATCTTTCTCTCCCAAGACCTTTGTCACAAGCACCAAGGCTTATGGTTCGCATACATTCCTTGTGTGTAACTAAGCCTTGTTGCACACCTGGGTGAGTTTGGTCTACCTCCCTCTACTCCGGTGTGGGGAAGTCATAACTAAACCAAGATCATCACGCCATCGATGCGGCAATTTCGAACTCTATCTTCAAGCTGTCGGTCAAGTACACTCAGGTATGCAAAGGTCCAATAAAAAAAAAAAAAAAAAAAGAAAAGAAAAGAAGAAAAAAAAGTAAAGTAAAAAAAAAGGAGAAAGGATAAAGGAAAGGAGGAACATCCTCCTTTACACCTTTGTGACCACTTAGGCCCATGGTCCATATACACTACATGTGTATCACCTAAGCCTTGTGGCCCGCCTGAGATGGATCATCAAGCTACCACCGTGGGAGTTTCAACGTTCTTGCCTTCATGCGCGGTTGGTACACACACACACACTTTCAGGTATGCAAAGGTAATATTTACCTATTCTTCTTACTCATACTTATCTCCATACAAAAAAAAAATCATGTTTCTTTGTTTATGAAATATGGTCTGGGTTTGGATGTGTTTACATGGATACATGTGATACATCCATTGGTCTTTTAAATCAAGCATGGTGCTTGGGTTAAAATGACCTTCTTTTAATCAAAATTCAACATGGTGTTGAAATTTGATTAATGAACCTGTGGCTGACGTCATAAACAATAGAGCTATTTCATGATGGAGATAAGTCAAGGCTAGACTTACATTGCATCTTTATCTTAGCCTTGTTTGAGTTTGAAAAGTTTGGTGAAGTTTTTGTCCTCCCTTGATAATAAAATCTTCAAATAAAAAAAAAAAAAAAAAACAAGCTGCTCTTATGCTCCTTCCCCGCATATGCTTTGAATATTGGTAATCACGAAGGATGGTAAATCCATTCGTGAATCTATCATATACTAACCATGCAAGAAAAGTCAAAAAGCATGGGGGTAAAACCCCGATCCGATGGGCGTTGAGCTAGCTTGGGGAGGACCATAACAAGGTAATGACAAACCTACACTCTCATCCTCTGTCCATTAGCTTGCAAAAAAAAAAAAAACCTAATCATTTTGTTCACCTTGCAATGCCTTTATCTCCATTGGATGAATCTTGTTATCAATTCATGCTTCCTCTTTCTATATTGGCATGATATGGTTTAGATGTTTTGGTCATACATGTTGATCATACGTCCATAGACTATTTGAATTAAGCATGGTGCTTAGGTCAAAAAAGTCTACCTTAATCAAATTAGACATGGAGTCGACTTTGATTATTGAACCAAACCTGCTAGTGTAGAATTTGGTCGACCATATGGACTAACCCCTGCAGGAATTTATCAACTCCAAGAGGGTGTGTCCTAGAGATGACAATGGAAATCAGATCTTGCCTGGTGAACCAAAAAAAAGATATAATAATAATTTTATAATAAAAAAAATAAAATAAAAATAAATAAAACCTTTGAAACCCCAAGAATGGTTGTCCCGTTCTTCCGGGATCATCACAAGACAAGCTTTGGGGGAGTCTCTAGTACGCCCAAAGAAGCCAAGAACCAAGAATCGGGCTATGGCGCCGCACAGGCTAGCAACATTCCTAACAGAAGGTAAGTCGGAAGCTAGCTTGGGGAGGACTCCCACAAAGGTAACTCGTATCTCACATTCCATTCAGTTATTTTCTTATCTTATAAGAATGATGAGATATGAGAATAAAAAAAAAAAAGGGGAAGAAGAAAGAGAGAGAGAAGATTTATTCCACGCCATATATATGTGTTGTAGAAATGTTTAGTTCTACCCCTGTTGAAATGATGAATAGTTGCTCGTCTTATGATTTATCTGTGCCTAGTTTATAACTTAAATTTCTCTAAGATTTGAGTTTAGTGGCTAAGTTTTTATTTCACCTTGAAAATCCTGAATCATGTGGGTTGCACAAGCTTATCTCGATCTAGGTAGTTGCAAGTTATGATATGGTGACACGGACTTTGCTATGACATTATTCTTAGAGTGACCTGATATCCGAGTTTTATTTTCAAAAATCAAAATTCAAAAGTTCCTTGATGATATGCATTTCCCACAAAAAGCCATATGACATGATGATATGATCATTCATGAAAAAACCTCAGTCATATTTTGCTTGTTTTCATGGTGAGCCTTGTGTCAAATTGTTTGTAACCTATGTCAAGATTCTTTTCATATGCCCAAGATCAAGATTCACGTACACCCACAAATAAAATGCCGACTCTTACACTCGAGAGTTGCGCACAACATGCACCTTTCCATCCACCACAAATATACTCTATGCATTTGTACCATGACCTCTCACAAAAATTCTTATTCGAAAAGGAGAAGTATGGGCTATAAAAAGAGAGGAAAAGATGGACAAATGTCCCAAATAAAAAGACGAGGAAGTCAGTACTCGTCCAAAAAAAAAAAAAAAAAGAAAGGAGAAAATGAAAGAAAAGGAAGGAATAAAGGTAGCCCATACCTCCTACACTATTCCACCAAAAAGCGGGAGTCATGATACCTGGAGTACAAAATACAAAAATTTCACACACTTGCACATCTTGATCTAGGCCTATGACTAGTTTCTCCATGTGGTTCGGTTTTTGACAATGGCAACATGACATGACACAAGTATGCCAATCTTTTACCTACCCAGAGCTCCACAAAAAAGCCTTATTTAGCTGGTAGGCAAAAAGAAAGGCAAATCTAAGCAAGCCTTTGGTGAGGAACAACCACATACAAATATTGAGCGATTGAGAGATCATTTGAGGAACTATATTCTTTGCAAAAATATTTTAAAATCTCTGGATTGATAGTCACTTAAAAGAGTGAAAGATAAGCAAGTTCATCAATGTTCTATCTTGCAACCACCCAAGATTCAGAAACAGCTCAAAAGCCCCACAAACGACGAAAGGTAATAAAGGGTGGGCAAGCATGCCATTTTATTCAAATTCTAGTAGAAAAGTTTTGTTATAAACATGGCACATTTGAAACATAATTGGCATTGAAGCAACTCACGATCAACAACCAAGCACATATCCTTGCCCGAGGACGTGCAATGGGTAAGCTTGGGGGAGTTTGTTGACGGTCACTAACGACGTATTTTTAATGTCAACATTCTACCAATAAGGGGTTGAAACTATACCTTACTACACACATATACATTTATTATTGACATAATTCCACTTGTAGTGCACAAATAATGTTTTGCAGGATTTATATGAAAACAAGTGGAAAATGTCCAAAAGGCGCCTCCCCGAAAGCGCATTCCCCTGAAGATAAACAAGCCCAAGGGAGAAACGGACCAAAGTGACACAACTGGGTCGAGCACACGCCACCACATGACTTTTCGGGCCCACACACGCCCACCTGCCAAGGCCCAGCCCGAGCCGAGCCCAGGGAGGTGCGCGCGCACCTCAAGGTGCGCCCGTACCCCTACCATGGCGGTTCAGGCCCATCTTCGATGTGGCGGTACATTAACTCACCTGGAGGGCGGTGCGGGGGTGCGTGGCTCGGTTCAGTGAACGTGGACGCCTGGGGAACATCGGTTTGGTGCATTGATGTTGTAAAACTTGCACTTAGCCCCCTCCTCTCATCCTATAAGTAGAGGGCCTCTCCCCCTCTCTCAACACACACCTCACAAGAAGAGCCACTCTCTCCCACTCCACTCTTCTTCTTCCTCTACCTAGTAGGTTAGGATGTGGAGCTAGGCAAGGCTACCAAGGAGGGCTTGGCTCCTTGGAAGATGGATTCTCGGTATGAATATATTCATGGTATTCTTCCAACGCCTTGCCCTTTATCTTATCTTGGTTGTGCATTAGAATTAGAGTCTTCATGTTATTTCTATTCCTCATGATTTATCTTATGATCTAACATGTTGTTCTCTTGACATGATCATGACATATGAACTAGTCTATAGTTTCCATGTTATGATATCGTCATAGAACTTTATGCTTAAACCATTCATGAAATATAATTGAGTAATGTCAGGATTGTGCTGAGGTGGCAGTTCGTTGTTCCTTCGGGGTTGCTCGTGTTCGATTCCGTTCATCCGTAGGGTGAGGACCATGGGGGACATGAGTAGTGTCCTTGTATGTGGGCGTGGTGTCCGGATGCTAGGTATCCTGCGAATATGACGGCATGCCCCGGTCGAGGGGTAGGCGGCAGGGTCGTGACAGCCTTGTCCGTCCCTTGTAATCCCCCCACGTTCGTATGTCGTGTAGGAGTTCATAAATGCCTTGGTGGGTAGCAGACTACCTGGTGGGGTCTCCCCATCCATCTCACTCTCAGCTCTGACCTCCTACACATGCATGTTTCATGATTATCAACTGATTCTATGCACAGCCATGACTAGAATCTGTATGCTCCACTTAGGACTTTCTTTATTCCTTATTTATCTTTATCCTTGAGTTTGGCTTGAGTGAGTGTGTCAAGTTATCAAGTTACCGTTCCCTTATATCCCTGCTATAAGCATTGGTCCATTACACTATCCTGTTATCTTGTTCATGTCTCTCTTAGATCCTTATTTCGCCATGCCTTTCTTTGGGAAATTATAAATAACGATACCCTGAATATCTCCGGGTGAAATGCTACAATGATAGATCCGTGCGCTTGTGGATGAATATCTATTTTGGCAAGGTCTATCACCGTTGATGTTCCTAGTCCGATCACCCGACATGGTGGTTTCACTTAGGAATGTCACGGCACATTTCTCGCGCCGTTATTAGAGATGGGTTCTAAACCTGTTTCTAGTGATTGCGCTAAGAAATGTCAACACCCGCTCACCTGGGCACCATGCCCGCATGTTAAGGAACATCCCATATCCCCCACGGACTCCAACCCTATGGATGGACGAGCTAGAATATGGACGGACCGAAAGTCACAACGGACCGCCACCTCAACACATCCCTAACTCTACTCAAATATGTTGCATGAATGGTTAAGCATAAAGTTCTATACGACAAAACCACAACATACAAACTATAGTCTAGTTCATATGCCGTGATCGTGTTGAGAGAACAACATGTCAAGAATATAACACACAAACTATATGCTAGTTCATATGTCAAAACTATAACATGAAAAGTGTACTCTAGTTCAATAGCACAACTATATGAAAGCAAGACTTGAGAAGAAACCATATATGTATTCATACCGATATTTCCTTTCTCCCAAGTACAAGCTTCTCCAATGAAGTGTTGCCTAACTCCAACTACTACAAAAGCTAAAAGAACTAAAGAGAGGAGTAGAGAGGGAGGAGTGGAGAGGAGTGGAGAGTGTGAGAGAGAGGAGGAGGCTCCAAATGGTGTGTGTTGAGAGAGGGAGAGAGGAGGCCTAGTTATACAAGTGAGGGAGGGGCTAAGTGCTAAATTACAAGGTAAACTGCCTCTCCCTGACGTCCACGTTGATTGAACTGTCACGTGGAGGATGGGCCCGAACCGCCTTTCCCCTAGGCGCGTGCTAGGCCGGGCTCGGTTCGGGCCGGGCTTTCGTCCACGCTGCGCGGTTCTGGGCCATAGAAATGGTTGGGTGTCAGTTGCTTGGGCCAGATTGCATCGTTTTTGGCCTGTCCACCTTGGGTTGAAATGGTAGGAAGAAGTACGCTTTCCAAGATGGCGCCTTTTCATGTATTTTCCACTTGTTTTTATTTAATTCCTGCAAAACATTATATTTGTGCACTACAAGTGGAAATATGTTAATAGTAATTGTATATGAGTATAAAATGTATAGTTTGACCCCTTTTATGGTAGAATGTTGACGGTAAAAATGTGTCGTTTGTGACCGTCAACAAACTCCCCCAAGCTTACCCTTTGCTCGTCCTCGAGCAAAAGTTAAGGACTTGGTTGTTGATCGGGAGTTGCTTCTATGCCGATTATGTTTCAAGAGTGTCATGCGTATAACAAAAATTTTCTACTAGAGTTTGAATAAAATGGCCACGCTTATTCACCTCTTATTACCTTCTATCGTTTGTGGGGCTTTTTGAGACATCTCTCCGGATCTTGAGCGGCTGCAGGATAGAATGGGTCAACAGACTCGCTTATCTTTCATTCTTTTGAGAAACTATCAGTCCAGAGGTTTTGGAATTATTTTTGCAAAGAAAGTAGTTCCTCAAATGATCTCTCGGTCGCTCAAGTGTAAGTGGTTGGTTCCTCACCAAAGGCTTTGATTTGCCTTTCTTTTCCCTACCAGCTATATAAGGCTTTTGTGGAGATCTGGGTAGGTAGAAGATCGGCATACTTGTATCATGTCATGTTGCCTTAGTCAAAAACCGGACCACATGGAGAGACTAGTCATAAGCCTAGATTAAGATGTGCAAAGTGTATGGTATTTGTGGTATTTTTGTGCTCCAAGTATCATGACTCTCTTTTTGGTAAAATTTTGAAGGAGGTATGGGCTATCTTTATTTCTTTTTCTTTTCTCTCTTTTTTTTTTTGACGAAAATCGACTTCCCGTCTTTATTGGGACATTTGTCCATCTTTCTCTTTTTTTTAGCATAGCCTCATACTTCTCCTTTGCAATTGAAATATTTGCGAGAAGTCATGATACAAAATGATTGGAGTTTATTTTGGTGGATGGAAGGGTGCATATTGTGCGCAACTCTCGGTGTGAGTCGGCGATTTATTTGTGGGTGTACGTGAATCTTGATCTTGGGCATATGAAAAGAATCTCAACATAGGTCACAAACAATTTGACATAGGCTCACCATGAAAACAAGTAGCATATGACTAAGGTTTTTCATGAATGATCATATCATCATGTCATATGGCTCTGGTGGGAAATGCATATCATTGAGGAACTTTTGAATTTTGATTTTGAAAATAAAACTCGAATGTCAAGTCTTTCTCGAATGATGTCATAGCATAGTCCATGTCACCATATCATAACTCGCAACAACCTAGACCGAATAAGCTTATGCAACCCACATGATTCAGGCTTTTCAAGGTGAAATGTAACTTAGCCACTAAACTCAAACTTTAGAGCAATTTAAGTTATAAACTAGGCACGAGATGAAACATAAGACAGAGCAACTATTCATCATTTCAACAAGGGATTAACTAAAACATTTTCATAGCTCATATATATAGGAATGAAATTTTTAGCATGTCTCACCATTTCATAAGATAGAGAATATAATCAAAATGTGAGATACAAGTTACCTTTCTTAGAGTCCTCCCCAAGCTAGCTCTTTTCTTACCTTTCATGGTTCCGCTAGCTTGTGCATGCAATGATCTGAGTTGCGATTGGTGGCGTGGTTGGAGGCTTCCTCCCAAGCTTGTCTTTTGATGTCATCAAAATAACAGGACAAAATACTTGGGGTTGAAAGGTTTATCTCCTCTCTCTATTTCTTTCTTCTCTCTCTCCCTCTTTTTTTTTTTTATTTTTTTTTTTTCTTTTTTTTTTTTTTTTTTTACTTGTCATCTCTGTTGTCATCTTCAAGACTTACCCTTATGAAGTTTGATAAGTTCTGCAGGGGTTAGTCCATATGGTCGACCAAAATCTACACTAGCAGCTCGATTCAATAATCGAGAATCGACTCCATGTCTAATCTAATTAAGGTAGACTTTTTGACCTAAGCACCATGCTTAATTCAAAAAAGTCTATGGATGTATGATCAATACTTCCAAACCAAAACATGCCAACATAGAGAGAGGAAGCATGAAAAGATAAATTGGAATCATCCAACGAGAGATAAACAAAATATTTTATTCTTATTTATTTATTTATTTATTTATTTTTGTAAGCTTCATGGAGTTATTATTGGGAGATTATTATTGAAATAAAATAAATGATAACTACCGATTTTTACCTTCGACAAGGGCTCACCTTTTAAAGTCCATTGAGCAGGACTCTTCTCCTTTCATTCTTCGCTTGATGGGTGTACACCCATATCCGAAAGAAGTGGATGTGGATGCCAACCTTTCTCGCTTTGCCATGCCCGCTTAACACTTTCTTGTGGCTTTATTTTCTTGGGTTGTTTGTTTTTAGCATTCTTATGCTTGTTAAACCCATTGAATGGGCATCTCATTGTTTGTCCCTGCATATG
The DNA here is from genome assembly GCA_015847255.1 of Hyparrhenia diplandra. Lineage (NCBI taxonomy): Eukaryota > Viridiplantae > Streptophyta > Magnoliopsida > Poales > Poaceae > Hyparrhenia > Hyparrhenia diplandra. The sequence continues at coordinate 547,341 of JADLZK010008570.1, forward strand.
AAAGCTAACATGCCCCGATCCCACGTGCAAGACTGCATTTGTAGTGTTAAGAAATGGTCTCCCAAGGATTGTGGGAGCTCTCTTGTGGTGACCCATGTCCGGGATGACAAAGTCCGTGGGGATGTAGGTATCTCGAATTTTACCATAACGTCCTAAGCCACTCCCTCCGGATTCCTTAGTGATAGATCCGCCATCTGCAGTTCAAAATGTACGGGGGACAAAGGTCCACCTAATATTTCGTCATATGTTACCTTGGACATGATGTTGATGCTTGATCCAAGGTCACAGAAGGCGTCCTTGAAGACATGTGGGCCAACTGAGCATGTGATCGTCGGGCGGCCAGGATCTTCCTTCTTGATAATGCATGACGGTTCGGAAGGATCTTTGCAATTTTCCGACATAGAGGCTTACCGGACCTCGTTGAGACCATTTTAACAGATTCAAGAGAAGTTTTCAGGTTGCCCCAAAACTTTTTCCCAAACCAAAGAATGAGCAAAGCGGTAGCAAAGCGAGCTAGTTTTGTTTCTATCATTTTATTAAAGCTCAGTTGTTTTTTATAGGAAGAAGTTAAACTTTTAATTTTGAAATTCATGTGTTCAATAGTTTTATCATTAAGCGTCAACTTCTTTGAAAGATCTTCAATTATTTTTGCTTGGTCTAAGACCAAGTCTTTCAAGGAGAGAAAATTCAAATTGTAAATTGAGTTGAAATTAGAATTACCTGCTTGTGGGTGCGACTGGTTATTCCACCCGTTATGGTCTCCTTGTTGGCGTAACCCGTTGTTGATGTGAGTGGTGTCTCCACGATTTTAGGGCAGTCGTTCCCCGAATGGCCAACATTGCCACGGACTTCACATGTTATGTGTGAGTCTATGGCCTTGACTGTGCCGTATGATGCTTCATCTTCGGTGGCACACTTGTCAAGTTCTTTCAACAGGAGATCCATTGTAGCAGGCATGTCCGTCTCCTCCACGGTATGCATGCTATCTTCTTGTTTGCCAAAACTTTCCTCCCCCAAAGATTGATTGGACACCATTTTCTCCATAAGAGCTGTAGCTCTATCAATGGTGAGGGAGAGGAAGGCACCTCCAGCAGTGGCATCAATGTGCTCTTTTGACATGGGTGTTAACCCATTGTTGAAGTTCTCGCATCACGAGCCATTTTTCCATCCCATGGTGCGGGCATGCTTGAATGTATTCTTGTAACCTTTCCCATGCCGTAGGGATGGGTTCCATGGAATTCTGCTGGAAGTTGGAAATCCTTCCCCTCGGGGCATTGGTTTTACCCATGGGGAAGAATTTAGTGAGGAACGCCGTGGAACATTTGTCCCTCGTGTTGATAGCTTCCTTCTCTTTGTAGAACCAGCAATTTTTCGCCTTCCCCATGATGGAGAAAGGAAACAGAGCGAGTCTAATGGCGTCTCGGTGCAACATCTTTGATGACAAAGGTGTCGTTGAGCTCGAGGAAGTGTTGTAGATGTGCATTTGCGTCCTCACTTGGCAAAACCGTAGAATTGGTTTGCCTCGCACCATCTTGATTAGGCCGGGTCGGAGCTCAAAGTTCTCGTACCGTGTTGAATGCGGGCCCAACAGGCACGTTGGCAACAGAGGGGATGGAGTGGTCACGAATTGACTTGGCCATGAGTGGAATAGCAGATGGTGCGGGGGTGATTGGTTTGTGTGTTGGCGGATGTTGGTATTTGTTAACACACACGTAAAAATCAGCAAGCGCACGGATACCGATGTAGCCTTCACCCAAGAGTATTCCAAGGTATCGATTTCCGGAGGGAACGTGAAGTGCACTAATCAAGGTTTAAAGTCGTCCAAGGATAACTATATGTTTTTGTAGGGAGAGAGAGAAAGTTTCTAAGGTTTCTCTAATTGATCTAAGAATCAAAGATACTTCAAGGTTTATTTATTATGGGACATCAGAACACTAGCCACAGAAAGAGGTGAGAAAGGGGCTAGGAAGCTCCTACTAAAGTCCTACAAACACCAACCCGAACGTGGTGGAATACGTCGGCCGTCAGGGCTGCCACCACCTGGGGCTACCACAAACTATCCGTGGGATTGGGTGCAATTCCAGGTAACCGCTAGACTAAGCACCACGCCTAATCTAAAGATTACTACTCTAGCGTTATAAAGACTAGAGCACTTGATGCAAGCAAGAATCTAGTAAATAAACTAAAAGTAATGGCTAAATGAAAGTAAATAGAGAACTTAGAATTAATAATTGAAGAACCTGGAGATTGCTGAAGACGAACTAGTTGCTGCAAAAGTACAAAGTTGAAGAAGATCCGACAGGTCCGGCTCTTCAGCTTTCTCCTCTCCTCTCTCACTAATCTGATTTACAACTAGATGAACTAGACAACTAGAGGGACCTCTCTTCTAAATTGAAACCCTAGCTTTTGCTCTATAGATAGCTAATGAGGAGATGATGCCCTAGGGGTGCCCCTAGGGTTGCTTATATAGCCCGAGGTGGAGTAGGGGCCAAGTAACTCTCCATGGCACCGTAGGATCAAAGTGACGACCTTGAGCAATGGCTTAGATTGCACCTCAATGACGGTTTCAAACTGACCTAGGAAGATGGTGGATGATAGGTGGGACCAGGGCACGGCCGCCCTGGGCCTCTGGCGCGGCCGCCCTGTTGACGGTAGTTATTGACCACTTTTTATATATATGGAAAGCTATCAAACATGGGATGAATGTTATTAAAATATTTTTGTTACTAATGATTTTCACGAGTTTTGGTGCACACTCAGTTTTGCAGGAGAACTCCGGAATATTCCAGAATATTGAAGAAAAGAGGAGAAATAGAGAAACAGAAGAAAAGGACCAAACCAGGGCGATTGGTATAAATTCCAGGGGTGTAAATGAGAAGAGAAGACAGCTCGCAAAGGCCGTGGCCCACCCGCCACCAGGTGGGGCCGGGCGGCACCCCCCTGTGGACCCACGGGCCCAGCTTCTGGAACCTTCCTCCACCGACCTATGGGAACCCAATCCAACCGTCCATTAAAGTCGGTTTGATCCAACGGCTCACATCCATCCCTCAGGGCTATAAAAGAAGGGGCAGGGCTACCCCCTGAAACCCTAAGTCATTATCCTCATGTCAGAGCCACAGAGCAATTCCAATTAGCTACCAAGGATATGATTAGCAATCAAGATTAGACTAATTCTTAGAATTAGTCTATGATTAGAAATAGATTAGATCTAGTAATGAGTAGATTAGAGGAGCTCCGGCCTGTCGGATCTTCTCTGATGTATTCTGCGGGATCAAGTTCTTCGCGAGAGGAACTTGCTCCTGAGATTCTCTGGTGAGTCAACTTCTTATTAAAGTAAGCATTGGATTATATTGTTCTCCTTGTTTGCAACTCTCTTTTGAGTACATTAATCTTGGTGATTTCTTGATTAAGGGAGTAATTTCTAGTGTGAGCATGGTGCTTAGACTAGGGTTATTTGTGAATGACACTTGCTTGGTAGGGAATCAGTGGTAGTATCATAAAGGTGACTTTATAGCTTTATTGAATCCTCTCAGAGCCCACTTCCCACCCGGAAGAAACGTTAGACATTGTCTGTTCTTAGTAGAGTAATTTTGTCTTACCCTATTAAGAATTAGCGCCCTAGATAGAACAATATGAAACAACGCTTATGAGTGTTTGAATTAGATTTGCTTGAGGAATCTCCTTTTATCGCTAGTTTCTTAAGTACCTTGATTGTGAAGTTTGGGTTAAGTTAGATCTTAGTTATATTCACCTATTGTTCCTTTGGGTTCGATATTAAAACCGGGAGTTTATCTTTGGTGAAGTGCTACAACGTATTTCTATCTGTGGCGCTTATGCGGATATCTATATCTTAATTGTGTGCATATAATAAATACCAATAAGCATTTCGGCGTTCTTGTCGGGGAACGGTAGTTTTTTTGGATAGTAATGAAAGAGTCTAGCTTAGTCTTGTATTATACTTTTACCTTTTACTTTTATTTATCTTTTAGTTTCTATTACCTTTAACCTTTATTTGCCATGAACCTTGTTATTTTATGTGCTGCACCCTTAAGCATTAGCTTTGGCCCGTTAAAATCTCTAAAGCCCATCTTAGCATTAGGCCATGAGCTATGCCTACGGTTGATTATCTTTATTAATTAATACTTCTAGGAAGCTGTAGTTAAGCTCAGTAACTGGATCATATCCTTTGCAAGAGGGTAGTGAATCTTTGGATCATATCCTTTGCAAGAGGGTAGTGAATCTTTTCCTAGGAAGGTTGTACATTTTATGCAGCCTTTGGAGAAACTTTTCTCTCCTTTTCTGTTAGTAAAGCAAGGTTCATCCTTGACTTTATTAATGGGTGAAGCCCTCACATTAGCATTCTTTATGACCACCCAAGGGAAGGAATCATTCTCCAGACGAAAAGAGGAAGTTTTTGATAGCCAATTAGAATCATTCCAATCCCAAGACGACTATCAATCCCAAAAGTATCATCTATACTTAAGTTCCTGCTTTTATAGCTTTTGGGAAGTATTTAAAACTTCCAGTTTCATAAGAGACCCTAAGCATCTATAATCTAAATTTTCTTAAGGAAGAGTCTCTTAGAAAGTATCCTTATATAGGGCTTTGGGAAGCTCAAGCATGGCATGTTTAATGCCATAGAAGGAGAACAAAGCTTAGAAGCCATTCTGTCTTCTCTTCTTCCATGTTCAAATTAGATAACCTATCCTTAATCTCATTCTTGACCCCCAATGAATCCTCTTATGATCTCTTTCGTGAGTCCTCCAATGATCCTAGAACTCCCAATTTTAGAAACCACAAAGGATCTAAGAAGAACAATGTCAATGGATGAGAACCTCGATGAGCGTGGAAGCTACTTCATGAACACTTGTTCAATCCATTCTCATTTGAGCAAACTCCTGCACCTTTTGCTCCCTCTAATCTTGCCATTTATGACATCTCCAATCCCCTCCTCATGCTAGCTGTTTGTTTCCAAAATTTTGGAAGGGATGGTTGTAGATACATGTGTTTATCATTGCTTATCTAGTTTGTTGAAATTAGAGATTGCTTGATGATTTGAGCTTCCATCTTTTGCTAGTCATAGATACACTTGTAAAGATATTCCCTTGGGTATTTTTGTCACTAACCATTCCGGGTTTGGAGCAAAAGGCCGCGAGGATGACAATACAAGGTATGTCTAACCAATTACTATGCAACATTGAACTACATGCTTAGAAATATCTCTTGCCATGTTGCTACATTAACTTGGTTGTTCTTACTTTTATAATATACTCATGTTGCTAAACATTAATTATGCTTTCTCACATCTCTGTTTGAATAAATCTCTTTTTATGCCTTAATGCTACCTTCTATATCATTTTTTAGTATACTATGGTTTGAAGTATCTGCATACATTCCTTAAATGAAGCATGGTGCCTAGTTTAGGAATGTTGATATTTTCATAGGCCTTTTAAACTAAGTATAGTGCTTAGGTTAAATTGCCCTCTTAATTCAAATTAGACGTCGTGTCTAGGTTGATTTTTTTGAGCTTGTAGTATGCTATTGTAGATGTTGAGATATTTTGTTAGACTAACCCCTGCAGTAAGAACTGTCAAATCAAATTGGGGGAAGTCAAGAGATGAATTCAAATAAGTGATGAGGCATGACATATGATGAGCTCCGGTGACTTTATGCAAAAGAGGACCCAGCTCGTTCCTCATGGACAAACTGAAGGAAGCTATGTTGCAACCGTTCATGGTTTCGGTATGAACCTACCAAGACATCACTTCATGACAAGAGTGCCACCACAGAAAGGATTTTAATAAAGGCACTCACTCATAGAAGTGGATGGATGAAGCAACAAGCTACAAGAAATGTCAAAAGATGTAAGTCAAGTATTTATCTTATATTTATTTCTATACTACTAATTTTTCATCTAAAGTTATAAAAAAAAATATGGACACATGAAGGTCCAGCTATATAATAGGGGGAAAATAATATTATATATATATATATATATATATATATATATATATATATATATATATATATATATATATATATATATATATATATATATATATATATATAAAATGTGAGCACATGAAGGCTCATAAATATTTTTAATATATAACATGTTCCTAGGACTAGTTCCCTTCGGGTATTCTTGGTCACTAATCATTGCAGGATAAGAGAAAGAATGAAGGATGGACAATGTCCGAGGACATAGGCGTTACAATATTATGAGGGACGCTTCAACATTCACACTTGACTTTAAGTGTCGAAAGTGACAGAAAGGCTCAAGCTTGGGGAGGAAGACTAACTCAATAAGATGATCTTGATGTGCTCCGCCTCCCATGTTTCAAGTTACTTGACACATTGGTTTGCAATCCCTCTACTCACTACTACTTTATCTATACAAGTTTAAATGCTTTTCGCAAATACTAAGACAAAGGTTAAACTTGAGATACAAGATAAAATCAATCCTTTAAGAAAAGTAGCGGTAGTCTATGCTCATTAATCAACAAAACTTTTACATGGCATAGAAGTCAACCTCTAGATTGATGAATACTTTACTCTTGCTATTACTTGTATATTCCTTGGGGTATGTGTTGTCTACTAACGTTGCAGGAATAAATGAGAAAAGCAAGAAACTCCAAGTAACAATGTAAAGGTGACTTGACAAAAGACAAAGAAGAAGAGGAACAAATGAGATAAGCTATTCATGTACAAGATGCCGATCCAGAGAGAAGGAACCATGTGCCACAAGGAGCTACACAGTACCATCATATAATAAAGGTAACATCTCAAGGTGAATTATTATCCATAAAATCTCTTTTTGATTATGCTATGCATAGAGTTAAGCATGTTTGAGTTACAGCTTTTAATTATTTCAATCTCATCATTTCAGCATGCTAGCTCTTTAATTGTTCCTTTTACCACTCTTTTTGACCTTATAGTCATAAACAACCCTTCCATGAGTCAAACCACTTGATCCTTCCCATTAAAATGTTTTGAATGCAACATCCTATATTTATCTTTTAGTCTTATCATCCATGTCATGATTAAGCAGATTGTATATAACATGAATCTTATTTTGCTTTGCGTGCAAAGGTTAGAAAGGAAGAAATAAGTTTTGGTTCTGTTGGTGTTTTTCCACCAACAGAGCCCATGCATTTGATCTCTACTTTGTCTTTGTGAACAGGACATACTTCGAGCTAAGCTTGGGAGATCTCTTGAACTCTACAAGTAAAGTGTCCTAGACCTATAGACATGAGTACTAAGCAAGATCTTTGCAAACTCCCATTATTAAAGCTTCACTTTAAGATCTTTGGACAATTGAAAGATAGAACAATCAAGTCAAGCATCGTAACTCAAACCCTTCGGTCAACTATCATTCCGGAGTTTTTTTGCAAGTTTTTGAAATAAAACTCAGACTTCCTTAGTATGACCCTTTCAAGTCTCTCATTTGTGGTATTTGTAGATCCTCACTTAGGCAATGATGTGTTGCCTTTTCTCTCGTAATATGTGGTATTTTTGGACTAAGGCAGTAGGACACTATGCCTTCTCTCTCAATCACCCTATATCTAAGGCTTATATGTGGAGTTCATAGGTGGGAGAAAACTAAATCTTCTTACTAAGCATATATTGTAAAAGTCAAACAATGGATCCAAAGTCATGAGTCATACTACATGTGTATAGTGTAGTGAATATGATGGTAGGTGCATGAGGCTTAATGAGGTGAAAGCCTAATTCTACTTTCCTCCTGTAGGAAACATATCTCTCTCTTTCTGAGACTTTGAAGTATTTGGGAGAACCTAGGTTGTATACTCTTTCTCTTTTTCTCATTTTTTTTCTCTTTTCTTTTTTTTTCATAGAGAGGCGGGCATCTAAGTACCCATTATTTTCATAGCGGACACTTGTCCATTTTTTTACTCTCCCTTTTTTTCTTTTTCTTTTCTCTTTTTTTTTCAACTATACAACCCAAGCCTCTTTTTGCAATAAACTTGTAGAGATAAAAAAAACAAGGGTAAAGGAGCTTTATGAAATCTTGGCTAAGTGGATATGTGTGAGGAATATTTTTGGTTGCCTCTCCCAGGGTAGGAGTAGAACATTTTTGGTGGATCTATGGTGGATATTCGGTGGATGCGTACTTCCAGGGTAGAAGTAGCATAAATGCAAGTGGAGTCGAGTGGAGTGGAATGGAGTGTAGTGGAGTAGGGTGTACGTGATCAGCAGCATGACAAGTTTCTAAGGGTCAACAAAGATTGACCAAACTCAATGCAGAGTAAGCAGCCTATATATATTGAAAGGGGTTTGCCTATCTAAAGAGCATGTATATAAGGCTGTGGTAGGAGTTTCAACACTCTGTCATATAGGAACCCATCATGTTTGCATTTTTAATTTTCAAAAGATAAATCTCCAGAAATCTAGTGTCACTAGGAGTAAGAGAAACAAATGTAGCTCAGACTTTCATATATCATATCCGTCAATTACCTAGACTTTAGAGCAAGCATTTGCGACCCACAAGTTTTAGGTTTAGAGCAAATCTCAAGTCAAAGCAGTTGCATCCAAAACTTGGGAGAAATTAAGCTTGAAAACTAGGTACTTGAAAGGAATTACGACGGAGCAACTATTCATCATTTCCATGCATTTATTTATTTCTTATTGATAAAGCAAACATATCTAGCTAATAGAAAACAAGATAGAGAGAAGGAATACTTATCTAGATATGGGGGTTGCACTCCCCCAAGCTGGATGTTGACATAGTCGCTCAAACTTATGGTCTGCATGTCAGGTTTTAATCTTCTCCAACTTTCAAATCCTGCAAAACTCAAATAGACAACAAAGCTTGTGGAACTGATTAAAGGTTAGGCATTTAGTTGTCTAGAGTTTTTTTTAGAGACTTGTTAAGTAAACTCAATTACATCTATTTCCTCGGCCATGTTGATGCGTGGCTCAAGATAAACTTTCAAGCGTTGGCCATTTACCTTGAACGTGTTACCTATATCATCTTGGATGCCGATGGCTCCATGTGTTGACGTGTCGACGACATTATATGGTCCATCCCACTTACTTCGCAGAACTTACCATGTCCAAAGAGCTTTACTCTTGAATTGAACAAGTAGAACTTTGTCTCCGTGCTTGAACTCCTTATGCTTGATTCTCTTATCATGCCATCTTTTTGTTCTCTCTTTGTAGATCTTGGAGCTATGATAAGCCTTTTCTCTCCATTCTTCTAGCTCGAGAGAGTTGCATTTGATGTTTTCGCCCGGCTAGGTGGAGGTCCATGTTCCATTTCTTGACGCCCAATGAGCCTTGAACTCCAATTCAACAGGCAAATGGCATGTTTTCCCATATACAAGTTGATAAGGTGACATGCCTATGGGTGTCTTGAATGCAGTTCGGTAAGCCCATAGTGCATCTGGAAGCTTGTCCTTCCATGCCTTCCCCATTTCATCCACAGTCTTTTGCGAGAATATTCTTGATTTGTTTGTTAGATGTTTCGCTTGACCGCTAATTTGAGGATGGTATGGTGTTGCAACGTTATGACGTAATCCCATGATCTCGCTAAATACTTTCGAAAAGACTTTATCGATGAAATGGGATCCTCCATCGCTATGACCATCCGGGGTGTACCAAAACAAGGAAATATAATTTCATGGAACATTTTCTTTGCATGTTTTGAATCATTTGTTCGACATGGTAATGCTTCTACCCATTTAGATACATAGTCTACGGCTACCAAGATGTACTCGTAATTCCCGGACTTGGGGAATGGCCCCATAAAATCAATCCCCCAAACATCAAATAGTTCAACTTGGAGATTGTTCATGAGAGGCATCACATTTCGTGCATTGATATTTCCATGTTTTTTGACATCCGTGGCATCTCCCCGACAAATTCCTTCAGATCTGCATACATCGTTGGCCAGAAAAAACCACGATGCCATATCTTGGCATGTGTCCGTAAGGCTCCATAGTGTCCTCCATACGGTGAGGCGTGGCATCTTTACATAATTTGAGTAGCCTTAGCCATAGGGACACATCTTCTCAACAATCTATCGGCGCAAACTCGAAAAAGATAAGGCGGATCCCATAGGTGAAAATGACTCTCATGGATTAGCTTTCTTTTGTTTTCACCAGGTGGGACATAGCCTGTCACTATAAAGTTCACAATGTTTGCATACCATGGATCGGAGTGTGTTATCTTGAGCAAGGTGTCATCCCGTAGATAATCATTGATGGGTAACTCATGTGTTTCCTTGTACTGAAGTCTAGACAAGTGGTCAGCTACTGAATTCTCTACTCCCTTTTTATCTCGGATTTCTATGTCAAACTCTTGGAGTAGAAGAATCCATCTAAGTAGCCGAGGTTTAGCATCTTTCTTAGTGAGGAGGTACTTAAGAGCAACATGGTCTGTGTAAATGATTATCTTTGCCCCCACTAAATAAGATCTAAACTTATCTATAGCAAAGACAATAGCCAATAGCTCTTTTTCAGTAGTAGCATAATTGAGCTGTGGTCCAGACAAGGTTTTGCTAGCATAGGATATGGCATAATGCTTCTTATCCTTGGTTTGGCCTAAAACGGTACCAACCGCAAAGTCGCTAGCATCACACATGATCTCAAAAGGAAGATTCCAATCAGGTGGTTGAATGATCGGAGCTGAAATGAGTGCTTTTTTAAGGATTTGAAAAGATTCATGGCACTCATCACTAAAGATGAAAGGTGCATCTTTAGCTAAGAGACTAGTCATGGGTCTAGTGATTTGCGAAAAGTCTTTGATGATGCGCCTGTAGAACCCTGCATGTCCCAAGAAACTACGGATTCTTTTCACATTTGTGGGAGGTGGAAGTTGTTCAATAACTTCAATCTTTGCCCTATCCACCTCTATCCCACGTTCGGACACCTTGTGTCCAAGCACTATTCCTTCCCGAACCATAAAATGGCATTTCTCCTAGTTCAGGACTAAGTAATTTTCTTCACACCTTTGTAAGACTTTATCTAAATTCTCTAAACAATCATTGAAGGTTTTGCCATAGACGGTGAAATCGTCCATGAACACTTCAACGATTTTCTCGATCATGTCGAGAGAAAATAGATATCATGCACCGTTGGAAAGAAGGCGGAGCATTACACAATCCAAACGACATTCGTCTGTATGCGTAAGTTCCATACGGGCATGTAAAAGTGGTCTTACTTTGGTCATCTGGGTGGATTGGGATTTGATGATAACCAGAATAACCATCAAGGAAACAAAAGAAAGAGTGATTTACAAGCCGTTCCAACATTTCATCAATGAAGGGTAGGGGGAGTGATCTTTCTTTGTAGCCTTGTTGAGTTTTCGGTAATCAATGCACATGCGCCACCCAGTGATAGTTCGTTGAGGGATGAGTTCATTCTTCTCATTCCTAACGACTGTCATTCCTCCCTTCTTTGGTACAACTTGGACAGGGCTAACCCACTCGCTATGTGGCACGGGATAAATAATCCCAGCATGTAGGAGCTTAAGGACCTCTTTCTTAACAACCTCTCGCATAGCTTTGTTAAGTCTATGTTGTGGCTCCCTTGAAGGTGTGCAATCGGGATCGATAGGGATGCGATGAGTGCAAAGAGCGGGATTAATGCCCTTGAGGTCTTCGAGTGAGTAACCTATAGCTAATCTATGTCTTTTGAGAATAGTGACAAGTTTGTGTGTTTCTTCTTTGGAAAGTTTGTCACTGATGATAACAGGTGTTTCTCGATTATTATGAAGGAAGACTTATTTTTTTAAGGGGAGGAAGTGGTTTTAGCTCTATTGGAGGACGAGGTGGAGGTTGTTCATTTTCGTCTAGCTCAATGGGTTCTGCCAACTCTTCCTCTTCTTGAACGAAGTGTTCAACGTCGAAGAATGGTTCGGCCATCTCTTGTAGAGATGCCATTAAGACCTCCTCAATAGGGTCTTCTTCGGGTCTAGATTCCATTATTGTATTAATACATCGGTCAAGAGGAATGATCATGGTGGAATTCCCAACCTTGAAGTCTAAGTGACCTCGCAATGGTTCTTCCTGTAGAAGTCTCATGATTGGTCTGCCAATCAAGAGAGGAATTTCTGAGATGTCATAAATATGAAAATCTAGACATATCCCAGAATTGTTGATTCTAACGGGAACCGTCCTTAAAACTCCATGGCTTTCAAGAATAAATCCTGTTGGGCCTTGTAGCAGTTTTTGTGATGGAGTTAAGGACGTGTCAGGATAAAGAATATCGGCTAACTCCTTTGAAATAAAGTTTATCCTGACGGAAGGATTGTAGTGGACTTTTCTAGCAGACCCTCTAATTTGGCATAGAAGAATGGTTGAAGAGGAGGTGACTTGAGCAACCTCGGGTGATAACTCCGCTTCGTTTAGCCATTCATAACTCATGATCGCCGAAAGGCTTTTGAGGTGTTCTATGCTAACCGATTCTTCTAGTGGATCATGTGGAGTGGTCTTTACTAGAGGTCTCGCTTGGATAGGAAAATTTGAGGTGTTTCCATAATCTTCAAAGATATCTTCCTCGAATTCAAAGGGAAGCTCGAAAGGAGATGTTTCATCATCCTCTACTTGGCTTTGTGTTCCCTTATCGGGAGGTGTTTCAATAACCAAAATATTAGAAGAGTCAATTGGAAGTTCCATTCGGTTGCATGTTCCTCCTCTATTGGTTCGGGCTTGGCTTGACTTCTTCTTAGGGGAATACATCATAGACGCCAGTGTACGGGGTGTTTTCAAGGATTTTCTCAAGAATGGCTTTTCCCTCACTAACGTTTTTATGTAAGAATGATCCTCCAGAAGAAGTATCAAGGAGAAGGGCAGCTTCTTTGCTAAGGCCATAATGGAAATGTTGTAAAGGACATGGTCGGGCATAGACAAAATGGGGCGGATGTAAATAAGCTTGTAAATCTTGCCCAAGCTGCTCCTATAGTTTCCTTCTCTTTTTGTTGAAAATAAAGAATTTCACGACGAAGGGTGATAATCTAAGAAATAGGGAAGAAAGCAAGACAAAATTTTTCTCGAAGTTCATCCCAATTTCCGTTTACACTTCTAACATTATGAGCATACCATTGTTTCGCCCTCTCCAAAAGGGAGAACGGAAACAATTTTCATTTTACGGTATCATGTGTCATGCCAGAAATATTCAAGCATGAACACAATTGCTCAAATTCTCGAAGGTGGAGATATGGATCTTCGCCTTTTTCTCCAGAGAAAGGTTGCTCCCAAACCATTGCTATTAAACTAGGACGAAGCTTATAGCCATCCGTAAGAATAGGATGTGATGATTGTGGTGGCTCTAGCAATTCGCCCTTTGGAGCGAAAGTTTATAAATAGGAGTGGATTCCTTGTGGTAATGATGGTGGTAAAAAGAAAGATAAAATGGACGAACTCTTGGTTTGAGATTAGCACAGACTACCGTTCCCGCAAGAACGGCGCCGTAAAAGCTTGTTGGTATTTGTTAACGCGACACAAAAAAATCCGCAGCGCACGGATACCCGATGTAGCCTTCACCCAAGAGTATTCCAAGGTATCGATTTCCACGGGGGAACGTGAAGTGCACTAATCATGGTTTAAAGTCGTCCAAGGATAACTATATGTTTTTGTAGGGAGAGAGAGAAAGTTTCTAAGGTTTCTCTAATTGACCTAAGAATCAAAGATACTTCAAGGTTTATTTATTATGGGATATCAAAACACTAGCCACGTAAAGGGGTGAGAAAGGGGCTAGGGAGCTCCAACTAAAGTCCTACAAACACCAACCCGAACGTGGTGGAATACGTCGGCCGTCAGGGCTGTCACCACCCAGGGCTACCACAAACTATCCGTGGGATTGGGTGCAATTCCGTGTAACCGCTAGACTAAGCACCACGCCTAATCTAAAAATTACTACTCTAGCGCTATAAAGACTAGAGCACTTGATGCAAGCGAGAATCTAGTAAATAAACTAAAAGTAATTGCTAAATGAAAGTAAATAGAGAACTTAGAATTAATAATTGAAGAACCTGGAGATTGCTGAAGATGAACTAGTTGCTGCAAAAGTACAAAGTTGAAGAAGATCCGACAGGTCTGACTCTTCAGCTTTCTCCTCTCCTCTCTCCCTAATCTGATTTACAACTAGATGAATTAACTAGATGAACTAGACAACTAGAGGGACCTCTCTTCTAAATTGAAACCCTAGCTTTTTCTCTATAGATAGCTAATGAGGAGATGATGCCCTGGGGGTGCCCCTAGGGTTGCTTATATAGCCCGAGGTGGAGTAGGGCCCAAGTAACTCTCCGTGGCACCGTAGGATCAAACCGACCTTGAGCAACGGCTTAGATTGCACCTCAATGACGGTTTGAAACCAACCTAGGAAGGTGGTGGATGACAGGTGGGACCAGGGCGCGGCCGCCCTGGGCCTAAAGCGCGGCTGCCCGGGGCCACTTTCAGGTGGGTCCTAGCTTCGGGATTGGTCTTCCGGGTGTCTTCTAGAATGTTCTTTCGTAGGAGCCAAGGCAAGTTACTTCACGGACAAGTCTTTGCATCGTATGGCTTGCAAACTATGGCATTTTCCTGTTTAATCCTCGAAAATATATAAATCACCAAAACTCGTGGAATTCTATTAGTCAAGCCCCTAATCTATGTTGATATTCATTTTATGCCCTTATTTAATGTTTAGTTGACTATTAATATTATGCAATAAGAGGTGTCAACAAATGAGTAGCAGGAGAAGTTTTGGTATGAGTTTGGTTCTTCCTTAGGAGTGCCTCCGGATGCAATGTAGTTGTTTCAACAGGGATAAACCAATCGAACACTATCCTGTTTTCATCCACAATAGGAGAAAACATAAAAGATTAGCTTTGTACAAGTAATGGCTACTTATACATGCACATCATCATGAACATGTCTTTCTAGAATCTTTTAACCAACGCCTTCCCGGCGGCTTTAAAATGCTTGTTGGCATTTCTTAGGGCAATCACTAGAAACAGGTTTAGAACCCATCTCTAATAACGGCGCCAGAGAAATGCGCTACCGACATTCCTCGGCAGAAACCACCATGTCGGTGATCATACTAGAAACATCAGCGGTGATAGACCTTGCCATAATAGATATTCATCCGCAAAGTTTACGGATCTATCATTGTAGCATTTTGTTGGTATTTGTTAGCTTACAGAGAAATAGATCCGCAAGCGCCACGGATGTCCAAAGGAGCATTTCACCGGGAAGGGTTTTAAATATCGAATCCACGAGGAAGATATGATAGGTAGTTCAAATGATTAAAAAAAAAGTGATAGAATACTAATGAGATTTTGTAGTATTTAGCATATACTTAAACAAGGTGAGCCAATAATAATATTAATAATGATAAGGTATTGAGACAGTAGAGGTGCACGTGGTGAGCATAGCATAAGATTAATTCCTAGTAAGATTAGGATTGGATTTATGACAAAGGGACAGTTCTTAGGTAGCATACAAAGAATCTACAAAATGTTTAGACAGCATAGCATAAGATCATATATATATCAAAACCATAAATAAGAATGTGCACCCCAAGATTACTTAAGAAAATCGAACGAAACAAGATAATCCCAAGAACCATTATCGACTAGTCTTATACACGGGGATGGATTGCAAAGGACTCAATAGTCTTTGTCACCACTACGATCTACCACACGACCCGGCATATAAGGTGAATCCAAGTAAGTAAATTATATCTAAGCACCATGCTTACATACTCTCTACTACCTAGCAATTGGCTGTAATATACTAGGAGCTCTACGAATAAGCGTTGAATTATCATGAATAATGATCATATCAAATATGCTATGACTAGAATAAAGTATAAGTAGACTAATTGCATACATAGTAATGAAATAGCACAAAGGTGTATGAGAACAATAATAATATTGATCCATAGTGTAACTTATGAGATCCGTAACCAGAAAGATGCATGCTCTCTTCTCTAAACTCGACTTTCTATCTAAACTAGGCTCTAGATTTAGAGCTATGAATTAGCTATCCTATCTCTTGGTGTCTCCTTCTTCTACCCTGTCTTGGCTTCTTCTTGATCTCCTTCTTGATGATGACTTGAGGCTTCGGATCAGATTGATTGAGAGGGGGGGGCCTAGGGTCTATATATATGGGTCTTCTTATGTCTCTTCTTCTTCAGCAGAGCAATGTGGTACTAATCTTCTTGCTTAACGACGCCCTCGGATCAAACCGACATCAAACGACCGGATTAGATTGCATCTTAGAGGCGGTGGAGGAACGCTCGAAACAGGGGGCAACTTGGCGGCCACGCAGGCCGATCGGCCCCATTATTAGCCCGACGGCCCGTGGTGGGCTCCACTGGGGGCCGCGATGCGCCGTGGCTTCCGGAGTCTTCTAGATGATGTTTTCTTCGGTGTCAAGTTTGGTTCACGTCGGGAGTAATCCGGAGCCTTCTAGACTTGTTTTGGAGTTGGATTGCGCTTGCTACGTCGGTCGTATGCCACGTCATTTCGGCTGTTTTTCTTTTTAAGTCCTCGCAAATCACAACTTTACCAAAACTCATGGAAATCATTAGTAGAAACCCCTAATAAGGTTATCTAATTATATTTTAGTCCTTTTCCATGAATTGTTGATGCATAAAAATATGAGTTAGTGAGCATCAACAAACTCCCCTAAGCTTACCTCTTGCTAGTCCCTAGCAAAGCTATATGCTATAGTAGGATCGGGAGTTGCTACTTCACTTTCATACCTCGAATAATCGTGTTTATCGAAATAAATTCTTCTCTTAACCGCATTGCTCTCTCATACCTGTTTACCATGGGGCGTAGCCTTTTCATGAATCATAAGCAAGATAAAACAATCAAGTTAAGTACCATGTCTCAAGTTCTTTGATCAACTATCATCCCGGGTTTTGCAATATTTTTTTTCAAAAGAAACTCAGAGATCCTATGTATGACCCTCTTAAGTAGATGGTATTTAGTGGAGATACATGTGGTGGAACATACATAGTGGGATGATAGTGACGAATGGATGAGGATGAAAGGTAGTAATTAGCCTTTAGCCTTTTCTAGTATTTTTTTTTAAGCTTCTTGGACTATATCTCTCTTTCTAAAAATTGCTAAGACCAGGCTGTCCATTCTTGGAGAGGTGGGCTTTGCCCCGGACTTTTGTCCATTTTTTCTCTCTCCTTAGAGATGTGGGCCCTACTCACCCTCGGACACGTGTCCATTATTCATCTCTAAATATATTTTTATTATTAGGGAGGTAGGCCCTTCTCGCCTAGTATGACTTTTGTCCGTTACTCTCCCTCTCTCGTCTCACTTTTCTCTCTAAATTTATTTTTCTTTTCTTTCTTTTCTTTTTTCCTTTTTTTTTTCGAATGTAGCCTTAATCTAATAAAAAAACGTTGAGAGAGACATATCCAAAATTGCTAGAATTTATTTTTATAATTATGGCTAACGGCTTGATGGAGTATGGGGATGCGTATTTCGGGTTAGAAGCAAACGTATTTGGTGGAGTGGGATGATCTTGATGCGGATGATAGACTCTTAAGGGTCATAACTAAGGATCTCATCATGTAATGTTTTATAATTTTCAAAGATAAAAACCAGGAATCAGGTATCTCTAGGAATATGATAAACAGCAGCTCAACTTTTCATGTATTTTTTTTTATCCTTCAACGCTAAGACTCAGATTAAGCATGTGCTTCCCACAGGTGTTGGGTTTAGAGCAAATTAAGCATTTAAAGCTCTAGGAGAATCTAAGTCTGAAATGTAAGTACTTTTAAGAAGAATTATGGCGGAGCAACTATTCATCATTTCCTTAGCATATATCATCAAGATCATAATTAAAGAAAGAGAGCTAATTCGCAAGCATCTAACATTTATTGGACTCTTAACACTAATACTTTTATTTAAGACTCATTACTCTAAGCAAATATACTAGCTAGCTAATATTTAAAATAGATAGGATAATAATACTTATCGTGATAAGCGAGGGTGCTCTCCCCCAAGCTGGATTTTGAAGTAGTCTTTTTTATTCGTCCTTGAAACTTGTTCATCTCTGGGTTTTCCTTAAATGTTCTCCCTGCAAATATTAATTTCGCACATACCCGAAGGAACAAATTCTAGGATTATGTGGTGAGCCTTCATGTGCTCACATATTTTTGTATTTTTTATTTTTATGCCGCCACGGCAAGGGAGTGCTTGCATGGGGCTTTTTAAGGAACTAATGCAAATGCAGCAAACATAATTTTATGATTTTCTAATGCAGATTTTTAGAAAAAATAAATATGCTTAAAGAAAACATGCTAATTGAAATATGCTATGCAGAAAATATGCGAGATAAATACCGAAGTTACCTCTCGGCGAGTTTCGAAAGTACTTACTCTTGTGGCGTGTTGTCATCTATGGAATCTTGTCGGGATGTCGTGGTGCAGTGCGGTGCCTTTGATGATCTCGATGAGTGGCATAGATGAGGTAGCCGATTTTGTCCGATCAATCGCTGATGCGGGTGGTGGTAGGTCTTCCAAAGGTGTACTCTTGTTGTCTCCCTTGGTAGGTGTGTCTTCTTTCTTCCTCCAAGCTTGTTTCTTCGGTGGAGACCTTTTCGGGAGTGGTCGGTTCGGCGTGCTTGGTTGGTGGGAGCTGGGTGGACTTTTCTTGAATCTTCTTAATGTCTTCCTTGTCCGTCAGTCCCGTATCCAACTTGTGATTTCTCCGCGTCTTATTCTTCTTAGGTTTGCTTATTGAGTGCTTTGTCCGATCTTGAAGTTGCGTCTCTTAGGATTGTGATCCCGAGGACGACATCACCCATGTTCCTTGCTTATTGTGCATGTTGTAGGCGGGACATTAACTAGTAGAGATTTGGAGAAGTGGCAACTCCTCCATAATTGGCGCAAAGTGTGTCCTGCTCACAAAGTCAAGGTAGAGATCAAGTGTATGGGCTCTCGTGGTGGGAAAACACCAACAGTAACCAAAAATTGTATTCATTCTACTCTAACCTTGAGCACATATAACCATGGTAGCATAATGTGTTTCATCTATTTGTGACAAAGGTGATAAGACCGCACGACGGGTATGAATGTGGCATTTATAACATCACAAACTAAAGTAGAGAAAACTAGTAAGAACAACTAAGAGCTAACATGTTGAGCTATTCAGATTAATCTAAGTAAGGTTGTGAGCTAACATATTTAACTCCTTAGTAAGCATGCCATGATTAGAGTAAAGCTTTATTGATTAGGACACTTACCTTAAGATGTTACCTTTATTGTAGGATCATGGCAATGTCGTAACACCTCATGGTGGTTTTCTCGTGGCATGTGTGGTAGTTGAGCGTCTTGTCCTCTTTTCCTCATATCATCTTCCCTTCATTTTTTTTTTACGTGGTCGGAACGGTGGGAGTGCGAGAGGAGGGAGAGCCTTGTCGGGTCATCTTCTAGTGGAATTGGTCTTCCTCCCCAAGCTCGAACTGTGTCACTTGGCGCTTGGTGACAACCTTGTCCTCCATGGTCTTGGGGCATTATTGTGACTTCTCTTTTTGTCTTGGCCCGTCATTGATTGGAGTGCGTTCCTACCGGTGTAGGTGATGAGAGCAAGCAAGTCTTTGACGTTTGATCCCGCTTCTTATCGACCTCGACTTGGTACTCCTCCGTTTTGTAGTGGAAGTGGTAGTGAGGTAGGTCCATGAACGTGCCCACCATAGATTCTTTCCTTCAAATGCATTAGTGGACATATACCCGAAGGATAGCAATGATATTGAAAAAAGGGTTATTGTCCATATGATTTATTTGTGCTAACATAATGATGGTTCTTTAAAAACTTAGCACGATTATATATATTTGTTTTTGTTTTTACTATATATATATATTTCTTTTTATGAAGCTACTGCACTAAAGCGTGGTTAAGGCAAAGGTAACTTGCGACAAAAACAAATTTGAGTATTTAGGCACTTACAGTTCGTCCTTTCATAAGGAGTGAGTTGAGTCTTCTTTTGCGCAGAGTTGTTGGAGTTCGTCACATACCTTGCGTAAGCTAATTTCTTTTCCCAAATTGGATTTGATAATTTTTAACGCGGGGGTTAGTCTAACAAAGATAACCAGAATCTACTAAAGTATACTATCAGTCCAAAAAAAATCAACCTAGACATAATGTCCAACTTAATTTAAGAAGGTAATTTAATCTAAACACCACGTTTAATTTAAAAGCCTTTAGAAACGAAATCAACACACCTTGCAGTTTCAGGAATCAAACTAAACACCATGTTTAACTTGAGCCATGAAAATAAATTAAACTAAGCATCATGTTTAAGGTGTATGAAGATATTCCAAAACTTAAGCACACTATAGCAAACAGAGGTAGCATAAAAGTATTATAGAGATGAAGGGGTATGATCATGGTGAGACTACTCAAAAGTTTAAAGACCTTCTCACGTTTGATCATATTTTACCTTTACTCACAAATAGAATTTGTGAGTTGTGCAAACTTCTTTATCCGTCACTTGAAGATGTGATTTGAATTCTTGTGGCGGCGACTTGGGCGGGGTTCCAATGTTAATGGTTCATGAAGCTCGGGTACACTTGGATTCTCTTACCGTAGGTCGCTTCGGAAGTTTTAATCAATTACCCCGCATAAGATAGACTAATAGACAATACACGGGTAATTACTTTTAAGCGAGAGGTGCTAAGTAGCAAAATCCACACTTAATATTCATCTATCAATAATCAAAAGAGTAGCTATCAAAATCTTCCCCAAGAACGGCGCCGGAAATGCTTGTTGGTATTTGTTAGCTTACGAGAGAAATAGATCCGCAAGCGCACGGATGTCCAAAGTGAGCATTTCACCGGGAAGGGTTTTAAATATCGAATCCACGAGGAAGATATGATAGGCAGTTCAAATGATTAAAAACAGTGATAGAATACTAATGAGATTTTGTAGTATTTAGCATATACTTAAACAAGGTGAGCCAATAATAATATTAATAATGATAAGGTATTGAGACAGTAGAGGTGCACGTGGTGAGCATAGCATAAGATTAATTCCTAGTAAGATTAGGATTGGATTTATGACAAAGAGACAGTTCTTAGGTAGCATACAAAGAATCTACAAAATGTTTAGACAGGCATAGCATAAGATCATATATATATCAAAACCATAAATAAGAATGTGCACCGAAGATTACTTAAGAAAATCGGGAACGAAACAAGATAATCCCAAGAACCATTATCGACTAGTCTTATACACGGGGATGGATTGCAAAGGACTCAATAGTCTTTGTCACCACTACGATCTACCACACGACCCGGCATATAAGGTGAATCCGCAAGTAAATTATATCTAAGCACCATGCTTACATACTCTCTACTACCTAGCACACAAAATTGTAATATACTAGGAGCTCTACGAATAAGCGCGTTGAATTATCATGAATAATGATCATATCAAATATGCTATGACTAGAATAAAGTATAAGTAGACTAATTGCATACATAGTAATGAAATAGCACAAAGGTGTATGAGAACAATAATAATATTGATCCATAGTGTAACTTACAGATCCGTAACAGGAGCAGATGCTCTCTCTTCTCTAAACTCGACTTTCTATCTAAACTAGGCTCTAGATTTAGAGCTATGAATTAGCTATCCTATCTCTTGGTGTCTCCTCTTCTACTCCCTGTCTTGGCTTCTTCTTGATCTCCTTCTTGATGATGACTTGAGGCTTGGATCAGATTGATTGAGACAGGGGGGCCTAGGGTCTATATATATGGGTCTTCTTATGTCTCTTCAGCCAAAGCAAGCAATGTGGTACTAATCTTCGTGCTTAACGACGCCCTCGGATCAAACCGACATCAAGCGACCGGATTAGATTGCATCTTAGAGGCGGTGGAGGAACGCTGGAAACGAGGGGCAACTTGGCGGCCGCGCAGGCCGATCGGCCCCATTATTGGCCGATCGGCCCGTGGTGGGCTCCACTCGGGCCCCGCGATGCGTCGTGGCTTCCGGAGTCTTCTAGATGATGTTTTCTTCGGTGTCAAGTTTGGTTCACGTCGGGAGTAATCCGGAGCCTTCTAGACTTGTTTTGGAGTTGGATTGCGTTGCGTTACGTCGGTCGTATGCCACGTCATTTTCTGGCTTTTTTGTTAAGTCCCCGCAAATCACAACTTTACCAAAACTCATGGAAATCATTAGTAGAAACCCCTAATAAGGTTATCTAATTATATTTTAGTCCTTTTCCATGAATTGTTGATGCATAAAAATATGAGTTAGTGAGCATCAACACATTTCACCCAGGAGATATTCAGGTTTTTCGTTATTTATATTTTCCCAAAAGAAGGCATGGTGTAAGACTCTAGCGGGGGCATGAACAAGACAACATGATCAGATAATTGACCAATACTCGGTATAGGGTAAGTCATGATAGTTCATAAGATAGTGTGACACACACTTGGGCCAACCTCAAGGATAAAAGGGAAAATAAAGAATAAAGAATATTCCTAATTGGAGTAGGCATTCCTAATGTAGCTATGCAAAGAACAAGTTAATAGTCATGCAAACATAAGTGACTAGGGTCAAGGCTGAGAGTGAGATGGACAGGAAGACCTCCGTGGGTAATACCAAAACTGAAGGCATTTACGAACTCCCTACACAACATACGAACGTGGGGGGGATTACAAAGGACGGACGTGGGGCTGTCACGACCACTGCCGCCTACCCCTCAACCGGGGCATGCCATCATATCCGAAGGTCCCCTCTCACCCGGGCACCATGCTCCCATGTTAAGGAACATCCCATATCCCCCGCGGACTCCCACCCTATGGATGGACGAGCTAGAATATGGACAGACCCGAAAGCCACAACGGACCGCCACCTCAGCACATCCCTAACTCTACTCAAATATGTCGCATGAATGGTTAAGCATAAAGTTCTATACGACGAAACCACAACATACAAACTATAGTCTAGTTCATATGCCGTGATCGTGTCGAGAGAACAACATGTCAAGAATATAACACACAAACTATATGCTAGTTCATATGTCAAAACTATAACATGAAAAGTGTACTCTAGTTCAATAGCACAACTGTATGAAAGCAAGACTTGAGAAGAAACCATATATGTATTCATACCGATATTTCCTTTCTCCCAAGTACAAGCTTCTCCAATGAAGTGCTGCCTAACTCCAACTACTACAAAAGCTAAAAGAACTAAAGAGAGGAGTAGAGAGGGGGAGCGGAGAGGAGGACTGGAGAGTGAGAGAGAGAGGAGGAGGCTCCAAATGGTGTGTGTTGAGAAAGGGAGAGAGGAGGCCTACTTATACAAGTGAGGGAGGGGGCTAAGTGCTAAATTACAAGGTAAACTGCCTCTCCCTGACGTCCACGTTCATTGAACCGGCCTCCGACGGACCGCACCACCCTCCAGCGCATTGATTGAACCGCCACGTGGAGGATGGGCCCGAACCGCTTTTTCCCGGCGCGTGCGGCGCTAGGTCGGCTTTGGTTCGAGCCGGGCTTTCATCCACGTGCGGTTCGGGGCCATAGAAATGGTTGGGTGTCGGTTGCTTGGGCAGATTGCATCGTTGTGGGCCTGTCCACCTTGGGTTAAAATGGTAGGAAGAAGTACGCTTTCCAAGATGGCGCCTTTTCATGTATTTTCCACTTGTTTTTATTTAATTCCTGCAAAAACATTATATTTGTACACTACAAGTGGAAATATGTTAATAGTAATTGTATATGAGTATAAAATGTATAGTTTGACCCCTTTTATGGTAGAATGTTGAAGGTAAAAATGTGTCGCTCGCGGGACCGTCAACACCGACCGCCGGACGCCGGGCAGCCCATGCGACGGCGCCCAGCGCATGGTGCCAGCCCGCCCTCAACACAGGCGTCGGACGCTGGGTTTCAGCGCCCGGGCGTCGACGCTGCGTCACCGCCCGGACACTCCGACGTCGAGCCGCGCTGCGCCCGGGCCATTAACGGGCGCCGGCAAAAACAAGTTTTTGCAGACCCGTCGACGCCGCTAACTTCTCCACCATGCTACCCAACAAGTATACCAACTTGAGCTTGAGAGTTAGCATGTTTTCACCACAAGTTGCATCCGGCGCAATAGAAAATAGACGTTTCATTTTCTCAAAAGCACCGAATGTGCCAACACCACCACATGTACATCGCCATGTGCTCGTGTGTTAGCATTTTCACAATCAATTTTGAAGGTTTGGTTAGCTCTCTAGGTTAGGAATGCATGCATATGATTGTTGAACCTAGAGGCAGGTGAGGATCGATGTTCCCGATGTTTTCCCCTCTTTATAGTCCGACTATCGATCCTAAACCACTCACACCCTCTATGGTGTCTTGAGTGTGAAATCAAAATGGCCCTAATGGTATACCTTCTCCTTGAGGCCATTTTGATCACCTTGATCGCAATTCCACACCACGTGAGCACTCGATCATCTTTTGGATCACACCAATCCATCCACCATGACCACCATGCTTCACCATTGGCTTGACCAATCTCCAATCTAATCAAACACTTAGCATCGAGAGATTAGTCCTAAGGATGTCACTAATTAGCCAAAACCAAACTAGAGACCTTCAATCTCCCTTTTTTGGTAATTGGTGACAACCCGCATAAAGATTTTATGATTAAAGGTTTTTGAACCTATCATGGTTGTCAAGCAATTTGCTCATGATTATAGGTTTGGACAAACATCATAAGTTCGGTTTTGGTAGCATGAGCTCCCCCTACATGTATGCCAAGAGTTTGGAACGAAGCTTTGCATACATGTATGAATATTGAAATTGAGGAGTGAGCTATGTTACCAAAATGATGCTATGGTGAAAGAAATGGATCTTTGAAGCGTGATACCAATCGGAGTTGCCTTTCTCACCATATTTAGCATCAAGGATAACTAGATATTTCATCAAAACTCAAAGTACCACGTGAGATCATATTATAAGCAAGGTACTTGAATTTAGAGCGAATTCAAAATATCTAGATACCACTTATACATGCTAGTTATTCATCCATCATTCAATTTACCACTAGCATTCACCACACAAGCATGTATATATGAAGTTTAAATACATGTGCAAGAGCAAGTCATATGTTAATGCACAAACAAATGCAATAAATGGCTTATGAGCTTGCTCCCCTACTTGTGTGCTTTGAAAAATTTTGATCCCCTTCTAATCTTCTTCTAAACTCTTTATGCACTAATCTCTCCCCCTTTGTCAACAATTGACATAAAAGGATTGATCAAGTTCTTTTGATATTGGAAAGATTAGTTTTCAAATTTGGTCAAATTTGCATAGCTTATAAACATATAATTCGGTTTGAACCAAAGACAAGCTTTTTCACACCTCATGAAAGGGTTATCATGTCTATGTTGAATTATACATTTGACAATATATCCAAATTCAACACTTGAGATTGCAAGCCCACAAGCATGTCATATGTCATCACTAGGTCAATCAAGCATATATAACAATAGTGATGGCATACATACATTGAAATTCATTGCTTTTCCATGAATGCAACCTAAGGAACAAGTTGTATGTCTATATGTTCTAACAAGTCCTTAGTTATCATGAATGACATGTCAAACAATTTCACCTTTGCTTTGCTTGGTGGAGGGACATGTCATATATGTGGGGTGCATTCAACTCATATTGGAGAAGTCAAGAATGTTCAATTCATTTCTTAGCTTGCAAAATCTCTTCTCATCAAGTGGGTTGGTAAAGATATCGGCAAGTTGATCTTTGGTACCAATAGGATGGATTGCAATGTCATCCATTTGTTGATGCTCTCTAATGAAGTGGTGCCTTATATCAATATGCTTGGTTCTTGTATGTTGCACCGGATTTTGAGTCATCTTGCAAGCACTCTCATTGTCATAATATAAGGGCACATGGTTGAAATCAAATCCATAATCCTTCAATGTTGATCTCATCCAAAGCAATTGACAACAACAACTACCCACACTAACATACTCGGCTTCGGCGGTAGAGAGTGTCACACTTGTTTGCTTCTTTGATGACCATGACACAAGAGATCTTCCAAAGAATTGATACGTGCCACTAGTGCTTCTTCTATTGACTTTGCAACCACCACAATCGAGTCCGAATATCCAACAAGTTCAAAGTTTGACCCCTTGGGATACCACAAGCCAACATTTTGTGTATGCTTCAAGTACCTCAATATTCTCTTTGCGGCTTTGAGATGACTCTCTCTTGGTGAGGCTTGGAATCTTGCACACATGCATACACTAAACATGACATCTGGTCTTGATGCGGTCACATAGAGTAAGCTTCCAATCATAGACCGATATAGCTTTTGATCAACCATATTGCCTTTGACATCACTATCCAAAGTGCCACTTGTACCCATTGGAGTTGTAATCCCTTTGCATCTTGCATGCCAAACTTCTTGATCATGTCTCTAATGTACTTGCCTTGACTTATGAATGTGCCATTCTTTATTTGCTTGATTTGAAGTCCAAGGAAGTATGTGAGCTCTCCAAGCATAGACATTTTAAACTCTTTGACCATCATTTTACCAAACCCTTCACAATAGTCTTGATTTGTTGATCCAAATATGATATCATCCACATATATTTGCAAGATAAACAAATCCTTGCCAATCTTCTTGGTGAAGAGAGTAGTATCAACCTTTCCCATCTTGAAGCCTTTCTTGAGTAGGAAGTCTCTCAACCTCTCATACCATGCTCCAGGTGCTTGCTTCAAGCCATATAGTGCCTTCTTTAACTTGTAAACATGATCCGGCTTGTGACAATCTTCAAAACCGGGAGGTTGCTCAACATATACAAGCTCATTGATGTAACCATTGAGGAATGCACTCTTAACATCCATTTGATAGAGCTTGATGTCATGGGCACATGCATAGGCTAATAAGATTCAAATTGCCTCTAATCTTACAATTGGAGCATATGTTTCACCAAAGTCAAGACCCTCAACTTGAGTGTAACCTTGTGCAACTAGTCTTGCTTTGTTTCTAACCACAATGCCATCTTGATCTTGTTTGTTCTTGAACACCCACTTGGTTCCAATGACAATGTAGTTGGTTGGCCTTTCTACCAACTCCCAAACTTCATTTCTATCAAAGTTGTTTAGCTCCTCTTGCATTGCAATGACCCATTCTTCATCTTCCATGGCCTTATCAATGTTCTTTGGCTCTTCTTGTGACACAAATACAAAGTGCTCACAAAAGGATGCAAGTCTAGATCTTGTTTGCACTCCACAAGCAATATCACCAACAATTTGGTCAATAGGATGGTCTCTAGCAACACTTGAATTTTTGGAGTAGTGGAAGTTGATTGCTAGAACTAGGTTGATCACTTGTTGTGGCTTGAGATGATGTACTAACTTGTTGATCTTGCACTTGAGAATTACTAGCTTGACCCATTTGATCTTTGTCATCTTGAACATCAATCACTTGAGTTGGCCTAATATGCCCAATGTCCATGTTCTT
Organism: Hyparrhenia diplandra; assembly: GCA_015847255.1. Lineage (NCBI taxonomy): Eukaryota > Viridiplantae > Streptophyta > Magnoliopsida > Poales > Poaceae > Hyparrhenia > Hyparrhenia diplandra. The sequence goes on from JADLZK010008570.1 coordinate 574,785, forward strand.
CATTGCATCCACCAATTGAGTACCTCCAACATCATCGAGATTTTCATCCTCATCTTGTGACCCATTGGTTTCATCAAACTCAACATCATGAACTTCCTCAAGTTGACCACTAGATGTATTCCACACTCTATATGCTTTGCTTGTGGTGGAATTTCCAAGCAAGAATCCTTCATCACACTTTTTGTCATACTTGCCCAATCTAGTGCCTTTCTTCAAGATATAGCATTTGCAACCAAAGACTCTAAAGTAGGCAATGTTTAGCTTTCTTCCATTCAATAGCTCATAGGGTGTCTTGCTCATCATTGGATGACAATACAATCGATTGATGTAGTAGCAAGCGGTATTGATTGCTTCGGCCCAAAAAGATTGACTCACATCATATTCACTAAGCAGTGATCTTGCCATATCCATGAGAGTCCTATTCTTCCTTTCAACTAGGCCATTGGATTGTGGTGTGTACTTGGGAGAGAATTGATGCCTAATGCCATAATCATCACATAGCTCTTCAGCTCTTGTATTCTTGAACTCACTTCCATTGTCACTTCTCACTTTCTTGATGATGACATCAAATTCATTGTTCACTTGCTTGAGAAATGTCTTGAAGATGAAATATGCATCACTCTTGTCATTGAGAAAGAATACCCAAGTATATCTAGTGAAATCATCCACAATCACAAATCCATATTTGTTGCCACCAATGCTAGTGTATGTGGTTAGTCCAAATAGATCCATATGCAACAAATCAAATGGCTTGCAAGTGCTCATGATGCTCTTCTTGGGATGAGTGTTGCCTACTTGCTTGCCGGCTTGACATGCACTATAGAGTCTATCTTTTTCAAACTCAACTCCATTCAAGCCTCTTACTAGATCATGCTTCACTAGCTTGTTCAATTGTTTCATGCCAACATGACCAAGCCTTCTATGCCATAACCAACCCATATTTGACTTAGAGATCAAACATGTACTCAATTTAGCTTCACTAGTATCAAAATCAACAAGATAGAGATTGTCATGTCTAAATCCTTTGAATAACAAATTTGAGCCATCAACACTAACAACCTCAACATCATCAATACCAAATATGCATTTGAATCCAAGGTCATATATTTGTGCCACCGATAGCAAATTGAAGTTCACTTTATCAACTAGTGCCACATTGGATATGCTCAAGTCATTGGTGATTGCTATCTTACCAATCCCTCTTACTTTGCCTTTGCTATTGTCACCAAATGTGATAGTGTTGCCATCATTTGAATGAGAATCAATTGATTTGAAAATTCTTGCATCACCGGTCATGTGTTGAGTGCACCCACTATCAATTATCCAATGCTTCCCTCCGACCTTGTAATTTATCTACAAAACAAATCAATAAGATTTAGGTACCCATCTTTGCTTGGGTCCTTGGAGGTTAGTGACCAAAGACTTTGGCACCCAAATGGACTTCTATTATTTGGTCCCACAATTGATGTACCAATGAACTTTGCCTTTACACCTTTCTCACCCTTAGTAAGCAAATAACAAGAATCAAAACAAATGGAATGCACCATGTTAATTTCCTTGTTCTTGTTCATTTTAGCACATTTTTGCTCTTGATGCCCAACTTGCTTGCATCTTTAGCAATAGGTACCATTGCTCCTCACAAAGATAGGCTTTGGGGTCACAAAGGCCTTCTTGCCTTTCTTGGGGATATAGCCTAAACCTTCCTTATTAAGGGAAAATCTTTGGCTACCCAAGCACTTTAGCAATTTGGCATCCCCACCATATGCCTTTCCCAAGGCGTCGGTGAGCTCATCCACCTCTCTTTTGAGAGTCTCATTCTCAACCACCAATGATGAATCAAAAATTACTTCATCACTACTAGTAGAGATAGAGTGGGTTGATGTGGATGTGGAAGGTATGCATGGTTCACTAACATCAACCATAAATGGTTTATCTATAATGTCACATGTTGAACCAACATCCTTCTTTGAGATCAAGACAATCTTGTCTCTCTTTTCTATGAGCAAGGAGTGAGCTTTTTGAAGCTTTGTGTGAGAAAGTTCTAGCTCCTCATGGTCTTCCTTTAGACACTCATGAGAGGCTTCTTGCTCCCTAAGACTTTGTTCAAGAGAGGCAACTCTCTTTTCCAAAGTCTTACACTTCTTGACCTTAGCCAAGAGGATAAGATTGGCTTGCTCAATCATTTCAAGCATATCTTCCTTAGTGGGTTCATTACCATCATCATATTCACTATCACTATTATATTTTACTTCATTAGCACAAGGTTCATCATCATCATGAGGTGATACCTTTGGGCCCTTGGCCATGAAGCATGAACCGGAGGAAGAATCAAATATAGATGGCTTCTTGTGAAAGCCCATAGCCACCATAGCCTTCCTCTTCTCTTGTTCATTATCTTCTTCATCGGAGGACTCATCACTATCCCAAGTCACCACATAGGCACCATCTTTGCCCTTCTTGAAGGTAGCTTTGTTCTTCCTTCCTCTTCTTGCATTCTTGTTGCCCTTGTTGTTATCCTTCCTATGAGGACAATCCGCATAGATGTGATCGGGGCTATCACACTTGAAACATAGCCTTGGCTCATCATTGTCCTTGGGAGTGTCATTCTTCTTCTTTTGCCCAAATCTTCTCTTGTACTTTAGCATTTTGCCAAATTTCTTGACAACCAATGCTAGAGCCTCATCAACCTCTTCTAGGCCCACTTCTTCACCTTCTTCTTCTTGAGCTTTGGCCTTGCCCTTGGTGGAGGTAGATGCCTTGAATGCCATTGCCTTCTTGTCATCAACCTTCTTCTCCTCTTTCTTCTCCTTCTCATCCACATCATGATCATACTTGTCAAAGGTCAAGACCTCTCCAAGCAAATCATTTGGCTTCATTGTATCAAGCCCATCTGTTTGTAGCATCATGATCAACATCTTGAATCTCTTAGGTAGCCTCAACAAGAACTTGTGACAAAAGTCTTGATCTTGTGTCTTGTACCCCAAGCTCTTGAGATCATTCACTATGACTTACAATCTATGGACATCTCCAAGATTGTCTCTTCATCCTTCATCTTGAAGGTCTCAAACTCACTCTTGAGGCCATAGAGCTTGGCACTCTTGACAACCTTAGTGCCCTCATATGTTTCACTCAATCTTGTCCACACCTCACTAGCAAACTCCAAGTCCTTGATGCCTTCAAAGACCTTTGCATCAATGCCATTGTAGATGGTATTGAGAGCCATCCGATTGCATGTTCTATTGGCACGATCATCATCGGTGAGGTTGGTGGGATCAATGATAGCAAAGTCACGTTCGGTGACCTCCAACACTCTCTCGTGAATAGAGCCAAGGTACATTGTCATCTTTCTCTTCCAATGATCAAAAGAACTCATGCCATCAAAGAACGGAGGCTTTCCCCCAACATGGTTGAACACAATATTAGCCATATCTTGCACCGAAGGGTGTTAATCCTTGCTAAAATGGTGACCACAACTCTGATACCACTTGTAAGGTCCTAAATGGCTAGAGGGGGGGGGTGAATAGCCTAATAAAATTTCTACAAATCACTAGAACAACTTGTTAGATAAACCACGTTTATAATCGCGGTTGCACTAGCTCTACTTTGTCGGCAAGCCACCTATTGACAATTCCAGTCAATTAAGTCTCTAGAGCACTCAAGAGCTATGTCACTACTTCTCTAACTAGGAGAGCAAGTTAGATTATTCTAAACAAGACTAAGCAACCTATTCAACTAGCTCAACTACACAAGCACAAGATATGAATGAAGTAATGCAAGGTAGAGTGAGAGTATTATACCGACACATTGAGGCTATGAACCAATCACCGAGAGACAATCAATCAACACAAATGATGGAGACAATGATTTGTTCACCCGAGTTCACTTGAGCACCCTCAAGCTAGTCTCCGATTATGTCGACCGTCTCAACGGTGGATCAAGGTGGCGCGCATGCCTTGCCTCACTAGGCCCTCTTGATTCACGCAATTGAGTGGTAACTCAATGACACGCGCAATGTATTAGAGTATCAATTTGGCGCTCCGCCAGGGAAGATCACAAACCCCTCACAATCACCGGAGGTGGGCAAGAACAATCACCTTCTCTTCCCAATGCCTCCACAATCATCGAGCCGGTCTAGGAGTGGTGCTCTCCAAGAGCAACAAGAAATCACCGGCAAGAACGACCCCTCAAGTGCCTCTAAATGCAACTCTCAAAGAATGTGCTCACAAGAAAGAAGGGAGAGTGGGGAGATGATTTTGCTCAGCTCAAAGTGTATGGAATGAGTGAAAATATCCAAGAGAGTGAGCAATGGCGGCCACTCAGCTATTTAAAGAGGTGGGGCAAAAACTAGCCATTATGCCCTCGAATCGTATGCGCGGGACGCCGGAGGGAGGAGCGCCGGGGCGCCCGGTCCGCGTGTCACGTTTAAATTCCGACCATTGCCGCGCTTGCGTTCCACGAGGCCGGACGCCACGCCGGACCGCGGTCTAGAGGCGCTATCAAATCGGCCGACCGCCGACGCCTGGTATCCCCATGCGCCCGAACAGCGCCCGGGCACCACGATGCCAGCCCGCCCTCAACTGCCACAGGAGCGGACGCTAGGGTTCCGGCGCCCGGGCGTCCACACGTCACCGCCGGACGCTCCGTCTGCGAGCCACGCTCTACCCGAGCCATAATGGCGGACGGGCGGACCCAACGTCCGTCGCTCACGTCCGGCGCCCGGTGCTCGCAAAAACAAGCCCGCCGACGCCGCTAACTTTCTCCACCATGCTACCCAACAAGTATACCAACTTGAGCATGAGTGTTAGCATGTTTTCACCACCAAGTTGCATCCAACGCAATAGAAAATAGGCGTTTCATTTTCTCAAAAGCGCCAAATGTGCCAACACCACCACGTGTACATCGCCATGTGCTCGTGTGTTAGCATTTTCACAATCAATTTCGAAGGTTTGGTTATCTCTCTAGGTTAGGAATGCATGCATATGATTGTTGAACCTAGAGGCGGTGAGGATCGATGTTCCCGACGTTTTCCCCTCTTTATAGTCCGACTATCGATCCTAAACCACTCACACCCTCTATGGTGTCTTGAGTGTGAAATCCAAAATGGCCCTAATGGTATACCTTCGCCTTGAGCCCATTTTGATCTCCTCGATCGCAATTCCACGCCACGTGAGCACTCGATCATCTTTTGGATCACACCAATCCATCCACCATGACCACCATGCTTCACCATTGGCTTGACCAATCTCCAATCTAATCAAACACTTAGCATCGAGAGATTAGTCCTAAGGATGTCACTAATTAGCCAAAACCAAACTAGAGATCTTCACCATCTCAGCGAAGTCAAAGACCGTGATAAAACTTCTTTTGCGGCTCGATGTGCATCAATATCCAAGGGCCACCGTGATGTACGCATATGTGCATGTATATATGTAAAAACAAGATTGCTAGAAAGAAAAGTAATTACTGAAGCACATGATCATCAATGTTATGAACACTCACCTGAAGTTGTAGGGGAACAATATTAATATTTTGTTGCGGTGCATCTCAAGGAACATCTTGATATTGTCCTTGGTCTCCTCTTTTCAAACTTTTTTTAATTTGTTTGGGTTGTTGTACCACGATATGCGGATCAATGAATCCAATATCGACGCCTCGGTGATTCTCGCACTCTTGAATCATAAATCTACATATATATATATGTAGAGTGAGGATGATATTAGACACATACACATGTAGGCACATATGTAAGTTATTAATAAACAGAGAAAGAATCACTTACGCATAATAGCAACCAATGATGGTTTTGTCGAGGCGCCTCAGAGAATAGTTGGTGCAATTCAGAAAAATCAATGAACATCACGTCATCTCCCATTCCCCATTGGTCTCTAATTTCGACATTAAATCCTATCTCTGCCCGAACCACAGGCCTCGAGGTACCGCTTGTTTAGCGCATACATTTGAGTACCCAGGGCAGAATATTTCTCAGGATCCCATAGACTCTGGCCCCACTCATATTTCCTCCATTTGTGAACTACCTTCGTAGATTCAAACACCATTCTCGCTCATGTCCATACCAGTGGCAGCGTAGTAATCCATAAGCTGGTCAAAATTAACTGCTGCACCAGCAAGAAACTTCAGGTACTCTATGTTTGAACCATATTGATTGGTAACTAGTGGGGGAAGTGGTCATGACGATGTTTCCCCAAGTTGTGGAACACTTTTACTCTTCCTTGGTTTCCTCTTTGGGTCAACTTCCTTGTGTAGAGTGCGGTTGAAGGGTCGAGATGGGGACTAGAGGGAGGGGTGAATAGTCCTTTCTAAAACTAATTGCGCCGGCTAATTGAATATAGTGCGGAATTAAAACTATTCGCTTAGCCAAGACTTCACCCCTCTAGCTATGACTCTAAATCACCTCACAAAAGATCCTACACAAGATAAATGAGGTGACAACCCTAGCTTGAGCTCCTAATCAATTCTAATGCAAGGTCACACAAGCCTAAGCACTAGTACTTCAAACAATGGTGAGCTCCTACACAATTCTAATGAGCAAAAGCACAAAGCCTACCTAAGCTCACTAGATGCACTAAGGACAAGGCGACACACGCCTAACCCAAAGGCTTAGAATACTTAGCTACACAAACTAATTAAAGTAACTAAACAAGCTACACAAGCAAGATAGTCACAACAACACTACTTCAAGCTACACAATCAAGAAGACAATTAGAGAGCTACACAAGCTACTAATTGTAAGAGCTACTTCTCAAACACAAGCACAATATATATATGAAAGTAAGAACAAAGCTTGTGATAAAGAGAATGCAAACCACCGCGAAGTGTGGACACAAGAAGACACCGGTGATTTTTTACCGAGGTCTCGGGAAGCTTGCCAACTTCCCCCAACTCCTCGTTGTGTCGACCAACACCTCAATGGTTCTTGGACTATGTGGCTCTCCGCTAGTTGGCCCCTCAAGGCTCTCCAAGACACCACTCACAAGGGTGGTAACTCAATGACACGTTCTAGTAGTGTTGCTCTTCGCAATCCCCGCGAGGCGAGCACGGACCTCTCACAAATCCTCCTCCGGAGCACCGCACAATCTCCTTTGCGTGCTTCAACAGAGAGTCTTGCCACCAAGCCATCTAGGAGGTGGCAACCTCCAAGAGAAACAAGCGCTCCGGCTTGCAACATGATCACCTAGAGCCACGAATGCGATCTCTCAAAGCAACGCACTAGAAATCGATCTCTCACACAATCGGATGAACACTATCAAGCATATGTGAGTGGGAGGGCTCTCTAGCACTCTCAAGCATGGACGCAAAGTCCCCAAGGTGCTCAGCACCTGCCAAGGCTGGCCACCACTTCTATTTATAGAGGGGGCACAAAACTAGCCGTTATCTGTCAGAGACGTGAGCCGGACGCCGCCGAGTAGCAAGCGCCGGGACGCGCCCGGTCGCCGCATTAGATGATTGAATTCGACCGTTGGCACGCTCGCTCAACACGCGTCGGACGCCCGCCGAACGCGGTGCGCCCGGGACGCTGGGTCCAGAGTCGAAGACCTGTAAAACCGCCCTACGCTTAAACGCTGGCCGCTGGCGCCCGGATACGCTAAGCGCACAGCCTCGCCACGCCCCAACACAGCGCGACGCCGGAGCGCCGACACTCGGCCTTGGCGCCACGCGCCGCCCGAGAGCCTCCAACCGGCGCGGACGCGCCGCCCGACGGCGGCTCGCGAGTGGCGTCCGGCACATGTAAACCATGTTTTACAGCTCGTCGCCACCGCTAACTTCTCCACCTTTGCACAAACATGCTAGCCAACAAGTGTGTACCAACTTGTGCTCTAGAGATATACATGTTTTTCACCATCAACTTTCATCGCGCAATAGAAAATAGGCGTTTCATTTTTTTTTCTCGAAAGCGCCGCCCTACACCGCCTTGCAAATGTGCCCAACACCACCAAGTGTACATCACCATGTGCATGTGTGTTAGCATTTTCACAATCATTTTCAAAGGAAGCGTTAGCTCTCCGCGCCACTCGATCCTAACACATTGCAAAGTTAGATCGCACAAGTGGCACTAGATGACCGATATGCAAACAAGATCGCCCTCTTGATAGTACGGCCATCTATCCTAAACCCGGTCATAAACTTCTAAGCACCTATGACCGGCGAAATGAAATGCCCTAGGTTATACCTTTGCCTTTGCGCATTTCCATTCCGGCTCCATCTCTCTCCAAGTGCCGATGCAACACATGCATCAACACAATCAAGAATGATATGATCCACTCCATACCATCACATGACCCTCTTGGTCCATCGATCTTGACCTCACTTGCTCTTCACCGCTAAGGTCGGTCCATCGGCGCCTAAGTCTCTCTCAAGCTTCACCGCCTCGCGGTCCATGACTTCAAAGCCCTCGACTAGCCCTTCACACATGCAACCGGTCCATCAAGCCAAGCCTCATCTTGATCTTCACCATCTTGGTCACATGACTCCATGTCATGTCTCATATGTAATAAAGCTCCTTCATTATGTCATCACATGTGAACTAATCTCCTGTGTATTATCTCAATCACACATAATTAGTTCACCTAATGTTGTCACTCAATTACCAAAAACCACAAGGGATCTTTCAGCGGTCAAAGTCCGAAAGTGGCGAGGTCTTACGTGAGTCCCTCCACTTTTGGTCCTTGGCCTCCACCTTCTGTCTTAGCACCCTTGGAGGTAAGAAATACGCTTAGCAAAAGATCCGCCGCCCTTCTTCTCGATCCACTGCGAAGAATTTCCCCGACCGATTCTTTACAAGCAGCATCTAATTCCTCCTTATTCATTTCACCAGGCAACTTTTTGGGAATGGGCCTTTGTTTTGCATGGGATTTCTTCGCCGATGGGGCTGATGACTTGTTTGTTTTTAGGGCAGTTCTCTTCAAGGTAGTTTCCTTTGTCATGGGAGGAGGCGTTGGAGACCTCCTTTGAGGCGGTGATGGTGCCCTTGCCTAGGAGGAGGTGGCCGGTGCCGTGGCGGTGGGCCCTCGAGGCGGTGGTGGTGGCTGTGGCGACGCCTTGGAGATGTTGGGGATGTCTCCAGGTGTCTTGTAAACCATCGTAACCACCGCCTCGAGAAGTATGATCCTCCTCGGGAGCCGACCTTTGGACTAGGTTGCGGTAACTCAAGAGGCAACTAGCGGCATCGGCATCCCAGAATAACAATGTAGCGTTTACGCCATGCAATGAATTGCTTCTCTACTTCTCCTAGTTTCATATCCCCTTCACCTCCAGGAATGTCAAGTTCCACATCAGCATAACCTTCGACAACTTTATCCACCGAGACGGCAGAATATCCAGGTGGTATTACTGCGCCATGGATTCTTGGTGTCGGTACGGTTGACGAGACTAACAATAGTGTTGATATTTCTTAACGACATTACTAAAAATAGATAATAACCCATTTTTTAAGCAACGGCACCGTAAACGCTTTGTCGGCATTTCATAGTGCAATCACTAAGAATAAATAATATTCTTAGAGATCATGTTAAGAGATATCGGATGATAGATGGATTCATGTGTTTACTTTTTAGTCAATCCGCAAAAAGCGCACGGATCTATCATTGTAGCATTTCACCCAAGTGGTATTCGGGTATCGTGATTTATATTTTCCCAAGGGAAGGTGGGGCTTGTGTGGTCAGCTAGCATAATGATGATGATGATCCACAATGTATTTATGAATAACCATTAGTCAATTGCGCGGGGGTAAGAAGAATAGATATTCAGGATAGTGACAAACACACATAAGCTACTACACCACTAGGGGGAGAGAAAAGGATAAAAGAGAATCTACAATGAGAAGGTGGTTCTAAATATTGCACATGGATGAACTCTAGTTTAACATGTGAGGAGGCTAAATCATGATGGGATTACGATCATATGATGAGGAGATGCCCGCGGCTAGTCCGCTAGCCGATGGACACTTTCGAGAACTCCAACTCAACATCCGAACGTGGAGGAATACGATGGGCCGAACAGGCATCACCACCACCGCCCTACCTCACTACCACGTGGGATGTCGACATTTCGATGATTACTATAGACCGGACACCACGTCCACGTATATAGAAAACTACCTAAATCCCCGAGACTCCGACCCTACGGATCGACAAGCAAGGATAAAGGTAAACCCGAAGGTACACCAAACCATCATAATCTACATAAACCGACCACTCTCTAGCGAGTCGACACATGACGGTTAATTCTATAATTAGCCAAGTCCTATCTACTAATATGTCAACTAGATCATAGTTCACACATTAATAAGATAACATGAGGGTAACTATACTCTAGTTCGAACGCATTGCAATATGAATATAAAGACTTGAATATTGAAAGGAACTCCATAATAATATTAATATTACAAAAGATCCTTCCAAGGAGACAAGCCCTCCTTGAAGCTCAACCTTGCTCAAAACTACAACTAGGACTAGAGAAAGTGAGTGAAGTGCTCAAGGGTGTGTGTTGTGTGTTTGGAAGGGGGGTGTGGCCTCTTATTTATAGGAGAATGAAAGTGGTTTTTGGCGGAGTTTTGGCGCCAAATCCCCGAAAAGCACCGCCATGCACCGCCTCGGCTCCTCCTCCAAATGGACACGGAGACAAGGCGCGGCGGGATCGCACCTGAACTGCCCGGTGGCCGCCGCATCCACGGCCGGTCGGCCCTGTGTTTGGCCCGCCCGCGCCCATCCTTCACATGTGGGCTGGTGGCCCAGTGTAGGTCGCCTTTTCTGAGGTGTTTCGGTCCGTTTTGCTTCGGTTCCGGCACGCCACGTTCCCTTGGTCAAAGCGCATTTCTCGAGTTTGCACTTTACTCTTTATTTGGCGTACTCTCTCACATTTTACGTGTTTGTTCCCGCAAAACAATTATTCTTGAATACAAGTGGAACTAGGTGAGTAGTAACCGTTTATTTGAGATAGTGTGTTCCATCTCTCTTAATTAGAGCTAAGTTGGTATAAGATGTATGATAGTGACCGCCAACAAACTCCCCCAAGCTTAACCTTTGCTCGTCGAGCAAATAGCTAAATATTTAGGTCGATGATCAGGAGTTGCTTCAATGCCGATATAAATCAAAGTGTACCATGTTTATAACAAAGTGTTCACTTATTGTTTAAATAAGTTGGCATTTTTATCCGTCCTTATTACTCGAATCATAGGGTCCCATAACATTTTTCCACATTCTTGGGTGATTGCAAGATAGAACGGTTTTGCGTAGAGCTACTACTTCTTTTATTCTTTTGAGTAACTATGCATCCGGATTTTATTTAGCATATGTATGAACTTGCATACTCTCTCTTTATTTTTTGAATACTTGAGAGAGTGTGATATTCTCTTTCTTTCTTTTTTGGAGAGGTGGGTTCTTCTCACCCTAGACTTGTATCTTTTATTTCCTCTCTTTTTGGAGATGTGGGCTCTACTCGCCCTCGGACACTTGTCCATTTTTCATCTCTCTCTTTTTTTTTAGATTCAGTTTCCTGGATGTCAAGCTCTCTAGGAACAAAGTTATAGTAGAGTCTCTTTGTACCATATCATATCCGCAATAACTTAGAAAAGGATCATGTTCTTGCAACCCATGTTTATCAAGTTTTTAGGACAAGACAAGATTAGCCAACAAACTTAAACATCAAGGAATTCTAAGTTATAAACTAGGTGCAAGTCGATTCATAAACGAGCAACTATTCATCATTTCATCTTAAGAGAAATCTACACCTTTTTATGTCAAATATAGGAGTGGAATATATTTTTTGTTGCTTTTATCAAATTTTTTTTTTTTTGAACCGAAAAGGAAAATGACTTGGGAAATTAAAGGCTTACTCGGTGGGGTCCTCCCCAAGCCGCTCAAAGCCTACGGGGGTGGGATTATATCCCATGTGGAGCCAAAAGGCTCTCTCCCCTCGCGGGCGCGGCGCCGATCCTCTCGTGCACGGATGTTCTGTGAACTCCTGGCCGGTACTCACGGTGGATCTGATCGGTGATCATTACATAGGAGTGGAGTGTATCATGAATATTTCTAGTACTCACCTCCGGACCGTGGATCGTGTCTTGAGGTCTGGATCGTCTGGGGGGCTCCTCAGGTGTGTCGGCGTGTGGTGATGGAGGCAATCCTTCGACTCGGAAGAGATCTCATAGGAGCACATCCATGCCGAGCGCCGCTTTGATCTGGGTGCGGGGTGTAACTTTGTGGTAGCCTAGTATGTACCCTGGGTTCGGCATAGCGAAAGAAATCATGTACTGGACTGGCGTGAAAAAACGGTGGAGTGGGGTGGGGGTCCACAAAGTCCGGTGGTGGGGCGGGTGATCGTGAAGTTCCGCCCCATCTCTTGCTACCCTCTGGTTGACCTGCGAGACCGTGAGCTTACAGGCGCGCTCGGAAAGGATCGAGCGAAGGTAAGTGAGCCGGGACTTATACAATGAGTATTCGGGTTAGGAAGCGGAATCTCCATTGTATAGCCCTGAAAAGTAATAAATGACTTTCTCGCGGTCATCCGCATCAAGCTTAATATGATGCCCTTTGAACCAAGGATTGGATCGTGATCTCGGGGCGCGGGTCAAGAAAAACATTTCGGTCCTTCCAAATAAGCACCAACACCATGAGCAATCCGTGTCACAAGGGAAGTGCAATAAACATGTGGTGGTAAGCTTGATGGTTTCTAGCATCCAATTAATCATTTCTTTTGGGGAGCAATTTTAATTCGTTTTAGCATTGCAAAGAGACATTTTAATTCAAAGATCATGAATGCGACGGGGATCATGTCTAGGAAAAATAGTGCTAGACATCCATTTGTGCATAAACCTTAGCGATGGATGTTGTATGTTTGCATTAACAGCCTCAAATCTAGCACTAGAGCAATCAATATCGATATTTGCATGAAGAAAGCATCACGATTATACCCTTGAAGGGCTGCATCAAAATCAATTAAGCATTTTGCTTTATCAAACCCCAAAATTTCAGCAATTTGTTTCCATGTGCGATAGTGGTGGGTATGAAAAAAGTCGAAAAGAAATACCCTCATCATGAACTTTTCAAAGTGCACGTGAATTGGATAGTGAGCATTTTAGAGCCTAATTCATCAAGAGGATCTACCTTTGCCCATCCTACGGCTCTCCACATGCGAGGGAATTCGGAATCCATACCTAGTTTCTCGAGAGCTTCACGGGAGAAGCGTGGTGCGTGAGCGATGGGTCGATCTTTGCGCATGTGGTATGCTTGTATTTCGTGCATCTTGGAGGTCGAGGTGCGGAAAGGCCATTGGTCGATCGTCAAATGTGGGTGGACTTGAGGAGGAGCATCGCCTTAGTGCATCGGGCTTCCTTCGGTTTCGGTGGTGGAGAGCTCGAGCCTTGAGAGAGACGGGAGCTCCTTCTCAACGTCTTCTTGAATGCTCCGGCGATCTTGCTTCCTATCCCGCTCATGTTTGACAAGAACAAAACAAGAACAAGAACTAGAACAAGGGTGATGTTAGCTTGAAAAAATCTTACTAGCTCTTGATCTTTGACACGTTGGGAGGGCTGTTGAGTGCAAGAGGTTTCTTGCACAAGCTTTTGGAGAAAAGATAGAATGGAGAGGTGGAGTGGGAGAGTGAAAATGTGAGAATGAGAGGGGTGGTGAGCTCTCCGGGCACCTCGAGTATTTATAGAGCAAAACACCAAATGACACGAGGACCGAGAACAACGGCTACTTCCGCCCACGAGGCGGGGACAACGAGGCGGCGTTCCGAGGCGCGGCCGCCGCAGCGCCGGGCGCCCGGTAAGGGCCCCCGCTGCCCAACTTTGGCGGGGTGGCAGAACGGTCATGTGTTCCCCCCGACCCGTTGGTGCTTCGATTCGGTTTTTCACCGTTGGCCCAAATTTTCGATTTTTCCCAAGTTTATTTTAACACTTTATGAAATGAAAAATTATTTTGGAATATGTTTTATATATTTTTATTCATGGCAGAATAAATGGGATGCTAAAAATCAAGAGTTTTATTTTATGAGTTAGAAAATTTTATTTATAGGTTATATTTATTTTTATATATTAAATTCAATACTATATAGTGTTGGAAAAGGAAATTAAAGATTCATCTATATATATATATGTATATATTTTTTAAGTGAGTAAATAAATTCTATAAAGAAATAAATAAATAAATAAATACTTAATTTATTACCGACTTACCTCCGGTGCTCTTTGTCGGAAATTAGGTATGAGCTAACCTTTTCACGTTGTACCCATCTTTCTACAGGAGCCTTCTTCTCGCCGTGAAGATCATGGAGCACTGCTCGGCTTAGCTTAAATTTGAAGGTTTCTTCGACCTTCAATATTGAAATGAATTTCGCCTTCTCTAACGTTGATTTGTGCCCCTACTGCATCGGAGGAAGGGTCGCCCAAGGATCAAGGGTGTTTCTTTTGTGGCCTCCATTTCCAAAACCACAAAATCAACCGGTACAAAATAGTTTTTCTAATTTTTACGGGGACGTCTTGGCTACCCCCGATGGGTAACGTATTGTTGAGTCGGCAAGTTGCAGCAAGATCATGTCCGTTGGTACTAGATGAGTGAAGTTCATCTTGTCAAACACGACCTTTTGACATGACAGCCACGCTTGCACCAAGATCGCATAGGGCGTGGTCAATTTTTTGTGATCCTATGGAACAGCTTATGGTGGGACATCCTGGATCTTTCCTTTTTTCTGGTAGGCGATTGAGTATAGCTGCGCTACATTCTTCTATAAGCCTTACCACCTCTGTAGTCTGCATTGGCACCTTCTTGTTGATGATGGCCCGGATGTATCTTGAGTATGATGGCATGTGCAAAACATCCATTAGTGGCATGTCTATGTGGATCTTGCTGATCATCTCAAGGAATCGGGCAAATTGGTCATCTGTGGTTGGCCTCTTTCTCCTGGATGGGAAGGGTATGTGATTTGTATCTCCAAAATTCTCGGTGGTGACCCTTCTCTCCATTGATTCAATGATGGGTGGAATTTCCTCATCCTCCTCCCCGAGGCGGTGGCACTTGTGGTGCGGGGAGGTTGTTTTGTAGCGCCGGTTATCCCGCGGGCGGAGCTGCGTAATGGTTAGGATATGGTGGATCACGAGTGGCCTTACCTCCTCTCGTGACCACCTCATTAACATTTTCAGCTGGCTGGCTAGAATTTTTCCTTCTTCATTAATTGGCATAATAGTGGCCAGATGTGATAACTTTGACTCAACCAATTTGTTAAATTTCTGTTGGTTTGTAGCTGCTAGATTTGTAAGGTTATCGAGTTGTGAATTAAAGTTCTCTAATCTTCTATCATTGTAAGAAATCTTCTTATTGATGGACTCATTAATCTTTGCTTGACCAAGAACTAAATCTTTAAAAGAAGGTTGGTTTGAGTTATAATTAGAATTGTAATTGTAATTAAAACCATTACCTCCTTGTGGACGCCCTTGATTGTTCCACCTATTGTTATTATTATTATTTGTTACCTAGATGGAACCCATTGTTGATGAAGGCAAGCTCTTCATGAGTTTCAGGGGCAGTTGTTGCCCGAATGTCCAAACTCTCCATGAGACTTCACAAGTCATCAATGCTTCTGGAGGTGGTAGAGTGTTGTTCATGACTTCCTTCTCGGTGGCTTGATCTCCCAATCTTTTTTAAGTAACAGGTCCATCTTTGCAACTAGCATGTCCATCTCCTTGACGTTGTGCATGCCTCTTTTTGTTGGGGCTCTGTCTTCTCCCCATGCTTGGTTCTCGATCATCTTCTCGATGAGCGCCGGCCTTTTCAACAAGTGAGGGACGAAATGCCCCTCCAAAGAAGATGGCATCAAGATGGCCCTTACACATAGGTGTAAGACCATTGTAGAAGTTTTGAAGTACGAGCCATGTCTCCATGCCATGATGTGGGGCGTGCAAGGATGTACTCTTTGCGACCTTTCCCACGCTTTGAATTGGTTCATTTGGATTCTCTTTGGAAATTTGAGATTCTTGCCCGCAGGGGCATTGGTTTTACACATTGGGAAGAAACGCGCGAGGAACGCAGTGGAGCATTTGCTCGTGTACCGACTTGAGCTTTGTCCTTGTAGAACCATTGCCGCCTTCCCCACAAGGGAGAAAGGAAACAGGTGGAGCTTGATGGCGTCCAGCTCCACGCCCTGATGACAATGGTGTCACGGCTCTAGGAAATTTTGAAGGTGTGCGTTGGCATCCTCGCTTGGCAATCCACGTAATGGATTTGCCTGTACCATCGTGATGAGGCGGTCGCGGATCTCGAAATTCTTGTCTCCAACGTTGAGTCTGGTCCGGTGGGGACATTGCCCACAACTGGGGGTTGAGTAGTCACGCGGAGTGTCTTGGCCATGAGTGTTGATGAAGATGGTACGGTGATGATGGGTTCAACCTCCGGTGGAGTAGCGACAGTCTAACGATGCGGGACCGTCTCTTTCTAATCAACGCCTCCGGATCGTCAACGAAGTTGTTCGGTAGGTTGCGACCGATCATATACTATCCCTGTTTTCATCCACAACAGGAAGAAAACAAAAAGAGTTAGCCTGCAAAGACTAGGGCTATCATTCATACATGTGGTTATAATCATCATATGCTAGCTTTATGATTTTTTTTAGAAAACCATGCCTTCCCCGGCAACGGCGCCAGAAATGCTTGTTGATATTTCTTAACGACATTACTAGAAATAGATAATAACCCATTTACGTAGCGGCACTTAAACGCTTGTTGGCATTTCATAGTGCAATCACTAAGAATAAATAATATTCTCAGAGATCACGTTAAGAGATATCAGATGATAGATGGATTCATGTGTTTACTTTAGTCAATCCGCAAGCGCACGGATCTATCATTGTAGCATTTCACCCGGTGGTATTCGGGTATCGTGATTTATATTTTCCCAAGGGAAGGCAGGCTTGTGTGGTTAGCTAGCATAATGATGATGATGATCCACAATGTATTTATGAATAACCATTAGTCAATTGCAGGGGTAAGAAGAATAGATATTCAGGATAGTGACAAACACACATAAGCTACTACACCACTAGGGAGAGAAAAGGATAAAAGAGAATCTACAATGAGAAGGTGGTTCTAAATATTGCACATGGGTGAACTCTAGTTTAACATGTGAGGAGGCTAAATCATGATGGGATTACGATCATATGATGAGGAGATGCCCGCAGGCTAGTGCGCTGGCCGATGGACACTTTCGAACTCCAACTCAACATCCGAACGTGGAGGAATACGATGGGCGGAACAGAGGCTGTCACCACCACCCCCTACCTCACTACCGTGGGATGCCGACATTTTCGATGATTACTATAGACACGGACACCACGCCCACGTATATAGAAAACTACCTAAATCCCCGAGACTCCGACCCTACGGATCGACAAGCAAGGATAAAGGTAAACCCGAAGGTACACCAAACCATCATAATCTAGATAAACCGACCACTCTCTAGCGAGTCGACACATGACGGTTAATTCTATAATTAGCCAAGTCCTATCTACTAATATGTCAACTAGATCATAGTTCACACATTAATAAGATAACATGAGGGTAACTATACTCTAGTTCGAACGCATTGCAATATGAATATAAAGACTTGAATATTGAAAGGAACTCCATAATAATATTAATATTACCAAAAGATCCTTCCAAGGAGACAAGCCCTCCTTGAAGCTCAACCTTACTCAAAACTACAACTAGGACTAGAGAAAGTGAGTGAAGTGCTCAAGGGTGTGTGTTGTGTGTTTGGAAGGGGGTGTGGCCTCTTATTTATAGGAGAATGAAAGTGGTTTTTGGCGGAGTTTTGGCGCCAAATCCCCGAAAAGCACCGCCATGCACCGCCCCTCGGCTCCTCGGCCGAGACACGGAGACAAGGCGCGGCGGGGATCGGGCCGCGCTCTGCGGCGCCGCCGCACCTACGGGCGGTCGGCCCGAGGGTTTGGCCCGCCCCGCGCCCATCCTTCACATGTGGGCTGGTGGCCCGGTGTAGGTCGCCTTTTCGGAGGTGTTTCGGTCCATTTTGCTTCGGTTACGCCTGCCACGTTCCCCTTGGTCAAAGCGCATTTCCCGAGTTTGCACTTTACTCTTTATTTGGCGTACTCTCACTTTTACGTGTTTGTTCCTCGCAAAACAATTATTCTCGAATACAAGTGGAACTAGGTGAGTAGTAATGCTTTATTTGACATAAGTGTGTTCCATCTCTCTTAATTAGAGCTAAGTTGGCGGTATAAGATGTATGATAGTGACCGCCAACAAATAGCAATAGCCACTTTCACTGTATTGCCACCCTCCTTTGGAATGTGCAGCTCACATGGTGTATGATGTTCAGTGACGTCATCCACGAGGGGAAGTGCAAAGATGTCACCTAAACTTGGGCGTGGCGTGGAAGCACAACTGCATCTCACTTGATGAAAGTGGCTACCCGGAGCTGGTGTGTCGTAAGCCCCATGGAAGTCAATTGTATCCCAGACTTGCCTTTTGATTTCTTCTTGCATTGTCGCTTGCAATTCTTCTTTTTATACGTGAGTCAACAACATATTCTTTGCAAGATGCGGATGTTCTATGCCTCAAGTTTCTTTCTCTTGTGGCTTCTATAGGTACCTATGTCCTCGAGGGAAACCAAACTTCCATGGAATGTTCCCTTTACCTCTTGTTCGGCCTGTGTGCTCAGCGGTCCCAATGGCATATGTCAGTTCATCTCTCTCTGTCGGGCCCGAACACTCCACTAGCTTTGGCTTCAAGAATACGAACCAATCTTTACATTTGCTTGCTCGAAGTTTTTGGCCATGAATTACCTTCGGTCTCTGGGCACAATCGTCCCCCATGACCTAAAAAGCCCACTGCTTAGTGCGTTTAGGCGGTTGAGTGTTTATGGTGTGATCCCCTATTGAGAAGGTCTTCCAATTTTTGCCACTTGGGAATGGAACTCGTAGCGTAGCCGCTTGTTGGCGGTGAATAACGCTATATTTTGCCCGTCAACTTACTACCATAAAGGGAGTAAAATTAAACCTTTTTATGTTCATATACATTTATCACTAATAAATTCCACTTGTAGTATATTGTATTTTATTTTGCAGATTTAAAATAAAAGCAAGTGGAAAATCGACCAAAGTACGCCTTTGAAGGAAAGCGCATTATTTCAAAATCCAAGCCCAAAGAGCAAATCGACCCAAAAACATCAAATCTCGGGCCGAGCGCAGCCCGGCCTACAACTTTTCGGGACGAAAGATGACACCCCGCCAAGACGGGCGAGCGGCGCCCGAGGGGGTGCGCTACAAGCACTTGCTGCGGCCGCACCCTCCCCGAGGCGTTTCGGGGTCCCGCCGGGAGGCGGTTCGTGCACCTTCCAAACTTGGTTTACCGCCCGGGATTGTCGGTTTTGCTGCATACAAGGAAGGTTTACCAGGTCGGTTTGGTTGTAATTTAGCACTTAGGCCCCTCCTCCAAGTGTGTATAAATAGGCCCCCTCTCTCCCCCTCTCTCAACACACACCATTTGGAGTCCAAAGAAACCAAGAATACATCTCTCTCTACCACCTCTATCTCTCTCTCTCTTCTTCTTCTTCTTTCTTCTTTTTATTCTTTAGTAGACACTTGGAGTAGAAGAGCTACAAGGAGGGCTTGTCTCCTAGAAGAAAGAGCTTTGGTAATACATCTTCTCTATGGAGCATTCTTCTATTTGCAAGTCCTATTTCTACATTCTTGGCCTAACTTATGAACTAGAGTATAGTTTCGTTCATGTTCTTGTAGTGGTATATGAACTAGTATATAGTTTACATATCATGATCTTGACATGTTCATCACAGGTTCTTTAACGAACGTCATATGCCTAACTTGATTAGAGGTGGGATAACGGTTTGTTGTTCCTTCGGGTTTGCTCTTGTTCTAGTCCGTCCATTCGACGAAAGTGGGGGACCCCGGGGACAAGAGTAGTGCTCTAGTATGCGGCATGGTGCCCGGTATTACGACACCGCAAATATGAGTGCACGCCACGGTTGAGGGGGTAGGCGGCTTGGTCGTGACAAGCCTTGTCCGCCCTTTGAAATCCCCCACGTTCGCCTGTCTTTGTAGGAGTTCAGAATGCTTCCTATCGGGCCGTATGGTAACCGTGAAGTCTCCCCGTTATCCTAGACCTAACAACGCTTAGATCGGTTGCATATGATGCTAACTATTCATTTGAATGGCCATGACTAGATACATTAGATCTACTCCATTAGGTTATTCATTTATTCATTTATTCTTTATCTATTTTCTTTATCCTTTTTCTTTGGTGGATTTCCAAGTGTGTGTCACACTATCTATGAATCAGTATCGCTTACCCCTGTTATGAGTAATTTGGTCTAAGCAAACACATGTTCCTCTATTCAGATGCCATGCTAATTTATCAATCACATGCCTTCCTTTGGGCTTAATATAAATAACGATACCCCGAATATTTCCGGGTGAAATGCTACAATGATAGATCCGCGGCGCTTTGCGGATGAATATCTACGATGGCAAGATCTATCCCGTTGACAAACTCATTTCAGATCACCGACATGGTGGTTTACTTGGGAATGCCATCGTGCATTTCGACGCTTTTTTATTGGGATGGGTTTTAATACCTATTTCTTTTTGATTGCGTTAAGAAATGCCAACAAGCATTTCGGCGCCGTTGTTGGGAAGGCATTGTGAAAAAAAAAAAAAAATAATAAATAGCCGGCTATGAATATGAACTTGTGTGTGTGGATGCCATTTGCTCATACAAAGCTAATCTTTTATGTTTTCTTTCATTTGTGGATGAAAACGGGATAGTGTATGTCGTTTCCTCCTTGCGGAAAAAACTTCACCTCCAATCCGCAGGCACTCCTAAGGAAGGGCCGGTCTCGTGCCGCTTCTTCCTCGCCCCGGAACATCGGCGGTCGAGGACCGACATCCCTGCACCAACCGAACCGCAAGCTATGGCCCTGTCCCGCGCGATTTTCTCAACTCGCTGTCACCAACGTGCCCACAGGGCGTCGGTGAATGTGACGGACAAAAACTTCGAAGCCCGATGGGCCGATCACCATGGTGCGAGCGGTCCATTCTCGTGGATCGCCGGCGAGGACGCGAACGCTCATCTCCAACACTTCCTTGAGCCAGGCGATACGATCGTCATCAAAGATGTCGCACAGACGTCATCGGGCTCCGCTTTGTTCCCCTTCTCCCTTGTGGGGAAGGCGAAACAAATGGTTCTACAAGGACAAGGAAGTCGTCGTCACGTGGGACAAATGTTCCGCGGTTTCCTCGCCAAGTTCTTCCCATGGGCAAAACCAATGCCCCGAGGGGGAGAATCGATCAACTTCGCCCAGAAACCCGATAGAACCCATTCCGAGGCGTGGGAAAGGCCGCAAGAATACATTCAAGCATGCCCGCACCACGGGATGGAGAACCGGCCGGTGCTCCGTGCTTCTACAATGGTCTCACGACCATATCCAAGGGGGCACCTCGACGCGCCGCCGGTGGCGATTTCTATCGCTCACCATCGATCGGGCAACAGCCCCGATTGACAAAATGGTGGCAAACCAGAGCTGGGGCGAAGACGAGCCCGGCCAAAACACAAAAAGGCATGCATACCGTGAAGGAGGCGGATATGCTTGCCGCTAAAAAATGGAACTTCTGGCGAAGAGACCGGAAGAGCGCAGCACGGATGCTCTTGCCCGGCGGCGCCCGGTCACGCCACGGGCGCTCACATGACGTGTGAGACGTGTGGTGAGGTTGGCCACTCGGGGGACAACCGCTGCGAGACCCGTGAAGAAGCTGCGCCTTCATCAACAACACGACGGGGTATCGTCAACCGCAGCGGAAGCTGGAATAACGATCCAGCCACCATTCCAAGGCAACCAGGTGTATTATAACCCGTCACCATCATTGAAGGACCTGTAATCGGGCGAGGCAAAGATTAACGAAAACCTTACCAAAAAAATGAGCCATCAAGACAAGATTCTTGAGGGCATGAATAACAAGCTCGAAGGGTTGACCTCAGCTGTGAAGAACCAGCTCAGCTTCAACAAGATGATAGAGACACAACCGCCCAGATTCTTTTGCTCAAGTACCGGTTAATCGACTCAAAGCGGGATCCCGGGGCAACCTGAGGTCCCACATGAGTCGGTTAACATGATATCTCTCGAGGCTCGACCAACCCAAAGAGCTGAAGAAGATCCCCTCGTGGACTCGCCGTTTATCGCCAAGAAGGAAGATCCTAGGCGACCGATCATCAATCGCGTGCCATTGGCCCCACAATTTCGCTAACGCATTTTGTGACCGGGGGCCAGCATCAACGTGATGTCCAAGGCCACCTTCGACAAAATCCATGGAGGGACACCGACTCTCGCTAAGTTCGCCGTCCTCCGGATGGCGGATCAATCAACAAGGCGGCCGGAGGGAATCTTGGAAGACATGCTAATAAAAATCCAAGATAAGTACATCCCCGCAGACCGTGATCCCGGATATGGGCCCAAAGGAAGATGTGTCTCTCCTTCCCGGGAGGCCATTTCTCTATCTGACCAAAGCCGATATCGGATGCAGGGGAAGGGCTTCATCGTCTTCCACATCAAAGACAAAGGCGGTTAAGTGCCCATTCATCGGGTACAAGCAACAACACACCCCTAGTCATTATCATCAAGACCGGTGTGGAATGTTGAAGGTCCTAGCCAAAACCCCCCGAGCAAGTACCTTCCGCCATTAAGCGAGGAGAGTCAGACAGGCTGACTATAAACAACCTGCCCAAAAAAAAAAAAAAAAAAAAAAAAAAAAAATGGGGTATATCCAAAAAAAAAAAATGGGGTATATCCAAAAAAAAAAAAAAAATGGGGTATATTTAAAAAATATATATATATATATAATATTTATATATATATATATTATATAAGTTATATAATATTTTGGAAAACTAAAATAAAAGTTTTCATAAATAAAATAAATTCTTTTATGAAAAATAAAGAAAAATATTTTATACACAAAAGAATATACAAAAAAAATATTTTTAAAATAATTTTTCTATTTTTAAAATAAATTTATATTTGAAATTTTTTTTTGAGAAATTCGAAAAAAAAGTGAGAAGAAGTTTGAATCTGGACGGCGCACATCGAGGGGACAAACTTTTCAGAACCCGTGAGCACGCCCCGACCAAAGCCGGGCCGGTCGGCCTCGAGGCGGGGAGTCTTGTACGCACCCCCAAGGCGCGGCCGCACCCCCCGCACCGTTCAAATTCAAACCGCCACCGCTTCATTCCGTCGTGTGGGAGCGGCCCTCGGCTATCTTCGGCTATAAATAGCCCAGGCACGGTGTGAGAGGACACACTTCTCATTTTCACTCTCTCGCTCGCACTCTCTCCCACCTGTTCTACACTCCATTTTCTCCACCAAAAACATTGTGCCGAGCAAGATTACGGGTGTGAAAGTTCATACTTTCAACTAACCCTTGCACACCCTAGGTCTTGCTCAATCGTTTTTGCAGTGATCATGAAGAAAGCCGGGAAGATCCTCAGCGGGTTGAGGCGGTCGTCAAGGCAAAGCGCACGTCATACAAGCTCAAGCTCCGCCCTCAACTTCGACCTCGAGGACTCTCCCATGCAAGACGATGCTGCACACGTCGGGGAGGAAGAAGCTCAAGCTCCCCCGACAATCGACGAAGCCGACGCGCCGTACCTCGACCTTCGGGAAGGACGGGAGATGCAAGCATATCTCCTACTCAAGGATCGTGTGTTCCAACACACGCCCGGAATCGACTCCGACCTCCTCGAACAGTCAGGTATGGACGAAGAACTCCCTATTCTTTGGAGAGCAGTTGGGTGGCAGGATATTCCCCCTCTCGAGGAGGAAGGTTCTCGCCTCCTAACAATTCAGTTTTTATGCACACTAGTAGAAGACCAGCTAGGAATTTCCTTCCGTCTTTTTGGAACCCAATATCATGTTACATGGGAGAACCTAGCTCGTTACTGGGGTTTTTATTGTAGATGTGCATTGAACATAGATGCTGCTCTCCCTGGCTTTGTCAGAAACCACTTTTGGGAGGAAATTTCCGGTGCACACGAGGCCGGAGCTTTTAAACCTCGTCACTCACGAGATCCAAAGCACCCATCACTTAGATTTATCCACCGCTGGATCTCATTGACTTTGTTTCCTAGACACGGGGTGAGATGGGTTAATGAGACTGAGTTGAAACTACTCTATGCTGTTGTTCACAAGGTTAAGGTGGCCCCAGTGGTAGAAATGTGCAGGAATATGATACATATTATTACAAAGCCTGTTGTTCCTGTCACCTGCACGTCTCTTATCACGCCTCGCTTTTTGCGATTGGGGCCTTAGAAAATCGGCAGATAGAGTACATCTCCACACCCAGAGAATATTGGGATTGCGCGCAGCCTAGTTCAAGGGCATTTAATTAAGGTTTTACCTTCCGCGAGCTTGGCCATATTTTTTCTGGCTATGCAACTATAGTTCGGTTACCTAACCCGGACTTACAGGTTGTATAAAAGCCGATCGCTAACATTTGAGCTCGAGAGGCTGGCGATAGCTTGCGCAGAAAGATACCCCGCCGGTTCTTCACGCAGAGACACGAGGTCGGATCTTCCTCCCATGGGGCCCACTTCACGCCACGGCCTCGGCCACGGCCTACACCGGTGTTCCAGCTGCATGGCCTCACCCTATGGGGGACCCAGGGGGTAACACCGGGTATGATCCTAGGTGGGAGCTGCCGCCTGGAATCGGCACCATCGAGTGGCCTGAAGGAGATGCGCGGCATGGGGAGCCCACGGGTATGACTTGGATGACGGCTCGACGATATGCCCCACCCAGTTCGGCCTGAGGCAGCCACCACAAGGGGTGGAGGCTATCGGGATCCATTTGCGGCACCTCGGCGTCCAAGACTAGGGGAACATTGAGCATACGCTCAATTCCATGTGCAACATACCGCATGATGGCAAAGAATGGCGGGAGCAAAGCAGAGCCGCCAGAGATGGACTCAACTAGAGTCCGACATGGCTGCTCGCCATGCGCGAGGAAGCATTCTCGGAGGTTCCAAGGCTTCGATCCCGATCTATAGGCCTCAGATAGCTTGGGGAGGACCCCCACAGGTATCATTGCATTGCATATTTATTTCCATCAATTTTTATTTTAGCATGTTTAAATTTCAGCAGCTTTGCATCAAAAAAAAAAACTAAAACCAAAACTGAAAAAAAAAATCCAAAAATAGAATAAGTAGCTCTTCTTTGTGCCTTAATGCTTATATATATGAGCTATAAAAATGTTTAGTCTTATTCCCTTGTTGAAATGATGAATAGTTGCTCGCATTTTTATGCTTTGCACTGTGCCTAGTTTATAATTGAAGTTCTCTAGAGTTTGGGTTTAGTGGCTAATTCAAAAAACTTATCCCTGAAAAACCTGATTCATGTGGGTTGCATATGCTCTATCTAGTCTAAGTTGTTGCCAAATATGATATGGTACAAATGGATTTGCTATGACTTCGTCCAAAAGAGAAACTTGACACCGGGAATCTATGCTTTGAAAAAAGAGAAATGATTTTGGGCTATGCTAAAAAAATTTTTTTTTTTTTTGAAAATGAGATGAAAAATGGACAAGTGTCCGAGGGCGAGTAGAGCCCACATCTCTAAAAAAAAAAAAAAAAAAAAAAAAAAGAGAGACGAGAGGAAATAAAAGGCAAAAGCCTAGGGCTTAAATATAGAGCCCACCTCTCCAAAAAAAATATATATATATATAGCAATAAAGCCCATGCTTTCTCGAAAAGAAATAAATGTTATCTAAATAAAATTCCGGATAAAAAGTTGATCAAAAGGATGAAAGATAAGCACCTCCGTTATAACCGTTCTATCTGGCAACAGCCCAAGGCTTTGAGAAAAGCTAGAAAGCCCCGCTACGATGAAAGGTAATAAAGGGTAAGAAAAAAGATGTGCCATTTTATTCAAACTTTGGTAGAAAATCTTATTATAACCTCGGCACTTGTGAAACGTGAACCGGCATTGTAGCAACTCCCGATCAACAACCAAGTACTTATCTCTTTTGCTCGAAGACGCGCAAAGGGTAAGCTTGGGGGAGTTTGTTGACGGTGAATAACGCTATATTTTGCCCGTCAACTTACTACCATAAAGGGAGTAAAATTAAACCTTTTTATGTTCATATACATTTATCACTAATAAATTCCACTTGTAGTATATTGTATTTTATTTTGCAGATTTAAAATAAAAGCAAGTGGAAAATCGACCAAAAGTACGCCTTCCGGGAAAGCGCATTATTTCAAAATCCAAGCCCAAAGAGCAAATCGACCCAAAACATCAAATCGGGCGGCGCAGCCCGGCCTACAACTTCAGGACAAAAGATGACACCCCGCCAAGACCCGGGCGAACGGCGCCCTGGGGTGTGCGCAAGACCCAAAGGTGCGGCCGCACCCTCCCCCCGAGGCGTTTTCGGTCCGCCTCGGGAGGCGGTTCGTGCACCTTCCAAACTTGGTTTACCGCCCCGGGATTGTCGGTTTGCGTACAAGGAAGGTTTACCAGGTCGGTTTGGTTGTAATTTAGCACTTAGGCCCCTCCTCCAAGTGTATAAATAGGCCCCCCTCTCTCCCTCTCTCAACACACACCATTTGGAGTCCAAACAAACCAAATACATCTCTCTCTCTACCACCTCTATCTCTCTCTCTCTTCTTCTTCTTCTTTCTTCTTCTTTATTCTTTAGTAGACACTTGGAGTAGAAGAGCTACAAGGAGGGCTTGTCTCCTAGAAGAAAGAGCTTTGGTAATACATCTTCTCTATGGAGCATTCTTCTATTTGCAAGTCCTATTTCTACATTCTTGGCCTAACTTATGAACTAGAGTATAGTTTCGTTCATGTTCTTGTAGTGGTATATGAACTAGTATATAGTTTACATATCATGATCTTGACATGTTCATCACGCAGTTCTTTAACGAACGTCATATGCCTAACTTGATTAGAGGTGGGATAACGGTTTGTTGTTCCTTCGGGGTTTGCTCTTGTTCTAGTCCGTCCATTCGACGAGTGGGGACCCCCGGGGGACAAGAGTAGTGCTCTAGTATGCGGGCATGGTGCCCGGGTATTACGACACCTGCAAATATGAGTGCACGCCACGGTTGAGGGGGTAGGCGGCTTGGTCGTGACAAGCCTTGTCCGTCCTTTGAAATCCCCCCACGTTACTTTGTCTTTGTAGGAGTTAAGTAAATGCTTCCTATCGGGCCGTATGGTAACCGTGAAGTCTCCCTGTTATCCTAGACCTAACAACGCTTAGATCGTTTTTGCATATGATGCTAACTATTCATTTGAATGGCCATGACTAGATACATTAGATCTACTCCATTAGGTTATTCATTTATTCATTTATTCTTTATCTATTTTCTTTATCCTTTTCTTTGGTGGATTTCCAAGTGTGTGTCACACTATCTATGAACTGTATCGCTTACCCCTCAAGTTATGAGTAATTTGGTCTAAGCAAACACATGTTCCTCTATTCGGATGCCATGCTAATTTATCAATCACATGCCTTCCTTTGGGCGAATATAAATACTTGATACCTGAATATTTCCGGGTGAAATGCTACAATGATAGATCCGATGCGCTTGCGGATGAATATCTACGATGGCAAGATCTATCCCGTTGACAAACTCATTTCAGATCACCGACATGGTGGTTTACTTGGGAATGCCATCGGTGCATTTCGGCGACGCTTTTATTGGGATGGGTTTTAATACCTATTTCCTTTGATTGCGTTAAGAAATGCCAGCGACCCACCAGACCTCATGTGATGGTGGTACCCCTTTTTACGGCATTCGGTTGGTTCTTTCTTGACCTTTCCTGAGCCTCTTCTGAATTCGTATGCTGCACAAATTCCTCCCAATAGGGCCTCTGCTTCGCAATCGGAGCTTGAACAAACCAATTTGGAGTCTCGTTCTTCTTGATGTATTTATTGTGCAGTTCCTTCTTCCAAGACACGAATTGGGTGGCCATCTTATTCGTACTCAGTCATAAACTTTATCCACCAACTGGTCATGGGTGATGACATCGTGATACTTCTCTGTTTTCAAACGTGAATTTGAGTTGAATGTCTTGCCAAATTAATCATTTGTCAACATCCGAGACGTAACTAATATGAGGAGCACTCTTCTTGAACCTCCATTCATGACAAGTGATCGGGATCCTTTCCTTACAAGGTACCCACAATGGTACTTATATTTCGTTGCATGTTCTCCAAGTGGTTCCCCTGTGGCCACTTTGAATTCTGAGATGATATAGCGGCCTTCGGCTTTGTGGGCCCTTGAATAGTCTTACTCTTAGTAGTTGTTGACGTCGATCTAGAGGACCGTGTATGCATAGAAACACGAAGACATTAAAATAAGGAAAGGTTATATATATTAATTCATGTGAACAAATAATAAATTATACATAATCAAACATATATATATACCTCCTTGGTATTATCATAAGCATCCGGGTTGTTATCCACAAAATCCATTAAGTATTGGAGTTCTTCTTGATCCCTTTGTTGGTTATTATCATCGACAAGGTTGTTGATTGCCACCATGGATAATATTCAACATTATTTCTTCTTCCATGTCGTTTGCATCTCGGGTCGGCCATCTAAACCTGAAAACAAAAACAAAATTGTAAGACGTTTGACATTTGTCCCCTAAGACTTGTTGAGAAGAAGTTAGCATTTATAAAATCAAATAAACCCTAACTCGAAAACCCTAGTCGGAAAACGTTTCATATCGGAAAACGTTTCACATCGTCGGAAAAACACATTCGTCGAAACCATAACATTCATGGGCGTGTATGTGCGGGGGGCGGCGGGGCGTCGAAAACCCTAACTTCATGAATTTTTATCGTCGGAAACATCAGAAACCCTAGTTATCATGTCGTTAATTACGAACTTCGGAAACCCTAGTTATCATGGCGTTAATTGCGATCGTGCCGTTAATTTCGATCGTCGGAAACCCTAGTTATCGTGGCGTTAATTTGGTTTTTTTTTGTATTTGACAAGAGATCCTATTTCAAAGCATTCACCAAAAATCACGCTCACTATACACATATATAAAATTCTCTAAAAATTTAATTCATACAATTCATTTTTTTATTAGACAAGAAATCCTATTTCATAACTCACTCATATGGCAATTGTTGGACGGTAATTATCGTCAACTTTTAGCATGAAATGATAGATCGTATGAGAACAAGAACAATAGAAGATAGGGTTTATACTAATAATTTCCACAAGTTTTGTGTACACTCGAGTTTTTTTGGTGAACTCGGAAAACACGAGTAATATCGAAAGAAAAGAGAAGAAATAGAGAAACAGTAAGAAAAGGACTAAATCGGGTATCAAGTATAAATTCCAAGGGTCTAAACGACAAAAGAAGATAGCTCGCGAAGGCCGGGGGCCCACTTGTCGGAAGTGGGGCGGGTGGCACCATGTGTGGGGCGGCGCGGCACCCCTATGGAGCCACGTGTCCCGCTACTCGAACCTTCCTACAACCGACCTATGGAGTAGATCTACACCGCCCAATCAAGTCGGTTTGATCCAAGGGCCGAGATTCATCCTATGGGGCTATAAAAGCAAAGGGCAGACCTCACCCTCGAAACCCTAATTCAAGTATTGATAATTCAGTTGAGAGTCTGAATTCCGAGAGATCAAGTCGAGCCATAAACCCTAGTTCTTGAGTAGTTCTAGATCTAGAGAGATTAGCTACATAGTAGTAGATTAGAAGGAGATCCAAGTCTAGGAAGACTTGAGCTTGGATTCTGTCAAGGTGTTTCATAGGTACATTATTATATCTTTTGATATATTTATTACTCAAGTTCATCTATGATATTGTTCTTTATCTTTATTATATTATCTATTGCATTGTTTATTGTTTGCTTTAATATGTCTAGTAGAGTTAGATATTTATTATGGATTGCATGCTTAGGATTGTATAGCCCTCATCTTGTAATGTGCAAGATAGGTGTTATAACTTATGTAAGCGTGGTGCTTATATATGTTATATCTCGCAAATGCCCGCTATATGCCGAAGTCGTGGGGTAGATCGTAGGGGTGATTGACCTTTTATTGAGTCTTCTATAATCCTCCCTCCGTATATATAGTGAAGCGGTAGGTCGTCGGTGTCGCGAAGAAGGTGAAGATCTCATTATTGAATCCTTCCTAGTTGGCGACCCTTGAGTATGATATGAAGTAGTAGTATTAACAATGATAGCTAGATGTTTGCACTAATTAGAGTTTAGCAATAGCATGTGATGATAGTTACTCATTAGTAAGTTTTTCTTATATTACCCATGTTAGTCCTTAGACTAGAATACTCTGTTGAATCTTATTATTTCATGATGGCTTGATCCCCCTGTATTTATCATTTATCTTTATTAGCATTTATCATATATATCTTTATCATATTTATTATTTTATGTGACATTAACCCTATTGTTGAGTAGAAGCATTATCATTATTGGTTATAGACATTCCATACATAAGGACATTATTAGTGTTACGCATATTCAGTTTTAGATGCCTTCCTTGTGGATACGATACTCTTACTCTTTAAAATGCTACAATGGTATTTATTATTCTGTCCGCTTAGCCTTGTTCTATATTCTTATTATCCCCTTTATTTTCTACCTAGTTGTATTATTTTATGCCATGTTATACTTGTTGGCGTTTCTTAACGCATAAGCGAGAAAAGAGTTCATAGCGCACGGAAATGCCATTGTAGCTTTCACGGAGGAAGTATTCGTGGTATCGTATTTCCACGGGGAAGGCATGATGTAAAAGTCTCTAATATGAACATGGACACGATAACATGACTATGCAATAGACCCAAATTCATAACAGAGTGAAGTACGGTAGATAGGGGATAACTTGACACACACACTTGAACCACTCTTAAGGATAAAGGTAAAAGAAAGAATAAAAGAATAAATCTAACATGGAGCGGGCATATCCTAAATAGCTATGTTAAGACAGCCAGATACACTTACATGCTTTGTCGTTAGAGATTCTAGGTTAAGATAGCCATGGTCACTGTTGACTTACTTCGGGCACCGGCTTATTCCTGGTATGCCAGGTACCTCCGGCTTACAACTCTACGCCATACCCGAACGTGGGGGAATACAAGGGACGGACAGGGCTGTCACCACCTGCTCGCCATCCCCTCGCCCGTGCGAGTACGAGGCAAACGAAGGTAGCCTCTAGCCTAGACACCAGGTCCAAGCTATCGACTACTACTCTAGCGTGTAACAAGGCTTACCCGTCCCCGGGGTCCTTCTACTAGAGCATCCGCCACGAGGGCCGAGCGACGAACCCGCAAACCAACAACGACCAAGACTAAATTAAAGTAGAACTCATCTCAAGCTGGGTCTTAGTCTAAACATGTGTGTATGATAGATTAAGCATAAGGTTCTATATGACAAGATCATAACATGAAAACTATATACTAGTTCATATGCTAAGATCATATCATAAGAACTATACTCTAGTTCATAAGCATAGCTATATTGATAAGTAAAGAACAAGAACAAGATGAAGAACTCTATATTGATCATACCGAATACCTCCAAGATGTTCTTGATCTCCATGTACAAGCCTTGCCAAGCTCCTACTACAAACTACTAAAAGGTAAAAAGATAGAAGTGGGGAGAATGGCTATTGTGTGGTGTGTGTTGAATGGAGCCCTCCACTATCTATTTATAGCTAATAGGGTCGGTTTCGTGCGGTAGAAATGGAAGCACCCCCAGGCACCGCCTATGCATGGAGGCATGCAACCGCCGTGAAAGGGGCGGTTCGAGAGCCGGCACCGCCCGATCCGGCCGGGATCGGGGGCTGGCCCGTTCGCGACCGCCTTTGGCATGTGGGCTTGTGGGCGGCCTTGATCCATAATGCGTAGGTGCTTTTGGTCCATTTCATTCTGGATTGGGCTTTCTCTATTCCCCTTTGATTGCGCATTTTCGGAATGTGTGTTCAGCTTTGCGCTTTGTTCTTTGCCGTGCATTTCCACTTGTTTCCGGCGTTTGTCACGCGAAAACATGTTTTCTCGAGAAACAAGTGGAGCGGGGTCATAGCATATGTATATGTGTCATAAGTATGCTTGTTTCTCGGATTTGGATAAAAATTGGCGGTATAAAATGGTCGATAATGACCGCCAACAATACTCTCTAGTTGCATAAGTGGATCGACAACCCTCTTTACTAGAAGTATAGGTTACCTTTGACTAGTTCATAGTGGCTTAGTAATTCTCATAATACCAGCACTGTTTGGGGTCATTGCTTTTATAGTGATTATCGAGTTGCGCGTTGCTATATTAGTGATGTCGTTAAGCAGTGTCAACAAGCATTTTTGGCGCCGTTGCGGAAGGTTTTCAAACTATTATTGCGGAAAGGTTTTTCAAACCTAGGAAGCTCTAGTATACCCTCAAACGCATGGAATTAGTTCAACCAATAATCTTCTACTCACAACAGCTTCACCCTTTTGTTTTGTTTATTTTTGATCATTGTATTTCAGGTTAATGTATGCAAAGTGCTACTCTTTCGGACAATTTTCTCAGTGATCCAGAAAAGTTACTTAAAAAGCAAAGAGAAAAGCTCAGAAAGTTACAAAAAGAAAGTTTCGAAGATCAACACTCCAAGAGAAGCTTAGCATCTGACTTTGAAGCTATGGCTAACAAAAGTCTGCGCGAGTTCTCTGCTCTGACCACCAACAACATCCATACTGGACCTACAGTTGATGTTGGAGAGAATGGCTTCGAGCTCAAGCCTGCACTCATCACTATGGTGCAAGGTAGTCAGTTTTGTGGGAAGGCACATGAAGATGCAAGTGCCCATTTGCAACATTTTCTCGAAATGCGTAGCGTCTTCACCATCAAGGGAGTGACACGTGATGCCACTCTGCTTCGCCTTTTCCCATTCTCGCTGCTTGGAAAGGCCAAACAGTGGTTGTACGCCAATAAGGAGAAACACACTACTTGGGACCGCTGCTCAACCGAATTCCTCGCCAAGTTCTTTCCTACTGGCAAGACAAATGCCTTGCGTGGGAAAATTTCAAGCTTTCAGCAACAACACGATGAGTCATTCCCTGAGGCTTGGGAATGCTTTCAAGACCTGATTGCAGAATGTCCTCATCATGGGATGGAGGACTGGCTTGTGATGTAGACCTTCTATCACGGGCTCACCAGTAGCACCCGTGAAACAATGGACGCTACTGCTGGAGGAGCATTCTTAGCTCTTACGCTCCCCAATGCCACTACACTTGTTGAGAAGATGGCATCCAACTAGAGTTGGAATGAAGAGCGCACTTCCACTCGCAAGAGAGGAGGAGTCCATCAGCTTAAAGAGGTGGACATGATCAGCAAAGCTTGACTTGCTGATGAAGAAGCTGGAGAACCAAGACCATGAGAAAAGAGAGGTCATGCACATCAATGACACTCTCATGACTTGTGAAGAATGCGGAAGCTATGGACATTCAGGGAAGAATTGTCCAGAAATTCTTGAGGATGTGAACTACATCAATAACAACAACAACAACAACCATTGTCCTCAACAACCTCAAGGGTGGAATCAGCAACAGAGGCCCAACTACTCAAGTAACTACCAACGTAATTACCAAGGTAATAACTTCAATCAGCCTCCTTTGAGAGATATTCTTGCTGGTCAGTCTAGACTTATTGAGCGGATCAATAAGAAGGTAATTGCCAATGACAAAACCTTAGACACCATCGGTACTAGGCTAGACACCTTCTCCCTTTGTCATGAAGAACCAAAGCACGATTTTAATAAGATGCTAGAGTCACGGCTTGCTCGGCTAGTTCGCCGCTATTCCCCACTAGAGAAGCATAAAAAAATCGGGTGCCCGAGAAGAGTTAGAGTCTCGCAAATCTTGTCGATATCTTTAATGCAGGCCATTATTATAAAGACTTCTCGAAGCACCGGCTATCACTATTCAGATTGGGCCACACACCTTCGACAATGCGCTTTGTGACCACGGATCTAGTATCAATATCATGCCAAAGGTAATCTATGATAAGATCCATGGTGCTCCTTTATTATATACAACCATGTGCTTGCAGCTTGCAGATCAGTCTATCATCTACCCCAAGGGAATTCTTGAAGACATCTGTCTACGAGTTGGCAACTCGTATGCACAAGTAGACTTCGTCGTCCTCGAGACTGGAGGAGATGAGAGGTCAACCATCATATTAGGCCGACCGTTCTTGACCATGGCCAAGGCTATCATTTATGCTGCACCGGCCAAGATCTGTTTCACCATCAAGGGGAGAAGGGAGACCTTCCACTTCAAGAACAAGACACATAAATATCCCGCTCATCCTCAATACAGCTATGAGATTGAAGAACTTGTCAAGAAGAATGATCCTGACTATAGAAGAAGAAGAAACAAGAAGAAGTAGCCTTAGAATGTGAACATGATCAATGTAGTCCACTTAGAATGGGACTACGCTGCCACTTCACCATATACGCCAAAAGTTGGGACGATCGGGTAACCCCGAAATCGAGATTTCAATTAATCAGCTAACCTTCACAAATACTGTCTGTAATACAGGCTCAGGAGTCAACATCATGCCTAAGGTAATTTATGAATTTATATATGGTAAACAATCCCTGTACGAAACGTATACACGATTCGGATGATGGATCGGTCCCTACAGAGACCAGAAGGCATAGCTAAAGATGTGCCTGTCTAGATCCATGACCACTACGTGCACATAGACTTCATTGTCCTGGACATGAAGGATGAAGACATCAATTCGCCCATAGTCTTTGGGAAGACCGTTCTCGAACACTACGGCGCCATCATCTACATGAGGAATTTGGAGAGATCCACTTCAAATTTCCTACGTAAGAGGCTTATTTGTTATTTTCAGAATTATACTAATTATGAATAGCCAAAGAAGTCTCGCAAGAAGTAAGGAGACGCAACGCTCGTCGCAATGGGTACGTCCCGACGTCGCAAGAAGCGGGAAGCTTATGCGGCGGCGGCATCAAAGATTGAAGTGGGATGGGAAGACTAGACAAGAGACCGAACAATGAAGAAGAAGTTAGGAGGAGACAATTAAAGAGGAGGTACGGGGAAGAGGTAACTCCCCCGCACCTAAGTCGCCAACCAAGAAGGTGTGGAAGAAGAAAGAAAGCCCACCTCAGCAACCGCAGAGACATCGTCTCCTTCTACATCGAGGTAACTTTCTCGAGACCTCGGTACAACCCTTCATACCAACCGACATACCATGGGAGGAATGAACTCCCTACGCACCCGTGGTAAGTACCGTGGGTATCCTTTACTTTTAAGTCTTGCATATTTACTTTCTTTGCATAAATATTTCATTTAGCATGTTGCATTCATACATATCATATTGAAGCCCCATGTAACTACTTCGTGGCATAAACAATCACAGAGATATTTCTTGTGGAGGCACAAAAATAAAGTTTGCATTCATTCTTATTTTCCTACATGCATGCATAATAAGAAAATACAAAAATATTAGTTCTTGCTTAAAACCTGCATTTCAAGCTTAATCTTTATGAAACTCTAGATAATTAAAGCTTGAAATATCCAACCTCTAATATTAACTAGACTACACCATAGCTTGGGAACGGATATGCTTGTTGTCTATTTGAGTTTCACATGATTTAAAGCATCAATAAGCCACGACGAGAAGGAAACGTTCGACCACTTGACAAAGCATCAACGGTCATCATCATCAATGCTTCATCAAGAAAGGGCGACATCGCCTCCATTCGTCTACCTCACCTCAACACCTACACAAAAATCTAGCTTGGGGAGAGCACCCCCGGTTATCGAGAATAAGTATCCCTTTACTTACTATTTATTGCTTTCTTTTAAAAAGATAATAAAAAGATGCATAAAGTTTTAAAATCGAATAAAAAGTTTGTCTTATTTATTTATATATATATATATATATATATATATATATATATATATATATATATATATATATATATATATATATATATATATATATATATATATATATATATATGCTTGCTAGTTTTAAGGTGTGGTTAATAAGTGTTTGTTAGAATAAAGTTTGCTTGGAAATGATGAATAGTTGCTCTACTCTAATTCTTTTTAGTACCTTGTTTTTAATCTGAAATTCCTCCGATGTTTTGGATATATTTGTCCTGCTTTCAAATTTGCTCTATACGACTTGTGGGTAGCATATGCTTAATCTAAGTCAGGTAATTGGGGGATATGATATGAGAGAGTCCGAGTTGCTATTTATCTTGTCCTTTGTGAAACTATATCAGGAGATTTGTTTTAAAAATTTAAAATCTTTCATGATGAGCTCTTGTTTGGCGAGTGTTAAATTCCTACCAAAGCCATATTTATGATATTTAGATTAGGAAAACATTCCGGCTACATACGTTGTTTGCTTTGGATTGAGTAGTTCAAGCTTTGTTGTTACCTGTGAGAGTTCAGTCATGAAAAGACATGTTTTTATCCACCCACCTTCCACTTACATCCATATGCATTATTTCTACAATGGGAATGATCGCAATACCATTATTTTTCCATTCACATTTACATGTTTCATTCCTACACTGGAATAAACACTCCATAAAACTATAGGAAGCCTATGTTTAATTACTCCAAATGTCTTTGTTGTTATCTCTCAAAAGTTTATCAGTGGAAAGAGAGTTGGGTTGTTGCTAAAAAAAGAGAGAAGGAAGAGAGTAAAAAGGACAAGTGTCCACATAAAACAATGGGTACTTAGATGCCCGCCTAAAAAAAAAAAAAAAAAGAAAAAGAAAAGTATGCAGCCCAAAAGTTCTCTCAAGTTTTCAAGTTTCAAAAGAGAGATTTGTTTATATCTTTGAAGGAGTAAAAGTAGAATTAGCTTTAGCCACCAAATATATTCTCTACACATGCTATTCCTGTTTTGACCGACTGAACTCTCTATGGATCCATTGTTTGAACCGCAATATATCCTTTGCGGATATGCAATATTATTTTAAGAGTGACACTCCTATAAGCTCCACATAAGTCATACTTAGAGAGAGAGTGAGTAAGAAAGATATGAGAGAAGGCTTAATATACTCGGCCTTGTTCCACAAATACCACATATTCAAGAGAGAAGGCATAACACTATTAATGCCTAGTGAGGATCCATAAATACCACATATTGAGAGATTGAGAGTGCCATTCAATACTGAGCTCACGAGTTTTATTTGCAAAATTTATGAAAAACGGAATATTAGTGATCGAAGACTTGAGACATAGTGCTTGACTTGATTGTTACGTCTTTCAATTACTCAAAGACCCAAGTGAGAGTTAAAGCACCATAGTTTGGTAATAAGGGTGAGTTTGAAGTCGAGGAATAAGTTTATCCGATCCGGAGTAGAGTTTCTTTTTAAAAGCATGTGTACTCTATAAGAATGAAAGTATCGTAGCAACTCGATCCAAGTTTGTCTTATAGTATATATGTGTTTTGCTAAGAGACTAGCAAAAGGTAAGCTTAGGGGGAGCTTGTTGACGGTAGTTATCGTCAACTTTTAGCATGAAATGATAGATCATATGAGAACAAGAACAATAGAAGATAGGGTTTATACTAATAATTTCCACAAGTTTTGTGTACACTTCGGTTTTGCGGTGTGAACTATAGAAAACACGAGAATATCGAGAAAGAAAAGAGAAGAAAAGAAAGAGAAGAAAAGGACCAAATCGGGCGATCGGTATAAATTTCAAGGGTCTAAAGGACAAAAAGAAGATAGCTCGAAGTCAAGTGGCCCACTTGTCGGGAAGTGGGGCTAGGTGGCACCATGTGTGTGGGGCCGCGCGGCACCCCTGTGGAGCCACGTGTCCGCTTCGGAACCTTCCTACAACCGACCAATGGAGTATATCTACACCATCCAATCAAGTCGGTTTGATCCAAGATTTGAGATTCATCCTATGGGGCTATAAAAGCAAGGGCGGACCTCACCCCCCGAAACCCTAATTCGTATTGATAATTAGGTTGAGAGTCGAATTCGAGAGATCAAGTCGAGCCATAAACCCTAGTTCTTGAGTAGTTCTAGATCTATAGAGATTAGCTACATAGTAGTAGATTAGAAGGAGATCCAAGTCTAGGAACACTTGAGCTTGGATTCTGTCAAGGTGTTTCATAGGTACATTATTATATCTTTTGATATATTTATTACTCAAGTTCATCTATGATATTGTTCTTTATCTTTATTATATTATCTATTGCATTGTTTATTGTTTGCTTTAATATGTCTAGTAGAGTTAGATATTTATTATGGATTGCATGCTTAGGATTGTATAGCCCTCATCTTGTAATGTGCAAGATAGGTGTTATAACTTATGTAAGCGTGGTGCTTATATATGTTATATCTCGCAAATGCCCGCTATATGCCGAGTCGTGGGGTAGATCGTAGGGGTGATAAACCTTATTGAGTCTTCTATAATCCTCCCTCCGTATATAGTGAGCGGTAGGTCGGGTGTGTCGCTAAGAAGGTGAAGATCTCATTATTGAATCCTTCCTAGTTGATGACCCTTGAGTATGATATGAAGTAGTAGTATTAACAATGATAGCTAGATGTTTGCACTAATTAGAGTTTAGCAATAGCATGTGATGATAGTTACTCATTAGTAAGTTTTCCTTATATTACCCATGTTAGTCCTTAGACTAGAATAATCTGTTGAATCTTATTATTTCATGATGGCTTGATCCTCTGTATTTATCATTTATCTTTATTAGCATTTATCATATATATCTTTATCATATTTATTATTTTATGTGACATTAACCATGTTCTTGAGTAGAAGCATTATCATTATTGGTTATAGATATTCCATACATAGGGACATTATTAGTGTTACGCATATTCAGTTTTTAGATGCCTTCCTTGTGGATACGATACTCTTACTCTTTAAAATGCTACAATGGTATTTATTATTAAATAAAACTGCGAGCCTTGTTCTATATTCTTATTATCCCCTTTATTTTTCGCCTAGTCGTATTATTTTTATGCCATGTTATACTCTCTAGTTATATAAGTGGGTGACAACCCTCTTTACTAGAAGTATAGGTTACCTTTGACTAGTTCATAGTGGCTTAGTAATTCTCATAATACCAGCACCATTTGGGGTCATTGCTTTTATAGTGATTATCAAGTTGCACGTTGCTATATTAGTGATGTCGTTAAGTAGTGTCAATGAGACACCCAATTCTCTGAAAATTTAATGATAGCCTAATGACAAACATAAGCGACACCTCATACAATTTCACAATTTTAGGAGCTAAACATTGAAAGATGTGAATTTCCCTATTAGCTCCATGAATAAAGGAGATAATTTGTAACTATTTAATTTTACACAAAACATGGCAAGTTTCATATTTTCATACGACATTCGTCGGAAAACGTTTCACACTATCGGAAAAGACATTCGCCGGAAGCCATAACATTCATGGGCGTGTGTGTGCGGGGTGGCGGGGGTGGCGGAAACCCTAACTTCATGAATTTTTATCGTCGGAAACATCGGACGTCGGGCCGTTAATTACTTAACGTCGGAAACCCTAACTTCATGCCGTTAATTACGAACATCGGAAACCCTAGTTATCGTGGGCGTTAATTGCAATCGTGCCATTAATTTTGATCGCCGGAAACCCTAGTTATCCCGGCATTAATTGCGATCGTGCGTTAACATTTGGTTTTTTTCGATTTGACAAGAAATCCAATTTGAACTAGTAAATCGTGGCGGCGAGGTTCCGGCCCGACGAGGCTGCTCGGCGTCGCAAGGCTCACCCGAGCTTAGCGGGCTTGCCGGGCGGTGGTCGGGGCAAGCGGTGGTGGAGGGCATCGCGGTGGTGGAGGGCGGCCCTAGACGCCAAGACGGTGGCGGGCGGTGCGGTGGTGGAGGGCATCGCGGTGGAGGGCGGCCCTAGACGCAGCCCGCGGTGGCGGGGTGGTGCGGTGGTGGAGGGTGTCGCGGTGGAGAGAGGTCGGAGGGCGGCGGCGGGCGGCCAGCTGGAGGGAGAGGGGCGGCGGTCGCGGCGTCGGGGAGGGCGCGCCGGCCTTGGGGAGGTCGCCGCGTCGGGGTGGATCCGCGGGCCGCGGGATGAGCGGGCGGCCGGCGTGGGGTGGATCGGGCGCGCGTCGGTGGAGGTGTGGCGGTGGAGGCCCGGGGTGGGGGAAGGACCCGCGTCGGGGAGGGCGGCGGAGCGGCGGCGGCGTCAAGGCGGGTGGAAGGGGAGGAAGAGGAAGGGGCCGGGCCGCATTTTATACCGGCACCATTTATTCCCGGCTCACCTCGCGGGGAGAAGACCTTACTCCCAGTCAAGGGAACCAACCAGGAATAAAGGTATTCCTGGCTCAATCCACCGCCCGGGAGTAAAGGGTCTTTACTCCCGGCTGCGCTACCACCCGGGAATAAACCCTAAAGCCTTTATTCTCGGCTCAAGACTCGGCCCGGGAGTAAAGCCAAATTTTGGCGGACCGCGAATGCAGCCCACCTTTACTCCGGGCATTTGTTGACACTTGTTATCATACAAATTTATTAATCAAATAAACATGAGAAAGGGGTATAAATCATAATAACAACCTAGAATAGGGTGTCACTAACATATTTCCACCAGTTTTGGTAAAGTTGTGAATTGCGGGGACTAAACGAGAAAAACAGCTAGAATTCGCGAGCCGTGCGACTCACGCGCGTAACGCAATCCAACTCCGAGAAAGACTCTAGAAAGCTTCGGATTAATCCCGACGTGATCGAGACTTAGCACCCAAGAAACCATCATCTAGAAGACTCCGGAAGCCCACGACGCGCCGCGGGACCCGTGGTGGGACCCACCACGGGCCGATCGCCCAATAATGGGGCCGATCGGCCTGCCCCTGGTCCAAGAAGATCAGGTCTCCGGAAGCTTCCTCAACCCGACTCTAAGACGCAATCTAATCCACCCGTTTAATGTCGGTTTGATCCGAGGGCGTCGGTGGGAGCACGAGATGTATCTAAGTCCAACACCTGGCACCTCCTCCGGACTATATAAGGCGACCCTGGACCCCTCGGTTTCAATCATCTCGGATCATCTTCTCATTAGTTATCGACAGAGAGCATAAACTAGGGTTTTATATTAGAAGAGAGAGAGGTCCCTCTAGTTGTCTAGTTCATCTAGTTCTAGTTCTAGATCTAGTTCTTCTAGTTCATCTAGTTGTAAGATCAAGGAGAGAGGCAAGGAGAAGTTTGGAGATCCGGACTGTCGGATCTTCATCAACATTGTACATCTACATCAACTAGTTCGTTCTTCAAACGATCTCCGGGTTCTTTATTTATTAATTCTAAGTTCTCTATTTATTACTTTTTATTCAGCATTTACTTTAAGTTTATTTATTAGATTCCCGCTTGTATCAAGTGCTCTAGTTTTTGCAACGCTAGAGTAGTAATCTTTTAGATTAGGCGTGGTGCTTAGTCTAGCGGTTACCTAGAATTGCACCCAATCCCACGGATAGTTTGTGGTAGCCCTGTGTAGTGACAAATCCGACGGCCGGCGTATTCCACCACGTTCGGATTGGTGTTGTAGGACCGTAGTTGGAGCTTCCTAGCCCCCTTCTCATCCCTTTCCGCTGGCTAGTGTTCGATGTCCCAATATAAATAATCCCGAAAGTATCTCGGATTCCTAGATCAATTAGAGACCTTAGAAACAATCTCTCTCTCCCAACATCATTATATTTTTTAGGACGTTCTAAACTCTTTCTAGTACACTTCACGTTCCCGTGGAAATCGATACTCTACGGAATACTCGGGTGAAAGCTACATCGGTATCCGTGCGCTATGGATTTTTACATTTGCGTTAATAAATACCAACAGCAAAGGGCGCAAATGAATAAAGGTGCATTTTTAACTTCCCGCCATTCTTGTGCACAGTTTTGGTTTTTCATTTAAATTTCTTTTTATTTAATGTCTAAATACCAGTTATTTGCTTAGTAAATTATATAGCAGATCATAAAACTTTTTAAAAAACCAATTAGAGTCGATTTTGCTTTATTGCACACAAGAAAAATATGTAACCTGAAATATTTTATATTTTTCTTTTGAATAGCGAACATAATGTAATTAATAATCAGTATTTCATTAATGCAAAATTGTTGACTTTAACTAAAATAATTAAGATTTTTTTTTACAATGCTTGAGAGGCGTTGGAAAGTATTTGAAAAATAATTCATGTGTCTATGATTAGTGGGCCCAATACGTCGAGGCGTTGGGGGCGTTGAGAGGCGTCAATGCGGGCGTCGGGAGGCGTTGAGATGTGTCTATGATTGGTGGGCCATATGTGTCGTGGCGCCTCCCAATGCCTCCGAAATTGAGGGGGATTAGGACACCAAGTATATAAGTGGTAATTGTTTTTTTGTAATTCTTTTTTTTTAACCAAGGGTAAAACCGTACATCCATATTTGTAACAATGTTGTTTTGACTAGTATAGTTAGATGTATGATTCAAGTATTGTAGAAGAAAATCTTCTTGCTAGGGTTCATTCGAGTTCATTCGACCTCGGCTCTAGGGTTCCAATGCAAGCGGCATCTGTCGCCGCCGCCTGCCCGTCTCCATCTCCGTTGTTGTCCACATCGGCTGTGGAAGCATGCGAGTAGCGAGGGTGAGGGCAGGGCATCGGCATGAGAGGACGGGGCTTCTGCTCGCCAACCCTGCCGTGTTTATATCGCGCTGCTCGCGGAGTTCAATGCCGCCGAGGCGCTGCACCTGCTGGGCGCTGGGGCGCGTACCCCCACGGTTCCGTCCCACCCTACGGCCTCGCGCCCCAGCCCCAACAGCGGCAGCGGGAGCGCCAGGCCGCGTGCTGGCGCTCTCCGCGGCCAGCGTGATCGTCTACCCGTGGCGCTGGCGAACGCGGCCCGCGGTGTGCAAGCTGACCACGATGCCGATGAGTATATGACAGAGCTCTAACGGAGATACAATGTTGCAAAGTCGAATTTTATCAGATCAGCTAGATTAAGCTACTAATACATTGCTAGCTCACGATGTACTGCGTTCCAGTTACTTGGTTTGCAGTTTGTCGATGAACTCGTAATGAACAACTGCATAATGGTTGCTGCTCTGATTATCCATGCGATGTTCTCTATGTGGCACATCACGATCTGTGTTTGTTTGGATATTTGTTGTCACAGTTGCATTATGTGCATGATCATTTCAATTTGCGAATATAAGAGAAACAAGGAAATATGTCAAACTTTTCATTCACATCTAATCTGTTCTACAGTTGTATGGTTAGTCAGTTGATCTGAACCTTTTACACTGAAGTTGACTATTGTTGTCCTCCCCATCTCATATGTTCTTTGTGTTTTCAGTTTGTACGCTTATCTGAATGTTCTTTGTGTTCTCGATCTTTCTTTTATTCTCTTCTGATCTGGTATGTACGCATGATTATGGCGTAACTCTATTGAGGGACACATCATTTAACTTTGAGTAAAATGCACTGTAGGTCCATGAACTTGCAGCGTTGGGTCAAATAGGTCTATCAACTCGAAACCAGGTATCTGGCCCCTCAAACTTACGAACCCGTTCACTCCAGGTCCAAATGCCAAAACCAGCCCGTTTTTGCCGACGTGGCATGTTCACCGTGGACTGGGCCTGCGCTGTTTAACAAAAAAAAAAAAAAAAAACCCTTCTTCTTCTCTAGAGCGAGCAAGCGGCGCGGGCCGCCGGGTCACGTTCGGGGACCTCTGGCGGGCCGTGGAGGGTGCGGCCACCGCGCTCGCCGAGCCGCCGCTGTCACTCTGCAAGGACGGATCGCGCTCATCCTCTCCCGAACTTCGGTCCACTTCCCCATCGCCGCCGCCGCCATGTCCATTGGCGCCGTCCTCACCACCGCCAACCCGCCAACACGCCCGCCGAGATCGCCAAGCAGGTCGCCGACGCAGCGCAGACGTCGTGCCGCCGTCCTCACCACCCGCTCAACACGCCCGCCGAGATCGCCAAGCAAAGGTCGCCCGACGGGTTCGCCAAGTTTGAGGGGCCAGATACCTGGTTTCTGAGTTGATGGACCTATTTGACCCAACGTTGTAAGTTCATGGGTCTACAGTGCATTTTACTCTTTAACTTTAATCTTGGTACGAAGCCCCCTCTTCTCTGTCCATTGGTATGATTCTGAGTTTGTGACGAGTGTCACAGTCTCACAGAATGAAAGGTAACTCTATAAACCCGGCAGTATATGAGCTAAGCAATCGTGGGAACGGGCTACATCCTTCGGGGACTAGTGGGCCTTTTTTTCTTACAAAAAAA
This sequence comes from Hyparrhenia diplandra, assembly GCA_015847255.1. NCBI lineage: Eukaryota > Viridiplantae > Streptophyta > Magnoliopsida > Poales > Poaceae > Hyparrhenia > Hyparrhenia diplandra. Next base: position 619,088 of record JADLZK010008570.1, read on the forward strand.
CATTATTAGGTCCCTACACTTTTTACATTTTTGAAAATAACAAAATTAACCTGGACTTATCGAGTATCCTAGCAGATCTTAGTGGTAGATCTTGCAACTTTGAATGCAGAGGGCGCTGGTTCGATCGTGGCATTTTTTTTCCAAATTTTTTTGTTTTTCTAGTTCTCTTATTAAAGCACAATTTGTTGAATTGTTGAGATTGCTATCATAGCTTAGTGGTAGATCTTGCAACTTAGATTGCATTGAACGCTAGTTCGATCCCTATGTGGCCATTTTTTTCTATTTGACTTATTTAAGAAGTACTTGTAATTTTTTCCAATTTTTGTTATTACCCCCACCAATACTGTCAAAAATACATTGTCATGCAGAATCACAGTTCCACTCGTAGATGCGCATAAATAATGCAGAGGCCGAGAGTTCCCCTTGGTTCGGCATGTTTGCGGTGGCCGTGACAGTGGAGGCTGCGACAGCAGAGGTAACTTGCTGCGACGCCGGCGCCGGGCGGGGGCACGGGCGCAGAGCACTAGGCGCCGGCGCAAGTGCCGCCTGCGTTAGGGCGGCGTCGGTGGCGGCGGCGCAAGTGCCCCCTCGTGTCAAGCGGCGGCGCCAGGGAGGAGGAAAATTGTTTTCACATCATTTCTACGTAAAACTTTTTCGTGGGTGGATTCTGTTCAACGTATAATTCAAAGGCGTAAGTCGTAGCGGAAATTCAATTAAATTGAAAAAGTACCAAACCAATTTGAATCGATCAAACTTTGTTAAATAAAAAGTTGACCAATGTAGATCTTGATGTGTTGATCACACTTGGTATTCATGACTTTTCAATTTGAGACCGTCTAGGGCTTCGAAAACTGGTTCGGAGCTGTAAAAATTTAAAAATTCAAAATTCGACATGTCCAAACTTTGTCAAATGAAAAGTTGAACCAAATAGCAAATGTAGATCTTGAAGAGTTTAACAAACTTAGTATTCATGACTTTTCGATTTGAAACCATCTAGAGTTTCCAATACTAGCACGAATGTGTCATTTTAAAAAAATTCAAGATTTAACTTGGTCAAACCATATCAAACGGAACACTAAATGACCTCGGATGAAAAACTTTTGAATACAAAGGTTTTAGAACTCATCAAGATCTACAATCTTTACATAGGTCATTTACACTTTTGAGAAAGTGTCGAGTAAACACTAGTCACAAAATCATGAATCTCACATAGAGTTTATAAAACTACGGGGGAGACACTTGTCACTTTAGAACTAAACTTTCCTAACACTTTCTCAAATGCAAAAATGACCTAAATAAAGTTTGTAGATTTTGATGAGTTATGAATTTTGGGTATTCATGTCTTTTCAATTTGAGACCGTCTAGGGCTTCAAAAGCTGGTTTGAGTGTAAAAATTTAAAAATTCAAAATTCGAGACGCCCAAACTTTGTCAAATGAAAAATTGACCCAAATACCAAACGTAGATCTTGAAGAGTTTAACAAACTTGGTATTCATGACTTTTCAATTTGAAAGCATCTAAAGTTTCAAATACTAGCTTGAAGGTGTCATTTTCAAAAAAAATTCAAGATTTGACTTGGTCAAACCTTGTCAAACGGAATACTAAACGACACGGGATGAAAAACTTTTGAATACAAAGGTGTTATAACTCATCAAGATCTACAATCTTTATATAGGTCATTTTTCCTTTTGAGAAAGTGTTTGTAAACACTAGTCACAAAATCATGGATCTCACATAGAGTTTATGAAACTACGGGAGACACGTGTCAATTTAGAGCTATACTTTCCTAACACTTTCTCAAATGCAAAAAATGACCTAAATAAAGTTTGTAGATCTTGATGAGTTATGAATTTTGGGTATTCATGACTTTTCAATTTGAGACCGTCTAGGGCAAAAACGGTTCGGAGCTAAAAAATTGAAAATTGAAAATTCAAAATTCGAGACGCCCAAACTTTCTCAAATAAAAAGTTGACCCAAATACCAAATGTAGATCTTGAAGAGTTTAACCAACTTGGTATTCATGACTTTTTGATTTGAAACCATATAGAGTTTCAAATAGTAGCTTGAAGGTGTTCTTTTTTAAAAAAATCAAGATTTGACTTGGTCAAACCTTGTCAAACGGAACACTAAATGACCTCGGATCAAAAACTTTTGAATACAAAGGTGTTAGAACTCATCAAGATCTACAAAGTGTTAAAACTTTGAGACCAATAGAACACTGGAATGAATGTTCAGTCAGAATTATTACATAATTAATGTCTCAAAATACAACATTAAACAACACTAAATTAAGCGTGCTTGGATCGTGACCACGGAGTGTCTTCATGATTTAGTGCGATGCTTGGATTCTTGTTATAGAACACCTGACTTACATCCTTGGCGAGGACAAATGGTTCTTATTTATACCCGGTATTGTTGAGGTCCACTTTGTTGTCACTCCATACTGGGTCGACTGCTAACCCGCCTCCGGTCAGCTTGACCCATTGGCACTTGAACAAAGGGATCTTTAAATTACCTCCATAGTCTAGTTCCCATATGTGGCATCTTTAAATTACCTCCCATCCGGTTCTGTGGCATCTATGCGGACACCACTATATTGGTTGGTGCTCCTTTTATCCCGGGCTCTTGTGTAAAATATGTTCCCATTTATTTCGCCCTTTGTATGTGAGGATATGCCTCGATGGTTGCGCGGCCAACCTATCTGATTGCTTTCGAAGACTCTCATCACCCTGACATTTTTTTTTCCAACCAAGAGATGAAAGTTTTCATGTGCTCACGCGTAATCGAATCTTCATTCTTGTCGAGGAAACTCGATCGTACTACCTCCTTGTGTTCTTCGATGTACGGATGCACCAAGGTGCTTTGTTTTTGCGTAAGCGTGTATTGTGCTTTATTGAAATTATCATCCCGCATACCGATATATGTTCTCTTTCCTAGTGTCCCCTTTCCACTTAGCCTCCCCTTGTGTCACGATTCAGGAACACCAATCGGGTCAAGGTCAGGAATAAAGTCAACACAAAACTCAATGACCTCCTCTGTTCCGTAGCCCTGGGCGATGCTTCCATCTGGGTGAGCACGGTTGTGAACATATTTCTTCAAGACTCCCATGAACCTCTCAAAGGGGAACATGTTGTGTAGGAACACAGGACCGAGAATAGCAATCTCCTTGACCATGTGAACTAGGAGGTGTGTCATGACATTAAAGAAGGACGGAGGGAACACCAACTCAAAGCTGACAAGACACTGAACCACATCATTCTATAGCTTAGCTAGATCTTGTGGATTGATTGCCTTCTGAGAAATTTCATTGAGGAATGCGCATAGCTTCACGAGGGCCAGACGTACTTTTGGAGGTAGAATTCCTCTTAGCGCAACTGGAAGCAACTGTGTCATGAGCACGTGTGACACCCCGCCCTCCAAAGCCGCACCACACAGCCCTTCCGAGAGGCGTGCACGCATACACATAGCACCCCGCTTACACTTTTCGCCCTCGCCGTGTAAAAGGGTTAACCCGAAGGTGATATGATTTGGAAGGCAAAGGCTTATAAGTTGACTCCACCCTTGCTAAACTAGCAAGGTGGTACTAAACATGTGCACTCAGCACTCATGGGCCACATCCAAATTGGGCCGGATGTTACATACACCCCCCTCCCCCTCAAAGGACTCGACGTCCTCGTCGAGCGCCAACTTAACCAGGACCTCCCCTCTTGGCACACGCAACCGTGCACCCAAAAAATGCCGGCACATGTGCCATGCCATGCACTCCGCAGAGCCTACACGCGCAATGAACCCCATGTCCGCACATTCGGCCGCGCACGCGCCCGGGCCGCGAAGGTCGGCTTTGATACCACAGTGACACCCGCCCTCCAAAGCCGCACCGCACAGCCCTTCCGAGAGGCGTGCACGCGTACACATAGCACCCTGCTTACACTTTCGTCCTCGCTTCATGTAAAAGGGTTAACCCGAAGGTGATATGGCTGGAAGGCAAAGGCTTATAAGTTGACTCCACCCTTGCTAAACTAGCAAGGTGGTACTAAACATGTGCACTCAGCACTCATGGGCCACTACTGGGCCACATCCAAATTGGGCCGGATGTTACAGCACGTGGCAGTCATGGAACTTTAGGTTTTGGAATTTCTTGTCTGGCACATTTATTATACCCTTTATATTTGAGGAGAATCCAGATGGTACCTTGATGCTGTTTAGGCACTCAAACATGCTTTCCTTCTCTTCCTTGGTAAGAGTGAGCTAGCAGGGCCTAAGTATTGGCGTCCATCGTCCTCTCGTGCTTCAGGTGTGTCCTTATGCTTCCCATACACACCCATGAAGCCTAGCAGGTTCAGACAAAGATTCTTTGTTAGGTGCATCACGTCAATTGCGCTACAGACCTCTAGGACTTGCCAATAGGGTCGCTCCCAAAATATCGACTTCTTCTTCCACATGGGTGCGTGACCTTCAGCATCGTTCGGAACAGGTTCGCTGCTAGGTCCCTTGCCGAAGACTACTTTGACATCCTTGATCATCTCCAAGATATCCTCACCGATGCGGTCACAGGCCCTGGCCGGTGGTCTCACTGTACCTTTGAAATGCTTGCCTTTCTTTCTTAGGGGGTGATTCTTAGGAAGAAATCGATGATAGCCAAGGTACACGACCTTTCAACAATGTCTCAAGAAAATACCCTTACAATCCTCGAAACAATTATTGTGCAAGCATTATATCCCTTGTTTGACTATCCTGAAATATTATTTAGAGCCGGCCAATCGTTGATTGTTACGAACAACAAAGCGCGCAGGTCAAAGTGTTCCTGTTTGTACTCATCCCACACACATACACCTGGTTTTTTCCACAAAAGTAGAAGTTCTTCAACTAGTGGCCTCGTGTACACATCGATGTCATTGCCGGTCGCCGGGCCTTGGATGAGTATCGGCATCATGATGAATTTGCGCTTCATGCATAACCAGGGAGGAAGGTTGTAGATACATAGATTAACAGTCCAAGTGCTATGGGCACTGCTCTAGTCCCCGAAAGGATTAAAACCATCCGTACTTAAGGCGAACCTCAAGTTTCTTGCATCATCTGCAAAATCCTTGAATTCTAGATTGATTGCTCGCCACTGGGACCCATCAGCAGGGTGTCTCAACTTGTCGTCTATCTTACGGTCTTCTTTGTGCCATCGCAACAATTTTGCATGGTCCTTGTTTCTAAACAAATGTTTCAGGTGTGGTATTATAGGAGCGTACCACATAACCTTGGCGGGGATTTTCTTCCTAGGACTCTCGCCCTCAACATCACCCGGGTCCTCTTGCCTGATCTTATACCATGATGCATGACATATCGGGCATTCATCCAACTTCTCGTTCTCCTTGCCATAGTACAGGAAGCAGTCATTAGGACATGCATGTATCTTCTTGATTTTTAATCCCAAAGGACAGATAAGTTGTTTTGCTTCGTATGTAGTGGCGGACAATTCATTGGCCTTCGGAAGCATCTTCTTTTGGATAGTCAATAACTATCTGAAGGCATTGTCAGAAACACCATTCTTCGCCTTCCACTGCAACAATTCTAGTGTGGTACCCAACTTTTTCTGCCCCGCATCACAGCTCGGGTACAACAACTTCTTGTGGTCCTCTAGCATGCGCTCGAACTTGATCTTCTCCTTTTATTTTTTTAGATTCTTCTCGTGCATCACGAATAGCCTCACCAAGCTCATCACCGCCTCATCTCCGCCGCTACCTCCGGCACCTCCTCTTCATCTTCCTCCATTGCAGTATCATTTAAGACACCAGCATATTCAGCAATAACATCATCGCCGTCCCCTTCTTCATCTTCACCTTCTTCCATTATAACACCGGTTTCTCCGTGCTTGGTCCAACAAACATAGTTTGGCATGAAACCCGACTTAAACAAGTGTGAATGAATATTCCTTGAACAGAAAAATTCCTTCGTATTCCTACATATGGCACATGGGCAGCACATAAAACCGTCTCGCTTGTTTGCCTCGGCCACACCTATGAAATAATGCACCCCTACCTAATGAACTCTTGAAGCGTCGATCGGTGTTGTACATCCAATTCGACTCATCTGCAAGTACACGATATATGTACGCCATATTAAAATCTTAGCACATAATTAGTTATATTAATTACACAATATGCATGAATGACAAATCGATTAATTTATGACAGTAGCCCACAACTTTTGTTCGGTTGCATACAACAAACTCCACCAAAGAAGAAAAACAATAACCATAATCATAAATTAAAGCATAACATCCTTCATAGGCCAAGGAGCAATGCTCCTAAGAAAGTCATATTTCCGTTTGGCATCTCTTCAATCTCCGGGCCAGCATCTATTTAATCTCCATTGCCGGATCTTGGTCATTGTTATTTGGAATATTTGCACCATGGTAGGCCGTCAAAGCTTCGGCTTCTATGTTGTATTTTTGTAACAATTTCGTGGTAGCAATCGACCGAGCATGGCAATCTCGCCAAGTTCGATAGATCCTAGGCACGCTGACCAACATGCACTACATACCATGCCATGTTGCCTACACATGTACCCGAATTAAGTTGATTCCTCATTTAGACTATATTTAAATATTAAAATTGAAATTTCGAACACTACTAAATCATGAATTTCACATCTACTCTCTATACTCATTTTTGTAAACCATTGTAAATTCCTCATTTTTCTAAACAAAAGAAATTAAAAGAAAAAACTAAAATTATATAAATCTCTAAACTATGAAATGGATGATGAAAATGAGAGGAGAGAGAAGATGGTGAACCTTTATTCCCGTTGGGTTGAAAAACCCGGAGTAAAGCCGATGTCCGGAGGATTGGTGAAGAAAACAGCTCAAAATTCAAAACGTCGCGGTCGGTATATATAGGCGGGAAGATTTATTCGGTTGGAAACACCAACCGGGAGTAAAGGTCGAGCTTTACTCCCGGTTCGTGTCTCCAACCAGGGAGGTGGTGGGGGGGCTTTACTCTACCGGAGGCTCCAAATGAATAAACTTCCTTTACTCCCGTGCACGAAAAGTGCCGGGAGTAACCACCTAAAACGGCCTCGAGAGTAGAAGTCCATTCTCTACTAGTGAAGATAGTCCAAAGCATCCACAATGTCCACAGCGATATCCAACCTCTGTGACAAGTTGAGTGCTCCTTGTCCATTTTGGCCTTCTAAATTTGAGTGGATCCATCTATCTAAGCTTCCATTAGCCATGAACTCAAAGACTAGTGCTCTGAAGTCTTGACCCTGGTGGTTGATGCTAGAACAACATGTAATGATCTTTAGAAGGCAGCGGTGCCTCACTCTTCTTAGTGCTCTCATTCTGCTTGGAAGCTTTTGTAGGACCCTGATTGCTGGACATTAAACACCTTGACGGTGACGACAATGGCTTGATTTTCTAGTGTGCCCTTGTATACTGTACCATATCTTCCCTTTCCAAGCACATTTGTTTCTGAAAATCCATCTGTTCCTTTCAGTATATCATTGTATGGAACTATTGGGAGCTCTGTCTCGGCAAATTGTGGTAGCAAATCTTTCTTCGGTACTGTCTTGGACTTTCTGTGGTGATATCCAGCCCAAACCAGAAAAAGTAAGATGAGACTTCCTATTGTTGGGATTGTTAGTCTAAGAAACTTGTGTATGCCTTTCCTATTCTTTCTTGCACAAAAACTTGCGCATTTTGGTAGATGGAGCTGTGGTATCCCCCCGCATAACACGTTGTTACCAACAATTGATAGTCCAATCAAATTTTTGAAAACTCCTCCTTTTGGTACTTCACCTTGCAAATTGTTGTAGGACAGATCTAGGCGAAGCAGCGATGTTAAATTACCTAAAAGTTCTGGTATTGTTCCGGATAAATTGTTGTGGACGAGATACACCTCCTGTAGGTTGGTAAGGGTAGCCAGGTTGCTAGGATGCTTCCATTCAGTTTGTTGTTTGTCAAATTAAGTACAATCAAGCCTGCCATGTTCTTGATCGTAGCAGGTATGCTTCCTTGGAATGAATTGCCATCCATTAAGAGGCTTTCCATGACTCTGTAGTTGCCAATAGTATCAGGTATCTCACATGATAATTTGTTTTCTGATACTTTGAGCTTTCCGAGATTTACCAAACTACCAACTTCTAATGGAAGTGGTCCCTCGAGGGAAGACAACCGGAAGTCCAGAACCAGCCGGGGTCCGGGCTAGGGCGCTACCATCCATATAGCGTACCAGAAGACATGCCTGAAGAGGGGTACGTTGCCTGTGTCATTTTCCCATGTTACTTTCTCACAAGGATATCCCGCGACAACCACTGCCAATCTGCCATGGCAGTATGGCACGTTCTTGTAACGGCAGCACATCTGCTGGGATACAGGACAGTGACGAGGTGTGCTGCTTTACCAACAGTAGCCGGTGTACCATGCATGGTGTGAAGTAGTGGATCAGAATCGATCAAGATATGTTACTTAATTAGGTGTAATGATCTCATGTAATCACATCCGCGTGCTTTGAGGTTTTAGGAGGTTTGGTAATCCTTCGGTTACCGTTCCTCGATGCTGCTTGTACCAAAACTCTATTCCCGCTTAATGAAATATGCGCCTAGGCGTCATCGCAAAAAAAAAAAACTTAATTAGGTGTACAATTAATCAGGATGAGATATTACACACCCATGCACCCTATAACTACATACATTTATCTATTAGTACTCCCACCATCACAAATTGTAAGTCATTCAAGAACTTGGAGAGTCAATCTCAAGTTTGACCAAATTTACATGATAATATAATAACATTTAGGATGTCGATTAAGTATCATTGGATTCTTCGTTAATTATATTTTCATATATAGTACACCTATTTGATCTCACAAATCTTTTGTAATTATCTCTATAATTTTGGTTAAACTTGAGACACTTTGACTTTACAAGATTTTTTTGGAATGACTTACAATTTGGAATGGAGTACTCTATAAGCACCATCATCATGTGAGAAGGATGATTTTGGTGTGTAGAGTCGCCGAGGAAGTGAGTCTAGCTCACTTGGTTGGGTGAGAGGTGTGGCAAAGCATGCAACTACCTAGGTCCAAATGGACTGAATTTGGATGCCTATTTCTCTTCGTAATGAAAAAACCACCTAGTTCCTCTTATATCTTTTTTTGTGTGTGCAGCCACCAATCGAGCCAGAAATGACGCAGTGCGCGCACACAGGGAATTAGGGCTAGCTTCTGATGCTAGGGACCAACGCACAGCTAGCGCCTCACTCAAGCAGAGCCCTCGCCATGCCATGCAAACAGGCAAACAGCATCATATCTATAGTCCCATCTTTTAGCAAGGCAGGCACTCCACCTTGCACGCCGCCGCTTGCACTCCTGTAGTATGTATATACGTGTGATCATGCATATATATGCGCACCGCTCCTAACACAAAAGGTACACAGATCGACACTCGTGCATGCTAGCCCACTGCAGCCTCAAAACAACACATTCTTGTTACCACGAGATATTGGTCTACGGCCCATTTGATTGGAATGAAATTTGGAATGGGTATACTTGACGATGACGATATAATAATAAATCACTTGAAAAATGAATGTATTCGTTTGGTTGCAGATTTGTTACAAGATCAATTGGGACAGGCTCCATTTACCACATGCGGGTCAAACGTATATATATGTATATGCTCTTCATATGTATATATGTAGCACAACAGCTACACAAATTGGAGTTTGTGTATAAAGCTGGATGAGAGAATTACACCTTCAGAAAGTTTGTATAAAGTCTGGATGAGAGAATTACACCTTCCGAAGGAGGATGAGCAGAGATGGAGATCCATGGCTCCATGCATAAGACTGACTGCACCGGCACACTGTAAAACGTCCTGGAAGAGGGGCTAGCGTAAAAAACAGCTGCACCGCGGTACGCTAACGCGTCCGTTACGCCTACGGACGGCCCGTCGTCCGGTATTCCGAGCGGAGATAGCGGCCTTGCGCTACCGCTCACGTGGCACGGGGCCCACCACGTCGCTCGCATGCCGCGCCGCGCCACGCGAGCTCGTCCAACTGCCCGCTCGCCTCGGAGCCCGCCGTGAGAGAGAAAGAGATGGGGCCGCCGCCGTGGAGCACGAGGACGCCGCCGTGCCACCTCGTCCGCCGAGGAGCACGAGGATCCGCCGCCGCCACAGCAAGGCCGGTGTGCTCGTCGACGACGACGCGGGCCAGACGGCGGTGGCAACACGGATGACGCCACCATGCGCTTCCTGAGCGAGCAGCAGCAGCATCCAAACCAGCAGGCGCCGCTATTGCTGTCGCAGTGCCAGCCGGACGAGCTCCTGGGCGCCGTCGCCGCAGATCCAGGCCATGGATGCGCTGGAGCTGCTGCTGGTCGCCGCTGCGACACCTCGTCCGCCGGGGAGGCGGCTTCTCGGGCGGAGGGAGCGAGGAGGAGGGGACGAGCGCGCGCAGGCCCGGCCACCGTCGTCCCGCGCGGCACGGCCGCCGCCGCGCCACCTTGTCCGCCGAGGAGGCGGCTTCTCGGGCGGAGGGAGCGAGGAGGCGGGGACGAGCGCGCGGGTGGCTTCTCGGGTGCCGTGGGTGGGGAGATAAAAGGGTGGGGGCCATGGGTCCCACTTGTCAGCGGCTGTAGATGAGATGGGTAGGGTAGATTTGAGTAAAAAAATGTTGATGACTAGGATATAGAGGATGAAATATAGAGGATGACGGGTGCGGGGAGAAATTCGTGATAGAGGAAAGAATTTTTTTGTCGATCGGGACGTAATATTCCTTTTTAGAGGATGGAAATAGATCGGGATGATGAGTGCGGATAGCCTGACTCTGCTACCTCAAGATACACTTGCACAGAGCGATCGACGAAAAGATGCCAGCTTTTACGGATGTGAAGCAAAAGAATATGCCCATTGCATGCGCGTGCTTGTGCGTGCATCCCTGGCACCAGCATGGCCCATGACACATTGACACGTACATATGTGTCGTAGCATATACCTCAGGTCGATTGTTTCGAAACCGGAAACTCACGACTGCATATCAGTGAGCACGTAGCACATTCCCTGTACGTAACACGGTTGTGCTCGAATGAATAGGGTGCCCATGACTGCCTCATGGTGACCATCTCCACTCAAACTTCTTTTTTTGCAATGTAGTCATGTAGAAAGCTCTAAATTTTTTCCTCAGGCGAACCTTATTCCTAGGGCTCTTGTCACGGCCCTCATTTTTTTTTGTTAGAGCACTTCCAAAGGTGCAGATAAAGCGAACCGTGGGGAGAGAGAATGGGAGCAAAGTTCGAATCAGACATTGCAAAGAACCGAACCGTGGGATGAGATTCCTTGGTTCGCACGTTCAGCACGGTTTGAACTATTGGCCGGAAGAAAACAATAAACAAATAAGTTGCAGCACGGCACATGCAGACTAGGCAGAGAAAGCCCAAGGAAAAAAAAAGTATCTTTCTGTTGATTTACTCCATGATGGGATCCAAAAACGAACTTCATATTGTAGCCACTGAACGCTGGGCAAATCGATTTTGACGTTGTAGCCAAAGGACCCACTGATACAGTTCGGTTCGAACCAAAGACCGAGCTGCCCTTATGGTCGTTTTTCTTCCCCTCCCACGTCCACACATGACTTGTTTTCTCCGACATGTGCATTGTCTCCGCCATTTGTCACCTTTTGCCTCCCCACTAGCCAAAAATAAGTTCCCCTTTCCTCACTTGTTCATGAAATTTATGCTCCTTTGTAGACATCTTCGCCAAGTCCAACCCAAGCAGTCCCTCTCTTTCCGGCTAAAAGACCTCCTAGCATGATCCCCTCCTTGGAGGGGTGCCCCGCCAATGAGCTTAGGTGCCCCCTCCCCCGGCACTGACTCCGAGAGCGAGCTCTCATCCCCATCCAACAACCACTATTGTGACTCTATGAGCGTTGCTCTCTTAAGGCCGGCACCACCCTTCCCATGAGCTCACCCAACCGCGAGCTCCTTCCCCATTGTCTGCGCGCGCACTAGTGAATCTCTCGCTATCTATTGCCCCTCCCTTGGGGGGTCTCTTTGGCATGGAGGAGGTGGCGGTGCCGATGCCGGAAAGGGGTGGGGTAGGACAACGAAGGGGATCTGGCATGTTGGGGCACGAGGGGCAGTGGTACTGACTTCACGAGCAGGGGAATGAAAGATGGGAGAAAAAAACAAAAAATGTATGTGATTGACAAATGAGTCTCTAAAAATAAGGATTGTGATTTGGGAGCTCGTTGTTGAGCTTAAGAAATGGAACATCCAAAAATACAAGAAGCTATCGAATGAAAAGCTTAAGCCAGCCCTGGACGAGTTGTTATAATTTACACACACTAGGGCGTGTATGGTTTGATGATGGGCCTGGGGGCACTCGCAAGCACCGGCGGAGCTACGTTAGGGCCATAGGGGTCATGGCCCCCCTTGCTGTGCATCAAGTTCCATGGCTGATGACTCCTCATGTGCAAGTGCATGTATATTTTCACAGTCTAATCGCATGGCTACATGCATATCTATTTGTCTGTTACCGCCTATCATTAGATCTTACTAACTGACTAGATGGATGCCTGCTGCATACTCCGTACAAGCTTGCCTGTAGCTGTATGTTCTTAGGCCCGTTTGGCCCCTGCTTGCTTTCAATGCTAGCTCCGCCACTACTCGCAAGGAAGGGTACGCAAGGAAGGTTGATCTGGTCGCTAGGCATTGGAAATCGACAACCTAGGAAGCAATCGTGGGCCATGCACCTTGGGCGTGTTTGCTTCAGGCCCTAGCAAGTTGTGCCTGGCTAGGCAGATGATCCTTTAGACACTTGAAAACCATGCCCGTCCTGAACAGCTTGAGCCAAGAGCCAACCAAATAGGCCTATGTTCATAACCAAACAGACCCATGATGCATGAAACCAAAGCCTATATTTCATATAGGGCATGTTTGGTTCATATATATGTTCCCCTTATGCATGCATCAATTGGCGTGTACTCTCTCCATCCCATTGAGATTGCCGTTTTTAGACTCGCGCCATTTTATTTGATCATTCGCCTTATTTAAAAAAAATTATATATAAATATTATTTATTTGTTATAACTTATTTTATCATTAGAGATACTTTAATTATAATTTATTTATTTTATGATTTGGGATAAAAATAATTTGAATAAAATGAATGGTCAAACTCGTACTCAATCAAAAGTTTAAAACAACCATCTTAATGGGGACGGAGGGAGTATATTCTTAGGGAGTCGAGGAATAGTAGGCCCACGCGTCAATCTCAGTTTACACATACCTCCTCCCGTCCAGTAAATATACGACGTTTAGGATTCGTGCACAAAGCTCAATGCAGCCGTAAAATTACCAAAATACCCTCTAAAGAGGATCGACATCCTATACGGTACCAAGAGAAGCAGAAAGAGGACCGGACCCGGCTGCATGCTGCAAGCCTTTTTTTCTTGCCTCCGCTCACTGGGATGAAATGCGTGGTGAAGAACACTCGGCGGTCTTGTTTGTTTTTATATTTGCTCATGTCCACGCCTGTACAAGTTGCAGGCTCAGGCCGTTTAGCAGGCTTCAGATGCCCATCGAGGCTCTTTATTTTTGAGATTTTTTTTTTTTTGAATCCTAAACGTGCACATATTTACGGACGGAGGGAGTATTGCATCCGCCATGCAGATGCGAGAGGCCTGCCACTAGGGAGGGTATGGACATACCCACTCTTGTTCATGTCCAAATCCAATTATATATTATTCAATCCTCATCCTCCCCATTTCCATCCATATCCAATGGATAATTAATTTTGTATCGATATACTATGTATATCTAATGGATAAATAGTTTAATCCCCACACCCTACCCTCTCTATTTCTAATGGATAATTAATTTTTTACCCATACCCTCCCCATTTAATATGGGTGTGGATTTGGATATGAATTATGAATATCCACCAACCGCCCTAGATGCAGTCAACCAACAAAAACAACTCACTTTTTTTTCATCCGCTCATGCAATCTCACCAAACGCCGTCTTTTCCGAAACACGGATACAACCCTCGTCCAAAACCAAACACACCCATAGCCGTAGTAGCTCTGGCGCGGCCTCTGCCTGCCCGCCCATTTGCGCCCCTGACAAGATGGATCGATGCACGATGCATCTATCCATGACAGATGCATGTGCGTGTGCATGGATGTAATCCCCGACGCTGCGTTTTCAGATACTCCTACCACTGGATCGATGCGCACTAGTTTCCGCCCCTACGTACGCCCGCCAGGCGCCGTCGCCGTCGCATCCAATTATTGGCGTGCGCACGCGCCCGTCCGGGCGACACGCACGTACCTAATGGCAGACGCACCGAAAGCCAGCCGCCTCCCTTCTCCGGTGCTGCCTCCAGGCTTCGTACTACCAGTACATACTGGCAGCGAGCACAGACACGCATGGTCCTTTTTTTCCATCACTCTCTTCAGACGCTCACCGCTCCACCAGCCTGCTGCTCCTCCCTACATTGCAATGGATCGCAGCGAGCTTGATTCAGCTTCAGACATGGATAATGGGTTATATACTCCCAGCTCTCCTTACAGCAAGGCAACCAGGCATCAGCAGGCCATGCTAGCTAGTGCTGGGCCACGGAACCACCGGCTGTCTGTGTGCCACTTACAACGTTGTAGCGTCGCACATGCATGACATGCCATGGCGACGACGCGTCCCGTCCTGCCCGTACCGTTAACACACGAGGCGACGTTGACGTTACAACATGGGATCAGAGCGTCCAGCCTGCTCCCCGACACGAGGAATTTTCCGCAGTGTCCTCCCCGACACACGAGGGCTGACCTGCCCTGCTGGTGTGGTGTTTGCTAGGAATTTCATGGTCCTTGGCCTGCGGCTGTCGCAGCCACAGCGACGTCGTCGTCGACGGTGACGACCATCTCGTCCAGGACGGCGGGCGCCATCAGCATGTTGCGCAAGCCCCCTGACCGCTCCTTGGGCGCCAGGCGGGTCCTCTCGGCGAGCCAGCCATGGACAGACTCCGTGCACGTCGGACCCAAAACCATGCAGCTTGATCTCCCCGGTCATCTGGATCATCACAAATAGCGAATCAATGCTCAAAGTAATCCAGCTTATATATGATCAACATTAACGAGAGGTCCTTGAGCTTACATGGGTGACGATGGCGTATAGTGGCAGCGTGATATAGCTGCACATGACTTCAATGATCACCCTGTAAAAACACCACAAAATTCACAGTCAGGAGTGATGCAACGACCTGATTGTTTGCTATCCATCTATAATTGAGAGGTCTTATGTGCTAATGATCTTCGTCGTAGCAAGGAGACATGCCATCGACAGGACAATGTTCTAGATTTCTCAAGCAATCCAAACTTTCACTGACCCGATAACAAGTCTGAAATGGCATAAGGCTTCTGTTCCCATCATGCACGGACCGAACCCTTCTGATACCTATGTAGTGATTATTGTTAGCTCCAAGGTCAGATGCATGGAAAATGAAGTGAACATCAGGGGACGTAATGCACAATACCAGAACCCAGAAGAAAAACCCAGTCTCGAACGAATTCTGGAACAGGATGAATGAATCAAATGAAGGACGAGTTCAGGCTTGTGAAACCAGAAATGGTCCTTGGATGGCTTTTATTTTTGGAGCTTGCGCTGTATTATTGATAATGATGCTGCTGCGTCTTGAGCCAACCGAGTAATAATGTGCTCTAGTTTGGCACCAACAATAAGTAAGAGCTGCAATTTACCACTTTATTTAGGGACGGCTCGCATTCATTCAAATAAATAGTGTTTGTAGTCAAACTTTTGATATGACAGTTAAGGGTTCAAAAATGAAAGGCCAAAGGCTCTCATTCAAATTAAGTGTTTGTAGTCAAACTTCTTGACATGACAGTTAGAGTTCAACAATTAAAGGCCGAATATCTGAATCCAATCAACACAAAGCGGAAGGAAATGTATTATACTTACAAATAGAGGCAAGAAAAGCTAACCAGAAGTATGTGTGCCATCCTGCATTTTGACAGACAGAAAGGGGGTAAATAGAATCACAGCAGATAGTTAGATGTGTATGATGCTGTTATGACCGGCGTGGGGATACTGGCCGGAGGCTGCGGCTGGCTGACCACAGCCAAGTCAGGAGTTGGGCTCAAGGCCCACGTTATCAAATTATAGGATTATTATTAGATTATTTCTATTTATTAGCAAGAGAGAGCTATATATATTGTAAGAT